>JARBWK010000004.1:51470844-52070844 GCA_030556195.1 Anolis apletophallus | reverse complement strand
TTGAAACTTTTTTTCCTAGATCACACTGGCCTAGGAACCAGTACAAGTGGAAAAGAAATTAGCTTCAGTTGAAAAACTTGCAAATGTCTTCATATTTCGGGCACAACACAATCTCACAGAAGAAAATGAAACTTGCAATGATTTAGAATAATAATAAACCCAACATTTAGATTGGTAATGTCTTGTTCTTAGCACGTTCACGCTGGGTTGTAAAGCTTCACAGAAATATCTTCTAGTAAAGTCTTTTTATAAAATGAAACCCATTGCCAGATATTGTAATTTGTAAATGTGTTAATGGGTGCTCTAATTATATTGTCTTTACAGCAAACCATAGAATGGAACATATTTACTACATAAACTTGATAATCTTATTGCTACATCAGAAAGCTCATCCAACATGGTGAAACATATGTCAATCTAGAATTTCATAGGAAGCAATAGCTTAATTTTATAAACAATTTAAGGAGTATTCTATAAAGCTTAAACCAAACTTAAATGCCTGTAAGACCACCCTGTTCCTCCAGGCGTTTAATCTCTAAGGTTGTGCTTTCCATTCTCGTCCTAATCTGTTTTTATTCTGTTTTTAACTACGTTGTGTTGTGGATTCATTGTTGTGAACCACCCTGAGCCTTTTTGGGAAGGGTGGTATATAAATCGAAACAATAAATAAATAAATAATAAAGGACGTTTCATGAAGGACAGCTGCATATTGTATGCAGAACCTAAAGAAACACACTTAGAAGTAAGTCCGATGAGAGTTACATTCAAGGAATTATGCTTAGCAGTGTCACTCCAATCAGCAATATATTCATGAACAAATTAAAGATGAAAAGAGCATAGCAATAAATATTTCTTAGTAGAGCTGTAAAGTTATCTTGACATTTTCTAATGTAATGAAAATATCAGACCAAATGACAACAAAAATATCAGTAGTCTCACTGCAATCTGTGATAATTACGATTGGATAATAGTACAATCAACTTGCTATCTTATCTGAGGTTTTTAAAAGATTTTGACATAAAAACAACTTCAAAATGAGTGTGTGTCTGTGCTGGGTACATTTCTCATCTTTAGATAAAGTGAAGACATTTTATCTAAACTCAAGCAATTTCTTCTTATTTTTATTTCTTTCTGACTCATTGTTATACTAAGACTTGGATGCAAGGTAGCTTATAAGTTAATAAAATGATAAAATTTATTTATTTATTATTCATGCTTATAGACCGCCACTCCCCATGGGCTCGGGGCGGTTTACAACAAAGGCATGATACAAACACAGTATACATATAAAAAACAGCTTAATTACCTAGTACTAACACAACACATAATACTAACTGCAACAAAAAGAGCTAAACATAATAAATTGTAACTGTGAAATTATTTATTAGTTTGAAACACTCACTTCAACATTTTAAATACCTCCACCATAACAAATATTTTAATACAGTAAAGTCCAGCATGTTCATTTAGGTTCAGTCAAGATTAAAAACCTTCCTAAATAAAACTATCTTAGTAAAAGAATGGGATGAGAACCAGCCTATTGTAATATGCCTAATATGTTTTTTTTTCTCTTTTGACTTTTTATGATCTGTTTTTAAAAGTTTTAATGCCATCAGTTGTTTACTCATATTTTTAAAAATGTTTTTATTAAATGTTTTAAATTATATTTATTCTAATTTTAAGTCTATCTCAAATCCTATTAATGGGGGGGATTGGATATAAATGAATAAATCATTATTATCATCTCTTTCCTGGGAATATGAAGGTAACATTTATGTACCACATTTAAACAAAAAAGAATCAAACGATCTGCATGCCCACATCACTCAAAAATATAGACATTGCCCATAAAAGTGTTGCAATACAAAATGCCTTTGAAGTGGTCTTACTGGCAATTTGTGCCCCAAATGGGGTTCAACTGGAATGAGATGGAGGGGAGAACATAATGAAACCTGTCTAGAGTTTCATTGTCTTCTAATGGAGCTCTTGCTTAAAAATTTGAAAGGTTTCAAAGCCTCATCCTGTACAAGTTCACAGTGCAAGACTGGTATGCCAAGGAATGAAGTGTTGATACTTACGGGTGCCATATCTCGTCCTATAATATTCTTTTGTAAATTCATCACAATCACAGAGAAGTATCCTTCTTCCCCAAACATTGATTGCTGATCCTATCCTCAGGTCACAGTCTTTATAAAATTCCTGGTGCACAGTTCCTGTCTAATAACAGAGTGAAAAAGGATACAGTAGTCTGAAAGGTGTTCACCCCATACTTTGATGAAATGTTTAGATCTGGCAACTTGAAACTACATAAGAAGTGATTCTAATGAAGTCCTTACTTTCTCCCCAGTCTACTTCACATCTCAAGTCACTTATTCGGTAAAAGAAAAGGAAATTCTGTGACATACAGCTTTTTATATTTAGGGTAATCGGGTTGTTTCAATGCAACATAGGGGTAGGGAAATGTGATTCTCTGGATGCTGTACGAACACAGTTCTTGTAGCCAGAAACCCCAACCAGTTTGGCCAACAGTCAGGGATTATTTGGTTCTCCAAGAATTTAGTCAACACAACCAATGGTGAGGAATTACAGAAAGTGCAAGTCCAAAAAACTGGTGGGGGGATATGTTCACCATCCCTGATATAAAAGAAACATTAATGCAAGATTCAAATACAGTTGCTCACTACAGAGGAGGTATGGAAAAGCTGTGGCCTTCAATATATTTTGGCTTGCAACTTCCAGCAGCAGCAGCAACCACAATGAGCGATGGTGTCACACCCCAGCCAGGTACTAGGAACAAACCAGACCAACGCCATGTTAAAACCAAAGATTCAGATAGACTTGGAAGCAGGCCTCTGCAGCAACCTCTAAGTGAACCCCAAGCGCCCAAGGTTAAGTGCAGCCCTACTGTTTCACAGGCCGATAAGGAAGCCTGGTACCATGAAGCAACAGATCCTCCCGAGAGGCCAGATGTTAGCACTAACAAGTTTACATTCCAATCGGACCGAGATGCGGTGGGAACGAAAAGCTTCCCAGCCGTGCCTGTGAGAGAACTCCGACGTAGTCAGCGTATTCTAGATCAAAGCGACCGGGGCCTATAAAGATTCAGCCCGGAATGAGCTCGGGATCTCGTGCCAACGTTTTAGCTACCTTGCCAAGCTCCATGGAACTTTGTCTGGGCCAGGGAAGCCTTCTTGTTTTTGGACTCTAAATCTTACCAAGCTTTTGTATTTAGCCAATTGCGGCACCAAGATTATTGCTCATTTATTGGACTCTTAAAGACTATTGCCTTGCTACAATAGGGTGCTGGGAGCATCACTGAACTATTCTATCTTTGCCTTCTCTACCTATTTTTACTTATTCTAAATAAAGCATTTAACCGCAGTTGCTGTGTGTTGGTTTACTAAGGGTCCGGCCAAGTCTATGGTTGCAACAGATGGGCATGGATGTGGGAAAATGTTTATTTAATTAATATCCTGTTTTTCTCCTCTAACGCAGAGCCAAAGGTGATTTACAACACATTAAAATAAAGTACAGCCAAAAATTCTAATTAGTACAATTGTTTTTTTTTACTTTAAAACAATTCTTTTTAAAAAGTTTGAACAGTTTAAAACAAAATAAAGGTAAAATCATAGCAAAACACACTAAAAGCTCCTTCTGAAACAACAACTTGAGTCAAAGGCTTGCTTAAATAAAAAGGTATTTGCCTATTCATGGAAGAAGTGGAGAGAAAGGTCATTACCCTGACAGCAACCAATAAGAAGACTCTCTCCCATGTCTGTGATGGTAGTGGGATAGAGTGAAAGTTTAGGTCTTTATTACCTGATAGACTGGTTCTCCACATATGAACCTGCCAGAGTTCTAAGATCTGCAGGGGAAGGCTTTCTCCTGGTCCCACCACCACCACAGAATCATTTGATGAGGACTTGAGAGAGAGACTTCTCAGTGGCTGCTCCCACCCTTTGAAATGCCCCTCCATGGCAGCCCAGGCTCCCTCCCTGCTTTTCTTTCACTAGCAGACAAAGACATAGAAGAAGCATAGAACCATAAAGTAAGAAGAGACCACAAGGGCAATTCCATGCCATGCAGGAACACATATTCAAAGCACTCCCGGCAGATAGCATCCGACCTCTGCTTAAAAACCTCAAGAGAAAGGGGCTCCACTACACTCTGAGGCAGCATATTTAACTGCCAAACAATTCTTGCTGTCATGAAGTTCTTCCTGATGTTTACGTGGAATCTCTTTTCCTGCAACATGAACTAATTTCTCTGTATCCTAGTCTCCAAAGCATCAGAAAACAAGCTTGCCCCCTCTTCAATGTGACATCCTTTAAAATATCATGTCCATTTTTAACTTTCTCTTCTCCAAGCTAAACATACCCAGCTCCCTAAGGGCTTGGTTTCCAGACCTTTTACCATTTTGGTTGCTTTTGTCTGGATACGTTTTAGCTTGTCAATATCCTTTTTCAATTCTGGTACCCAGAACTGGACAGTTTTCCAGGTGATGTATGCTTAAACATAAGACACCTGCTTAAACAAATACTGTACATATGAGTCTATTATTATTATTATTATTAGCGGGTATATACCGTATTTTCCGGCATATAAGACGACTGGGTGTATAAGATAACCCCCAACTTTTCCAGTTAAAATACAGAGTTAGGGATATACTCGCCGTATAAGACCACCTCTCTTCCAATGCACACCAAATTTAAAAAATTCAGATTTGAATTCAATTTTAATTCATATGCTTATGACATGCAGTTCCCTATGAGAGGGACATTGTACATTACATTGTACATTACAGTTGCTCTCCCTCCCTTGAATTTCATTTACACTCTGGGTCCTTTACATTATGCTGGCAAGTATGAAAGCAGGCTTTAAATGGTTTAGATTGCATTTATGTTGGCATAGAAGCTTGCATGCAAATAGAAGTCAGGCTTTGTATTATGAGTACTGAGGTGAAGGCAAAGCATTTCTAGAATTTTTATCTATATGCAGTCTTTATAAATCAGGACCTCCTGTCAGAAGAGAGGGGCAGATTGGACACTAATCCTTCAGAAATGTAACATTTGGCAGGGCACATGTTTACTGGGTCACATCTTGACTTGTCTTCATCCTTAAATCACTGTGACAGCTTGAATTGTTTTAGAGTTTCTCAAGAACACAACCAGGTGATGTTTAATTGTTAGAAGGGGGAAAGTGATCAGAAAAGAGGAAGGGGGATCTTGGGTAAATAAGAGTTTTCAAGTTTGAATTCTGTCATATGAAAACATTTAGTAAATATTGTGCACCCTCTGCCAGTTAATCCTGAAGAGCAATGAAACGTTGCTTTTCGCAAACCAGGTGCTATCTGTATTCATGATCTCATTGGTTGAAACAGAGTTCGCCTTTCAGGAAAAAAGCTATATTAAGGCAGGAGGAAAATAAATCCACTTTTGACATCAAAAATATTTTGATCAACAGTTGCATTTTCTGTTACCATTACCAATAAAAGGATCACTTCTTCTTAAATATTGTATTTACTCACTGTTCAAATTAAAAAAGTCTTAATACAGCTTTTTTTCCTGAAAGGCAAACTCTGCTGTTGCTGCTCCTGCCGTCTGCATACGTCCGCCCCTCTCCCCTTTGCGCTGTTGCTAGGCAACCCTCCCATTGCTCCCAAGCCGCAAAAGGGAAGAAGGAGCGGGCTCTGGATCTTACCATTGTCCTATTAGCAGAGGGGGGAATTGGAGCTGGGAAACTTTGGCCACCAATTTCACATCAGTTTTCTCCCTCTCCCCTGGATTCACCCTGTCTAAAGAGTTTGGCTTATTGCTTAAACCCGGCGCAGAAACAGTTGAGTTACTTGCTGTGGGTGCTGGACTGAAATACCAGGGACTGTACCATTACTTTTGCAGTGTTGAGTGAACTTCTCACCCCTCTGCAATAGCCTGTGTCATTACTTTCTTATTTAGGGTCCTTCTAGGCCCCTTCCAGCTTATATCCGGAAGACAAGACGACCCCCAACTTTTGAAAGGATTTTCAAGGTTTAAAAGGTCGTCTTATAACTCGGAAAATACAGTAATATATAAGCAAGGGGCGTGTTTTACTTATCTTTCAAAATTCTTGTTTGTTGTTAAATGAACTTTAATTGTTTTAAAGTTTTATTGAAAATATTTGTAATAGTCTGTCTCTGCAAACTGCCTTGGATCCCACTCTGGAAGAAAAGCAGTACACAAATGAAATAAATAAAAGCCCTCCAGATAGCCTGGATTCAAGATGTACAGTGCTTTAAAGATCATACATAACCAGCACTTTGAATTTAGTCCAGAAATGGATCAGTATGGAGCCACTGAAGCTGTTTCAACAAGGAAGTTGTATGTCCCTTGTAAGCAAGTCCAATCAGCAGTCTGACTCCAGCATTTTGAGCATACTGCCATTTCCAAAACTTTCCCTAGACAGATCCAAAAGTGTATTACATAATCTAATCGTATGTATCTATGGAGCTGAATCTGCCTTCTCAAGAAAGCTGGTGCACTAGTTTTAGCTGGATAAATAATAAGAATCATCATCATCATCCTTATTTATATACTGCCACCATCTCCCAAAAGGGACTTGGGGCGGCTTATTTTTTAATTATTTATTTACTTACTTTATTTATATTCCGCTCTTCTTATCCTGAAGGGGACTCAGAATGAATTACAGTACACATACTTGCAGACAATCCCTGCAGTTCAACATTTATAGACATATTTAGACATATATAGATGAACATAGACAAACAGAGGCAAACTTCTGGCCACCAGGGGGAGCTGACGCACTCCTAATATCTCTTAGCGTTTTCCAGCGTCCCTTGTTGTTCTTCCGCAATCCTCAGTGATTCCTGGAGTTCTTTATGGCCTCATAAATCAGTCAAAATTTGCTTACAAGGCACTACAAGTGTAGTATATAACACAAACGATACATGGGTATAAAAACAGTATCACATAAAAGTTATAAAAACAACTACTATCAATACATAAAATAAAATAAAAACACAGTTTAAAGCGCAGGCCATCTGTAGGGGAAACTAGCTGCCTTCAAATCACAACTAAAGGGCCAAAGTGCCAACCCCATATGGGTCCATTTCAGCCTACTCAAGGCCAAAAGCCTGCTTAAAAATCCACGTTTTTAGGCTGGATCGGAAGGAGTCAAGGGTGAGGGCTGACCTAATCTCTTTTAGAAGGATATTCCGGAGCTCGGGAGCCACTACAGCCTTTGAAGATATCCCGGAAGCTTCAACTAGTCCAATGGTCTGCAGCCAGGTTGCTCACTGGAGCAACGTACAGGGAACATACAACTCCTTTGTTACGCCAACTCCACTGGCTGCCAATCAGCTTCCGAGCACAATTCAAAGTGCTGGTTTTAACCTTTAAAGTCCTAAACCGTTCTGGCCCAGACTACCTGTCCAAATGTATATCCTGCCACAAACCATCACGAAATTTAAGATCTTCAGAAAAGGCCCTGCTCTCAATCCCAGCACTATTGCAAACATGGTTGATAGGGATGAGAGACAGGGCCTTCTCGGCAGTGGCCCCCCTTCTGTGGAACTCTCTCCCCAGGGACATCAGGTTGGCCACCTCCCTCCTCTCCTTTAGAAGACAAGTGAAGACTTGACTCTGGGACCAGGCGTTTGATTAATGGATAGCGGCAATTAGAAAGAAAACTCAGGATATTTACAACATTTAATCTGCCTAGACTTGGGTTTAGTTTACCGGCATGTATAATCTACTGTCTAATGAATTATGTGTCTTAACGGTTATTAATATTTTAATGGTTTTTAATGCTTTAATTGTACTTCAAATTGTTTACTTATTGACAGCATCGTATGGTGCTTGTGTGAGACCGCCCTGAGTCCCTCTTCGGGGGGAGAAAGGCGGAATAAAGGTGCATGAAATAAATAAATAAATACAGAGAATGCCCTCTCTCTCATCCCCACCAACTGCACTTGAGACGGTGGCAGAACCAAGAGAAGAGCCTCCCCATTCGATCTCAAAGCCCATGCATTCCCGGCCAACACATTCCTGTATTCCATATATGCATTCCTGGCTGCTATTAAAACCTGGGCTCAAATCTGAGTCCAGCCAAGTTGGGAACCTGAGATTTCAGGGGGAGTGTAACCCCTTTGACACAGACCTGTCCTGATCCCTTGATTGATCCCCTTTGACCAACCAAAAGCTACCTTGTTCTGTTGTGGTCCATCAAGACCTAGAGGATCAGATTGCTTAGTCATGTATGCAATAGAGTACAGGCACATAAATATTATTACCTTACAATTGTCCAGAATGTAACGGCCTTTATTTCCCACTAATCCTCCAAAAACATTCAAGACCGTCCGATCCGTAATTGTACCAGGCTGGTACAGTCCAACTGGAGCAAACTGAAGTGTAGGTGGCAAAGAAATAGGCTGTTAATATCTATAACTATGAAAACAGCATGAGAATAACCGGAGTTATCTGGTTCTGAAACCTTTATATGGTATGATTATACGTCTATGCAGTCCAATACTGTCTCCTCTAACAGTGACTTCTCCAGAGAATCTGGCAGATGGCTTTCATGTGACCTACTATCTTAACTTTTTATCTGGTGATGTCTGAGATTGAGCCTGGACCTCTTTATGTCAAACATGTGCTCTTCCATGAAGCCATGAGTATTCTCACATTTCACAGTGTACTTGATTCATGAAGTTGAAGACATTTTCCCTCAAAGCTTTCAATGGAACAAAACAATACATTCCACTGACATCATCTGAACTCTAGCATTATGGATGAATGGCTGAGTTTCATGAAAGTAGTTAAACAGAAGATGGACCTAGCTGATCATAAAGTATTTTGTGGAATTGCATTTTCAGTCACGAAGAATAAAAAACTGAAAACTGAGAATGGACAATAACACTCAGTCCAAGCTTCTTTTTTACAATTTTTTCTAGAAAGGCTTTTTATTTAACATGGAAGGATAAATTGTACTAATTATGGGATGTCCCAAAACAGTATACACTCTTTAACAGCTATTGGAAGCTATGGTGATTATTTGAAGCCTAAGTA
Organism: Anolis apletophallus; assembly: GCA_030556195.1. Lineage (NCBI taxonomy): Eukaryota > Metazoa > Chordata > Lepidosauria > Squamata > Anolidae > Anolis > Anolis apletophallus. The sequence continues at coordinate 52,061,782 of JARBWK010000004.1, read as the reverse complement.
AATATAATTATATTTAATAATATATGTTGTAATAATGATCTGAACTCAATCACAAATTTTATCTTGAATTACAAATTTATCTTCAAATTGCCATCCCTATACAGCAATGTACCACTCTTATTGTTGAAGCATAGAGTTGCAAAACTCACTTTAAGTTTCTCTTGTAATTTCAGGATGCTTATCTACTGTTGTAATCAATAATCCTGTTAAAAGTGTATACATTTTTGAGATACCTCTATATTAAAATTCTTCAAGAAATATAATATATATTGGTCAATTATAAAGCTCTTAGGGCAGTGTTTCTCAACCAGTGTGCCGTGGCACACCAGTGTACCGTGAGCGATCCTCAGGTGTGCCGTGGGAAATGGGAACCTCCAATCCCCTTTCTTCCCCTTCCTGCTGAACACTTCTCCACTCAGGCTCTCTTCTTCCCAGCCTCGCTCTGCTTGCTTTGCCTCGCTTTGCTCACGCTGCCGCTTCTGCGGGAGGGGGGAGGCAGGAAGACGTGATCCATGCGGCCGCTACTGCGCAGATTCGCCCCACGTCTTCCTCCCTCCCCTCCACAGTGCTCTCTGGATATAGGTGAACTACAACTCCAAAACCCAAGGTCAATGCCCACCAAACTCTTATAGTATTTTCTCTTGGTTATGGTAGTTCTGTGAGGGAAGTTTGATTCCATTCAATCATTGGTGGAGTTCAGAATGCTCTTTGATTGTGGGTGAACTATAACTCCCAGCTGTTGAGCAAGAGCTTCGTGTGTGTCTTTCTGCCATTCCTGCCAGAATATCTATGTTGTGTTCATCGAAACAGGACCAGGCTTCACACTGAGTGTATAAATACATTCAAAAACATATTAACTATATGTATTACTGTGTTAGAGTGTCATTTTGTGTCATTTTGGTTGGTGGTGTGCCCCAGGATTTTGTCAATGGAAAAAGTGTGCCGCAGCTCAAAAAAGGTTGGGAAACACTGTCTTAGGGAACACATTTAATGTAACTCCAATTCTTTCTTTGTTGCATTTTAGATCAGTACTGAACTGAAAAGATACACTGTCTGACTTAAATCTTTGAAGTTCATCAATATTTATTTGGATCAAGGAATCAAAAATTTGATGGACTGCACCCAAAATATTCCAAGCATCTTGATTATTAAACTAATTTCAGTCTGCAAACACCATTTTACAGTCAGAGAAAGATATAGGAATACTTACCTTTGGTAGCTTCTGCCTATTGAGAAACAGAGGTATAGTATCACGACCTGAATTCACTGGTATCACTTCTTTTACTTCAATGGTATCATCAGATAAAAAATAATGTAGCACCATTTCTCGCGCATCCCCAAACATAGTTTCTGTGTCATCCCAAATACCATAAAAGCGTAAAACATGTCCATCATGCTCCAAAAACTGTCGAAGTGTGTCAAAACGTTCGTATGGACGCAAAGGTGTCATACTGTCAATCAACTGGAGGTGAAAACAAAAAAGAAATCTTTCTCAAATTTCTGTTGCCTAACTACAGCAAACTCTGAAAGAATTAAATCTTGTTTGCGTGACAATCTTAGCTTTTTAAACTTTTAAAATTATACAGTATATTACCTCAGGTGGAATAATGAGCGATATACAAGTTCTAGTGACTTCTAGTTTTGAAAACCCCTTTCTGACCTTAAATCATGCTAGAAAGAACATGGCAAAATTGTCCCTGATGTCCTCTACAGGGCATTAGGAGCCTTTTCTAGATTTTTTAAATTTTACAGTGAGGGAAGGAGGAATCACCCTCCTGAGTCCGGTGGAGGGAGGTTTGCCTCCTTCTCATTCAGCTCTAGGGAAGTTAAAAATCTCTGCTTTAAATAAAACCAGGATTCAATTAGCCTAGAACCATGAATATCCACATTCCGCTGTCTCTTGGCGTGAGCCACACAGGAATTTCAGTAAAATGGGGCACATTTCAAAATAATTATAGCAAATGAAACAAAACTTTAATGTATGCAGAGATTTGAATAATGGTTCCATTCTCACAACAAGAAATAATTGGAAAAAAACACATTTATTAACAGTAACAATTATTAAAATTAAGGATTTGCAGGGCTATCTCTACAAAGCAAAACAAATATTTTTTTATCATATCAGAAGCAAACTGAGGGGTACAGTTGTAATGTATTTAAAAACACAAAGTTTAAAAGCTTGGCATTAGACTAAATGCATTATACTTGGAGTGCCTCTGGTGTTACTATAAGAAGCTCCTCCACTGTGTATGTGACAGAGCTGAGACTGCATTGTAATAGGTGGCCTGTGGTTTGCTCTTCTCCACACTCGCATGTTGTGGACTCCACTTTGTGGCCCCATTTCTTAAGGCTGGCTCTGCATCTCGTGGTCCCAGAGTGCAGTCTATTCAGTGCCTGCCAAATCACTCAGTCTTCTGTGTGCCCAGGAGGGAGTCTCTCATTTGGTATCAGCCAAGGCTTGAAGTTCTGGGTTTTATCCTGCCACTTTTGGACTCTTGCTTGCTGAGGTGTTCCTGCGAGTATCTCTGTAGATCTTTAAAAACTATTTCTTGATTTAAGGGGTAATGGGCAATTCATGTAATGAATTGAGATGAAGAAACAGATTTAGCCAATGTTTGTTTAATTTTGAAGAGGAATTATTATTTGATTCAGATTTGATTTTTCCCTCTTATTTCACATTGTCTTGCAAATGAACTATAGTACTGAGACAAAACAGCAGCACAGAAATTATACTTGGGGAACATCTAACTGACCACTTAAATCAGTTTCAAACTGGTATTGAAGAAAATAGTTTCACTGTGATTACATAGGAAATCCTGGAACTAGTTTACACAAACCATAGAGCACTGATGCGCATTAAGGGCTTTTTTCAGGTACTTTCTTAGGAGTTTGTTGTTGTTTGGCAATTGAAGTTTGAAGCTAGCTTCGAACTGTATTAAATGGTCAGTGTAGATGGAGCCTAAATGAATGTGGAGTTACTATAGTCCAGCTATACTTAACAGAAGACAACTATGGTAAAAGTTGCTATTTAAATGTTTGTAGTGATATTGTACTTGCCTCCAAGGTGTATTGGAAATAACTATAATAGTTCTACAATGATTTAGATTACTGCTACAGTTTTGATGAATGACACTGAGTATTTTCAGTGAATTAAGCTTAATCCATGTCAAGAAGTGTCCATTTAGTTTATTTTAGCTAATCTCTCCCTCGTGTATCTCTCATAGTTTTTCTCAGAAACAAACTTGCTGGGAAACATTACAAGACAACAAAATGACTGACAAAACATTTAGGCTGGATCTACACTGTGCTATATCCCAGGATCTGTTCCCAGATTATCTGCTTTGAACTGGATTATATGAATCTCCACTGCCAGGTAATCTGGGATAAGCAGATACTCTAGGATCAGATCCTGAGATACAGGGCAGTGTAGATCCAGCCGTAGTTAGATAAGTGAGGAAAGCCTACTCATCCTTCTTTCATCATCCTTCTTTTGGGCCTTTTCTTCCTGCATGCTTCCTTCTTGTTTTTCCTTCAGCTTCTGTCTTTGCACTCATGGGCTAATAATCCATTGTCTTCTCTTCCATTGTATTTCCCTCAATCTCACTTCTTTCCCCCAGATAACTGAAGTTCAGTCTCCCGTCCCCATCCCCATCCTTCCATTCCTTAACCTGTTCAATTGAAGTCTATTTTTAGCCATAGCATGGAATTCTTTCTCATTTTCCTTAATCTATTATCTTATTTCAGCCACCTGGCTTGCAACTTGTTTCCTACTCACGTTCCAAGATTTTCTTTTTCTACCCACCCCTTGTTTTTGTTTTGTTAAAAGAAATAAAACTCTTCCGTTGGTTATGAGATCTCTCAGCATATATTTTTCAGCATCCCCCTTTTCCTTCTGACCTCTTCTATGCCAGTGTCTTTAGTTCCATCCATCTTTCCCTCAGATTCCTACTTGTGCGCTTTCTATTATGCCTCCTTTATTTCAGCCACTTTCCTTTTGGTCCATTTTTCAGTTTCAGTTATCAACTTCTTGTGCCTTTTTACATTAAATATTCCAATCTTCAACTATCCTACCTTTCTAGAGCTGTAATAATAACAGTAATAATAACAGTAATAATAATGTTATTTCTCTCCTCGTGGCAGGTTACAGAATATATTACTTATCCCGTTGTTCACAACGGATAATTTCTCCACTACCTATGACCTGTAAATCTAGATTGCTTGCACCCAGTTTTCATCCCTTTATCAGCTCAAACATATTATCATCTAAATGTTTATTTACATGACAAGCATATACTCTGTCATGGATCACTGTCAAGAGACAGTGAGCAAACAAACATTAACCAGCAATCCACCGTTAAGTTAATTTTTTGTGTTTTGTTTTTGTTTTTTTTTTTTTAGAATTCTCCTCTCTCATAAAAAGTATGTTACTCCAAGGCTTAAACATTTCCCTTCTTCACTTCCACTGGTGTATATAGTAACATGTGAAAGGATACTTATTTCCCAGTGAGTCACATTTAGTGATGAATTAATCAAAATTTGTATCTTTCAATGCAACAATCGGTACACAAAACCCTTTCTGCAAAGGTCTGGGAAGTTTAACACAGAGGAAACATTGACAATAAATCAGTTGAAAATCTCAAAGAGATGCAAAAATAACATGCAGATGTAATATATGTCTTTTTCCAGAGCAGTAAAACAACTACTGTTACAACTGTAACGGATCATACTGCTTTTTTCTGGGAGATTAACATTGTTTTTATGGTGCTTTATATCATTTTGCATGCCATGTTCCTGGCAGAGAATGTTTTATTTCCATTATAAATAAATCTGAAGGAAAATACATTTCATACTATTAACACATTCCTATATACCCTCTGCACTCTGAAGTCACTCTGTGCTCAAAAGAGATTGGTCTCTGTTGGTATACACAGGATTACTGTATTATAATGCATGTAAAGCATTTTCTTTTCTACTTGTCCAGTACTAGTTTTCAATGACCCTCTAGTCAATATTATGCACATATCCAAGTAGTCTTGTCATAATGCAAGCATGTAGCTTGGGGGGGGGCTTGAGTGGCTTCAGCCCCCCCCCCCCTTAAATCTCAGGGTGATCCGTGAGAAGGCCATACTGGTACATGGCATGGTGGCGTCCTTGTCATTGTTAGCCTGTTTGTTTGAGAACAACTCTTCAGCCTTACTTTGCCCCTATCAGTTTTTCTTCAGGAAAAAAAGTCTTGATATGACATCTGCCATAAACCACGCTAAGTCACTGTTAAAGTCTTTAGAAATTTTGAGAGCAGATGCAAAATATCATTTTGTAAAACTCTTTGACTTAGCAAGAACAACATCTGAAAAAATATTTCAAAGCAACTTGACTATTCCAAGGCAAAGTTCAAGACAGGTGCATCAGGCAAATCCAGGGACTAATTCTGTAGAAGATTACTTCAGAGTTGCGGTGTTCATACCATGTGTCAATTCACTCATACAGAACACTACTGAAAGGTTTATGTCAAACGAAGACATTTTAACCAGTTTCCAGGTTCTCCTCCCTGGGTTTTCAGGACTAGACAAAGTTCACCATATGGAACTACTGTCAGAATACTTTGAAAATGACGCAGCACTTGCTTCCGTCAAGGCTGAGTACATAATGTGGTGTAATATTACACCATCAATTAAGAAAGATACTGAGGTATTTAAAGTGTTGGAACTGTGTGACAAAACCTACTATCAGTCAATAAATTTCCTTTTGACTGTGTTAGCTACTCTACCAGTAATGACATGCAGTGTGGAAATATCATTTTCAACCATGAAGAGAGTGAAAAGTGTATTTAGAAGTTTAATGACAGACCAGAGACTTAGTGGACTAGCAGTGATTTCCATCCATTGGGACATCACTATCAAACCAGAAAAAGTAATTGACAAAATGGCTGGGGAGAAGAAGACTGTTGCTGTAAAGTAAAAAATAAGTCAAAAAGTATTCTAAACATTTTGTTAATGAAAGTAAATAAATAACATTTATTATCTAAACTGTTGTGTTTATTCATATCATGTTCCGATCACCATGCTCAATATATCCCATATGCATGGGGATATTGGAATAACGATACAAAAGGTTTTCTAGGGTAGATCCTCTCACACTCAGACTCAGCCCCCCCCCCTCCCGCCAAATTAAAATCCTGGCTACGGGGCCTCTCATAATGCATCCCATTTCAGAATTATTACCTCATATCTAAGGGTTACTATCTACAGCAGGCACACACAAATAATTTGGTAGATGGATGAGTTGAAAACATCAATGGTACACTAGTGGTAAAAAGAAGAAAATACAAATACAAATTGTGTAACAGTTTGTGTATAATTTCTAAAATATAGTCTTCTGCTCATCCATCTATTTGTCTACTTTAGTTGTAAATTGTAATCTAATAAAGTATGCTTTTATCTTTTAAGATAATTTTTTCCTTCAGAAATAAAATATATTCACAATATCAACGACTAATGAAGTTTTTAATCCATCTTTAATGCAATCTGTAAACATTTGCATTATTTTTACTTTGCAAATACAGCTAACCTTTTGACGTTCTTTAGTGTAGGGGTCATCAGGACGAGTCTGTGCAGGGTTTAATCTGACTCCCATCTTCCTCAAAAAGTTTTTGGTGAATTGATCACAATCTGTAATCCTATACCTTCGACCATAAAAGATAATATCTGTGTCAAGATTGAAATTATGTATATTGTAGAACTGGTCTTCATTAGGAGGCGGAAGTGGAACCCGATGACGCCGAAGAATAGTGCCTAAGTAAGGAGGAAACACAGTTAATATCATCTGTTTCACATTCCAACTTTATGTCTCTGATATGAAAACAGTTCTGCATGGAAAATTAAATACTCCCAAAACTAACAAGAATTACAAAGCAGTCATCATCCAAAACCACAGTGAAGGAGAAGGAAAAGTTGCTAAAGTCCAGGGCCCATATACATACAGTACCATTTAACAACAACCTCACCATTAATTCAAGAAGAGCCCTTGAGATGACAATTTCACAAGGCCTCTCCTTTTCTTTCTTCAAAACTAAAAGTTACTGCAAGCAACTTACAATTTTGTTAGAATTCCCCTCGTGATTAAAACAGCCTCACTGTGCAGCTGCATTGGGACCCAACATACTTCATACATTTGATGATGTATACTTACTTTAATATAGCCTTACTATAATTCTCAAATAAATTTAACCAAACCAGAATTTACTTCATCTCTTCTTCCTTTTTTTCTTGGTGAAGGGCTCAAGGATATTAGAAAATATCCAGAACATAATGAAATAATTACTGTAAACTGCTTGAGATTAAAAAAAATTAATTAAGAGCAACATAGCTCCTTGTCTCACAAAAGAACAAAAGCCCACCATAATAAAAAGTCAGTGTCATTTCTTATTGACAATAATGCTAAACATATGTAGATCTTTTAAACCTGTAACATCACTCCTACAGTGGAGGAATCTGGATATTGAGAAACCTACTGACTGTGTTGGGAAGCAGCTGTATGAAAGCTAAAATAAAATTGCTTTCGACAACAGTTTTGAAGTAACCAAGAAAGTATGTGATTGTGCAAAGTATAAACCACTATCAAAATGTCGTCAAAAAACCCTACAAACATTTTTTGATGGTACAGCTCATGGCAATAATTTCACATTTGAAGGAAACGGTAAAAATGACGTAGAGTTCAGAAGGCTTTCACAACTGATTATTGAGTCTCCTGTGTGGAGAGATAAAACGGGGTATAAATAAGCATAATAACATAAACATAATAATTGTGCTCATGAACTGGGAAAAATTCAAAGACAATTGAATTTTTGCAATTAGCATTTAACCCATCATGGGAAGGGGGACAATTACAATCTATTACTTGTAAAGTATACATTATAATAACATGACTCAGATTATTTTTTAAAAGGGCAGAAAACATAAAATCATCATTGAAAAAATGTCATTGAAATTTGTACTTGACATATGGACCTGCTTTTCTTGGACTGGGTTTTTTTGGATGAAGCTTTTTTGACAATTTCAGATAGTACTGCAACTAAAAGCTGCTTTCCCGTTTAGCATTAATTGTAGGACCACTGTGATTTTGAGAACAACATGAATACAAATTTGATTTTGTTCTTCTAAGTTATATTAAGGAAATTAAATTTAGATGAATGTGTACCCCAATTTGCAACATCCAATGCAAGAAAAATGTAATGAACTGCAAGAAGAGGTTATAGCAGGCATGAACAACTTCAGCCCTCCCGGTGTTTTGGACTTCAACTTCCACAATTCCTGACATCCAGTAAGCTGTGAAGAATTGTGGGAGTTGAAGTCCAAAACATCTGGAGGGCCAAAGTTTGCCCATGCCTAAGTTATAGCATATTCTTGATTTTCTACTAATTGGTTATTTTTGTAATTTTCATTACCTTTTTTGCTATCTGGTGGCAAAAAACCTCCAATTATTGGAATTGCTTAATAAAACATTTTTATTGTACATACCGTATATACTCGAGTATAAGCTGACCCGAATATAAGCTGAGGCACCGAATTTTACCACAAAAACTGGGAAAACTTATTGACTCAAGTATAAGCCGAGGGTGGGAAATGCAGCAGCTACTGGTAAATTTCAAAATAGAAATAACAATAAATACCAATAACATTAAATTAAGTGAGACATCAGTAGGTTAAATGTTTTTGAATATTTACCATATTTCAAAGCAAAACAGTAAACCAGCTCAGTAAGTGGAAAAGGAGAGTCAACAAAAACAATATGGTATCAACAATAACTTAATAATAATTAGAGTTTTCACCTCCTGGCCCAGGAAATCAGGCAGGCAGGTCGCTGTGAGCGGAGGTCCAGCTCAGCTGCGGCCGCTGTGTCCTCCATGCCCAGCACAGGCCAGCATGAGGAAGAAGGCCAAAGGCGACCTTCGGAGTGGCATGGCATGGGACAGGCACTCTGTTGGGCCCCAGCTGGGCCAAGGAAGGACAGAAGAAGTTTGAGGAAGGAGGCGGGAAGAGGCAGCAGGCACGCTCGCCAACCACTTTACTCAGCCAGAGGTGGCTTCGCTATAAGCCATAAGCAAGGTCGAGTGGCTGAGGAGGCCTGCACTGGCCTCTGCAGCCAGCTTCACTTGGCCTTGGCGCGCTCGCCAGCTGCTTTACTCAGACGGAGACTGTACAGATCCTTGTAAGAAGCGAGGCTGAGATAAACTGGCTGCAGAGGCCTGCGGAAGCCAGCACAGGCCTCCTCACCCAGCTTCACTCGGCCTTGCTTCTGGCGAAGCTGCTTCTGGGTGAGTGAAGCGGCTGGCGAACATGCCTGCTGCTGCCACTGCTTCCTACATGACTGGCTCCGGCCTCCTTTTTCATGCTGCTTCCTTCCTTCTTGGGTCCAGTTGGGTCCCAACGGAATGTCTGGCCTACGCCACTCCCAGAGGCTAAAAACGGAGGCTGGGGGAGGCTTCACCAGAAGCAGTGGCGGGGCGCGCGCTAGCCAGCTGCTTCCCTCAGCTGGAGGCAGCCTCGATTGAAGGCTGAACATGGAGGCCCAGGAGTCACCTGGGGACTCCGTGACCGCAGCTACCACTCATCCCCATTCTATTCCTCCATGGCTAGCAGTCTTGACGGAAAAGGGGCTGAAAACTCGGCTTATATTCGAGTATATACGGTAAGTTACAATGCAACTGCAAAATGAACTATTTTATTTACATCTGTTGTCTTTAAAGGCTTACAGGCCAGATAAATAGCTCCTCGACTTGTCAACATTCCCTTCTCAATATAACCTCCTAAAAGATTCCCATCATCCATATAATAGAAGAGGGAAACACCGGCTGTTGAAAAGGAATAGGTGAGTAATCATACATTACATAAATATTTTCTGAAAGAAAATTTAAAAATTGTAATAAAAACCTTCAGGAGAAGAAAAGGAGGCTCTCTCCTCCTTCTAAAGAAGACAGGGGAATTCAGCACAAATTTGACCCAACTCGGTGCACTCTTCTAAACCACTCTACTCCACAACAAATTATGTTCAAAATTAATGTGTGAGGGGTATTATATGATATACAATGACCTAGCAAATGGAAAATGCTGTGGTATCATAGTTCCCATCACCAACATTTTACTCCTCCAACTAGTTGCTTCAATACTGCTGTGCCTGTATACATTTGACATTCTGCAAATTTAACTGTGTATACAAATCATAAAGATAATTAAAATGATAATTTAGAAAACAATAGGGTGCTAAGGACTAACAGCATTGGCTTAATTCTTCATAAAGAACGAATTAAGACTAAAATTCCAAAGAAAGGAGGTTGAGGGGGAGAACTTTATTCTACTACCTTTACAGGAAATAATTAATACTGTTACTATAATGTCCGGACAGACTACCAGGCCTACAAGATTTAATACATAACAAGCTCCAAAGTCAAATCAAGCAAGAACACCCTTCTCTGCATATGATCAAGTTATTTTTTTAATATAGCAAAATTCAAATTTTGAATTTGGATAAATTGGAATATCCCTTCTGCAGGTCATCAGTGAGCATAACATAATAGAAAATTACAAGAAAAATCAAGGAAATTATATATGTTTATTACACCAAATGCATGCAACACAAAGATTTTGACAACACCTTAAAATCCATTAAAACTGAAATATATCAAGTAGCATTTGTATATTTAAATAATCCACTATCTACATTACGGAAAACTGAAATTGTACTGATGGTACAGCTGACTACTATTCAGCCCTCTAAAAACAGTATATATATAAACGTCATTTAAAACCAGGGTATCCAGCATTATAAATGATAGTTCTAATAACCATGTAAAGTCCTATCCAATAGGGTGGTTGATACTCTTAGCCATTATCAAAAGGTTGCTTAAATAGCCAGGTTTTCAGCTCCTTCCTAAAACTTTTAAGGGTTGGTACTTGTCTAATTAACTTGGTAGCGGGGAATCCAAAATGAGGGGGCCACTACCAAGAAGGCTCTCTCTCTCATCCCCACCAATCTCACTTGTGAGGGAGATGGGATTAAGAGGAGGGTCTTCCCAGCTGATCTTAAAGTCCAGACAGGTTCATAAGGAGAGATGCGGTCATGTAAATAAGCAGGACCCAAACCATATAGGGCTTTATAGGTAATAACCTGCATTTTGAACTGGGCCCAGAAGCAGATCAGCAACCAATGGAGCTGCTTTAAGGGGTGGTGGGGTGGTAATAAACCTTTAACTCATAGATCAAGAGAATGATATACAAAGGAATGATCAAGTCTAAATCCGTTTGGCAGTACTGTTGATGCCAAAACATTTTGTTGCATGTTGCATGCTTTTGAGTCATTTAGATTTAATCATTTCTTTGGACATACCATTTGGAGCCCCATTTGAGTACAGATATAACGCAAAAAAGTATTATTAATATTATATATTTCTTCCTTTCTACTTACTTAAAATGGATCTCCTTAAATCACTGGGCAGTTCTCATCTTTCTACCTGTTCTTACGTTTCATTTTTTTTCTTCCCTAGAAATATTAATGCATGGTCCTAAATCTAACTGATAGTATAAACTTGAGCTGACCCACTAAATCCATCTACTGGATTTTATGCATGAATTGCATGTGCTAAGATTATATACCCTCGTACCATCTATCTTTACATAGTTTCTCTGTAACACTACAACCAAGTCAATTTTATTATGCTGGAAATGTCTAAATTGTTTTTTCATCTACAGGGAATCCCAAAGTAATATATACGGAATCATGAAAGCAAATGGCTCCAGGGAGTTGCCGTGTGAATTTTAAATAATGGTTTCAAGATGGATATGTTTTAATTACGTTATTTTAAAGTAATTGTTGTTTTTCTATATTAAGTATGTTTGGCATCGAATTGTGCCTGTTGTGAGCCGCCCTGAATCCCCTTTGAGGTGAGAAGGGCGGGACAGAAATGAAGGAAATAAAATAAATAAATGTAATATGCAAATACTGTATACAAATTTCTTTTTAGCCAATATATTCTGTATAATATAAATGTATTATTGTATTTGTATAAGCAAAATAAATATTTTTAAAGAATCATAAAAACTAATCAATCAAACATCAATTTAGAGAGATCGTTAAATTATTACATTTTTAGCCAACACTATAAAAGTTGACACATTACTAATTTTAAAAGATATTGTAAACAGTGCTAATATACTAGTGCCAATAGGAAAATAAACTGGAGGAGGATTGATGTTTTGCTGCAGAACAATGAAGATATGACTGGTAGTTTCACAGACAACAGACTATGTAGGGAAATGTTGATGCATAATATGCAGCAGATGGGGAAAAACCCTGGGCTCTGTAAATAATTTGATTTATAAACAAAATCTGGAAAAGAGTATTAAGGCATGCAATATTAATTTTGCACCATCCAGTTGGCATTTATGGATGATATTTCACCTAATTATGTAATTACATTTGTATCTCTTCCAGCAATTCTGAGTTCTCTGAGCTTCAAATTAGGCAAAAAGTGTAAAATGTATAATGCTTAATTCACAACCCAGAAGGCTGCAAAAATGGTTTTCGGTCTGTTGCTTTAAATACATCCCAATAATAAACTGCAGGAATTTTTTCAGAGAATTTCTAACCTAAGGTCAGTGGTGCTATAGTTGCCATCCTACTGCGAGAAAGTACTTACTAAATAATACAAGAAAAATCACTCTGAGCACATTTTTCCCATTTGCTTGATAGGCGATATGCCCTATTGCCCTTTTCCAACGAGGATAACCAGACGAAGAGTATACGCAGAGCCAATTTTCTGAAGTATCTGGGAACATCAGAGGCCCTGAAACAATCAGTGATTCACTGAAGTTGGAGGGAGGACGTGCCTGTAGCCTTATGTGCCTGACTGCACTTCCCTTCCCATCCAGCTGGCCTTGGGGAAGCCTGTCAGCAGGCAATGTCTTCGCTCAGTTAACACGGTATGACCTTGGGGAAGTTGTCCAAACCCCTTCTTAACTGTGCTCTGGATCGGGGGAGATGGAGTTCACGGGAAAGAGGAGTTAACACTTAAGGGACAAACATAACCTTTCCAGAACAAAGTATATTGGTTAGTCTTGATTCAGTGAACAAGAGATTACGCAATAGGCAAGAATCTTCCCATGCAGTCTGTTCCAACATAGTAGTTTTCCATTCGTTTAATACATTCTGACTCTAGAATAACAGAAACCTTCTGAATCTTTTCAAGATTGTTGTTTCCCCTTTCCATCCATCAATACAACTTGTTGTGCATGATAGTGTGTTCTGTAAATTTGCCTTGTTCCTGCTTACACAAGAGTTCTGTCACACACATAATTTACTGTTTGTAGCAGTTTATGTTTAAATCTTATAAGGTGTTACTTTTAAAATTTAAAAACCTTCCATATGACAGCAGAGGAAGGGTCTGAAGGGAACACACTCCTCTCAACTAGACTTGTCAAGAAATCATTACCTATAAAATATCATAAGTATATTTTAAGCGTGTTAATTTGTAACCCTTGTTTATGCTGGGCCTGGTCCCAGCGTAAGCCACCCCGAGTCCCTTTTGGGGGATATAAGAATAAAGTTGTTATTATTAGCAGTAGTAGTAGTAGTAGTAGTAGTAGTAGTAGCAAGTGGGTTGCTGTGAGTTTTCTGGCCTGTATAGCCATGTTCCAGAAGCATTTTCTCCTGACGTTTCGCCCACATCTATGGAAGACATCCTCAGACGTTATGAGGTTGAAAGGTCAGGAGCGAATTCAGGATTGTCCAGTATGTCATCTGGACAGCCCCTTCTTTATTGTGGGAGTTACCGCAATAAAGGGGCTGCCTAGATACGCCCACAGTCTTCTGTACAAGTTTAGTCACATATTTGCACAATTGTTGACCACACTGGAGTATCTATTTTGGTTGATCCTGATCTTAAATCTAATATTTAACCAGCTCTTGCTTATAAGTAACAACAAAACTATGCAAATAACAAATTTGATCAGGTCAACAAAAATAAGACTACCTTAGAACTTCAGAGAAATAGAACATTTACAAATAAAAATACCTTGAGGAATTCCACTATTCTTCACCTGGGGTTCAACCACCTGAATTGTGTCATCTTCCAGATAGAAATATATTTTACAGTGCCTTATTCTGTACAGTTCTTGATTTTTGTCAGGAACTTCTTCATCAAAGTAAGCATCAAAAGATAATACCTACACCAAAAAAAAGAGAAAAACAAATTGACAACTGTTCCAATCTTATAATTCTTGCTGTTCTAATCATATAGCAAACTTACATGTTTCTTTTCTAATTAGTCATCTAGCAATTCCAAAAAGTTCAGTTCAGATTTCATTGTAATTTTAACCTTTACAATATCTTCTAACACAGGCATGGACAAACTTTGACCCTCCAGGAGTTTTGACTTCAAATCTCACAGTTCCTAACAGCCTGTAAACTGTTTTGGACTTCTAGGAGTTGAAGTCCAACACACCTGGAGGGCCAAAGTTTGCCCATGCCTGATCAAACATCATGTGTATATAACATCATGTCCAATATTTCGGGCCTTTTTACAAGACAACCACATATGGTAAAATGTTCCAACATTTTGCTTAGATGTCCAACAGTTACTTGATTCCTTTAAACATTTTTTAAAGCCTCTTTAGTGTCAGATACCGCCGGTACATCATCTTATAAGGCATACACTGGCTATCATTTAGGTCAGCAATTTGATTCTAATGTTTAAATTTTATAAAATGTAATTCTTCTTTCAAAAACATTAGTAACATGCAGTTTGAAGGGAAAATCAAATTATAACAGGGACAGAAAGTGAAGTGAAATATTCTGAAGAGTCACAGACAGCAAAAAAACAACAACACCAAAACACTCCAGAGGTGTTATCCCATCCCTATGCTATCCAAAGCTTGCTCATACATACATACTATGCCTGTTTTTGAATGTCGGATGTTTTTGACTTTTGAAGCGATTACGAAGAGAGTTAGGAAACAGGAAGTGGATTTTCCATTTCGAAGTCTCCGTCGCCATATTCAGATATGGCTCGTATATCATTTCCGCCCTTCCCTATTTTTGTCCCATTGCGTTTCAAATGTTTTAAATGTTTATTAATGTGTTAAGTGTGTTCTGTATGGCTAGTTTTGTCTGTAGTAGCGGTCAAAAATGGAGGGAAAGGGAATCCCCCAAGTTTTGACTGTCCTTTCTGCAGGTTTCCGCGCAATGCGCAATCGCGGATGCCATTAACGAAGCCTTCCGAATTTCGGAAGTACATCCGAATCATTTTTTTAAAAACTACTGAAAACTTCAGAAGTCTATCAGATACGAGGCGCCAGCATCCCCTACATCCGAAGCAAGTTTTGAAGCCGTTTTTCCCCGTGATAAAACAGGCCTCATACATACATACATACATACATACATACATACATACGAAATTACACTTTAAAATGTACCTTTTTGACATCCATACACATTCAACTTAAGACAAGCCTACAGAATCTATATTTTTCATAACTTGGGGCCTGCCTCTAACAGGGCATAGGTATTTATTCCAGGCATGTGGCCAATCTAATTGTACACATGAGATGTTCAAAGGAGAAACATAAATAGTGAATTCACCCATAATGAACCCAAGCATGCGACCACATTAAAGTGGTACTAGTACTGTATTAAAGGGTTACTGGCCGATGCAATCAGAAGGAAGGTGGACAAAACTAACTGGCCAATGAGTGTTGTGTCGCCAAATAAAGATCAGTAAATTCATTAGCCTGATTGGAGAATATTATTTATGTAAGTGAGGGCCTCTAAAGATCTGTATGCTAACTGGACAGAGAAAGGCTGACAAGGATACAAAATTGTTTGAGAAGAGACAGATAGCAAGCTGTATGTGAATATCAACCTCCTACATATCAAGATGGCTGTTTGTGAACAGCTGTGCTGTTTCCAGTTGTTAAACAAAAGTTAAATTTAAATTAAGCATAGAAATGCCTGCTAAGGAAAAGCAGAATTTTGAAAGTTCAATTCGTTATGCCTTACATGCGATGTAATAAAACTAATGCGCTGAAACATTTAAAAATCTATGTTTCTCCCTTTAAAGAGTTCTAATTTGTAAATCTATGACTAGAGAAAATAAATTGCCCAAAAAAATGACAAAAGGCCTGCTCACTTCCCATATTAATATCCTGAGATTCCAATACAAAGAGTGCTTATGTAGAGTATTGATGCTAATAATAATATAATAACTTTAGTTTTATACCCCACCTCCATCTTCCCGAAGGGACTTGAAGCGTTTTACATGGGGAGAAGCTCTCTCAACAAAGTCAAAACATATTTAAAATACATCAGTATAAAACAACATAAAACAACATTATAACAATAAACAGAACAAGCATCAGAATCAACAACCAATAGTATAATTGAAGTCTCATTGTGAGTAGGCACAACTCTGACAAATGTCGCGGAGCAAGAGTGCCCACCGTTGTTAATCATTTACAGTACCCCTTATATGATATCCAGTTAAATCTAGAGTGGCTTGTTAATTCCACCTAAATGTTTATGTATGAAGTGAACTCAAAGTAGCTCTGTTTATTGATTGTCAAGAAACAAGACTCTGCCAAGATCTGTGGTATATTCTTCATTCCAGACCAGAAAACACAGCATTGACAAGACACATGAATAGAGGACTGTATCAGTTCTGAGGATATATCTGGGACATTGATGATATATAAAAATAAATGATGATAACGATGAGAATACTAATTTCACAGCAATATCTGACCTTCTGATATTTGCAGAGATGTGCAGCTCTTGCCATTTGGGAGGCTTTTAAAATATGCATGGGATACCTACCATTGAAAACTGGCCTAACATGCATCAAGACTACCCATGTTGCAGGAAATAGAAAAACTTTTAACGTGTTTGATTGGAAGGATGCTAAAGCATGCTCTGTTCCCAAGATAGAGTGACAGCAGATGAGGGGGCGAGAGAAGTGATTAAGGCATGGTAAAGTCTTGTCTGAACTTGTTCTTAATGAGCAGATTTAATCTTCTAATTAGGCAGGCTGTACATAGATAATTAAAGACTGATTGTGCTGCTAACATTACCAATATCAAAAGGGAACAGTTATAAGCCTCAGCCAGAAGAATTTTCAAATTAGCAAGGAAATGAACTGCAGATTATACTTACCAATTCAGATCCCTGAACTTTTGGAATATTTCTATTTCTTGCAAGCTTTTAACTTTGATCACAAAAATATCACCAGCTGCCTGGTGTTTGGCATGTGCGTGCTCTAATGTTTATCCTCTCCCTTTAAATAAAATTAACCTAAGTTGTATATCAAGAAGAAAAGGGGGGCATACAGAAACAGAATGGAGACTAGCCAAGACCGGGGGGGGGGGGGGCACTCTAGAAACCACATTACGGTTGGCTTGCTTGGACAGTATAATTTGATGAGCAAATTTTATGAGAAACCTTTTCAAGCATGAATTGTCCCAAAAGTGACTTAACTATTTAACATCCTAATTCTCAGTCCAGTTAAATAATTTTATTTGGATTTATGCTGAATCTGCCCCACTGGTTTTCACCGGCCAGGAAATTATTTAAATTGAAAACACTTTGGCTGAACTGACTTGGCAATCATGCCACAAGCATTAAATTCTAGAATCATGTATTACACAATGGAAAAATAAGTGCACAATTTTACATATTATTAGAATTCAGCATCTGAAGTTCTTTTCCTGTTTATCCTTATTCTATATTTTAATTTATCAGGAAATTGACAGAATAAGGGCAGAGGGATAACTTTTTTAAAGTGACACCATTTTGTAAGCCTCATATTTTAAAATACTGTATTACAAAGCTAATACGTTAAAGTTTTCCTATAATGTCAGAAGTTGCCATGAACTTGAGTTAAACCCAAGCAAGAGGATATAACACTGTAGCCTTATATGTCATGGGAATAACAGCATGCTGCTTGTCACTCTTTGTCCTATTCCATTAATAAGTGGAAGCTTAGCACTTTTAGCATGCAAAATGCACCCTAACTATCTTCACTACAGTCACACCTACTTTGACAATCCTGTAAGCCATGGCTTCAAGGACCAGGTATAAAGATCTGTGATGATCCACCCTTTCTTTCCCCCTTTCTCACAAGTTTGACTTAAGAGAATCCGTCCTAGTTTGATCAAGCTATAATTTGGTGTTACAAACAGTAGTTTGAACATAAAATTAAAAACATAATTGAAAGGCACAACTTCATTTCATATTGGAGAACCTGAGTGAAACAGAGGGTGTACATTCTCCATCATGGTGTGGAACACGCACCTGTGTTTTGTTCATTGAGGCCAGGTTGCTCCCTGGACCAATTAAATGAATTGGAAGGTATCAAGGGAGGAGACACACACACCCCCACTCCCCACATACACCCATGTAACTTTTTTCATACACAGAAAGTCATGCTCTGGCACAGTAGATGGTATAGGAGTCTTCAAACATTGCAGAGTTCTTTCACACACCACCTTCCATTTGAAAGCTAATAGTAAACAAACCAAAGAAGGAATTCCACCGTTATCTCTGGTCCTTCTTACCTCTAATCATGTTCCCATCTTCTGCATCAGGGGAGAATAATATCCATCTCCTTATGTCTACTCTGACTTATGGGTGTTCTCTATCCCAGCCATCAACAAGCCCCATCCTACCTTCTTTTAAAGGCCCCACTTCTCTGCACACCATATCCTCACAACTGGAAGGGAAAGTAGCACTGTGCTAAATACTACTATTAACTATAGAGACTGTATTCCATGCTTCCTTCCAACTGGTGTGGTATGTTGTGGAATCCCAAGGCCCTAGGAAGTGGGGTTTCAGTAAGAGATGAGAAAGCTCAATAAGCTTTTTAGGTAACCCCATAATAACTAAGAATTAGTATTATTGTTATAATTCTTGAGATTATGTGCTAAAGCTTGCCTAGAGCTATTAAATTCATTAATGGCTAAAGTAATATTTAAATATCATTTACTGATTTAAAATCATTTACTGATTTTATTCATTTATATATGTCTTTTTTTAAAAGATGGGTGCTTAAATCAGTTTGCAAAATATTAAAATGAATAAGGATTAAAAACACACAGAGATATCACCAAATATATAAACATGTTTATTTTTAAAATTCAGTAAGCAAAAAATGCAAAAACTAGGAAAACATTTTAGCTCACAGTTTTCACCAATAGTAGCTCAATTGAGTTACTTATTCATATTTAATGAGATGTGTCCCAAATATTAGCCCACAAGGCCAGATACTTCAAATGTTGCTACTGCTCAGATTCACAAAGCATGTTAGTAATACAACATACACTAGTATTTACTGACAAACGTAACTGATGGCAGATAACAGATCCTTAATTTTCTTTAACCTCTGATTTATATACAAATTCAAATACTAAAACTATAGCTGAAGTAAATCAAACAAAAAAACTTATAGTAAAGCCAGGGAACGTGGATTCACTTATCTTCTCTATCCCCAAACAAATAACTGTGTAACAAATTACAAGATTGGGTAGAACTAAGAGTTTCCAGTAATTGTACAAATGACGCGAAAAACAGGGGATTGATGTGGTGTGTGTTTATGTGCCATAGCAGAAAAAAGTAAAAATATGAGGTAATCTCTCTAAACGTAAATAAACCTCAATATCACAGACAAAGAGTCACTGTAGTGATTTGAGATTCCAGAAAACCCAACTCAGTTCCCACTCAAGCAACACAGAAACCTTTTGGCAACCATTCTCTCATTTTAAGAGGAAGGCAATGTCAAACTTCCTCTGAGAAATCGCAGCAAGATAGTGTCTCTCAGTCACTGACTAGAAGACGCACAGAACAAATCACAGACAAAATATCTGTTATGGCAAGGACTCAAGCAAGTCAAAGATATGTATGAGTGGTAAATTTCAATTGTTATGTACGCAGACCCCTCAGTTTGGATCCAAATGTCTAATCTGAACAGCAGAGAATTCCACCCAACATAGGCTGTTTCTTCTTCTCTCAGCAGTTTCCCATGCCATACCCCACATGGTTCATGAAGGCCTCCCTGTAACCTTCCTGAATCATTCTAATGAGGTACCTTCCCACCATGAATTTCTGCAAATTAAGGCATCGTAGGATCTGAACTAATGGGGAGATGTTTCCCACCTTACCACTAAACAAATCAGTGAAGACTCTGATCTCAGTGTACCTGTTTATCAAATGCTACCCATGAAGGTGCATCATTCCCAAGTCCTCTAGGGAAAACACTATACTTCGGTTTCAGCTTCTGCCCAGGCAAAGGTTCACCTCCTATTCCAGGTTTGTCTTCTCCCACCAGCATAGAAACTTTATTGCAGTAACTCCAGTGTTGAGATTTATGGAACTTTTCTTTCCCTAGCTGAAATAAAGAGAAAATAAATGATTTTTAGAAAGCAAAAAGAACTAAAGAATATTGTAAAAATCGTAAGAAAAAAAAACAAAACCTTTAGCGTTATTTAAAATACATAACATATAGTCAGTAATAGAGAAATGGTAACTTTAGAATCATCGAGCTGCAAGAGACCACATGGGCCATCCAGTCCAACCACAAAGTACCCCTGACAGATGACCATCCAGCCTCCAAAGAAGGAGAGCCACACACTGGGGCAGTAAGTTCCACTGTTGAACAGCTGTGGTCCCATTTTAATTTTTATCTGTCGTTTTAAAAAATCTTCAACTCAGATATGATATTTCTCTATGTTGGATGAGGTAGAGCATTTGATGGTATTTTCTCTGGAGGCATCTGCTGAACAACTCCACTAATTTCCTTGGAGCAAGATGGAGTCCTATAAAATGACTGGCATTGCACCTTTGGCAAAAAAAATAGTGAAGATGAAGACAAACACTGAATTCTCTGCATACCAAGATCTGAAATAGTAGGAATATCTAGAGATTATGTGGCACTGATTCCAGAACTTAGGTCAGACTTAATCAGTGCAACACATTTAATGGATGTATTTCTTTCCACTATCTGCCAAATTTTGTGCAGTTTCATCTCCATTATGAATGCGAACTTGTCAACTCTGAAATATACAGTAGTTAAATATGAAGTAGGAACATTAATTACCTATTCACAGAGAAAAAAGCAAAAGTGTGCTATTTAAGACTATAAAAATTTGCAAAACAGCTGAAATTGGCTGACCCCAACATAGTCACCAGCAACAGCACTTCCAGGAGGGGTATGTACCACAATTAGGAAAATTACACTAAACAATCTAAATTACACCGTTTTCATTTTCAGTAAAAATGATTTGAACGCTTTTGATACATTTGATAGAGCATGTTTGAAACGGACACCAATAAAAATGAATACACAGTAACAGAGAAATACTTATTATTATATTTATTACATTTATTTATATCCCACTTTATCTCCCCCAAAGCAGATTCAAAGCAGCTTAACATAAAAACGTTAGCACTGCATTTAAAATATATAAATATACAAATATTACAACAAAATTAAATATTAACAGTATTAAAAGGTTCAGTTAAAACCATTCAAACATATGTAATGCATATTCAAAGCTAAAACCGCAGCACCCCATGAATTGATCTTTTAAAACCTTCATTTTTAAAAGCCTGCCACCAAAAGGGCAGCGGGGGACGGGGACGGGGGACCATTGTGGCTTCCCTGGGCAGGGAGTTCCAGAGTTGCATTGCTGCCACTGAGAAGGTAGGACCAAGAGAAGGGTCTCTCCTGAAGATATCAGGACTCAAGCAGGTTCATACAAGGTGATGTGCTTGGCCAAACAGCCTGGACCTGAACCATCTAGGGCTTTAAAGATCATAACAAGCAATTTGAATTGTGTCCAGTAACAGACTAGCTACTGCAACAGGGGGGTTGTCCGCTACATGTAGCAACCTGGCTACAGCTCTTTGGGCCAGCTGAAGTTTGCGAGCACTCTTCAGAGGCAGCCCCACGTATAAGTGAGTTGCAGTAATCCAGATGGGATGTAACTAAGGCGGGGACCACCATGGCTAGATCTGGCTTCTCAATGAACAGGTGCAGTTGGCGCACAGGTTTTATTTGTGCAAAGATCCTCCCAGACAATGCAGATACATGGGCCTCCAGGTTCAATGTCGAGTCCAGGAGGACCCCCAAACTGCGAAACTGTGTCTTCAGGGTGAGTGTGACCCTATCCATCACAGGCTGGGTCTCTATTCCTTGGTCTGCTTTCCGACTGACCAGAAGTAGCTCTGTCTTGTCTGGATTAAGTTTCAATTTGTTTGCTTTCATCCAGTTGATTACTGATGACAGACAACGGTTTAGGGTCAGGGCAGCTTTCTTCGCTTTAGGAGGAAAGGAGTAGTAGAGTTGGGCATCATCTGCATACAGGTGGCACTGAACTCCAAAATTCTCAATCATGCAACATTTGGAAAAAAATAGAACCCCCAAATACAATCTTTCTCCCGCACTATCAATATAGTATTTATAGACATCCGAGGGGGGTGGGGTGTCAGATGCAGACAACTGTGGTATGACTGAGAAAATGAAATGCTAAAAACAAGGTAGCATCAGAAAGAATGAAGCACAGTAAATAAAAAGAAAACAGGAAAACTAACACATGCCCTGAGGTTCTAGATGCTCCTACCCAAAAAGGGCAGAAAAGCCTTAAAATGCAAGGGGTCTCTGGATTGTGGCACTGGTGCAACTGATTTCATTTTGAGATAAATTGTCATGATGTAATGCACACTTTTTTAAAAGAGGAATGAATAATCCAGATTACTTTCTTCTTCCTCCCCTCCCACTTTTTAAAAAGAAAAAGCAGATTTGTGTTGGTTCACTGCAGTAGCAGCACTTTTGACAACTAATAGTAGAATTGTCCCTTCACATGTAGGGACACGAGTACTGTTCCATTAACCGGGGCGGAAGCCAAAAGGGGCGCTAGACAGAGAAGGACAGTCTATTTTACCGGGGGGGGGGGGGTGTGAAGGAGTAACACTATTTCCCCCTATTTTCCTGTTATTCACCCCATCCATGTCAACCATTAATATTCCACATACCATTATGAACCTCCCCTCCTCATCTGTAATTATTTTCCCTGTATCAAAAGCTAGGTCATTTTTTTATTATTATAATGGCATCTCCCCGACAATTGCTTGTTCCCTTGGATTTGTATTGAGCATCCCAATTTGCTAAGTTTAACAGTTTTGATCTCCCAACGTTATGAGTCTCCTGTAGCCATGCCAGCGTTATCTGGTTTTCTGATAAGAGATTAATCTATCTTTTTAAAGTTCCAATTTAAGACTGTTAATGTTGACTGTCATCAAATGTATTGAACTGAATTGAGCCATCTACATTTAATGAGTTCACTTTATAAATCATTGTGCTTTCCATTCCCCTTGTATCATATTTTTGAACAGCTGTTCCCTCCTATCCCCATCCTTCCCTCCCTTCCCTTCCCCACCTCTCCGACTTGATTTCAATTCCTCACTGCTACCCATGGCAGGAATGGCAAAGAAAGAGTTACTTCTTGCCATTTTCCAGACAGCTTGATCAGGGCCGGAGTCAACCTAGCCCTCCCTCTCCGCCTTGTTATTTTAGGTCAACGCTGAAGAATTCTTATCTCAAACTCAAAGGCACTGTCTTTGCAGTAATATACTTCCCCCTGTCTCTAAAACTATCCCTTTCTCCAGTCAGTACATGACTCAGAGACAGGAATTGGGCCAGCCATATCTAGCAAATAGTCAATAAGGCTGATTTTACTTTCTCCCCCGGTTTTCCCAATCCTCTTATTGTTCTTATTCTTATAAAGATCTAGATTCAGATCTCCGCCTATAATTATATCTTCCTCTGCCTCCCATTCTATTTTTTAAAAAAGATTTTATTGATAAATCTTTTTTGCCCCTTATTGGGCCCATAAACACTAATAATGGAAACTTTGCAATCATCCCCCCATCCATGTCACCATCATGGAAACAACCCTTGTTTATGACATGGGAAGGGGGGACAGGGAATAACCAGTAAAAATGGGGGAAATGGCTTTCCTCCTTCAACTCCCCTCCTGTAAAATTGACTATTCTTCTCTTTAGCACCCCCTTTTGGCCTAAGGAGCATCCTGTTCGCCTAACCTAACTCAAGTAAATGTGGCAAGCTGATTGTAATTTGTGTGCAAATGAATTATTTCTGGAAGCTACTGGATTTTT
This sequence comes from Anolis apletophallus, assembly GCA_030556195.1. Classification (NCBI taxonomy): domain Eukaryota; kingdom Metazoa; phylum Chordata; class Lepidosauria; order Squamata; family Anolidae; genus Anolis; species Anolis apletophallus. Next base: position 52,037,572 of record JARBWK010000004.1, on the reverse strand, counting down.
TTTCATGTCAGGAGAGACTTGAGAAACTGCAAGCTGCTTCTGGTGTGCTTCTGGTGTGAGAGAATTGGCTGTCTGCAAGGACACTGCCCGGGGACACCCAGATGTTTTGATGTTTTACCATCCCTGTGGGAGACTTCTCTCGTGTCCCTGCATGGGGAGATGGAGCTGACAGAGGAAGCTCACCCATCCAGATTTGAACCTGCGACCTGTCCGTCTTCAGTCTTGCCTGCACAAGGATTTAACCCATTGCGCCACCAGGGGCTCCTCAGCCACTGGATGAGGAGACATGATTTAAGATGCCCCTATCTACAAGCCTTCTCTAAATCACAACTTCCTTTGAAAAATAAAAGAACCACCACTAAGCATCCTGTCTTGTAACCTTTAATCTTAGCTCCTCTGACATGACATCTCTGCTTAGTAGGTGATGCAGTATGTATTACTAAGCCTTTATCTAAAAATCAGAAAGGATAGGAACTAGCAGAGCTAAACTTATCCCCAACAGCAATACATTCTTCTTAACTACCGTGTGTGAACTTAATATCCCTTTTGAATCAGGACTTGCAGAACTATTCTGCAAAGGTAAAATGCCACAGTGGTCATTATCTAGAGAATCTTTAAGCCTAAATCTATAGAGAAAAGAGAAATGAAACACAGAAGTATCCAGCAGTGAAGAAATCACCAAAAAATAGAAAGTTTTTGTTATCATGAAATCAGGCTAACTCTCCAGCTTCAAAAACAGATGGAGCAAATCAAAATGAGTTGTGTGTCCTTTTTTCCTTTTCCCGTTTCCCCTGAGATATACTGATAGAATGAACATAAAAGAGAAAGCAACAGCATTATAGCAGAGACAAAACTCAAAATAATGCACAGCAATTTTAACAGAACACACACAGGCACTTCTTTATTAAAAATACACATTGTCTCCACATTTAATAATCAGTTATAGGTACATGGTTGTCACAGTGACATACAGGCAGTCCCCGAGTTACAACCAACCAACCAACAAATGACTCATAGTTACAAACAGGGGTGAGAAAACAGGAAGTGAGAGAAATCTACCCCTAGGAAGTGAAATTCACCCCTAAAAGAGTTGTCAAAGTGAAAAGGAAGTTTTCAAACAACAAGCCATTTTTTTTAAATCCAATTATAACAGGGACAGAAAGAGAGGTGAAATCTTCTGAACAGGGACACAGACAGCAAAACAAATACCATAGGAGTGTTAATCCTTCCTATGCTATCCAAAACAAGAATGAATGTGTGTGTGTGTGTTGAGTTACACTTAAAAATATGTGTGCTCCAACTTACATACAAATTCAACTTAAGAACAAACCTACGGAACCCATCTTGTTCACAACTTGGGGGCTGTCTGTATATAATAAATCCAAAAACTCACAAGTCAATATTTTGCACAAAATGTATTTCTAGAATTACCTTTAGCACTGAGATTTCCCATTAGCAGAACTTGAGGGGGAAAGATTCCTGTACCCAACTGTTCTGTAGTGGTTGGAGGATACTTTTGAGCAAATTTATCTGAGGATGAAGGAGCTCAGATGGTGAAGAGAATGGAAGATAGTCCCACTGGGTGAACGCAAGCAATAATGGCTACTATTCGTCTTACTGATTTTGGTCACTTCCTTTTTTGTACCTGGACAAGCCAGAAGTAAGAATGGAACAGTTAAGGAGTTCTTCCAGACAAATCTAGGAAAGTATGAGTTCTCACACAAACGCCTTTTGTTTTTCCCAGTTGTTGTTATGTTTCCATCACTCTGCTCTATACTTGGGATGGGAGAAGTGTTTGTAGCAATTTCTTATATCTGTAGGAGGGCTGTTCCAAAGACTTTTTAAAACTGTGGTGTGGCTTAATGACATGGCCCTACGATTTGAATGGCAATTTCTTCACTCTGATTTTTTAATACTTGTAGTGAAAGAAACAGTGCTATTTTACTGATGCACTGTAGCATTGTAATTCGGGGCGGGGGGGGATAAGGGAGAATAATACTTTGTTGTCCTGAAATGTAATTAAAAAGAAAGCCACTTCAAGGTCGAAATAGAATTCTGCAGCTGGTCAGGAAATGCCAGATAATAGTGTTTACCTAAAAAAAAAACCCTGAGAACAATAGGAACAAATACGGAGGGCGGAGGGCTTGGTATCCACTGGGGTTTGGTTCTATTGATTTTAAAAACCCATTAAGATCAAGCTACATTATATACAACGGCATACTAAAATTGTCTTATATCAAGGTTTGCTTTTTGGATTTTTTTAAAAAATAAGCCATTGATGTTTGAATCTATATATGTAAAATTGGTATATACAGAGGGCCAACTATACCGAAGTCTTCTGACAAGTTTGCCCCACCTAAAGGAGCCAAACATCATGAAGCAAAAGGACAGAATTCACTCCAGGTTTTGGTAGTGGTGGTGGTGGAGTGATTCAGGAGAATAAAATTATATCTAAATAGGAGGCGGTGGTATATTAATTCAGAGAATAATTCCCGCTCCATGCAAAGAATGCTTGAAAGAATCTACCAGAATTCAGAAATTGTTTATTTTACTTCATCTCATGCTTACAACATGGACTATTGTTTGTAACAACATATGTAAATGGTGCCATTCCTGCTTATATTCGTGGACTAGCAAAGCGCATGTGCTGTTTTATCATCATATGATCCTATCACATATCAGCACAACCTTCACTTGCAAATACAGAAGAATAATTTGTAAATGAAGCAGCTGTCTGAAAATGAAAGTTTCTGCCACTTTGCTGTTCCAGAAGCTGTGTAGAGGTACAATGTGTTGTACGAAGACAAAACCAGTACTTTTCTTGCAAGAAAACTGGAGTATGGTTCTGGAGACCAGGTATGTCTCCATTTTATATTAATGGCTGCAGTCTCCTCAAAACTTGGCAATAAGAATGTTTCAAAGGCATGGTATAACATCAGCTACACACAGTATCAAATTCACCAAATTCAAGTATGGACTCTACCCTATGGCTATTGCCTATATTAGGAGAAAAGCAGGATAATAAAATAAATAAATAAAACATAACCACATCTCATCTCCGGGGGGGGGGGGAGGATCCAGTGCTAGCTTGAGAAATCTGTAGATCAACCTTTAGATTTCAAGACGTCCAAACTCCAAGGCTCAGGATCCCTATGATTCCCAGTCATGGCATCCTACATGACTAATTCTAGCCCAGAAGTTCCCGTTCTGCAGACCTCCAGATACCATTGTACTACAACTCCTATAATCCCTAGCCATTAGCCGTGCAACCTTGGACTATTATAAAAACACTGGAGCACACATTGTTCTTATTAAGATAGTAACATGGCTTCAAATAACCCCAAGGCATATAGCAGCCTTATTAATGGAAAAAAGACCAGTTCAATACTAGCTCTTGTCTTAAATCACCAGTAATCTGGATTCATTATAAGAATACCAGAATTGGGTTGTTGTGTGTTTTCCGGGCTGTATGGCCATTTTCCAGAAGCATTCTCTCCTGCCGTTCCACCTGTATCTATGGCAAGCATCCTCAAGAGGTTGTGAGGTCTGTTGGAAACTAGAAAAATGGGCTTTATATATCTGTGGAATGTCTAAGGTGGGAGAAAGAACTCTTGTCTGTTTGAGGTAGGTGTGCAATTGGCCATAACTGCATTCTTGCTTTGGATCAAAATCTGTGTAGTCCACTACCTTTCACACTCCCTATTGTTTATCCATACAATTCAAATAAAGGTGCATTGTTTCAATACATAAAGATGAGATGTCCAAATATGAGGACATGTGAGCAGTTTTCATTCAACAGAGAATATTGGTATTAACTGCCTAGCTACCAATAAATCACCAGGGTGCTTGTGGAAACACATCCAAACACCTAACAATTCATTGCAATGCATGCTCCTATGCAAACCAAATATTGTTATAGGTAAGCCAAACCCTGAGGCTTCAGAAAAGCAACTTCACCTCTAAACTTTTTTCCAATAGACTTTCAGAAAATGTGGTAAGAAACCAGCAGTCACCTAAAGTTCAAGACAAAAGCAGAACAAAACGTGTGTTTGAAATCCAGTCTTTATTAAATGGAGTAGTTTCATAAGCCTGGATATAACTCTCTTCTGTTGATTCTTCATCTTGCAAGATTTATTTTTCAACTTGTAATTTAAAAAGTTTTGGACCTGTCCTTGCACACTTAAAATGGTAGTTAATTCACTCAGAAAACATTTTCTTTTGTGATACGCTGCAGAGCTATAAAATGCATATAACTCCTATGACTTCTGAGTCCATTTCTAAATATATACACAATTTCTACTAACATGAATGGCACTGCTTGCAAGGAAAACATGTTCCTTAAATTTGCCTCTTACAATGTTTCAATGCACTATGCTCCTTTAAGAGTGAATGTGAAGGTAAACAATTTTATACATAGACGCTGTAGCATAAGTATCCTGTTTGTTCTGAAATGTTTTGTACTACAGCTTCTATTGCTCTTGTCTACTCTGTCTAACCCTGCTAATAGATATAGCTCAAAAGATGGGGAGGGCTAAATATTCTATTATATACATGTATAGAAAGGATTTCAAGCAGCTGAGCTAGGGATGAGGAGGTGTCAATACATGACAATTTCTGGGCAACCACTGCTAGCCAGTCAACATGCACAGAGGACAACATTAATCGAGATCAGTGCTTTTCTGACCCAGGAAATTAGCATTTTAATGTACTACCATATTTATCAGGAGCCCCCTGTGGCGCAGTGGGTTAAACCCCTGTGCCGGCAGGACTGAAGACCAATAGGTTGGAGGTTCGATTCCAGGGAGAGCCCAGATGAGCTCCCTCTATCAGCTCCAGCTCTCCATGTGGGGACATGAGAGAAGCCTCCCACGAGGGTGGTAAAGCATCAAAACATCTGGGTGTCCCCTGGGTAACGTCCTTGCAGACGGCCAATTCTCTCACACCAGAAGCGACTTGTAGTTTCTCAAGTCAATCCTGACATGACAAAAAAAACCCTTATCAGTATTGGCTACAACTGCAGTCAGAAGTTGAAGGCTCATAAGCAGAGGCTGGGTGGCCATTTGTTGGTGGTGTTTTGAATGGTGTTTGGGGCGGCTTACATATGGGAAAGAATGTCCACAAACATAAAAGCAAACAGTCAATTAAAACAAAAACACAAATAATATAAGAACATGGGTTGGAATGGATGGCCTTTGAGATCTCTTCCAACTGGCCTTCACAGCACTAGATCGAGGCCCCTTCCACATAGCACCCAGCCCAACCCCCCGCCATGCAGGAAGGCACAATCAAAGCGCTCCCAATAGACAGCCTCTGTGGAAAAGCCTCCAGAGAAGGAAATTCCATCAAACTCCATGCAGCATATCCCACTCTCCAAGAGCTCTTACTCTCAGGAAGTTCTTCCAAATATTTTCAGTGAATCTCTTTCCCTGCCATTTGAAACCATTGCTCCCTTGTGCCCTGGTCTCTAGATCAGCAGAGAGTCAGTTCCCCCATCCTCATCCTCCTCCTCCTCCTCAATGAGACGCCTTTTACATTTTGAAGCATGGTTCTAATTTTCCATCTCTACCTTCTCTTCTTCCAGGTAAACATCATCCAGGAGGGAAGGAAGGATGGGTGGAAGGAAGGAAATGGAGGGAGGGAGGGAGGGAAGGAGGGAGGGTGGAAAGAAGGAAATGAATGGAGGGGGAGGAAAGAGAAAAGGGAAGGAAGGAAGGAGAAAGAGGGAAAGAGGGAAGGAGAAAAGGGCAGAAGGGAAGGAGGGAGGGAGGGAAAAAGAGGGAGGCAAAGAAGGAAAGGAAGGAGGGAAGAAGAAAAAAAGAGAAGGATAGGATGGTGTATGAGAGAGAGGGGCTGAGAAAAGAACCCAAGGGGCCCCTGGGCCTGGATTTGCCAATAATTGGTGTAGATGCACCCAGAGGCATCCTGGATCCTAACAGAAGGAACTATTAATTGCAATGTAATTAATAGCAAAGAACCCCAACTACACCTACAAATTGATGGGGTCAAAGCTTTCCGAGACAAACCAGGAAAGGGATCTTGGGGTTTGGTGGACAGCTCAATGAAGATGTCAACCCAGTGCGCTGCAGCAGTGAAAAAAGCAAATTCTATGCTTGGCATGATCAGGAAGGGAATCGAAAATAGGTCGGCAAATGTTGTATTGCCTCTCTACAAATCCATGGTGAGGCCACATTTGGAGTACTGTGTACAATTCTGGTCTCCGCACCTTAAGAAGGATATAACGGAACTGGAAAAGGTACAAAGAAGGGCGACAAAAATGATCCAAGGGATGGAGCAGCTCCCTTATGAAATCAGGTTGCAACGCCTTGGTCTTTTCAGCCTTGAAAGACGGCGTTTAAGAGGTGACTTGATCGAAGTGTATAAAATCATGCATGGGATAGAAAAGGTGAATAAAGAAAAATATTTTCTCTGTCACACAACACTAGGACTAGGGGCACTCCCTAAAGCTCCAAGGTAGGAAAGTTAGGACTAATAAAGGGAAATATTTCTTCACCCAGAGGGTCATTGGGTTATGGAACTCACTTCCAGGGAGGTTGTGACAGCTGTCAGCCTGGACAGCTTCAAGGCAGGATTAGACAGATTCATGGATACCAAGGGAATCAGTAGCTACTGAAATGGACATCCAAGTGCCACCTCTGTGTTGATGGAGGCAGGCAGGATTTTCCCCGGGTACTGGTTGTGGGGGGTCGGGAGCAGGTGAGGGTTTTGCCCTCCTTTCTGCTAGAGATCCCCGTGTACAACTAGTGGGCCACTGTGTGACACAGAATGCTGGACTAGATGGGCTGAGGCCCGATTCAGCATGGCTCTTCTTATGTTCTTATGTTCTTATGTAACATTTTTCTAACTTTTGCCTCATTCCCCACATGGCCAAAAAAGGGAAAGGGCCTCTGCCTGTACTGAGATGCCTCCAGACCAACTGAACAACAGATGCAGATTAGATACAGATTATCAAATGCAAACGGTTTGCCTGTGACTCCAACACAGTTCAACACAGTTGGAAGTTCTTCTGGACTCATCGCTGAGCCTGGAACCCCAGGTTTCAGCGGTGGCCAGGGAGCATTTGCACAATTAAAATTTGTGTGCCACGTGCACCTGTACCTTGGGAATTCAGACTTGGCCATGGTAGTCCACACTCTGGTTACATCTCAAATAGACTACAGCAACACGGTCCATTGGGGCCACTGTTGGCAAAAAATGGTCCAATGGGTGGCAGCCAGATTGCTCACCAGAGCAGCGTATAGGGAGCATACAGCCCCCCTGTTGCGTCAGCTCCACTGGCTGCCAATCTGCTACTGAGCACAATTCAAAGTGCTGGCTTTAGCCTATAAAGCTCTAAACCAGGGGTCCTCAAACTAAGGCCCAGGGGCCAGATACAGCCCTCCAAGGTCATTTACCTGGCCTTCGCTCAGGGTCAACCTATGTCTGAAACAGCTTGAAAGCACACAATAACAACGATCCTATCTCATCAGCCAAAAGCAAGCCCACACTTCCCACTGAAATACTAATAAATTTATATTTGTTAAAATTGTTCTTAATTTTAATTATTGTATTGTTTTTAAGTGTGGGGGGGTTGCACTATAAATAAGACATGTGCAGTGTGCATAAGAATTCATTCATTTTTTCCAAATTATAATCTGGTCCTCCCAACAGTTTGAGGGACTGTGACCTGGCCCTCTATTTAAAAAGTTTGAGGAGCCCTGCTCTAAACAGTTCTGGCCCAGGTTATCTATCCGAACGTATCTCCCTCTATGAACCACCACGGAGTTTAAGATCATCTGGGGAGGCCCTGCTCTCGGTCCCGCCTCCCTTGCAGGTGCGATTGGGGGAGTTGCGAGACAGGGCCTTCTCAGTGGTGGCCCCTCGACTGTGGAACTCCCTGCCCGGGGATGTTAGATCACCCTCTTGCCTTTTGACCTTCCGCAAGAGAGTGAAAACATGGCTTTGTGACCAAGCCTTTAAAGAACTTGTGCGATAGATAGACTTGGAACAATGTGCAATGACCATTGGAATGGCCCAGATTACGCTTGTGGATTGTGTGTTTATCTCTTAATTTTTGTTTTAATGTACTTTTAATTTCTACTTTAATATTTATTTAAGTGTACATTGTGTTTTAGGGCATCAAATTGTTGCCTGTATGTAAAGCAGCCTTGAGTCCCCACTGGGGTGAGAAAGTCGGGGTAGAAATGTCATAAAGAAATAACAAATAAATAAAAACCACCTCTTTTTCTTTTATTCTCCTGTATGATTAGTTTTGAACCTCATTTGCCTGGTGAAGAAACCTTGAAAGCTTGCATGAAGTGTTTTGTGCATTTGGGTTTGTCAATAAAGGTATTCCTTTCTGTAGATTTTGTTTTCCAGTCAGCTCTCCATATCCACAGATCCTGCATCCTTGGATTACATCATCCATGGTTTTAATATTTTAAAAACACAACAAATACAAGCCATTGATTCTGCCTTTCTATAAAAGGTATACCATTTTATGCTGCCATTGTACATAACAGGACGGATTTGGTACCCATGGGAGGGGGCTGTAACCAAACCCCAGCAGATACCTGATGTGCGACGGGAAGTTGCTGCTAAATGTGAGAGAAATAAAGTTGAACACTATGAAAGCCATCCACTACATGGCTACCAGTCTCCTCCCAGTAGACTCAAATCAAGGGAAAGCTTTATGGGAACTACCACTCCTCTTGGCGTCCCTCCAGCAACAGCAAGGGTATTCTTCTAGGTAGCTAAACCAGGAAATCCCAACTGGATGGCCCCCCACAAGGGAGGGTCTTCCTCCAGGGGCAAACCAAGAATGGGCAACTTGGAAGTCCCTGAATAGACTCAGAAGCGGAGTGGGCAGATCAAAAGACAACCTGGCAAAATGGCACTTGCCATTGGTTCGTCCATAGAAGTATGGTACAGACCATTTCATACCGCTTTTGTATATATTCCGCGTTAAAACAAGCTGTGGAGATGGCTTTAATCATGTGTTGACCGGCCTTGAGAAAGACCCGCAAGGGTCGAAACGAGTGATGGTTTCCTGCCTTATATTTTCCTCGTTGGCCTACTCAATGGATTGATGTCTTTATATAACCCACTGAGGTGAAATATAGCATTTATTCACCGAAGGAAACCCAGTCTATACTTATTGCCTTCCATTGGATAAAGCGACACAAGACGGCGGTTTTACAGTTACCACACACGAATAGAAACCTTCTACTTTATTTTCCTACCAGCGGAACTTGGGACTTACTGTTATCGAAACAGGAACAATCAGACCCATTCAGAAGACCCAGTGTGTTGCGGACTTGGCGGGGACTTCCTATTTCTATTTATTTCTATTTCTTCGATTTTGTATACCGCTCTTTCCTGCAGGCTCGGGGCGGTTCACACATGACCAAATTACAACAAATCGTACAGCAGTACACATAAAATTGCATTAAAATGCAGGACAGTTACATGAAATACCGTAGATACGGTAGTACATAAAATGTGGTGAAACGGAGGATTACAATATCCAGGGCCTCAATTAAAAGCGAGCCTGAACAAAGTGGTTTTACATGCCCTCCGGAATGGGATGAGTTCTGTAATGGCCCGAACATCATCCGGCAGTGTGTTCCACAGTGCCGGGGCTGCAACCGAGAAGGCGCATTGCCTTGTTGTGAAGAGATAACAGGAGTGAATAGATGACACAGTTAAAATATTTCGCTCTTCCGAGCGCAGTGATCTCGGGGGAGCATATGGGGTGAGGCGGTCCCTCAGGTAGACTGGCCCTAGACCATACATGGCCTTAAAGGTCAAAACCAGCACCTTGAAGACAATTCGGTACTCGATTGGGAGCCAGTGCAAATGCTGCAAGATGGGGGTAACGTGCTCTCTTGCCAGTGCTCCCACCAGAAATCGAGCCTCAGCATTTTGCACTAGCTTAAGTTTCCAGATCGTTGACAAGGGAAGGCCGATGTAGAGGGCATAATAGTAGTCTAGCCTCGAGATGACCATCACGTGTAGGGGCGATTTGAACTATATTATCATACCTTACTTGAGTTTAAATTCCAGCCTGGGTGGACGATACATGCGACTGTATCATATGACTGGTAGGAACCCATTTGGGAATGTAATGTTACTGACTTGATGCAATATTGTGATTTCATCCATGTGTTTATGGTTTGAATACAGTCAATATCAGTTGATTGAATATATTTCTACGTATTTGCTGATTCCCTTGTGGATTAGGGTACTACCTAAAAGAATCCCATACCTTGCGTGACTGTGGAGCAGAACAGACAACTCCGCATCTGCATGCTTGTCCACTGTGCCCTGCCTCATGCACGGGGGAGGAATTGTTGGAGGCTGCAGACAATGCCGTTGCTGTTGCCCGTTTTTGGTCAAAAGATACTAAGCCGCCTGCGCGCCTTCAGTTTTTATCAGTTTTATATTAATTTATGCAATGCTTTTGATACGAAATAATAATAAACCAAGGGCCTAGTGCAGTGTTTCCCAACTAGTGTGCCGGGGCACACTAGTGTGCCGTGAGCGATCATCAGGTGTGCCGTGGGAAATTGGAACCTCCAGGAGGGGGGGGGGGGAGTCTAGTGTGTTGAAGTATAAAAACACTAAGAAACCTACCTCAATAAAGGCACATTACAAACACACACCCCTCCCCACCCGTTGTCTACTTGGTCTCTCCCTCTCCATGCATTGGGAAGGCCCGCCTCCCTTTCCTCCTCTTGCCTCCTGGGGGTTCTGTGTGGGAAGTTTGGCCCAGTTCTATCATTGGTGAGGTTCAGAATGCTCTTTGATTGTAGGGGAACTATAAATCCCAGCAACTACAACTCCCAGATGTCAAGATCTATTTCCCCTGAACTCCATCTGCGTTCATATTTGGGCATATTGAGTATCCATGCCAAGTTTGGTCCTGATCCAACATTGTTTGAGTCCACAGTGCTCTCTGGATATAGGTGAACTACAACTCCCAAACCCAAGGTCAATGCCCACCAAACTCTTATAGTATTTTCTCTTGGTTATGGGAGTTCTGTGTGGGAAGTTTGATTCCATTCCATCATTGGTGGAGTTCAGAATGCTCTTTGATTGTGGGTGAACTATAACTCCCAGCTGTTGAGTAAGACCTTCATGTGTGTCTTTCTGCCATTCCTGCCAGAATATCTATAGAGTTCATTGAAACAGGCCCAGGTTTCACACTGAGTGTATAAATACATTTTTTAAACATATTAACTATATATACGCTATCCTACTGATGGCAGCTTGTTCAACTTAAGCCGCCTGAGGGCTCACACTAAGACTCTAAACTATCTAGTCCGTGAGCTGCTTTTTGCTGATGATGCTGCCCTTGTCACCCATTCAGAAGCAGCCCTGCAGCGCCTCACATCCTGCTTTGCAACAGCTGCAGAGCTGTTTGGGCTGGAAGTCAGCCTGAAGAAAATGGAAGTCCTCTACCAGCCCACACCACAGGAAGAACACCATCATCCTCACGTCAGCATAGGCAAATCTGTGCTTAAGTCCGTTCAGCAGTTCACCTACCTGGGAAGCATCATCTCTTCAGACGCCAAGATTGACAAAGAGATAGATCACAGATTATCAAAGGCATATAGTGCATTCGGAAGGCTTCACAAAAGAGTCTGGAGCAACAAGCACCTGAGGCAAAGCACCAAAATCAGTGTGTACAGAGCTATCGTACTGTCTATTCTCCTATATGGGTCTGAAACATGGGTCACCTATCGCCAACACCTACAACTCCTCGAACGCTTTCATCAGCGCTGTCTTCGCACAATCCTAAATATACACTGGACCAACTATGTGACTAATGTTGCTGTCCTTGAGCAAGCAGGGATCACCAGCATTGCGGCCATGCTATTGAGAACACAGCTGCGCTGGGCAGGGCAGGGCACATCTCTAGGATGGAGGACCACCGCCTCCCAAAGATACTACTCTATGGTGAACTCGCCACGGGTCAGCGCAAGAGAGGCGCCCCCCAAAAGAGATATAAGGACTCCCTGAAACAACATCTCAGGCTCGGCCAGATTGATCACCAACAATGGTCCACCCTGGTCTCACATCGGGAGGCATGGAGACGCACTATCCACAATGCTGCGGCCTCTTTCGAGAAGACACGCCGAATGGGTCTCGAAGAGAAACGACAACGCAGAAAGAACCGCAGTTTGGAAACAACATTACCCAAGGAGACTTTCTGCTGTGCTTTCTGCAACCGGACTTGCCAATCTCAGATTGGCCTTTTTAGTCATCAACGCGCTTGTAAAAAGCGTGGGATGAGTCCTTCCTGAATCTTCGTTCGCGAAGTAATGCCGAGAGAGAACTATATGTATTGCTGTGTTAGAGTGTCATTTTGTGTCATTTCGGTTGTGGTGTGCCCCAGGATTTTGCAAATGTAAAAAGTGTGCCGTGCGCAGCTCAAAAAAGGTTGGGAAACACTGGCCTAGTGTATCAATGTCATAAGTAAATACATAAATACTTTTTTTTTCCCTGTATGAGGAACACAGTTACCTCTGGATGTGTGTCCTAAATGTGGGGAGAAAGGGTTGCCAGGGACTCTGCGGGGCCTAATTGGTTCAAAGGCACCAAATGCAGCCTGGTCTCCAAAGCTAAGCAGGGCCAGCCCTGGTTGATTCTTGGATGGGAGACCACCCACGTGATGTGGGGCTAATTGTCCAGAGGGAGGAGGGGCTGGCCAAGCCACTCCTGGCCCAAAAGAACTCTCTGAAGCCCAGAAGGGGGAGAGAGGAGGAGGCAGAAACCTGGGCCGCAAGCGAGCGCGCGAGGCCACTTACGTTCCTGTTGAAGGAGTTCCCGGGCAGAAGCGGGAGCGCCATGGCCGCCCGCCTGCTGCCGACTGGGGCTGGCTGGTGTTTCCCGCCCCGAACCCGCTGGGCCCGCAAGGCGCGCCCGGGCCCTGTTTGGAGCCCCGTTGCCAGGCAACCGCCGCCCGACGTCACAGAGGACAGTCGGGGAAGGGGCGTTCCTGTTCTCTGCTGCCCCCTGCAGTCACGTGGCCCTCACTGCACTGCCAGAAGGGCCCTGGAAGCAAGGCAGCCCCTCCCAACCTCACCTGAGTCAGTGCAGGAGCCGGACCGGAAGCTCTGCACGAGTGACAGCTAGCTGCAAGGGGAGGCCCCAACCCCACTGGCATAACATGGGCAAACCCAAAACAGGTGTTTTGGACTGCAACTCCCACAATCCCTAACAGCAGGTAGGGATTGTGGGAGTTGTAGTTCAGAACACCTGATTTAGACCAGGCCTGGGCAAACTTTGGCCCTCCAGGTGTTTTGGACTACAACTCCCATAATTCCTAACAGCAGGTAGGGATTGTGGGAGTTGTAGTTCAGAACACCTGATTTAGACCAGGCCTGGGCAAACTTTGGCCCTCCAGGTGTTTTGGACTACAACTCCCACAATCCCTAACAGCAGGTAGGGATTGTGGGAGTTGTAGTTCAGAACACCTGATTTAAACCAGGGCTGGGCAAACTTTGGCCCTCCAGGTGTTTTTGGACTACAACTCCCAAAATTCCTAACAGCAGGTAGGGATTGTGGGAGTTGTAGTTCAGAACACCTGATTTAGACCAGGCCTGGGCAAACTTTGGCCCTCCAGGTGTTTTGGACTACAACTTCCATAATTCCTAACAGCCGGTAGGCTGTTAGGATTGTGGGGTTGTAGTCCAAAACACCTGGAGGGCCAAAGTTTGCCCACCCATGCCTGATTTAGACCAGGCCTGGGTAAACTTCGCCCCGCCAGGTGTTTTGGACTACAACTCCCACAATCCCTAACAGCCGGTAGGGATTGTGGGAGTTGTAGTTCAGAACACCTGGAGCAAGGACGACATTTGCCCATGCATGATTTAGACCAGGCCTGGGCAAACTTTGGCCCTCCAGGTGTTTTGGACTACAACTCCCATAATTCCTAACAGCAGGTAGGGATTGTGGGAGTTGTAGTTCAGAACACCTGATTTAGACCAGGCCTGGGCAAACTTTGGCCCTCCAGGTGTTTTGGACTACAACTCCCATAATTCCTAACAGCAGGTAGGGATTGTGGGAGTTGTAGTTCAGAACACCTGATTTAAACCAGGACTGGGCAAACTTTGGCCCTCCAGGTGTTTTGGACTACAACTCCCACAATCCCTAACAGCAGGTAGGGATTGTGGAGTTGTAGTTCAGAACACCTGATTTAGACCAGGCCTGGGCAAACTTCGGCCCTCCAGGTGTTTTGGACTACAACTCCCACAATCCCTAACAGCCGGTAGGGATTGTGGGAGTTGTAGTTCAGAACACCTGGAGCAAGGACGACATTTGCCCATGCATGATTTAGACCAGGCCTGGGCAAACTTTGGCCCTCCAGGTGTTTTGGACTACAACTCCCATAATTCCTAACAGCCGGTAGGGATTGTGGGAGTTGTAGTTCAGAACACCTGATTTAGACCAGGCCTGGGCAAACTTTGGCCCTCCAGGTGTTTTTGGACGACAACTCCCATAATTCCTAACAGCAGGTAGGGATTGTGGGAGTTGTAGTTCAGAACACCTGATTTAAACCAGGACTGGGCAAACTTTGGCCCTCCAGGTGTTTTGGACTACAACTCCCACAATCCCTAACAGCAGGTAGGGATTGTGGGAGTTGTAGTTCAGAACACCTGATTTAGACCAGGCCTGGGCAAACTTTGGCCCTCCAGGTGTTTTGGATTACAACTTCCATAATTCCTAACAGCCGGTAGGGATTGTGGGAGTTGTAGTTCAGAACACCTGATTTAGACTTTCAGGCCTGGGCAAACTTCGGCCCTCCAGGTGTTTTGGACTACAACTCTCACAATCCCTAACAGCCGGTAGGGATTGTGGGAGTTGTAGTTCAGAACACCTGGAGCAAGGACGACGTTTGCCCATGCATGATTTAGACCAGGCCTGGGCAAACTTTGGCCCTCCAGGTGTTTTGGACTACAACACCCACAATCCCTAACAGCAGGTAGGGATTGTGGGAGTTGTAGTTCAGAACACCTGGAGCAAGGACGACGTTTGCCCATGCATGATTTAGACCAGGCCTGGGCAAGCCGGCCCTCAGGTGTTTTGGACTACAACTCCCACAATTCCTAACAGCCATAGGCTGTTAGGAATTGTGGGGGTTGTAGTCCAAAACACCTGGAGGGGCAAAGTTTGCCCGGGCCTGATTTAGACCCTCTGCCCTACTTACTACAATGCGATCTAGTTCAAAGGAGTTACCTTTAATTACACCTAGGCCCCTTCTACACTGCCATATAAAATCCAGGTTATCTGCTTTGAATTGGATTATATTTCAACATAGGCTAAGGGCCTTTCCACACAGCCCTTTTTGTCCTAGGATTATCAAGACAGAAAATCCCACATTATCTGCTTTGAGTTGGAATATATGCAGGGGCGGATTTTGACGGTATGCTAATCCAGTGTTTCCCAACCTTTTTTGAGCCGCACACTTTTTACATTTGCAAAATCCTGGGGCACACCACCAACCAAAATGACACAAAATGACACTCTAACACAGTAATACATATAGTTAATATGTTTTTAAAATGTATTTATACACTCAGTGTGAAACCTGGACCTGTTTTGATGAACTCAACATAGATATCCTGGCAGGAATGGCAGAAAGACACAAACCTCCCACACAGAACTCTCATAACCAAGAGAAAATGCTATAAGAGTTTGGTGGGCATTGACCTTGAGTTTTGGAGTTGTAGTTCACCTATATCCAGAGAGCACTGTGGACTCAAACAATGTTGGATCAGGACCAAACTTGGCATGAATACTCAATATGCCCAAATATGAACGCAGATGGAGATCAGGGGAAATAGACCTTGACATTTGGGAGTTGTAGTTGCTGGGATTTATAGTTCTCCTACAATCAAAGAGCATTCTGAACCCCCAGGAGGCAAGAGGAGGTCTCTATTTGGGGAAAGGGAGGCGGGCCTTCCCAATGCATGGAGAGGGAGAGACCAAGTAGACAACGGGTGGGGAGGAGGGGTGTTTGTAATTTTGTGCCTTTATCGAGGTAGGTTTCTTAGGGTTTTTATACTTCAACACACTAGACTCCCCCCCGGAGGTTCCAATTTCCCACGGCACACCTGATAATCGCTCACGGCACACTAGTGTGCCCCGGCACACTGGTTGGGAAACACTGTGCTAAGTAAGCGGCCACCATGTGGCCAGGGGCACATCTGGCCGCAGCCGCCAGGTTCGGCGCATGCCGCGCCATTGTTGCGGGCCGGCGTGCAGTGCGACTCCAGGTGGATGGTGACGCAAAACGCACCCCACGAGGCCGAAAAGGAGGACTTTTGCAGCCGGGGCGGAGCCTCCTTTTCAGCCTCATGGTGTGTGTTTTACGTCACCATCCACTTGGTGTCGCGCCGCAGCAATGGCGCATGGTCTGAACTAGTTGGCCCTGCGCATGCGCGCATGCGCACACCAGCGCACATGCGCAGAGCTAGCTGGCCCTGCTCATGTGCACCCGGCGCGAGGCCAGAGAGCGAGGGGGCGCCAAAATAATGTTGCCGTACCATTTGAAATTAGTTTCATCCGCTCCTGAATATATGGCAGTGTGAACTCAGATAACCCAGTTCAAAGCAGATATTGTGGGATTTTCTTCCTTGATCTTCTGGGTTATATGTCTGTGTGGAAGGGCCCTAAAATAACCCGGTTCAAAGCAGATATTGTAGGATTTTCTGCCTTGATATTCTGGGATATAGAGCTGTGTGGGAGGGCCCCTGATAATCCAGTTCAAAACTGATAGTGAAGATGATCTGCTTTGATAATCTGGATTACATGGCAGTGTAGAATGGACCCTAGTAACTATAATTAGTTCAAGTTCAAAGGAATTGGTTTTAGTTAGACTTTGTCCCCTTCTACACCACCATATAATCCAGATTATCAAACAGATAATCCACATTTTCTGCTTTGAACTGGATTATATAAATCCACACTGCCATATAACCCAGTTCAAGGCAGATAATGTGGGATTTTATTCCACTGTGTGGAAGTAGCCTTGTTACTGCAATGAGGTCCAGGGCCCTTCCACACAGCCATATAACCCAGAATGTTAGGCAGAAAATCCCACAGTAGTTGCTTTGACATATCTGAGTCCACACTGCCATATATTATTATTATTATTATTATTATTATTTATTCGGCTTCTATGCCGCCACTCCTGGCGGGCTCGGGGCGGCTCACAAAGCTGAACAGGAACAGCATAAAAAACAGTAACACAAGTTTTAAAAGCATTAAAAACAACATTAAAACATCACAGTATGCAAACTGCGGTAGAAGCGACCTGGAGCGAAAACAGTATTCCAACAGAGGGGTGCAAGCCAATGGGACCTACTCCAGTTCAAAGTCGATAATGTGGGATTTTACACAGCTGTGAGAAAGGGGCCCCAGTTTTAAAGAATTGGTTTCATTATTGTTATGAGAATTGAATATAGGGCCCTTCCACACAACCCAGAATATTAGGCAGAACATTTCACAATATCTGCATTGAACTGGGTGATCTGAGTCCACACTGCCATATATTCCAGTTCAAAACAGAAAATGTGGGATTTTTATCAGCTGTGTGGAAGGGATCCAAGTTTCAGTGTTAGACACTCAGGCCTCTTCCACACAGCTGTATAAAACCCCACAGTATATGCTTTGAACTGGGTTATATGTCAGTGTGGACTCAGATGACCCAGTTCAAAGCACATATTGTGGATTATCTGCCTTGATATTCTGGGTTATATGGCTGTGTAGAAGGTCCCTAATACTGCAGTTACTAAGGCACAGCTAAATCACAGTGTATTGTAACTTAAGCAAATGCCAACTCTGTCTCTTTTTGTGTTGCCAATAACATTTAAAGTAATTATATAGTGACAAGTGGCCTCACTCAATTTGGGGGGGGTCACAGTGTTTCAGAGCCAGCTCATCCTTTGCAATGTGGTTTTGTGGGAACAGAGACCAAATGGACTGAGGTGCCCCTTCCCACCAAAGAACCATGTTATTTACCTTAAGAGAAAATACGAAACTTGTAACTATGACAACAACTGACTACGTCAACGACCCTGGACCTATTGTTGTTGTTGTGTGCCTTGAAAAACCTTTTTCAACTGATGGTGACCCTAACACAGGATTTTCCTAGCAACCTGGGGGGGTGTTTTCCTCTGCAGCCGAGAAGGATTTGTCCAAGAAAGTGGATAGGGATTTTTCACTCTCTCATAACGTAGTCCCAGAACCAGGATTATCAGGAAGCATCATTTCATACAATGCACTTCTTAAATTATAAAATTTCAGCATTAGAGACACAATACCCCAGTGGTGCAGTGGATTAAACTGCTGAGCTGCTGAACTTGCTGACCGAAAGGCTGGCGGTTTGAATCCAGGGAGCAGGATGAACTCCCGCTGTCAGCCCCAGCTTCTGCCAACCTAGCAGTTCAAAAACATGCAAATGTAACTAAATCAATAGGTACCGCTTTGGCGGGAAGGTAACAGTGCTCCATGAAGTCATGCTGGCCACATGACCTAGGAGGCGTCTGTGGATAACGCCCGCTCTTCGGCTTAGAAATGGAGATGAGCGCCACCCTCCAGAGTCGGACACAACTAGACTTAATGTCAAGGGGAAACCTTTACCTTTACCCACCAACAATGGACCTGGGACTAACTTGGCATACAGAACCCCCATGACAAACAAAAAAAATACTGGAGGTCTTTGGAGGGATTTATAGGAGTTGTAGTTCACCTGCATCCAGAGTGCACTATATACCTAAACAATGATGGATCTGGAGCAAACTTGGCATGCGTACCCAATATGTCTAAATTTGAATGCTAGTGGGTTTTGAAGGGAATTGGCCTGGACATTTTGGAGTTGTATGTACTGGGATTTATAGTTCACCTGTAATCAATGAGCACTCTGAATGGATTTGAACCAAACTTGGTACACAGAGCCCCCCATGACCAGCAAAAAAATACTGGAGGTCTTTGGGGAAAATTCACCTTGATTTGTGGGAGTTATAGTTCATGTAGAGAGCACCGTGAACCCAAACACCGGTGGGTCTGGACCAAACTTGGCACGTATACCTGATATGACGAAATTTGATTACTGAAAGGGTTTGGTGGGAACTGACCTTCCTTTCTGGGAATTGTAATTCACCCACAACCAGAGAAACTGTGACCCCCACCGATGATAGACCGTCCTAGACCAAATTTGGCACATTGAACCCCCATGACTAACTCTACCTGCTGGAGGGATTTGAGGGGACTGACTCACCATAGTGGGCATTGTATTTCACCCAACTGCCAGCGAGAACACTGAACCCTCCGACAGGGCCGTAGCCAGGATTTTGATTGGGGGGGGCTGAGTTTGGTTCGAGGGGGCTGAGTTTGGTTCGAGGGGGCTGAGACTGGGTGGAAGAGGGTCTACCCTAGCAAACCTTTTGTATTGTTATCCCAATAACCCCATTAATATGGGATATAATGAGTATGGTGATCAGATCATGATATGAATAAACATAACAGTTTAAATAATGTTCCAGTAAGGCCTTTTCGCGGACCACCCTGAGAATTTCGGGGGGGCTGAAGCCCCCTTAGCCCCCCCCCCCGGCTACATGCCTGCCCTCCGACTACGCATCTGCAAACTTGCCCAACATAACAAAGTACTGATGGAGTTTTTCAGGGTTAACCTGGCATGACATGAATTTTAGTTCACCCACAACCTTATGCATTTTGTACAATAAAAAATGACTTTTTTCAAATAACCCAGGCAACGCCGAGTGTCCAAACTGGTTCAAAATAAAAATACGTTCTCTTTTCTGTCAGAAGAAAGAAAGGATATACAGTTTTGTCAATTTAGTCAGAAAACTACAATTGAGATTGTAAACACCATAATTGCAATAATTAACATATTGCAAAAACATGTTATTCGTTCAGGCCCATATGCTTCCTTTTCCCTCCGTGATTTGAATGTAAAGAAAAAGAATACAGAACTTCTAAAGATCTGAGGTTATGCAAACAACTTGTTCCCTCTACACCCCCCACGCCACCCACCCTCTTTTCTTCTATGAGATTGCTTTTCCTGGAAAAGTAGGTTATGTCAGACTGTAAGACATTGGGACGTGAAGCTTGACTCAGTAGTCATGTTTCATCCATTGTACTGGATCAAATCCAATATTTAACTAGCAGTCAAAATGCTAATCATGGCTTATGCCTCCCTTTAGTGGCTGTCATTCTTCATTTAATTTAGTAACCTCCAAGCAAACAGTGGCCAACACTGTTTTACTAATGAACGGAAGGCATGCCTTCTGCTGTTTTTGATGGCCTCAGCTATAGTAGGTATGATTCATGTACTATATCAGAGCAAAGCTTTAAACTGTTATTTTACACAGCAATTTTACAAGCATGAAGAGGAACCAGTAGAAACACTCTGGGACCCAATTTATTTATTTATTTATTTACAGTATTTATATTTCGCCCTTCTCACCCCGCAGGGGACTCAGGGTGGACCGCAATGCACATATACATGTCAAACATTCAATGCCATAGACACACAATATATAAAGACAGAGACACAGAGGCTATTTAACTTTCCAGCTTCATGCATTAGGGATCTGCTATCGCCCTCCCAACCAAACTCCAGAGGCAGACTGCTATCTGGAAAATGAAATTAAACAGGCCTCAAAAAGCAATAAATTAGTCATAATGGGGGACTTCAACTATCCCCGAATAGATTGGCTAAATTCTTGTTCTACGCATGAAAGAGAGATAAGGTTCCTCGACATGCTAGCTGATTATTCCCTTGAGCAGATGGTCATGGAACCAACCAGGGGAAAGGGGATCCTGGACTTGGTGTTAACTAATGAACAAGATCTCGTTCAAGATGTCCTTGTAACTGAGCCCATAGGTACCAGTGACCACAACACAATAACCTTCAACTTAAGTTTGGATAGCAAACTGTCAGTGAAAACTAACACAGAGACCTTAAATTTTCACAAAGGGAATTTCACCAAAATGAGAAAAATAGTAAAGAACAAACTAAAAGGAACAGTAAAAAAAATCAAATCCCTCCAAAATGCTTGGAAACTGTTTAAAAATACTTTAAAACAAGCCGAACTAAAATGTATTCCTAAAATAAGAAAGAGGCCGGGAAAGTCCAAGAGGACATCGGTATGGCTTACAAATGAAGTAAAAGATGTGATTGGAAAGAAGAAAAACTCATTTAAGAAATGGAAGGCTCTTCCTACTGAAGAGAACAGAAAGGAACACAAGCTCTGGCAAACTAAATGCAAAGCAACCGTCAGGAAAGCCAAGAGAGATTTTGAGGCACATATAGCTAAGAACATTAAAAAAATAACAAAAACTTCTTTAAGTACATCAGAAGCAGAAACCCAACTAGAAAAGCAGTTGGGCCACTTGACGAAAATGGTAAGAAAGGGACAATAAGTGAAGACAAGGAGATTGCCGAGCGGCTAAACGACTTCTTTGCCTCCGTTTTCACACAGGAGGACAGACAACATATACCTGCAGCTGAGTCAGTTTTTCAGGGAGGAATTAAATGAATTAAACCAGATAGAGATAAACAAGGAAGATGTTCTCACATGCCTTACTAAACTAAATGTCAACAAATCACCAGGGCCAGATGGCATCCACCCCAGAGTTCTTAAGGAACTCAAGTGTGAAATTGCTGAAATTCTAGCCAAAATATATAACCTTTCTCTAAGATCAGGCACTGTACCCGAGGACTGGAGGGAGGCAAATGTAACTCCGATCTTCAAGAAAGGATCCAGGGGTGATCCAGGAAATTATAGGCCAGTTAGTCTAACCTCAGTTCCAGGCAAAGTGATGGAAACCATTATTAAAGAAAAAAATTACTAAGCACATAGAAGAACAGGCATTGCTGAAGGAAAATCAACATGGTTTCTGCAAAGGCAAATCATGTCTTACTAACTTGTTAGAATTCTTTGAGGTGTAAATAAACACATAGATAAAGGGGACCCAGTCGATATTGTTTACCTTGACTTTCAAAAGGCTTTTGACAAAGTCCCTCACCAAAGGCTCCTAAATAAGCTCTTCAGCCATGGAATCAGAGGACAGGTCTTGTCCTGGATTGGAACCTGGCTAAACTGTAGGAAACAAAGGGTGGTAATAAACGGACACTTCTCTGGGTGGAAAGAGGTGAGAAGTGGCGTACCCCAAGGTTCAGTTTTGGGTCCGATACTTTTTAATTTATTCATTAATGACCTGGATGTAGGAGTAAATTGTGAGGTAGCAAAGTTTGCAGACGACACTAAATTGTTCAGGGTAGTTAAAAATGAAACTGATTGTAAAGAGCTCCAGAAAGATCTCTCGAAATTGAGTGAATGGGCAACAAAGTGGCAAATGCATTTTAACCTAAACAAGTGTAAAGTCATGCACATCGGGCAAAGAACCCCAACTACACCTACCAATTGATGGGGTCAAAGCTTTCCGAGACAAACCAGGAAAGGGATCTTGGGGTTTTGGTGGACAGCTCAATGAAGATGTCAACCCAGTGCGCTGCAGCAGTGAAAAAGCAAATTCTATGCTTGGCATGATCAGGAAGGGAATCGAAAATAGGTCGTCAAATGTTGTATTGCCTCTCTACAAATCTATGGTGAGGCCACATCTGAGTACTGTGTACAATTCTGGTCACCGCACCTCAAGAAGGATATAACGGAACTGGAAAAGGTACAGAAAAGGGCAACAAGAATGATCCAAGGGATGGAGCAGCTCCCTTACGAAATCAGGTTGCAACGCCTTGGTCTTTTCAGCCTTGAAAGACGGCGTTTAAGAGGTGACTTGATCGAAGTGTATAAAATCATGCATGGGATAGAAAAGGTGAATAGAGAAAAATATTTTCTCTGTCACACAACACTAGGACTAGGGGGCACTCCCTAAAGCTCCAAGGTAGGAAAGTTAGGACTAATAAAGGGAAATATTTCTTCACCCAGAGGGTCATTGGGTTATGGAACTCACTTCCAGAGGAGGTTGTGACAGCGGTCAGCCTGGACAGCTTCAAGGCAGGATTAGACAGATTCATGGATACCAAGGGAATCAGTAGCTACTGAAATGGACATCCAAGTGCCACCTCTGTGTTGATGGAGGCAGGCAGTATTTCCCCGGGTACTGGTTGTGGGGGGTCGGGAGGAGGTGAGGGTTTTGCCCTCCTTTCTGCTAGAGATCCCTGTGTACAACTAGTGGGCCACTGTGTGACACAGAATGCTGGACTAGATGGGCTGAGGCCCGATTCAGCATGGCTCTTCTTATGTTCTTATGTTCTTATGAGAGTATGCTTTTTGAATTCTGGCCACTGGGGGAGCTATCGCTTCATCATTCACTTGTGACACCGATGGAGTACTTCCTCATTCTTTTGCACACTGCTAGAGTTTTATGGCGTTGTAAATTAGTTAAATTAGCCTCCCTACATAAGCGGTACCTAAATGTTGACAGCAAGCTAGACAAATGGCCAGAAGCTCACTCCAACCCGGGCTGCCTTCGAACTCATGACCTCTCAGTCAATAGTGATTTTAATGTAGCTGACTCCCAATCAGTTGCGCCACAACCCGTGATAAATTAAATAATATAGCACGATATTGGAAATTCCATAACGTATTGGAAATAAGTGCACCATAACCTTATTGAAAAGGTTAAAAAAATGATGTCACATCTGCCTGGCAAAAGTGAATTTCCATAAGTATGCGGAGACCACCTTTTTGAAAACCACAAGTCAAGAAAAGCATGACCTTGTTAGAAGTCATAAGTATTTCATGCAATAGCACACAGGTAACTCAGCTGTTAAACTGAAGAACCATGTCTTTAAACTGCCAAGGATAAAGACTTGCCACTCAAATATGTATTCTGTTAGTAGAAGATGGTTGTTTCTTTGAAGTTCTAGCCAAAATATATAACTTTTCTCTAAGATCAGGCACTGTACCCGAGGACTGGAGGGAGGCAAATGTAACTCCGATCTTCAAGAAAGGATCCAGGGGTGATCCAGGAAATTATAGGCCAGTTAGTCTAACCTCAGTTCCAGGCAAAGTGATGGAAACCATTATTAAAGAAAAAATTACTAAGCACATAGAAGAACAGGCATTGCTGAAGGAAAATCAACATGGTTTCTGCAAAGGCAAATCATGTCTTACTAACTTGATAGAATTCTTTGAGGGTGTAAATAAACACATAGACAAAGGGGACCCAGTTGATATTGTTTACCTCGACTTTCAAAAGGCTTTTTGACAAAGTCCCTCACCAAAGGCTCCTAAATAAGCTCTTCAGCCATGGAATCAGGGGACAGGTCTTGTCCTGGATTGGAACCTGGCTAAACTGTAGGAAACAAAGGGTGGTAATAAATGGACACTTCTCTGGGTGGAAAGAGGTGAGAAGTGGCGTACCCCAAGGTTCAGTTTTAGGACCGTTACTTTTTAATTTATTCATAAATGATCTGGATGTAGAAGTAAATTCTGAGGTAGCAAAGTTTGCAGATGACACTAAACTGTTCAGGGTAGTTAAAAATGAAACTGACTGTAAAGAGCTCCAGAAAGATCTCTCGAAATTGAGTGAATGGGCAACAAAGTGGCAAATGCATTTTAACCTAAACAAGTGTAAAGTCATGCACATCGGGGCAAAGAACCCCAAATACACTTATCAACTGATGGGATCAAAGCTTTCTGAGACAAACCAGGAAAGGGATCTTGGGGTTTTGGTGGACAGCTCAATGAAGATGTCAACCCAGTGCGCAGCAGCAGTAAAAAAGCAAATTCTATGCTTGGCATGATCAGGAAGGAATCGAAAATAGGTCGTCAAATGTTGTATTGCCTCTCTACAAATCTATGGTGAGGCCACATCTGGAGTACTGTGTACAATTCTGGTCACCGCACCTCAAGAAGGATATAACGGAAATATGGGTTGCTTACCTGTAACCGTAGTTTCTTGAGTGGTCAGCGTGAATAGCACCTATGGTATTAACCCTCTGCGCACGCGCAGGCAATCGGAGATCTCGAGACTTTTAATGACAGTTTAAAACTACCGTTGGCCCCGCGCGCCCTCCCCGTCACTATAAATAGCCCAAGCAAGGGGCCAACGGCCAGTTCTTCCGCCGCATAGCAGTCAGAAGTCTGGCATGACATTACAAAAGCGGGGAGGACGGGCGGGGCCGTGCTATTCACGCTGACCACTCAAGAAACTACGGTTACAGGTAAGCAACCCATATTTTCTCTTCGTGGTCAGCCGTGAATAGCACCTATGGTAGACTTGCAAGCTACTGACCCTGGATGGAGGGTGTCATGCCACCGCTGAAAACAGGACTGCTCGTCCGAACGCTGCATCCTTTTTAGATATGAGATCCAACTTATAGTGTTTGACGAAAGTCAGTGGAGTTGACCATGTAGCCGCTCTGCAGACGGAATCCAAGGGAATTCCTTTAAGAAATGCAGTCGTTGTAGCCACCGATCTAGTCGAGTGAGCTCTAACCTGTGAAGGTAAATCTCTCCCTGTTATTTTATATGCTAATGATATAGTTGAAGTAATCCACGAAGAAAGCCGCTGAGAAGTTACTGGTAAACCCTCAGTGTCTTTCCTATATTTTAAAAATAACCTGGGAGATTTTCTATTCCCAGAAGTTCTGTCGATGTAAAACGCTATTGCTCTCCTTACATCTAACATGTGTAGCGTTTTCTCTAATGATGTAACTGGGTTCTGAAAGAGGGCAGGAAGAACTATTTCCTGCGACATATGAAAGCTAGATGTTACTTTAGGAAGGAAGGTTAGATCCGTCCTAAGCACCACCTTATCCTTGTGCATCCGCAAGTAAGGTTCATCACATCTTAGAGCACAAAGCTCACTTGCTCTCCTTGCTGATGTAATGGCCACTAGGAACGCTGTCTTCCAAGACAATAAAGAAATGTCTATTGTTGCCAATGGCTCAAAGGGGCTCTTTGTCAATGCTTTTAATACTAATTCTAAATCCCACCTAGGGGGCACTGGTGACACTGGAGGCCGTGTTTTCTTGAAACCCATTATGAATTGTGATATTGTAGTGTCATTAAAAAGGGAAGGCAGATTTGCTCTCTTTCTAAACCATGTCAATGCTGCCAAATAACATTTTAATGATGAAAATGATAAACCAGAATCAACTAGTGACATCAAAAATTCGAGCACTAAAGGTGTAGATGCTGCAAGAGGGTCAACCCCCCTGTCCTTAACAAATTTGGTGAAACGACCCCACTTGTAGGTGTATGCTTTCTTCGTTGACGGTTTCTGTGCAGCCTCTATAATCTGCCTTATCGACTCTGGAAGGTCACTTAGTCGATCTATATGGCACGATCTTCCATGCTGTCAGTTTCATTGAATCCACATCTGGACAAAGAACTTGGCCGGCTTGAGACAGTAGGAGATCCTGTCTGCGTGGCAATAACCTGAACACCCTCTCGACAGATGAAGCAGCTGGGAGAACCACGGTTGGCGAGGCCACCACGGCGTAATTAGTATCCCTCTTGCTTTGTCGTGACATATTTTTGACACTACCCTCAGGATCAAGGGAAACGGTGGGAAGGCATACATTCTGAGGTATCCCCAGTGGAGCAGGAATGCATCTCCCAAACAATTCCGCATCATTGTCCTTCCCAGGCGTGCACAAAACCTCGTGCACTGTGTGTTCTCTGGGAAGCAAAAAGATCTATCTCTGGTTCTCCCAGTCTCTGAATAGTGTCATTACCACTTCCCTGTGCAAAGCCCATTCGTGGTAAGCCAGGGGGGTTCTGCTCAAAAAATCCGCTAAGTGGTTCTGGTCTCCTGGCAAATGAACCGCTGATAAGTGGATGTTCCTGCAAATGCACCACTCCCAAATTCTTAGCGTGATCGCATTCAGGGAGGCAGAGTGAGTCCCTCCCTGCTTGTTCACATAGTACATAACTGTTGTATTGTCTGTTGCCAGCTGTACTACATGATCCCTCAAAATTAGCTCGAAAGATTTCAGAGCCTTTTCCACTGCTAGCATCTCGAGGATGTTTATGTGATGGGATTGTTCTATCCCCTTCCACTTCCCATGTGCTGTGAGTTGGTCTACATGGGCACCCCAACCCGTGAGGGATGAATCCGTTGTTAATGTTTTTGAAGGGGTCGGATGACGAAAAAGGAAGTCCCAGACAAACAGTGTTGCGGCATTGCCACCAACGTAGAGAATTGCGTACCCTGTCGGCAATATTAGACGGGTAGAGGGACCCTGGCATAAGGGATTGTAAACAGACAGGAACCAAGACTGCAGTGGCCTGAACTTCAGTCTTGCATAAGGCGTCACTGCTGTTGTTGACGCCATATGTCCCAATAGCACCTGGATATCTCTTGCCTTCACCGTTCTGGATAGTAGGATTTCCGACAGAATATTTTGAAGATTTTGAAACCTTTCTGGAGGTAAGGTTGCTCTCTGTTCCACAGAATCCAGAAGAGCTCCAATGAACTGAATGTTCTGTGTTGGGACCAGGTGTGACTTCTCCCAGTTCACTATGAGACCTAGGGACTGGAGAAAGGAAAGAACATATCTGGAGTGTTCTATTAATTCATATCTAGACCTACCCACTACCAGCCAGTCATCAATATATGGATAAATAGTGATTCCAGAAGTGCGTAGACGGGCTGCTACTACCGCCATACACTTCGTAAATACCCTTGGAGCAGTGGACAGTCCGAAGGGTAGAACATTGAACTGATATGCCTGAGTATCTACCATGAATGCTAAATATTTCCTGTAATTTGGATGTATTGAGATGTGGAAATAAGCATCCTTAAGATCAATCGTTATAAACCAGTCATCTTTATTCAAAAGAGGCAGTATTGACTTAAGAGAAACCATTCTAAATTTTTTTGGAGTTATAAAATTATTTACTCCCCTTAAATCTAATATTGGTCTTAATCCACCTCCTTTCTTTGTCACTAGGAAGTACTTTGAAAAGAAACATTGACTGTAAATATTTGGATGTAAAAGAGAAATAGCGCCCTTAGACAGTAGCTTCCCTATCTCCTCCAGCAGTGGTGGAGAGGAGCTAGTAACCTTTACCTTCCCAACTGGTGGCAAATCATCAAATTCTATTCTATATCCTATATCAACTATACTCAATACCCATGAGTCAGTCGTGATTGAAGACCAGACACCATGGAACGGGTTTAAACGGTTTCCAAACAAACTTATATTAGGCTCCATAACAGGACATAACTGTAAACTGTTATCATCCTCTTGCATAAATTGAACATTAACTTGAGCCCGGTTCACACCGTAATGACTATAAATGTCAAAGACGCTGCTTGTTAAATCCTCCTCGGGCTGTCTTGCTCTGGCCGGTTTGGTATGGCTGATAACGGTTTCGGAACCCAAAGGGTTGCTGCTTCCTCTGTTGGAACTGCCTATTATTCTGCTGGAATCTCTGGCGTTGTTGGCCGAAATAGTTACCCGCATTTCTCCGGTAATAAGGGAGTGATGATTGCCATTTCGTTCGTTGTTGAAATCCTCCTTGACGCTGATTTCCTATAGTATTCATAGACTTTTTCATTTCCTGAGTATGTTTTATTTTATCTTCAGTTTCGGATTGAAGACCCTTCCACATGCATTGGAAGTTCTTCAGCGATGGCTCTATGCTCTTCAGACAAAGTTGAAGAACGAAGCCACGCATGCCTACGTATTGATGTTGCTATTGCAAATATTTTTCCTGCAGATTCTGCTAAATGCTTAGCAAATTCTTTCTGGTACTTTGCCAATAAAATTGCTTCAGTCTTGAAAGCAAGTGGCGTGTGCCTCTCTTCCTCCGATACTTGTTCAAAGAACGGAGATACCATTTCCCATAGAAATGTCTGGTAGGCACTCATATAGGTCGCAAAGTGCGCCATTCTCACAATAAGGCCTGCCGCCATATGCGTCTTTTTCCCGATGATATCCAGTTTTTTCCCTTCCTTATCAGCTGGGGTCATATTAGTCTTTTTAGGGCGTTTACCCTGGCAGGCCTCTGCAATAACAGTATTTGGCTGTTGAGGACGGTATGCCCAATCAGCAGTGGACAAGTCCATCCTATATAATCCATCCACTTTCCTAGGTAAAGCCGGGGCTAATATGGGGGCTACATCCTGGACTTTAGCCAATTTCAATAAGAAAGGCAAAGCGGGAAGTAAAGTGTTAGTTGGAATATTCTGTTGTTCCGCTGGGAACATAAAGTCTTCTACTGCCTCTGATGACTTTTTTATTGGTACGCCTAAAGCTCTAATCATTCTCAAAACTATTTCAGATAGTTTGTCTAAATCATCCTCTTCAGGGCTATTCTTATCCATGTCCTTAATAGTGTTTGTCATAACATTCAAGTCCTGTTCTGATGTATCAGAATCTTCCTCACATCCATCTTCCTCATCTAACATATCCTGGATGCAGGAGTGCTGCACAGGAGTTTTTAGAACTTGGTCCTCATAATTGTGCTCTATGGGTAGTCTTTGGACCTTTGTCGTGGTAGTGCCATTGATTATAGGAGGTACCGTAGGCACTGCATGGGAAATAATCCTTCTAGTGTTTTGTATAGGAAGGGCCTTAGGAAATGTATTCTCAGCTACGTTTGCAGGTGTAGCACTGGCAGCGTTGGCTTGTTGTAACTGTTGCCACATGCAGCTTTGCATGGCTAAAGCCTGCCAAAGGGCTGGAGGGAAGTTTTGCCACTGAGAATCAGTAGCATGCTGCTGAGGCTCCACGTGGTTTTGTTTACATTTTCGCTTCCTATGCTTCCTCCTGGATCTCCTTGCAGGAGAGCTAGAAGAGGAGGATGATGTGGAGGTGGAGCTCGATGACGTCATCGAGGTCGAGGGGCTTCGGCGTCAGCGCTTCCCTTTCTTCCGAGATGGATCGCGGCTTCGGGATCGAGCCCTGCCTCGTGGCCGAGCTCGCTGCGGGCTTGCTCGGGTTCTCGGGCTCGTACTCGTTCGGGCTCGGGAAGATGACGAGGCCGTCTTAAAGGGCCCGGATGGAATAGGTGGAGCCGAGACCGAAGCGGTTAAATTAGCCAGCCCAGAACAGGAAGGCCTGACCGGAGGCGTGTCGAATGACGCGTCCTCCTGCTGAATATTCAAGGGTGTCAGAGGGGTCGCCCCCTCTCCCTTTCTTGAAGAGCCTGTTTCGATCTCCTTAGTCGACGCCCTCGCGGGCGGAGCTTGGATGGGCTCTTTCTCTTCCTCTGCCCTCGCAAGCAGAGTTTGAGTAGGCTCCTTTTGTTTTTGAACTGGCTTACTTCCAGCCACCTTGGGTTTCCTTATCTTTCCCTTCTTTGGATCCAGTGGCCAAAAGATATAGATGGGCACTCAGCATGAAACTTCTTATGTTCTTAGTTAAAATATGCACTCAGAGTTAAAAGAAAGAAAGAAAGTCTTCTTTGAAAAGTAACAAAAATTTACTCTCAAACATCTTGTTTTAATTCACCACACAGGCACAATTCCTATTAAAGTTCAGTTGTAAATAGAATGTAGTTTCTTCTCTGTATGTTAAGTACACAGGGTATCATTCTTAACAGTCCATAATCTTTAAGTATAGTTGTACTCACTGAAGTTCATAAGTCATCCTTCTCTATTAAAGTCTCTAAACAGCAACATGCACCCACCTCCACTGAGGTCTGATGCACATGAATACAAAATAGAGTCCTGTGTCTGAAGCCCCTCCCACACCAAAGAAGTACAGTCAAATTGGCAAACCAAAATGTACATACAATATAGGTTAACAATTATACACATTTACAAACAGTTAGTGGAGGCTTGGTAGGTTGCTATTTCCAACACTTGAATGGTTAGACTAAAACAGTTGAGACGGACAGTAGATTAAGGTCCAGATTATACACTTCCTCTTCCATTGAAGGAATATATGAGGGGAGCTGCAATTGCTCATTTGAAATACTCCCAGTTTCAGGAGCCACACACACTGCTATTCAGCCTGCTTGAAAAGAAGCTCTTTTGCATTTAACAAGAATGCATTTAACACAAGGTCTGGTTTATTTTTGTACTGGTAGCAGAAGAGACGGGGCCTTTTCAGTGGTGGCTCCTCAGCTTTGGAACGCCCTTCCTAGTGGCATCAGATCAGCCCGCTCCCTCCTGACATTTCGCAAGAAGGTCAAGACCTGGCTGATTGACCAGGCATTTGCAGATGTAGTGTGATTATTAAATTGAGACCTAAGGAACGATGACGACGCAATTGGAAATCGACTTAATAATGAGACGCTGGTAGTGTTTTAACTTTAATTGCTAACTTGTATATGATATGATTGTGTTAGTAACTGTTGATGTATTTATCTTGGGCAGTCCTTGCCATGTGTACACTGCCTCGAGTCGCCTTCGGGCTGAGAGGGGCGGTATAGAAGTAGAGTAAATAAATAAATAAATACATGTCTATCAACATATTTGTGGTAGATGTTCTCCATGGAACATGTGGAGCCCTGAGCCCATCATTGGGACAAGGCAGGCTGACATGGCAAGATGTGAGACCTATTTCAATCCGAAATCTAACAAGTTGGGTGGGGGGGACAGTCTAATGATGGGTGAGGCCAAAATAAAAGAGTTGGCAAGAATAGCAGCACATTTCAATTTAGGGATGGTTTTGGTCATAGGAGCTGAAGGCCATGTATAAATATGTGAGGGGAAGTCATAGGGAGGAGGGAGCAAGCTTGGTTTCTGCTGCCCTGGAGACTAGGACACTGAGCAATGGCTTCAAACTACAACAAAAGATATTCCACCTGGATATGAGGAAGAACTTCCTGTGAGAGCTGTTCAGCAGTGGAACTCTCTGCTCCAGTGTGTGCTGGAGGCTCCTTCTTTGGAGGCTTTTAAACAGAGGCTGGATGGCCATCTGTTGGGGGTGCTTTGAATGCAATTTTCCTGCTTCTTGGCAGGCCTGGATTACCCATAAGGCCACCATAGGCCATGGCCTAGGGCAGCAGCCATGGGGGGCAGCAGGTTTGGACCCCCATTTTTTAAAAAATTCCAAAAAAATTCCAAAAAAATTCTTTAAAAATTCAAAAAAAAAGTGTGCATGCGTGCGGCGGCGGAAGCGCCATCCACGGCCTCTCCACCCCCCCCCCCTTTGCTTGGCTCCAAAGCCTCTGCCCCCGGCTCTGCCCCGCCCCCACCTCCTTGCCGGCGCGGTCGAAAAGGCCCTTTTCAGGCCGGCATGACGGCTTTAGGAGGGAGGGAGGAGCCGTGGGGAGTCTCCCCTTGGCTCCTCCCTCCCTCCTAAAGCCGTCATGCCGGCCTGAAAAGGGCCTTTTCGGCCGCGCCGGCAAGGAGGCGGGGGCGGAGCTGGGGGTGGGGAGGAGCCAGGGGCGGGGGCGAAGCTGGAATGGAGCTGGGGCGGGGCGAAGGCGGAGCCAGGGCGGGGGCGGAGCCGCAGGTGGAGCCGGGGGCGGGATCAGAGCCTTTGGCCTAGGGCGCCAAAAGGCCATGATCCGGGCCTGCTTCTTGGTAAGGGGTTGGACTGGATGGCCCACAAGGTCTCTTCCAACTCTGCGATTCTCCACTCCTGAGCAGTGCACATCACCATTTATTGAATATCTATCGCCTGGAGCTTCCTTTATCACCCTGCACTGCTCATAAGAGATTGCATAAATTCGCTCTATTGAAATGTATTTGATGTCAGGGAATAATGTGAGCAAATTGATCCCTGACCAAGATACCTGCTTCACACCTGCATGTCTTCATTACTTGATTCTGTGGCCACCAAGGAATAGAGAGGCAGGCGGATGCAATTCATTGCCCACTTATTGTCATTGTTACTTCACTGAACTGAATGAATTATGAATCAAACTCTAAGAATATAAAGATTGAATAGAAAGTGTGACAATAGGGAGTAAGCCATTGTGTAACTTGCTGAGCCCTATGGGAAATTACATTCTTCTTTGCTCTTTGACTACGCTGTAAGGGCACCCATTCTTGGTCAGTGACCATGAAGTTGCCAGTAGGTTTTGTCCATACTGAGAAGTTATCTCAATTTGTTCACAACTGCTCCTCATTTATTACCTCCTAACCCAGTTCAGTTTATTCTTTCCTAACCTTTTCAAACAGTGAAAGCAATGTATCTTGCTCAGTGTCTTCACACAATTTTGATCTGCAAACACAATACTTGGATCATCTTCAACTGTGAGTTTAATTATCATTTCCTTTCAAACTAAGTCTGAGTGAAATAAGTCCTTTTCCACATCATAGTCTGTATGGTCTTTGTTCCCAGGGGTTGCATTTGACTCTTGCTCTTTATAGTATGTTGATAACAGAATGAAAGTAAATTCCAGTTTGCAGATGTGGCGGCTGAAAAAGATAAGATTCGTGCTGCCCCCACACTGCTATAATAAAGGAACAACTTTGTAAACAGTGCAGACTTGGAGGTGATAACAAAGAATGCATTTAACACAAGGTCTGGTTTATTTTTGTACTGGTAGCAGAAGTCAGTAAACATGGTATCTCATCACATTCAACTACAGCTGGCAATCTTTCTGCATATCCTTAATTTCTGACAAATACATTTTCTTATTATCTATCAAGGCCATTTCTTTTATACATTTTGCAGAGTACCTTTACTCTTGTCTAAAAAACCATGGTTGGGGATTTTGTCTTGGTGTCTTTACTTTTTTAGAAGAATGCCTATATATAAGGCAAACATTGAAATAATAATAATAAATGCAATTAAATCC
Organism: Anolis apletophallus; assembly: GCA_030556195.1. NCBI lineage: Eukaryota > Metazoa > Chordata > Lepidosauria > Squamata > Anolidae > Anolis > Anolis apletophallus. The sequence continues at coordinate 52,003,859 of JARBWK010000004.1, read as the reverse complement.
AGGATTGAAAAATCAGCTGATGACCCAAAATGCAGACTGCAAGGAAGCTGATGAAACCATTGATTATATCCTCAGCTGCTGCAAGAAATTCATAGACGGACTACAAACAGAGGCACAACTCTGTGGCCCAAATGATTCATTGGAACTTATGTCACAAGTACCACCTGCCAGTAGTAAAGAACTGGTGGGATCATAAACCTGTAAAGGTAGTGGAAAATGAACATGCAAAAATACTGTGGGACTTTCGAATCCAGACTGACAAAGTTTGGGAACATAATACACCAAACATCATGATTGTGGAAAAGAAAAAAGTTTGGATTATTAATGTCGCCAGACCAGGTGACAGCAATGAGGAAAAACAACAGGAAAAACTCAGCCGTTATCAGGACCTCAAAATCAAACTGCAAAGGGTCTGGCATAAACAGGTGGTCCCAGTGGTAATTGGCACATGGGGTGCTGTGCCAAAAGATCTCAGCCGGCATTTGGAAACAATAAACATTGACAAAATCGCAATCTGTCAACAACAAAAGGCCACCTAACTTGGATCTGCACACATCATTCAAAAATACATCACACAATTCTAGACGCTTGAGAAGTGTTCAACTTGTGATTTTGTGATACGAAATCCAGCATATATATCTCGTTTGCTGTGATAAACTGTGTTTTTGTGTCAGTAAAATAATAATAATAATAATAATAATGAATTTATTACCCATCTCACTCTGCAGCTCAAAGCGGGATAGAACATCATTAAAACAAGTGATAAAACTCTAAAGACATACACTAAATACAGAGTTAAAATATGTTAAATCCACTGATAGCCTTCTCTGGCGCCTCACCAAACTACAATTCCTATGATGCTGTCAAACTGCCTTAATTTTACAGTGCAGATGCACCCAGAGAAGAGATGCAAAGTTTAAATATTATAATGTATATGTGATCGCACCATTCCCCATCCTTAGGCTCCTTATTCACTTTTTACTCCCAAAGCCTTCTAACACTGTTACCTAACAACTGCAGATGAACTCTAGTCACTACATCTTTCATTTATAGAGTGCCTACCCTGTGTGACACGTACATCCAAAGACAGTATTGCCTAGGTGCACCACATGGCTGCCAGTGTCGACTGCTCCTAGAATTAGCCCTGGCATAAGATAGTACATTGAAAAGAAAAATGGGTTTCCTTGGAACCAAAAAGACCAGTATCCATTAATTGCAGTAATGCAAATGTATCTAAACACATAGCTCAATGTATACATACAAATACAAATGTCAATAAAACATAGGATTGTTAACTTCACATAAATGATTTGTTATTTTCTTGAAGGATGAAAAAAGTGTTCTTCATGTGTGTAGAAAGAGTACTTGTGTCTACTACAGATGAGTAGACTCCAAGTCCTTGCACAGTGAATGTCCTATTTTCTTTATTACATAAGAGTAAATTCCAACATTCAACCAGTTTCGACTCACAGAAGTCTTCATCAGGTAGTTGGGTCTATAAACAATACATGTTATTAATACACACATATATACACACACATGTATATACACATACACAAACACACACACACACACACTACTTACTCGTTTATCAAAAAAGCTCAATATGTGAGGCAAGTAGTCTACTGACAGTGTTCTTGAAAAATGGATCCTGAATGGAACATACATAGTGGCTGAAGGTAGTACTACATAGTTACGTGAATCATATACCATTCATAACAAAGATATATAATATATATAACAAAATTGATTAATAATACTCACAACAAATCGTTGTTAAAGACATCAGTAGATATGCCCTGAATAGCAGAGGAAACATGCACTGTATTTCTTTGTAATATTTAGAGAAAAAACGGAGAACTTAAAGCCTTCCAGATGTTGTTGGACTGTAACCACCAGCCTACAGACAATGGGATGTGACAATATACAAAGGCTCATAGTTGAAGAGCCATGATCTAGAACAGGCCTGTCCAACAGGTGGCCCAGGGGCCGCACATGGCCCTCCAGCCCCTTGGATCCGGCCCTCCTATCCTCCTGCAAGAAATCAGCTGTTTTTTTAAAAATTGAAAAATTTTAGCGGCGGCACAGCTGTCTGCCATTACCTGTCCTCGCTCTTCAGCAGACAGGAAATGAGCCAGGACAGGAAATGACCCCGCGGAGCCAAAGGACTACAAGTCCCAGCTTCCCTTCCACAGCGCCATTTTCTTTGAGACTAGAAGAGTACAGGAAGTACTCTTCTGCTGTGTCTTCGGCTCCTGCCTCTGTGTCTTCACCTCTCTCGTGCTCCGGCTCCGGGATCCTCGTTGGAAGAGAGGCTGTGTGGAGCTTCGTTTGGGCAGCGGTCGTTTGGGAAGGATACCGAACTAAGGTAGGCTGAAGAGGGCTGTTTTGCTGGGGTGGGCTCTTTCTTCGTTCCTTCCTTCCTTCAATCCTTCCTTCCTTCCTTGCTTTTATTCTTGCTTTTATTTTATTTTATTTTTATTTTTTTATTTCCTTTTATTCTTGCAATTACTCCTCCCTCATTTCTTCCCTCTATCCATCTTCCTTCCTTCCTCTCTTCCTTTCTTTTATTCTTTTATTTTATTTTTATTTCCACACTGCGGCCCCCCAGGTGATCAGTGACCGGAATTCTGGCCCTTGGGCCGGTAGAAGTTGGACAGCCCTGATCTAGAATCATATACTGTAACTATCCTCTGGGGGAGGGGGGAACATGATACTTTATACTGTATACTGATACAAATTAGACCCTGATCAGCCAGCGGAAAAATCCTCCTACCTGCTGTAAATTCCTCCATGCTTAAGAAGCAGGACAGAACAAAGAAGGAGGTAGCAGCCAGGCATTCTGATTCAACAACCCTTGGATAAGGAAGGGAAGAACCATTGAATTTAATTGTTAACAAGGTTCTGCAACGATCACACCATAGGTAATTGTCAGCCACAGTGGGAATGGTATGCTAGAGAAGACAAGTCTTTGATCCAGTCCAGCAAGACTCTTCTTACATACTTATAATGAAATGACAACCTCAACCAAAACTGAGCCCATTTCGTCCCATTTCATTTGTTGACAGGACCATGGGTGCTGAAATGGTAGCACAAAACTCATCAGCCTGGCAATTAGAATCCTCTCAGCGGAAGACAGAGAGATGTACTTGGTCCTTCAAAGGATGCATTCACTTAATTATTACGATGAGCAAACTGTGTAAAAAGCATAGGTAAACATTCAAAGGGGAAAAGGAAGAAGAAACAAGCCAAGAACAAAGGAGGAAGTTATTTTTATTTATGTCTAGCCCAAATGATTCAGTGATAAAAGAGCTTTTAGAGTCTCTTTCTTCCTTTCTCTTTCTGCTACTTCAAAACAGAAACTTTATTAAAGGTCTGAATATCTTACATTGCATTAGTGTATTCTAAGGACAATAGGTTATCATATTCCAGGCAGAAAAGATGATTTCTCAGAACAGCTTTGATCAGTAGATTCTCTAAAATGCTTGCCAAGAAGAGCAGCAAATCTTTTTATTTAAAAGTGAGAATGTTTATATTCTATTTTTAAAACATCAAAATAGATGCTGAATCTAGGACATAACAGAACAGTACCATGGTCCAATAATAATATTATAATAAAACTTTATTTATACCCCGCCACCATCTCCCCAAGGGGTCTCGGGGCGGCTTACATGAGGCCAAGCCCAACAATACATCAGCATAACAACAAAGCAAGCAAGCAAATAAACATAATACAATATCATAAATAACACATAAGCAATAACACACAAAAATTGTAAAACACTGAGGGTAGGGCCGTATGTAATAGATTTAAACTACTGGGTGTGAACAAAAGTAGGGTATCTAAAGAGGGGAGTTTAAGGTTAATGTAGGGAAATCAATCCAACAGGTAGATAAAGTGCTTCAGAGGACAAATTATAGGAAGTTGGTCAGATCAGGGCATCGTTTCCTTATTCAGGGAAGGCACACTGGAACAGCCACGTTTTCAATCTCTTCCTAAAGACTGCCAATGTGGGAGCTTGTCTGATATCCTTGGGGAGTGAATTCCAGAGATGGGGGGCCACCATAGAGAAGGCCCTCTCCCTCGTCTCCACCAAACGCATCTGCAAAAGGGGCGGGAGCGAGAGCAGGGACTCTCCAGACAATCGAAGCGATCGCATGGGTTCATAGATGGAAATGTGGTCACTTAGGTAGGCAGGTCCCAAACCATTCAGGGCTTTGTAGGTTAGAACCTGCACCTTGATTTGGGACTGGAAAATGAACGGCAGCCAATGGAGCTCCTTGAACAAGGGAGTAGACTGCTACCTGTAAGTCACTCCAGTTAGTAATCTGGCTGCCACCCGTTGGACCAATTGAAATTTCGAGGCCGTCTTCAAGGTCAGTCCCCTTTCAAAGAAAGAAAGCAGCAAGTGAAGAATGCTTTCTGAACAAAATCAGCAACAGAGTTTTTAACTAATTCAACTTTCCACAACCTGATACTCTCTGTATATGTTGGGCTACAACTGCCATCAGTTATGCTGTGGGTAATGTTTGTTATAGTCTTGTAGGACAAGAGATGGGAGAGGCTGCCTAACTATACAAATAATCCTTGCGTGCTTGGTATAGTAAATACAATACAATAAAGTAAATAAAAAGACAAATCAAGACCAGATTCTAAGCAGACTTTGGACATTTCCAGACAGCACTAAATCACGGCTTTTAGTGAAGGGCAAAAAATCCCTGGACTTCAGGAGAGGTCCTCATACATACCTGTTGCTCCTGGGATTTCTGCTTCCGTTGCCCAGACTTGATTCTTTGTTCTGAGATTTAGAAGCTCCCAAGATGGCTGCCACGGGACTTCCGCCAGAAACTGACAGTTTATTTAAAACCCACGAGATGTGGGTATGCAGAGATTCAATTATGCGGATCACTGCAAAAGTTTCGGTCTATGTGCAGGCCAGAGAAACTATGCCCTCCACACATTTCATAAACTTTCTGGCACACAAGCAAAGTTTACGGGGTAGGACTACTTATGTCCAAGTCAGCACTGCACAATGAAACAGGAAGATACACTTTCAAGCCAGGAACAGATCTTTGTCATAATTGACACTTTTTCGAGCCTGGCTGCCTGGCCATCTGTCCGGACAAATTGGGTTGTGTACTTGTGGCATCACACAACAGGGTGCTGTTCCTGAGTTATATGTGACTGTTCTTCATTGTTCTTCTTGTGAAAACATGTACAGCATTGACTAGGAGGGTCACAACTTTGTCCTGGCCACAGAAAATGCGCCCTCCACACATTTCATGAAGTTTCTGGCACACAAACAACTTCTACTCAAGTGTCACCTTCCTTTTTGGAACCAACCAATCTAAAACTCGGGAACAAACCCAGATTAAAAAAACTTCCCGTGATTTCCGATTGCAGGGACATACAGACATGCAAAGATCCGGATATTTAGCTCAAAACCATGACATTTCCCCCATCTGGAAATCTCACATTTTTTTGCCTTTTGTAGCAATTGCTTCCAGGTTTACAGGGAATGGTATCTGGCTACCTGTTGCACCTCAGACCATGGCAGTCCCCCTAGATCACACACACCAGGCAGATGCTATAAGTGTACTTTTATTTAGAATAAAGAATAGTCCAAAATGGAAAGATGCAAAGGTGATTCAATAGTCCCAAAAATAAATCCAAAGATAGTCCCAAAAGCTAGCAAGTCAAACCAACCTGCTGCAAAACAAAACAAGAGTAAGAAGGCAAGGCAAACCACTCCTGCGGACGTGAAGTTAGAGTCCTGGAGACAAGGCAAACCTCTCCTGCGGTCAACGGGAGCTTAGAGTCGGGGATCTTGAACCTTCCAAGCTGAACGTAGCTTCAGGTCTAACTAGAATTCCCTGGGCACAATCTAATAAAGGGAACTAAGTTCTATGTGACCAACGCGCCCCCTTCCTCAATGCCCAATCTCTCCGGGAGGATCTGATACTAGCCCTCCTGTCAAATTCCTGCTCATTAGCCGGCCCAGGTGCATTATCATCTTGCTGGGAAACGAGATCCTCCCTATCTTCGGAATGCTCACCTAGCAAGGGAGTAGAGCAGTTCTCATGAGACTCAAGGTCGCTGGGCACTGTCTAATTCAGAACTAAATTCCATGGAGTCATCATTATCTTCATCTGCAGTCACATACCCATGTAACCATCCATCATCCCAGGCCAAGTCTTCCTCTGCAAATCCGTATCCATCAGGTCACCCATCATCCTCGCTCTGACCCTGATCAGCTGGAACCCCCGGTGTCTGATCAGCGGGGGGCCCCGTTGTCTGTCTATGGCCACTAGGCTGGAACACCACACCACCCTCTGGTCTGCTGCGGAAGCTCCTGAGATAAAGGTACTGTCTGGATGGGTCCTCAATCAAAGCTATCACCAAGAACCATTTGTTTTATCTGGATAATATCTGTATTTATTATGACAGTCTCTTCATGCTCCGATGTATGCCCTGAGATGACACTGACAAGGTATCTGTAGTTGATTTATAACATGTACATTCCAAGACTACAAATGCTCTTTGTAGCATGTCAAATGAGGCCACAATTTTTTAAACATTTCTACCTGTGAGAAGTACTGTAAAAAGAATGAAATAGATGCCCATGCTGTGCACTACCTGACAATTCCGTTGTATTTTGACAATTTTGATCACATTGTTCTATTAGATCACCAGGGCAATTGTTAGTAAGAAGATGCAGCCAGTATTTTCTGAAAAGGCACTCTTCTCATTCACTACCACATGAAGGGATAATATGAGTGTGAAGGCAATAAGCTTGATAGCAGTTGCAGTTTTTGTGGTTTTTATATTTTCCCATCCCTAAACTGACAACTATTGTGGTTATTTGGTCAAATATCTCCCTTTCTTCTGTTTTTACACCTCTAACAAACATAGTTATTAACACTCTTCTTGGGGTTGAGTTTTTTAAATAATATTTTCCAAATATTCTCCCATGTTATTTAGGCTCAAGCAGTGTTTTGCTATTTCTAACTAAATATAATTTTCAGGAGGAAAAGCTATAATGTTAATCTTGCTTCTTCATAATAATCTGGATAATTTCTTGTATTATAGTTAATTGCGGATTGAGAAGGAGTGTTCTTCCCACATATAGACATTAACCTGGTTGTCAGAAGCCTCAACCCCAAACACTACAGTCCAAGGTCAAGTCGATAGTCCAACAGAGGTGCAAGCATTAGTAGGATAACACAAATAGAGAAACTAAATGTCAATTCCGAGGTCATAAGCCCATTACCAAAGTGTCCAGAGTACAAGGTGAAATCAGAATCTGTAAGCCAAGATCCAAGGTAAGTCCAGAGTTCAGGAATACAAGGTTGTAGCTTTGAGAATTGACATTGCAGTCAGCAACAAAGTGCCACCCCTAAGCTCCTTAAATCCTAAATTCAAATATGTTACCTGTTGCTGTCTCTTTCTCAATTAATCTCAAGGACCTGTGTAACTGAGACCTCTCTCTTTGCAGGTCCATGAAAACTGAGTCAATTCTTCCTTAGCCTGTTCAGAGGATCTCGCTTGCACTTGTTCAGCAGACTGAGAAATAGTAGCTTCTTCCATGGGTGCAGCTTCAAAGCTTGAATGAGGGAGCTTCTGGGCTCCAGCTCGACTGCTTAGCCTTCTGCTAGCATCTTCTCATCCTTGCTTTCCAAGCTGTCCACAATACTGGTGACCAGTGCTAGATATCACTGAACTCACCTGTCCTGAGTGCATCTTCCGTATTCCCCAATATTTTACAGTTGGAAATGGGGGCTCGTGTAGCTAAGCAACTTCAGAGTGTGGACAAGATGGAAAAGGTTATGAATAGGAAGAATGCACAAGCAAGGAGAGGCTGTGTTAGATTTACCATTGAACTTAGGTGTGCTTAAGTACAGGGCCCCACTGGGCCCTCATTGAATTTAGCCCATGATATGTAAATGCTGCTAAATCTAAAGTTTGGTTTTATGCTTTCTAATACTATTTTCTGTTTACTTTGCTGGTTTGCTAAAGCATTGCATGATTTAGATCTCTGTTCAGGGTGCAATTTTAAATCTTTCATGCTCAAAATTGTTTCTTGCCTTTAACATACAATTTCTCAATGACAGCCTGTTCTGCTGATGTAAACCTGTTAACTGAAGTTAGTCGAGGGTTGTTTTTAAATTTTGAATTCTTGCCTAGAAATTTTTGAGGTGGAGTTTTGGGGGACAACAAGCCAAGCTTAGCCGTACAGGGAATAATCTTTTTTTCTAAAGTTCCCCATCATCACAATAAAAGATTACATTAAACCAAGCCCCTTGTCACCGTTACTGCAATAATTCCAGACTATTTTCTGTACCAGCCATAAGACTGGAAATTTATAATTTTTGTTAATTGCTCTAGGTCCGATTCATTGAAGCTGCCCTAAACCCTTAGTACCAACTCGAGTTAAAGTAAACAAGTTAATATATGCTCAAATTATAGGTTTGTCATTGTTCCTTCAAATTGTGTATCTTAAACCAGAGAGCCAATCTATTATGGATTGTGCATAGATTACTAGCACATGATTGCACACATATTTGGCTCATAACTGTGGGTTAAATGGCATGACTTTTACATGTGGAAACGAATTGATTTAACATGTGTTGCATTAAATTATTGGGCTATATTTGAATGCTTTTCAACTGTTTTGAGTTACCAAGGCTTTAGTGTTAAACAGATGAACACATCTGTAAATGGGTCTTATTTAACACTTTAGGGTCCACTGAAGTAAACGGACAATAGATTAAGCTGCAAGTCATTATGGTCAAAGGAAATTTATAAGACATGCACAAGACATACAGCTAGACATTGTAAATGTCACATGCTCCAGGGCCTTTTATAGTTCAGTAATTTTCATGCAGCTAAGAAAACGGATCCTGATGGCTGATCACCATTCTACAATGTAGCTGCTTTGCAATAAAATTAGATGTGATTTTGCTGTGATATAATAACAGCTATGATTTTTTCCCAAATGGTAGCATCTCCATTAAAATTTTAAGTGGAAAGGAAAATTAAAATGAGTACAACTATCATTGGCACATATGCTATTAAATGGTGACACTTTAGACTAGGATTCAAGTCCCTGCTTGGCCATGTAAACCTTCTCTGTCTCAGAGGAAGGCAAAGACAGACCCTCTCTGAACCAAGGAAATGCCATGATAGACTTTCCTTACACTTGCCAAACGTTGTAAATTAAGCCTGGGCCTCCAGGGTCAAGGTTGAATCTAGCAGCACTCCCAAACTGGGAACCTGTGTCTTCAGATGAATATTTTATTTACTTACTTACAGTATTTTTAATCACCCTGAAGGAGACACAGAGCAGATCACAGAACACACATACGGCAAACATTCAATGTCGAGTATACAATGACAAGAGACAACATAGATGGAAGTATATATAGGCTTTTCCCATCTTTCGGCATCTTGGAGGCTGTGCTCGGTTCCAGCCACGGGGTGTGTGTGTGTGTGCTGTTGCTCCATCTTTACTGCCAAAAAGCTTTTTTGTTCGTAAACTTCCTCCTTTTTTGATAAAATCATGTGCCTAAATACCTCCCCGCTTTTAACGCAGTTCCTATTTATCTATTCATGATGCTGTTTTCAATCCACTAGGTGGGCGGGAGCTGGGCTGAAGGTCAGGAGCTCACCCTGACCCGGGCTTCAAACTGTCAATTTTTCAGTTGGGAAGATTTACTGCAGCTGGTGATTAGCCTTCTGTACTAAAGCCCCATCCAGCACAGATTGCTCCTTCTTCAATCTGCTTTCCCCTAAGCCCCTAAGTTTACAATCTTACTTACCATGGAGTAGTCCAATTGAATTCAATGGAATTTCCATTTTGAAAGGACACATATAGCATTGCGCTGCACTTGGAAGGTAAGAGAGGAAAATTCCTATTGCCAATTTTTTAAAAAATCAATTCTACTAAAATCGTTTTTCGCAGACAGCTGATTCAGAGTTCTCTTCATAAAATATATCCATTAAGTTGATTAAAGCGATTTCATTTTGTAACTAACTTCTACTCCACCCTCTCATGACTCAGCGTTTGGATTTCAAGCTGTCTTAATCCATGACTTGAGCATGTTAATAATACTTTTGTCACACACCTATATCCATGGAAATTATGCAATAGTTTTTTTCTTCCCCCAGTGAAGAGAGTAAGCTGTAGAATAGAAATCTTATATTAATCTTTCAGTGATGTAGGAGAGGTTTGGTAAATAAAGACTGCTAGGGATATGTCTTTGCACCTTGATAAATTCAAAAGGAGAAAAAGAAATAGAGACTGAAACCCATTCATACAAATCCCATAATTTTCTTGTCAATTAAAAACTGAATTGGTAAATAATTAAATCAGTGCAAGGCACAATCCTGTCTGATCTTGGAAGCTAAACAGGGTCAACACTGGGTAATACTTAGAAGAGATGATCAATGAATACCAGGTAAGCCGCTCTGAGTCCCCCCTCGGGGGTTGAGAAGAGCGGGGTAAAATGCCATAAATAAATAAAAAATAAATACTGTAGGCAATATTTCAGTAGCAGGAACTGGCAAAACCACCTCTGAAAATTTCTTATCTTATAAGAAAATCCTATGAAAAAATCAAGGGTTACTATAAGTAGACAGATGACTTGAATGCACATACACACAATTCTATGTCAGTACAAACACAGTTCAAAGCAATTTATGTCATAAACTAGCAATGGCTTGGGCTTAACCATGATATGCATGAACTGTTTTGATTTGTTTTCGGTATGGCACCATCATCTTGAAATCTGGGCTGCTGGCTCTCTCAAGCTCAGTCGCTTTTCAATTTCCTTTTTAATTAAACACGTCTTGCTCTCCTGGGGCTTCACTGTAAAAGCCTGTCAAGACTACGCTATCCCAATCAGACTGGTAGGTTACGCATGAAAACAACTTGGAGAGTAATGTTAACTAGCACCACTGCTAATTATAGCTGGGTATGAAATAATCCAGTAATTAAAAGATAGCCGTTGCATTGTTTGTTCATCCCTTTTGGGGAGTGGGGCAACACCCCAAAATGGGGGCCTAAATACATAAATGGCCTAAATACTCTTCAGGCATATGATCCTGTCTGAGCTTGGAAGCAAAGCTGGGTCAGCCCTGGTTAGTACCTGGATGGGACACACACACACATTCAACAAGTACCAGGTGCTCTAGGTTACATTTCAGATGAGATAATCGGCAAAACCACCTCTGAGTGTTCCTTGTCTATGAAACCCCGATGAAAAATCAAAGGATTGCTATAAATTCACAGGTACACACACAGAAAAACAGGATTGATAAAAGTGCAGGGTAAAACCTGGAAACAAAATCCAAAAGAATGTTTCTAAAATGCCCTTTAAAAGTAACTAGAATCTGTAGCTAGCTAAAACAAAAATGCTTTTGGAAATGTAACTTCATTACCTGTCCATTACCACTAAGAGACAGTTGGCTTCCAAGCTCAGCTCTATAGTTGCAGAACAAAAGAAAGTGATGGAATCTATAGTGTGTTGAGATAATACTTTACACATCCAAGCACATAGGATGAAATATCTCTTTCACTACTTAGCAAAAATGTATAAGCTGATTCCCAAAGGACCCAGGAATTATACTCTTCCATTTCATTTTCATATTTTTAAATATATATTTACGCATATTTTAAATTGTATTTGCATGGAAGAGAAACAGAAATATAAATGAAGTAAGAATGTATTAATTCTGTAGAAAATATAAATATTTGCAAGTGTGCAAGCTAAAGACCAAATGGAGCAGCCTGCATCCTAATTGTATAACCCACATCTTTATTCACATTTCATATCACAAATCTCTATGATTAAAATCAGAAGGGCTGTAGTGGTGCCTGAGAACACAGGAGGAAAGTATTTGTATAGCGTTGCCAGACCTATCGTTTTTTAAGAATATCACCATCCTAATTGAAAAAAGTGGGTGGTAAGTGCATCATATTGCTGGAAGCAACCTCAAGGGTCAATGCAGGAATTCACTACTAAAACATTCTTGACAAGCAGCCATTATATTTCTGCTGTCTATCATCTTCCAAAATAATCTGTTACTATCTAAAGTTTCTTCCTAATATTCAGTTTTTTTCTTGTTAGATCCTACCCTATAGAATAGCAGAAGAGAAACCATTTTCCATGTGGCATGCCTTCAGATATTTAAAATGGCTTATTTCATCATCTCCCATTCTTCTCTTATCCGGGCTAAGTCTACTCAACTCTTTCAACTTCTTTGTAGGGCTTGGCTTCCAGAATTTTTGACTTGTCACCTTCTCAGAAAAAAATGTATCAAATTTTTACACTATGGTATCTAGGACACAGTGCTGCCGAGGAGGTATGACCAAAGCAGTACAGATTGGAACTACTATTTTCTTTAGTCTGGAAATGTGGAGCAGATTCACCACCTACTTACAAGACACCAGCAGTACTTACAATGTTTTGTCTTCTTTTGTTGTGTTTTGTAAATGAATCAATGACCTGTGGGATTCCCATAGTCATGGGAGTTACCTCCATTGTTTTTTCTACATATCTTGATGCATATTAAGGTTACTGCTTGGCCTTGCAGAAGTCTCAAACTCATAGATTCAGCCACTTCACACAGTTATGCCAAGATTAAAAAGAAAGTAACATTATTTATGCCTCTCTCCGTTTTTTTGAGGAGTGGTGGGGCACAAATGAGATTATTCATATCACAATACTCAAAATCAATCAATTATAATAATCAAAATCATTGTTACCTATGTTGAATTCATTATATTTATTTTATTAAGCATCTGTAATAGAAAAAGCCTTTAAGATATAAACCTAACCACTGTTGCCCAGAGGGCCCTCTGAATCTGTAATAGAGTAGATATTACAGCTGGTATCTGAACATACCAATACCATCTGACTACCAATACCATCAAAGACAATGTAGTGTAATAGTTTGAGTGTGGACTCGGTGAAATCTGGGTGCAAATTCCTGTTCAAATGTGGAAACTCACCGAATGACCATATGAATATCACACGACAAACCTCCTCATTGTAAATCTTGCCAAGATTTAGGTCTGTCATAAGTCAGACTGAATCTGAAGATACATCACAAGGAAGTGTACCCACAATTTGTAGATACCAGCATGTTTTTACTTACTTCTACATAATGCTCTGGAATGGGGTAAGATGGGTTGAAAGGGTTTAGACGATTTCACATTTGTTTACCAATAGTTATTTACTAAAATGGCTCAACAGAACCTCCATCTTCAGAGGCAACATGGCTTTGATGTCCTTTGTATTCTGTTTGTGAGTTTATTGGGAAAAATTAGCTGAACATTACGACAGCATCCATGAACCCATCTTCTTATGCATACAGTAATAGTTTTCTAATTCACACCCTAAAGGACTTTAATGAACATAATTCTGGGTGACAGGGGAGTGGTGATGAATCTACTCTGGGAAAGGAGCTATCAAGTGTCTGAAACCTCCCCCTCAAATATCTTCAATGTCTTGGATAGCTCCTTTAAACTCTAGAATAAAGCCCAGAGCAAATTCAGTGCTCCACTGGCATGGAAGCTTCCAGCAGGTGAAAGATCAGTTAACCATATATTGTTTGCCAAAGAAAATTGTAATTCCATTAGTATCTTCTCAGTCCTCACTTCCAGAAGATGACATAAATCGGAAGGGGTACAACCTTTTAAACATTGTTTCATTACAATGCCAACAGCATTCCTTTTACTGAATTGTTAGCAAGCTGAAAAATGTATGGAACCCCTGATATATATAAACTTGGCTAACAAAGCCATCAATGATTGATTTCATTACAATTCTCATCCCTTTGGAAGCACAACATTTTGTTCCCCGTTTGTGTGCCAGACATTAATTTATACTTCATTTATCAGTGTCGCTTATTATCTATGAATCATACCTAATGAACCAAAGGTCTGAATGCTTTGCTGTTAATAAAAATCCCTGATTGAAGTTGCTATGGTTTATCTGTCTTGAGGCTGAACAAAGTAAAGGATTTTTGAGTAAATCAAAGCTATTAATACAATAGATTTTCTATCTGCAGCTAGAAGTGATTTCTACAGTCTGAGGCCCAATTACACTAAAGCACCTGGACTTGTGCCAGATTAATCCCATTGACTTCAACTACACTACATTAACTTAAATACAAGTATTCCCTTTTCAAACGTGACATGATTAGGACACACTGACAGAAAGTAACCGGGATGTTACTCCTGTAATCAGATCTGCTTCATTCATTCCAAAAGGATGGTTTGTTTCATCTCTTTGTTTCTTCCTCAAAGTTTATGCACATTCCTAGAAATGATATGGGCAAAACATGGCTCTCCAGATGTTTCTAGACTGCATCTGCCAATATTCCTCACAATTGGATGCTGGGAATTGCAATCTGACAACAACAAGGCGGGGGGGGGGGTGTCACACTTTGTCCTTTATATATACTGTGTGTGTGTGTGTGTGTGTGTGTGTGTGTGTGTATATATATATATATATATATATATATATGCCCTTCTTTCCTTACTTTACAAATCTAGACCATTGGATTTTAAACTGTTTGATAAAACAAAGTTTTCAAAGTGACACAATAAACATTCAATTTTGAAATAAATGTCACTGGTTTATTAAAACCTGAATATGGCACAACAGACACTTCTCCACTATCCTTAATGTTCTCTCTATCACTGTAAAATGAAACACCTCTCCAACACATGAATTAAAGTCAACATGCAGTATGTACAGCAGACATAGGAATTGTGCAACCTTCCACAAGTTGATGAAAGGCAACTCGCTACCACTAACTATATTGGCTATCAAAACCTCGGATGGTACATAGGTTAGCATGTTGAGTCTGAACCCACTCTCAAACCCAGTTTGGCACTAATACTCACCAAGTGGGCTGCTGCAATAGATTGGCAGTTACTTCTTGGCCTAGTTCACAGGATTGTGCTGCTCAACAGGAAGAAGCAAAAGTTAATTAAAATCTCTCTGAACTCTCCCAATTTGCAGTTCTAGAATATTATGATCATCTTTGTTGGTGGTTCATTAACTAATAATAATTCTAGCAGTTTATTGACTTTAATTAAATTAAAAGGCCTTTCTAAATTTAACTTCTTTACCAGGAAACATATACCTGGTTTTAGGGTATTACTGTGTATGCAATTACAAAGTAAGACAAAGAGCAATGAAACAATAATGTATAGTTTCTGATGGCTCTGCAGCAGCCTTCTCCAACCTGCTATCTTCCCAAAATACAAATCCTATTATTTATTTAGTTAGTTCATTTATATCCTGCCTTTCTTCCAATAATAGAACTAAAGGCAGCTAACAATATATTAAAACAATACAAGTTTAAAAATGTTCAATAAAAGTATAAATAAAAGATTTTAAAAACAAGTAAACACTTTAATGTTAAACACAGTAAAATAATAACGTATTGAAATTAACGCTATACAAAACTCTAAAAATTTATACCGGCACTGCACAGCCTTAAAACCCCAGCCTTAAAGCTAGAATGCGAAATTAACACATTTAATTGATATTGTTATGCAACTTCTAAGCTCGGGCTTCAGGCGAGTCTGTTGTTGAGTGTTCTTGGTAAGACATCTTCAAAGGTTTACCAGTGCCTTCCTCTACCTGTGCATTTCCATGGCCAGGATGGAATTCAAATTGTGTCCGAGAATACTACCAGTTCAACACATTAAGGACTGCAAGCTCTCTGTATGTATAACTAATTAGGCCCTTGAAATATAGTTCCTCACAATTTGATCAATGGCAAGAAGGACACACATGCCCTCAAGATGTTCCACAGCTGGCAAAAGAGTCCCATCCCTTCCCACAAAGGTAATATAATGTAGGATTCTGAACATCAAAATCTAACATATTGAGACTACTGTTTTCCTGATCCATTGTGGATCCATTACTATGATAAGAACATACCTTAGGAAATGTGGATCTTGCTGTAGCCTTTTATTTAAAATGCTATTAAAAACCCTGCTGTTCTGGCTCTTGTCTTTGTTTCCATTTGCCCTTTTGTTGAAGACCACCCTGCTTGCTGAAATTACTTTGATGCTAAAATTACTTGCAATTACTTGGCTGAAATCATTTCACCATCAAACTGAAGGCTTGGGTAGAGACATCTTTGCTTTTTCCAGATAGAATCCAGTCCCAATTTTTTTTGACACTCACTTCTACCAGAATGGGAGGCCTGCAGATTGCTTTTTCAAGGCCATTCTTCTTGCTATACCTTTCCTTCTGAAAAGGCATATTTCATCTTATCTACTGAAAGCCCTTTGCCTGCACCTTACTGATTTTTCACATGCATGATTACTAAATTCTGCTTTTAAGACAGGAATCAGTTTTTTCATCAGAAACCACTATGTAGTTACATAGTGCAGCCTTTTCATTGATGGCCTAGCAGAAAGGACTGAAACCAGACTTTTTTGGGTCCCCTTGATTTCCAGCTCAGTCCCCGTTTCATATTCTGCCTTCCCAAAATCTTTCAGTGGAATTGGTTAAGATGAAGAATGTAATTTAGAGGATCCCAATGATTCTGAGAAATTTGAGGTATATCTGCTCTAACAAGTACACCAGTTTCATGGTACACTTTGTCAAGGTTCCAACCTAAGGAATCCTTGGATATACAGTTTGAAAAGATATATAGAAAGTATCCTGGAAAGTGAAGACATGAGACCTTTATAATTTTAAATCTGTAGCATCACCAACCACTCTGAGTACACTGGGAATTGTAGTTAAGCTCTTTGGTAGAAAATTGTAAATTATTCACCAAACTATAAATCCCAGGATTCTTTAGCATGGGAGCCATATCAATTAAATTGATATGAAACTGATAATTGTGGTGCAATATAGATTGATTTATTTATCGTGTTAGAAGCAAATTGAGAATACAATTATACTGTACAGAAAAACCACAAAGGAAGTTAAAACTTGACATTATGCTAAATTTCCTTCAACCAGAAGCTGGCCACTTCGAGTGCCTCTGGTGTCACTATAAGGAGGTGCTCCAATGTGCATGTGGCAGGGCTCAGACTGCATTGGAGTAAGTGATCTGTGGTTTACTCTTCTCCACACTTGCATGTCATGGACTCTATTTTGTAGCCCCATTTCTTAAGGTTTATATAGATAGAAAAATTAGAAATAATGTAGTTACTCAGGCATGTAGCCGGGGGGGGGGGGCTTGAGGGGCCTCAGCCCCCGCCTCTCCGGAAATTCTCAGGGTGGTCCTCAAGATGGCCTTACTGGTACATTATTTAAACTGTTATGTTTATTCATATCATGATCTGATCACCATGCTCAATATATCCCATATGGATGGGGGTATTGGGATAACGATACAAAAGGTTTGCTAGGGTAGATCCTCTCACACTCAGACTTAGCTCCCTCCCAAATCAAACTCACCCCCCCCCATCAAAATCCTAGCTATGGGCCTGTAGTTACTAAATGTACATAATCCCAATGCTAGACTGCATAACCCTTTTGTTTCCTTTGCATTCCTCCTGCTTTATCCAGCCACATAGTGTTCTATCTGATTGAGTATTATAGCTTTTTGCCTACAAAAGAACTAGGATTCATAGGCTAACAGTTTTAACACTTATGGTTAGGTACCATAAACCATAATTTCAAACTCAAGACATAATGCAAATGTCTATTTTACTTACTCAGGCAAGAAGCAACAGTACAGCAAATAAGTGGCGTGTACCAGAACAAATCTTGAATGCAATACAATATAATAAGTTATGATTCCAGATCTAAAGTGATGTGTAAATTTTATCTATAGCTCAACAGATCTTAAAACAGGGGAAGTAAGTATTGTTAACACACCCAGTTCCACAATGCTAGATGGAGGAGTTGAGCATAACAGAATAGTTTGCATAAAGCTTGTCCAGAGAGCTCATAAGATAAGATCAATACAGTTTAGATGGCCACCAAGCCACATTAAAGCCCAATAACCTTGTTTCAATATTATTTTGAACAATGCATTATTCCATCACAATATTATATAATCAATTTGAGGAGGAGGGGTTAAAAAAAGGAGTCAATATTGGGAAGCCTAGAGGGTGAAGCTTATGTTGTTTTCTTTTGAACATGATAGATTTGAGGTAATTACATTTTCTTTTTCTTTTCTTAGCATTCTTTGTTTTTGTACTCTGTATTCCTTTTCTTGATTCACTTTTTTGACTTTTAATGTAATTTAAAAAACATTTTAATAAAGTTAATTTAAAAAACCAAAAACAATATTATATGATTAAGACAGTACCAACTGTACTTCTTAAGACATGTTTGAAAAAACAATTTACAGCCCTAAGATAATTCCTGGACCACCTCTGCAAGCTGATAATACATATCAGCTTGAGTCAGTTGTGCAATTTGATTAGAATGTAAACGGAGGCTGGAAAACATACTTCTTTCATCTACGTATTTACATGGGATACTGCTGATGAAACCCCCAGGAGTAGACAGATTACTCAAGGACTGATCTTCATTCTTTAATAGGTTCACAACGGCTTACTTCATATTTGCAAAAAAGATATTACAGACTAATACATTATTGCAGTGATTTTTACAGAAAATGGCTAGCCCCGCATTTGAAGTACAATATCCTATACATTCATAGGCATTATTAGCCACAGCATGAGATAGGCTTAAATAATAAAATATATATACTCCTACAATTGAAAAAATACAGAACCAAAAGAAAATATATTAAATATGATGAATTTTTGATGGAAACACAGTATTAAAAAGTCATGAAAAGGTAGCTAGCTTGATTTTTCCTCCCTTCAGTAATGCTACTGAAAACAGGATTTTCAGCAACTCTGTTTATGTAAGTTTAAAGAGGCAAAGCCTAAATGCGAAATACTCTGATTTGTCTTGCAAATCTGTCCATCTTGCTCAGGCATGATTAGCGAGTCACTCATGACTGCCTTTGCCTCGCTAAAAGATTGTCCTGTCATGTTTCTTCACCCTTTCTTAAGGCAGCATGATGACGCTTCTATGATGCAAGGCCCAACAAGAAGCCACCGACAAACCCACCAGATACAACTATGTTCTGTTTGAGAAATTCTGTTGACTGGAAAAAAGAGAGAGAAATTGTGTCAACAAATATGATTTTATACACAACAAAAAGCTTGTGGGGAAAGTACAAAAGCTGTGGTTACTCCACTAATGATTATGTGGTCTTGCTTTCGGCATGAAGGCAACAGTGGAACAGTTAGCACAGCAGCTCCTACTGCAATAAAGTTATTTATTATTATTATTAAATTTATTTATACCCCATTTTTCTCTCTACAAAAAGAATCAAAGTGGCTTACATTAAAAACATTTCAGTACAATTTAAAATGTACAAATATATAAACATTAAAACAGAATTAAATATCACTGGTGTTTTAAAAAAAACAGTTAAAATAAATAAATACATATTCAAACTAAAAAGCACAGCAACCCCTGGTTTAATTTTAAATGTTGTCATGAGGTATCAAAAAGACTATCCAATGGCTTGGTACAAGCGGAAGTAAAACATTAGTACCCCTTCTACACTGTCATATAATCCAGATTATCAAACCAGATAATACACATCCAGTTCAAAGCAGATTATCTGGATTTTATATAGCAGTGTAGAAGGGACCTGGATTTAACAGGTGGTAAAGGATGAAAATCGAGTTTCTGCAGGCAGTGGAAACACTGCTTATAGGAATGACATCTCTGGAAAAAATCAATTCTACTGAAAGAACAGGGAAAGATTGTTTTCAGCAAGTCAAAGATTTATTTCTGAAGACACATAATTAGTAATTGGATCATGCCCTAAGGAATATAGTTTAGGGATAAACATTTTCTGGTGAACTGTATCTACTATTTTAGAAGTCATAAATACTTTTAAAGGAAAAAAAAACAGAAGAGTATCTGGAGCAACCTGTTTTATAATCTCATGGCACTGTAAAAAAAAAACCCTCTAGTATAACATCAGATTTTAGTGCCACCCTGTACATAGCATTGCTTTTTAAAAATAATTACACCATATTTTGCCTACAAAGGATGGTTTAAGGGCAGAATACAAACACAAAAGAATAAAACACCGTAGAACATTAGTCCACACAAATACTAACAGACAAAACAATTTATCAACCAGTAAAACCATATCACAGTTAGTTTTCAATTTAAATGTCTAGGCAAACATACATGTTTTAATTTGACAATGAAAAGTGGTACCAGGAACTACATAAATGAAGTAGACTTTTGCCCAGAAATGCTTATGCCATAATACATGTTATTTTAAAGGCTTTGTGTAGTTACTGTGCTATAGCGTCAGAGAAATTATTCTTCAGAAAACATGTTTACTTCCAAAATAGAGGTATTTGTCTTATTAGTAGTAATGAAAAATTACACATCATGCCATTTACTTTTTTTCGTGTCAAGAACGACTTGAGAAACTGCAAGTTGCTTCTGGTGTGAGAGAATTGGTTGTCTGCAAGGACGTTGCCCAGGGGACGCCTGGATGTTTTGATGTCTGACCATCCTTGTGAGGGGCTTCTTTCATGTCCTCGCATGGGGAGCTGGAACTGACAAAGGGATCTCATCTGCGCTCTTCCTGGATTAAAACCTCCTACCTATTGGTCTTCAGTCCCGTCGGAACAAGGGCTCCTGATGCCATTTACTGAATGCGACTGATTGAATTGATAAACTAAAGCTGTATGGTATTTCAGGAGAGTTTTAAGGCACTGCATAGGCAAAACATTCAAGCCAGGTAACAGGCCAAAATCAAGGCCTACTAGGATGTACTAACACGTCTTTTCCTTCTGACTGACATCACATCTAGAGTAAAAACAAGATCGTCCAAGCAGCAGCCCTTTTAGTGCCCTGTCCTCCCTTATTGGACCATGGGCACCTCACTTGCAAAAATACCAGTTTATCAACAATTCTAAAATGCTAGATGCCTTTAAAAGACTTCCATCAAGACTTCCACAAATTTATATTCAAAATAATGTTTATTTTTACCTCTTCAATCAATGTGTTGATTTCAGGAGCTGCCTTGTTTGCTCGCTTTTTGAGCTGCTTTTTTGCTTTATTTACATCTTTTTCAACTCTTTTCCAGTCAACCTGTACATATCCACTATGACTAGCTATCTAAAAAAATGAGAGGAGAGATATATTAAAAGCAGTAGAATGTGATTACATGAAAACAAATCATAACAAATATGCTTGTTTCTGTATTAGTAAGAGAACAATCCCCATTGCAGCAGTAAGTTAGCTAAGAGGCATCTCTGTGGTCTTGTAGAAACATAACAGTGGAAAGGCAGTAGTACCATCAGAGGCACTTTATTCCACTCACAGAAAGCTCCACTGCTAAAGATGTGCTGCCAGAAGAGGAGGGGGAAGCAGTGCATTTTGGAGGTGAGCGCAAAGGCATCACATCCTAAGCTTTTCTGCTTCCCCAATAAACTCCAGAACCGCCATGGATAGTGGGCACTATTTTCTCCCACTACAGTCACAGCAAAATACCAGAAGATAGGATGTGGCACTTGCGTTAATAACTTTATCCTCCACCTGCTACAAACACTTCATGCTGCCTGTTCAAGCAGGATTGTTCTCTCAAAGGTTTACCCATATAGTTACAAGAGAAATTATCACAATAGGAGCAGATTACATTCCCCACTTACTATCATGCGGTCCCTTTACAAGCCACTGTATTTAACCAATGCTCACATTTAATTTTAAGCTAAAATAGCTGAGAAACTCTAATAATAAGAATAATCTTGATTTGTATTCTGCCTTATCTCCCTGGGGGGACTCAAACGGATTCCAACATACAACGGCAAACATTCAATGCCTCCACAAATCAAACAAGTGCAAATATTATAACCCCAGAAAAGTCCTACATATTAAAACAACATTAGAACCTAACAACAATAAATCAATCATAATCAAACAAGAATTATACAACATTCACATTAATATAACATTTTAAAAAGCTAAATGTTCGATAAGGGCTTTACTACCATATTTTCTTTCACTGAAGATCCCACTCAACATATTTTATTTACAGAACCTTTATCTTCGTTGCATTCCTAATTACTTCAGCAGCACATTACATTTAAAGTTTCTTCCATAGTTAATGTTACTTCCAATAGAAATGAAACCAGTTAATGTCAAAAGTTATATTTCCATGCTGAGTTCAAGATACGTAATCCAATGTAAAATATTAACATACTGTGATCTTCACTGAGTCTACTGGAAGGTATACCACTGTATCAATCCAGCAGAATACACACTACTGCTAGAATGTATTCCTCCTCTTTTCAAGGCTTCTCCTTTACTTCCTAAACCTTCTCTGAAATGTTCTCCAACCCTCTAGACATAAAGAGGATGACAATGAGCTGGTGCAGAAGACAAAGGGGAAGCCCTGGTGTTGAAACAGAAGCCTACTCACACTATGTGGATAGTTCCCTTAATTTTAGAAGATCTGCTTATGTTGTAAGAAATATTCAAATATTGGATGCAAGCCAGTGCATTTAATGTTTAATTACACAAAATCCACAAACCTCCTCCCACTAATTTCATCAAAACTGTAACATAATGAGGGGAGCCTATCAATTATCTCTAAAATGCTATATTCCTTTTTCTAAATAAATGTTTGCAGGCAGGTTTTCGCTATTTCTGTGCACCCACCTTCCCTTTCCGCTTGTAGACCAATTAATTAGTTTATATTAAATGACACCATTTTGTAAATTAAATTGACACACCTGTAACAAAAGAAAGCCCCCGCCTACTGCAGTTGCTGCAAGTTTTCCAACCTTCTGGAACAGAAATCCTGCACACCTTGAAGTAAGGGGGGAAGAGAGAACGAGAGAGAGAAATCAACTGTGAATATCTTCTTTCAATCAAAGGGCTAGGAATATGGGAATAGAGAACATGGTAACATTGCTTGCTATAGTCTAAAATTCTAATTCTAAACCTTGGGATCTGAAACTTGAAACTCCACATTATAGCCTGGTGCAAGAAAGTTGTGGAATCCCATGGCTTCAAACACATGCAAGCAATTTGACCAGACAAAGCCACATAACTTGAATTGTTTTTAATATTAATAATGTTTAATACCGTTTCAATATTTGTATATTGTAGATTTTAAGTTGTATTGTAATACTTTTAATTGTGAGCCGCTTTAAGTCTCTGTATGGAGAAAGAAGGCAGGATAAAATAAACAGAAGAAGAAGAAGCAGCAGCAGCAGTAGTAGTAGTGGTAGTACTAGTAGTAAATAAACAATTCACTTTAATGATCTTTTGAATTGTGTGACTACTACATGCTTCCTAAATTAAATGGACAACATGACCAGTTACTGTGGTCTGTACATGAGTAAATGGTTTGCTGTTATGTAACATGCTCATCTTTTCTTTTTAACTGAAAATATGTTTTAAATATGTGTAGGTGTTAACTATTTTTAGCCTATTTTTAATGATACAGGAACTTGATTCCTTTTTAACTTTTGTAAAATAATTCCCTTTGTGGAATATTTTTAAATGATTGTAAACTGACTTTAATCCCACTCTGGGAGAAAGGTGGGATATATATTCAACAAATGTATACATTTATTTTTTGAAGTAAAAATGAGTTGGGTTAATTAGAACAATGCACAATAAAAGTTCTGTGACATATAAAAAGGCATTGTGCAAATTACATCATTACTTCTAATATATTATTACCGGTCCCTCATGGGTGTTTTTTCCCATTACAACTTTGAAACTAATCAACAGTAACATGCTAATAACAATAACATTATATGCTGCCACAGAGAAATCGTTTATTTCCAAGCTTGTTGACTGATATAAACAAATAACTAATAATTTTAATAAACTAATCACAGCACGTGCTTCATTTCCTTTGCACTACTTACTTGATACTATTCATATGTATCAAGGTAAGAATAAAGCAAGGCTGCCATTTTGCCTTCGGGATTACATTTAGGAAGTGAGAAAATCAACAGCTGAGATACTACCGCTTCTGCTTTTTCTAACCACTCAGAGCAGAAATAAATTAATGAGTCCCTAGATCACATTAGAACAAGGGTGAGAAAAATACAGGCCATGGCTGGTTGCACTCGCAGCAGTGCCTTTGTGATTTCCAGGGTCCATCAGGAGTGAAATATTTCAGTTATTTCCCCAAACAGCTAGGGAAAATGAAGGGCATTTTGGCCCAGACCATTTTAGGTCCAAGAAAGAAACAAGATGTGACTCCTGGATACCACTTCTGGCTTGAAAATGCCTCTTCTGGTGCTCAAATGGTGCAGAGGTCCAAAACATGGTGAAAATGCCCTTGTACATTCTACATTAGGCCTCTTCAACCTGAGGCCCTCCACAAGTTTTGGACTTCAGCTCCCAGAATTCCTGACCATTGAACAAGCTGGCTAGGGCTTCTGGTAGTTGGAGGCCCAAACACCTGAAGGGCCCTAGGTTGAAGAGGCCTGCCATAGCTTCTTATACTGTGGGTTGTGACCCCTTTTGGGTTCCCTAACTGAATGTGAGGCCTTGCCTCCTAGTGTTTGTTGTAAGCATTTACACGAATCTGTGAGCAATAATGTGCTGCAAATCCTTCAGCTGTACTTCATGAAAAAAGGAAAATCACCCTGCCTTGTTTAGCAAGCCTTGCAAATGCTAATTTTGTTCATTGTCTATGTTTTCCATTTCAGAAATACTTTCCTTCAAACGTTAATTCTAAAAAAATTAAGCTGGGTTCATAAGCCATACCCAATTGAAATACAAAAAGTCAGTCATCTGTCATTAATAAGCTCAAGAAGAATTTGTCTGCAGCCAATGCAAATAAGGAAGAGTTAATGCCACCTATTCGTTTCGGAAAGGATGAAAGGGTATGGATTGCATGCATATGAACAGGGAGATTAGTACAGGTCCATTTCAGTTCCACAGTCCACTCTGCAACCTGGATCTTTTAAGTTGGAGGTATGGAACTCCACACTTCATTGTAGTCCCCAAATTCAGAAGAAAAAGGAGAACCAACAGGACATATTCTGCCACTTGAGTTTACAAGCCAAGAATGGTTGCATGGCATGAAAAACATTAAGGATGCTCTATGTCCTGCACTATTAAATATACAGGCAATATTTATGTAAAAACAAACATGCACATACATCTCATCAGAATAAAAAATTGCTTTCATTTTAATAAATGATACAATTATATGTACGTCAAAGAATTGTTTTAAAATAAACTCCTTTATGATTTATATTTGTAAATGTTTGACTTATACTTCCCTTTTTAAAATATGTATTATTTATTTTGTGGTGGAGTGTGTTGTGAAAATGCAGTCTTTCAAAATTCCCTGAGAGGCAGATATTATTCCCACAGTGACAAACTCATGCACTACAACAATGACCAGTATCAGCCTTAACAGTTAGTGCTATTGGAAAGAAAAACACACAATTCAAATTGTTTCTTCTTCCTTTAAACTTAAGGTTTTCAGAGTTGAAACGTTTCTTCTCTAACACATTTCAAGAACTATCTGCAAGAATGATTGGAACTTATTTCATTATTAATCCCATGCTCTAAAAATTAACACTACATTTTATGTCACATTAAAACAGTTTTGACATGAATCAAAACAATAAAATATAAACAATATTGTAGTATCTAGAAGGAATGTGTTCTTACCAGCCTGATACACCGCCCATTACTATCTGGGTAGCTACAGAATACTTTTCTACAATAGGTCCAGAATTTCTGCCAAACACCCGGTTCCACCAATGATGCTGTCTTGCATATTCTGTTAAATCAAGTACTTCATAGGAATCATCATCACTGTCATGATCTTTAAAAGAGAAAGTGAAAATTAGTCGTCCTATATTATTACCATGTTTATTCATGTATACCCAACGTGGGGAACACTCCCCAGAGGGGCAACTTGATTTTGAAGAGAGCAATTCAAAAATGAATTATTAACTTGTGGTTGTAGGGCTATGTAATAAACTAAAAATTACTTACATGTCAATAATATATCAATGGAAAACAGAACATCTTGTGTTACAGATAGTGCTCTGTTATGATGGGCAAAAATAGATACTTAAAATTGATGAAAGGTGAGAATCCAGATATACTTCTTGTGCATTGTGTTGTTCATAGAGAGAACTTAGTTACAAAAAAATTCTCTTATTAATGATGTACTAAAATCAGTTAAAATTAAGTTCAAAGACTTTTTCTCTTGTAGCTCAGAGTCCCTCATTTATGGAATTTGTTGCCCTTGTGGAAAAATCTATATAGGTGAAAGTTCTAGAATGCTCAAAACCCGGTTTTCTGAACATAAATCTAAGGTCAGACATGCATCAGAAGACTCGCCCTTCTATATCCATTGTAAAACATTCTCTCATGGACCCGAGTCACTTAGGTTCTTTGGCATCCAAAAAATTAGACCACCCCCCAATGGAGACCTCCACGCGGCCTTAATCCGGGCCGAAACCCGTGCCATCATCGATTACCGCACAGAAGTCCCATTGGGGCTCAATGAAAAACTCAGTGTAACAGCTTTACTCACCTGAATCGCATTCCCTCAACCTCTTTAAATAGGTAGCCATGCTTGTAACCTTTGCTCCTGCCATCAGACACCTTTTGTCTACGCTATTGAGCCTCAGCATCCAGGTAGTATAGTCCTCCAGCCCCTTATATACTCATACCATGCTTTAATTGTAACCGTGTATTCTGAATTGTATGCTCCGTTTGTTCATGTTGTATTTTACAGACATTATCTGACTGCCGCTAATGATGTGTATCTTACACTGTATCTTTTGGATGTCCACCTGGCCTTGAGAAAGACCTGGGAAGGTCGAAACGAGATTTGGCCTGGGCACTTGCCCCCTCGTCAAAAATACTCTGCGACCTATTTCCATTGGGACTCCTATTGCAGTTCGCTACCGAGCAGCGGCTTCCCGCTCCAGCAGCCCCAGCCGCGTTTGTTTACATTTTACAAAGCGGCGTTCCCGGACTGCAGCGACTTTCTGAACTCTTTGGCAACTTGGAGGCTTTTACGGGGGAACTCTTGCCTCTAACTGTGAGCATATCCATACCTACCACTTGGTACTCGATGGAACTTCTACCCTAGAGAACTGTGATTTCACACATCCTATTTACTGTTTGTATTTGCCTTCCACGAGGCCTCATAGTGGTCTCCTCCCCAGCTGCCAGAGTGTTTCATTTGCGTCTTGTGCTCTTACTTATATGTATACTGTGTGTGAATACTCACCTGTTTATTGACATATGTGAATGATAAAAACAACACGTGATTTTGAATATTGTTTATTTGATGATTATTATTCATACTGTTCTTGTTTAAGTGCTAAAATCAGTTATGAAATGTATTAATACTAAAGCAGAATTGGTGCTTTTAGCAGAAGTACAGTCAGGAGAGAGTGATGCACAAGCATAGTACTTAGTATAGCGGAGTGGCTTGCCAAGAATCATGCTAAATGCCATTACGAGAATAATGCACTTTGATTGGTAGGTCAGGCACAGGCTGTGATTTGTGAAAGTACATCATGTGCCTTTCCTGGTCACACTGGCCTTGATTGGTCTAGCTAGCTCAACGTGCGTTTGTTTACATTGTAGCCGATTGGTAGAAACAGCGCATGGCAATGAAGCCGTTCCTCCCTATTGGCACTGAGGGACGTTTTAGAAATGTTGCAGATTCAGGACAGGACGCTCATACAGCAGATAACACACTGTGGGAATGAAGAATTAATAACTGCGTAGTGCTGTTTAACAAATGGGAACGCAAGTAGAATGAACTGCCAAATAATGTGATGTGTAATTGGATAATAGAAATGTGTTGATGATGTGTTGATGATGTGGTAATAATGTGAACCAATGAAAATGATGACGCACGGAGGAGACGGGACCCGCCGCCATAGCGTGTATATAAGGGTTAGTAAGAGAATGTTGAGGGCTCTTGCCCTGAGGCAGCAAGTTCTGTGGGCAGGTCCCGTCAGCTGACGTTGTGCTAATAAACCTTTGGCTTCATTTGAATGCAATACGGTTGTTGCGTCTTCTCTCGTTCCTGTGCCCGCACGTCCCCCGCAACCTGGGAGTAAAAGGTAACATCTAGGGAGTTTTGGGACTCCAGATTTGCTGTATTAATACCATCAAAGCTCATGCCAAATGTGAGTATCTCTTCAAGCAATTTTGTGAGGACAAAAATGCAGACCATGTGACTTTTACTTCACACTGAGGTAAGGTGGCTCTCAAATGGGAATTGCTTGAAATGCTTTATGAAACTATTTGATGTTCTTAGTGACTTTTTAAGTGACTAGCCTGAAATGAAGCACCTGCTAACCGTTAACAGTAAAGCATTTTTTAGTTATTTAGAATATATATTTGAAAAACTGAATATGTTGAATAAACAACTTCAAGAAACATATAAAAACTCTTATTGGTGCAAAGACTAAGATATTCGGCTTCATTATATTTATAATGTCAAAAAAGTATTTCTGGAAAAAAAGTTGACCTGTTTCATTGGCTAAAAAAATGTGAGGTGACTGATGCTGTTGTACTTGTCATTGTGGATCATTTGAAAATACTGGCCTGTGATTTGAAAGAAAGATTTTCTGATTTAAAACAAATTAATTTTCCAAGATGGGTGATACAGCCAGTGCTATTGGATCTGTCTGATGTTTCAATGCAGTACCAAGAAGTCTCACTTAATAGCATAAGTAAGCAATAGCAGGCATGCTTTATGGGATAGTCAAGGGTAGATTCAGCAACTCATTATATTCATTATTCTTCAAAACCTCTGAATAAGTGCTGAGGACATGTTGCTTATTTTGGGCTCTGGAGCACAGTGACCTAAATCTGAGCACTTCCCAACCAGAGAGCCCCTGAGTTAATGAAAATTACAGGTGTTGGTTTACTACATTCCAACTGATTAATTGGATGCATTCTCATTACAAATTATATAATCTAAAATCACTAGGATTTAGATTCTTGCATATAAAGTCAAACATATAGAATGTGGACCCACTGCCTCCCCTCCCCCAATTTTAGCCAACAACAATAATTGTCTTGGTCTTATATCCTCTTTCCTGTTATCAGAATAAAAGATCTTACAAGAGACGAAAACATTCAGGTAATTTTTACTATAAACAGCAAGGAGCATTGCCAACTACAGCTGGATTGTGGCCTACTTAAACCAGGTGGAATATGAAAGAGAAGAGGGAATGAAAATAATGTAGGAGGTTGGTCTAGACATCTCTTGATATCTCCAACTCTATTGTTCTGTGATATCTTAGTCAATGCATAATCTTACCCTAAGGGACTTTATGAACACCCAACAGTTGCTTTACATAAAGCTTGAACTAATCCAAACGCTCACATGAGGACCCCAGAATGACAAACATCCAAAGTTTTATCTGTCCATTTACATTTTAGGCATACTCATAAAATAAAAGCGATAAACCTAAACACATAAACATGGGATTTAGACGGGAAGGGCAAAACAAGGCACAATATAATAATGGCCTTTCCTTTCTAAAAGAGATTGGCCCACTTACGGTAATTCTTCTCTTCTTATTTATTTCAATGAACAGAACTCCTCGCTGCAGTGCTTTGGGATATTAAAACAGCCTTGTCCTCTATTGATCTCAGCAAATTATGGGAAAGGGCTATTTGCTATCTCAGGATCAGAGGCAGTAGGTCTTCAACTTGGAAAGGTTATTTTTCTGGACCCCCACAATTAAGATGGAAGATTCTAATCTAAACAAATAGCTTTTTGAAGCGGTAGAGTAAGAAGGATTAGATAAACCTCTGGGTAGAACTTGCTTTACTAAGAATCCTAAACACTTTGTGTAGGAAATGTGTCCTTACTGTACAGTGTGAAAGGCTTCTCATGAGCAAACCTTCTTGCCCAGAGTGGTAGGTTTCAAAGAAGTAGGCTTTATGGTCTCTTGCAACATAAAAAAACGGAAGGAAAAGAAGAAAATAAAGGAAAGGAAATGAGGAGGGAACAAGAATTTTTCAGACATTACATTATTATTCAGGAAAACTGTTCTTTATCAAACTCATTTGTTGAGTAAAACTTCCAATTTGAATGCTGTATCTGTATAAAATGTTAAATTACAAATATGCATGCTGAACAAAAAAAATATTTTTATTCATATACTACAACACTGATGTGATGGGGTTCATAGGGGAAAACCGAGAACTGGTGGGAGTAAATCTATACCACAGAATCAATGCACTTTGATACCACTCTACTTTCCTTGACTCAGTGCTATGATATCCTGGGATTTGCAGTTTGGTGAGGTACCAGCACTCTTTGGCAGAGGCAGCTTGTAAAACTGCAGCTCCCCCCTTTCCATAACACTGAGCCACGGCAGTTAAAATGGGTATCTGGGTTGTTGTAGGTTTTTCGGGCTGTATGCCCATGTTCTGGAACATGGCCATACAACCCGAAAAACCTACAACAGCCCAGTGATTCCGGCCATGAAAGCCTTCGACAATACAATGGGTATCATTTCCATTAACTCTACAATGTAGATCAGTCATGGGCAAACTTGGGCCCTCCAGGGGTTTTGGACTTCAACTCCTACAATTCCTAACAAGCTCAGGTCCTTTCCTTTCCCCCCTCAGTCGCTTAAGCCGAGGAGGAAGTGCTGGTGCTTAAGCGGCTGAGGGGAAAAAGGAAAGGGCCTGTAACTGTTAGGAATTAAATAAATAAATAAAACTTATACATATGGATTGGCTTACGGAGATAATAAAATTTAGAGAAAAAGGAGAGACGATGAAGAATGACTGGGTTGAAATAAGAGAGTACTATAAAGAAGAATTTAAGGTGGATTTAAAATGTAATTAACCTGTTATCTACGTATTTATAGTTAAAACTGAATGTATCCAGGTATCTTTCAAATTTCTTCTCATTTATTCTACTTTACTACAGGTAGTGATAAAACTCAAGAACAAAAAGGAAGATAATTTGCGACCTTGTGAATAGAGATATTGCGTGTGACCGGGCTAATGGATAAGTAATTTAATTTAGGCACCTGTCTCGTTTATCTTATGGCACATCTATGATATTATGTGATTTAAGAATTATAATATAGTAATTCTAAACAATATAATAATACAATAAAGAAATAGTAATTTTTTTGTCTAGTCAAAGCATACCCTATTCTTAGGTATAGGAAAATTAGTGGAATAGGAATAGAATTTTATAACAAACCTGTTAATAAATATTTGATTTTTTCTCTCTTTTTCTTTCTACTTTTCTTTATATAACCGCAGTATATTTTAATGTTTCTTTTTTTCTTTATGTTCTATATGTTATGTTGTCATTTTAATATGGAAAATTTAATAATTTTTTTTAAAAAAAGGAATTGAAGGTATTGGCAAATGATTCATAAATAATGTAAAAGGATTTTGAAAATTGAATTTCCGATGAAACCAGAATTCTACTTAATATGTATGTCGGACGATGAAATTTTTAAAGATTTAAACATAGAAAAATTGTTCATATTTTTCACCACGGCAGCAAGAATTATACTTTATTTATTTATTTATTTATTTATTTATTTATTTATTTATGTTCGCTCTTATATTCCGCTCCTCCCAGCAGGCTCGGGGCGGATCACAACATAAGTACATGGGCGGCAGTTGAAAACATATCAACAGGCGGCCCTACAATTAATAAAAACATAAAAACATAAAAGCCACATTTAAAACCGGTTACATTGTCAGACATAGGTAAGGGAAGAATACAGCACGGTGTTTGTCTGGTGCGCCTAGTTAAAGGCCAGTCCAAAGAGGGCCGTCTTACTTGCAAGATATTGGAAAGATCAAATTCCCACAAGAATACAATGGATTCAGAAAATAATGGGCATTAAAGATATGGACGAATTGACATATTGGCTTAAACAGAATCATGGAAGAGGAGTGAAAAGAACAAATTGGAAAGTAATAGAGGAATATGTGGAGAAAGAATTATAGAATTGATGCATCCCTATTTCTTTCCTATTTTATATATATTTAAAAAGAGATGGACAATTAATAGTAAGTATGGAAGAACATACAAAATCATTAAAAGAATTAAGAAATATATTTGATTAAAACATTACAGAAGATTACACATAACAATGGACATCAAGAATTTAAGAGGAATGTAAGAAGAATGGAAGTCAGGTTTGTAAAATTATTTTTTGATTTTTTCCCCTTTGTCTCCCCCCCCCCCATTTTTCTATTTTCTTACTTTTCTATAATCTTATATGGTTCCCCCTTTCATTGTATTTTATTAAAATAATCAAATTTATTTTAAAAAGAAAGGAATTGAATAAATTTTAAAAACCTTTTTTTTTTTGAATATTCTTTATTTCGTTTTTATCACAATTAAAACATTGAGGTGGGACGGGGGAAAGGAATACAACAGAACTACACACACACAATCGTCTTCCAGTTCGGGGCATTGAAGACCTCTCGTACTTGGAACATTATCAGTTAAATCCTCCAAGTCCTTTCCCTGCTGGGTACCCAATGCTTGGGTTAGTCTCTCCCTTTCACGGCTCCTTTTACCCAAGTACCACCTAACGGATTGCCAGTCCGCCTTAGCCTTTACACTTCTACCATATACCTTGTTGTATAATTCATCTGATTCCATTAAGTCCCTTAATTTATTAAACCAATCCTCCATCTGCGGTATCTCCTCTTTTTTCCAATTTTTGGCGAGTACAAGCCTGGCCGCCGCGGCTATAAAATAAAACAGTTTTTCCTTATTTGGCTCCCAACCTTCTTTAGTAAGGTTTAAAAGGTAAATTTCCGGCAACAAATCAAACTTCTCCAGTAAAATTTTTTGAGTATGTTTGTGGATCTCCTTCCAGAATTTTTGTACCTTGCCGCATGTCCACCAGCAGTGAATAAATGTCCCCAAATGGGCTTTTTACACTTCCAACAATTACTGTTGGTCTTTGGGTAGAACCTTAGTTATTTTCTGTGTGTCATGTGCCACCTATAAAACATTTTATACCAGTTCTCCGCTGGTGATGTGGAACCCAATATTTTGATAGTTTTCCTCCAAGTCCTTTCCCATTCTTGTAGTAAAATACTATGGCCGACATCCCGTGCCCATTCTATCATTACGTGCTTAATCAGCTCTGGTTCTGTATCTAGCTCTAGCAGTTTGGTGTATATACTTTTTATATATTTTTTCTTTTGTTTCAGTACCCTGTCCCAAGTATTTTCTTCACCATTAAAGTCTTTTTTGCAATCTACTTTATAGTAGTCTTTTAGTTGTATATACTGGAACCAGGATATGTCCACCCCTGCCTCTCTTAGATTCTCTAGGTCTGTTAACTCCCATTTCCCATTTACCTTCCTTATCAGTGATTTATACGTATACCATCTGGACATGGGTATCTCCCTTTTATGCTGCGCTTCTAAGGGCGAGACCCATAATGGGGTCTTCCTGTACAGCTGGTCCTTGTACTTGCTCCATACTTTAAGTAAGGCTGCTCTAATGTGGTGATTGGTAAAAGTTTTTTCTACTTTTGCTTTTTCGTACCACATGTACGCATGCCATCCTCTATTAATATTGAATCCCTCCAGATTGAGCATTCTTGTTTTTTGGAGAAGTGCCCAGTCCTTTACCCAACTGAGGGCAGCAGCCTCGTAATATAATTGGAGATTAGGGAGAGCCATCCCTCCCCTTTCCCTTCTGTCCGTCATAATTCTATAATTTATCCGCGCCTTCTTCCCTTCCCAAATAAATTTCATAATGTCTTTTTTCCATATCTTGAAATCATAAACTGTCCTCAGAATGGGTATCGATTGAAAAACCTTTATTTATATACCGCTCCATCTCCCCGAGGGGACTCAGAGCGGTTTCCAAGTTACATCACAACACATACAGAGTAAACAACATAACCATAAGATTAACAAAACAATATAAGCATAAATATTGTCGCTATTACAAATATATATTAAAAGTAATCCTGCCTGTTCAAGGCAATTTAAAAGGCCGGGTCAAGATTAGTGCAAGCTCAAAAATTCTAGGGGCCCCGGGAATTAAGTGCAGTGCTATAGCAAGCAACAACAATATTAGTTATGGGTCTATGACTGTTCATTTCCGGGGCCTATTAGAGCAGTGTTTCCCAACCAGTGTGCCGTGGCACACTAGTGTGCCGTGAGCGATCATCAGGTGTGCCGTGGGAAATTGGAACCTCCAATACCCTTTCTTCCCCCTCCTGCCAAACACTTTTTCTTCTCCACTCGGGCTCCCTTCTTCCCAGCCTCGCTCTGCTCGCTTTGCCTCACTTTGCTCTGGGGCGAGTCTGCGCAGTAGCGCCCGCACGGGTCGCGTCTTCCTCCCCCTCCCTCCTGAACATGCTCACGCTGCCCCCTCGGATCAAAATGGCGGCAGAAGCAGCAGTGGAGAAGAAAAAGTGTTCAGCAGGAGGGGAAAGACAGGGCGCGAAGGGGGAGGGGGAGGAAGAGGTCTCTGTCGAAAGCTGGCATGGGCAAACTTGGACCTTCCAGGTGTTTTGGACTCCCAACTCCCACCATTCCTAGCAGCCTCAGGCCCTTTTCCTCCCCCCCAGCCACTTAAGCAGGAAAGGGCCTCAGGCTGTTAGGAATGGTGGGAGTTGGAGTCCAAAGCACCCAGAGGGCCCAAGTTTTCCCATGCCTGTTTTAGGGACCTTAAAGTGGTGAGCCTCCTTCCAACATTGTGATTCTGGATAGAAAACAAACAACAACATAACATAGCATTGTTTGAGTCCACAGTGCTCTCTGGGTGTAGGTGAACTACAACTTCCAAACTCAAGGTCAATTCCCAAGCAACCCCTTTCAGTACTTTCTGTTGGTAATGAGAGTTCAATATGCCAAGTTTGGTTCAATTCCATTGTT
Organism: Anolis apletophallus; assembly: GCA_030556195.1. Taxonomy (NCBI): domain Eukaryota; kingdom Metazoa; phylum Chordata; class Lepidosauria; order Squamata; family Anolidae; genus Anolis; species Anolis apletophallus. The sequence continues at coordinate 51,968,942 of JARBWK010000004.1, read as the reverse complement.
GCAAGAGTTCAGGATGCTCTTTGATTGTGTGTTAACTATAAATCCCAGAAACTGTAACTCCTAAATGTCAAAGTCTATTTTCCCCAAACTCCATCTGTGTTCACATTTGGGCATATTGAGTATTCATGTCAAGTTTGGTCCTGATCCAACATTGTTTGAGTCCACAGTGCTCTCTGGATATAGGTGAACTACAACTCCAAAACTCAAGGTCAATGCCCACCAAACTCTTATAGTATTTTCCCTTGGTTATGGGAGTTCTGTGTGGGAAGTTAGTGTCTTGCCATTCCTACCAGAATATCTATGTTGTGTTCATCGAAACAGGCCCAGGTTTCACACTGAGTGTATAAATACATTTAAAAACATATTAACTATATGTATTACTAGCTGTACCCGGCACGCGTTGCTGTGCCCTATTTTGGAGATGCGAGGAAGTCTGAGTATGTAAGGGTTGGAGTTGTTGTTAGTTATGGTGTTGTTGGGGTCATGGCTGTGTTGTTGTGAGTTGTTTTGGTGGGTGGGATGTTGGAGTCATGTGGAGTTGTTGTTGTGTGGTGTTGCTGGCGTTCTGCATTGCTTGTGGATATACAATGTTTTTTGTCTTTCCATCTGCTGTGTTGATGTAGAGGTTGATGCGTGTGTGGGTGGGGTACTTTGGAAGTGAGTGGAGGTACTTGAAATCCCATTATCCATGGTGTGTCCTCCTCTAATCTGCAGTTGGATGGAGTGTGGGTCATGGGGGGCATTGTTTGCCAAGTTTGGTCTTGGTTCGTTGGACAGTGGTCTGTGGGGAATGATGGGATTTGAAGTATTAAAAATCCCATTATCCATGGAGGTACTTCAAGTCCCATAATCCATGGTCCACCCTCCTCCAAACTGTAGTAGAATGTAGCGTGGGTCATAGGGGCTCTGTGTGCCAAGGTAGGTTACTGTAAATTCATGTGTTAAGAGTATCATTTTGTGTCATTTTGGTTGGTGGTGTGTGGATTTTGTAAATGTAAAAAATGTGCCGCGGCTCAAAAAAGGTTGAAAAACACTGTATTAGAGGAAGCGACCTGGGTAATTGGTAAGAAGAATAAGGCCGTATTTGACAATGTGTAGGGCTGAGTTAGAACTGGTCATTTTCAAACCACCAGGTCTTCAAGCTCTTACGAAAGGAGGGGAGGGATGGGGCCTGTCCAGTGCCGGCCTTTGCCATTCCGCCGACTAAGCGGCCGCGTAGGGCGTTGGGTCCTGGGAGGGGCGTCGCCGCCTGGGAGGGGCGCCGCCACGCTGGCCACCCCGCCTGCCCACGCCTCCGTCGCCGGCAGCGCAGCCATTGGTGCAGCCGCACCGCACGCACCTGCGCGCAGCTGCGCGGGACGCTGGCACGCATGCGCAGCCGCGCGGACATAGTCGCAGCTGCGCGTGACGTCACCGCGTGCGCCAGCTGCGCGTGATGCCGCCGCGGGCCGCCGCGACATCCAACAGCCATGGGGGGCGAAAAATAAGGCTCGCCTACCCCGGGAGAGGTGAGACCGCCCCTGGGCCTGTCTTATTTCCCTTGGAAGGCCCTTCCAAACCCCCTAGCCCAGTGTTTCTCAACCTGGGGGTCGGGACCCCCAGGGGGGTCGCGAGAGGGTTTCAGAGGGGTCGCCAAAGGCCATCAGAAAACATGTATTTCTGCTGGTCTTAGGAAGCCCTTTGGCAGAGAAGGTTGAAGATCTCTCCGCTTTTCCTTCTCTTTCTTTTTGGAAACAGACGCGAATTCTCCCACCTAAAGCTCCCCTCAGCTGTGATTGACAGGCCTCCCAGACAAGGGAAGGGCTGATTCTGAGACTCCAAGCAGGGAGGGGAGAGCAGGCGTGCTTGGCACATGGCAGCATGATGCGCGTGTGTGGGTGAGGGAGAGTGTGTGAGGTGGGATGGAGGGTCACGCCAGCTAGTTCCTTCAAAGCATGAGGGTTCTGTGTAGGAATTTTGACCCAATTCTATCATTGGTAGGGTGCAAGGGGCTCTTTGATTGTAGATGAACTATAAATCCCAGCAACTACAACTCCCAAATGTCAAGATCTATTTTCCCCAAACTCCACCAGTGTTCACATTTGGGTATATTGAGGATTCGTGTCAAGTGTGGTCCAGATCCATCATTGTTAGTGCTCCCTGGATGTAGGCGAACTACAACTCCCAAACTCAAGGTCAATGCCCACCAAACCCTTCCAGTATTTGGGAGTTTTGTGTTCCAAATTTGGTTCAGTTCCATCGTTGGTGAGTTGAGAATGCTCTTTGATTGTAGGTGAACTATAAATACCAGCAACTACAATTTCCAAATGACAAAATCCCCCAATACAGTTATGAAGTAGCAATGAATATAATGTTATGGTTAGGGGTCACCACAACATGAGGAACTGTATTAAGGGGTCGCAGCATTAGGAAGGTTGAGAAACACTGCCCTAGCCCATGTTTGCCCATGCCTGGTGTAGATGCACACTCTTGAGTCAAATCCTAGAAGTGCTGCCACATTTCCTTCCTTCCTGGTTTTTCTTCTTGGCTGGAGACCACCTGCACTGAAGAACTATACCAGTTTGGCACCACTTTAAAGGCCATGGTCCCATTGTTGTGGTTTCAGGGCTTTCCTGGCAGAGGAAAGGAATTCTCCCACAAAACTGCAACTCCCAGGATCCCAGAGTACTGAGCCATGGCAATTAATGTGGTGTCAAGCGACTACAATCCTGTAGCGTGCGTGCAGCCCCCTCCCCACTCCCGCCCGAGGCCTCCGCTCTCCTTCCTTCCTTCCTTCCTCTTTGGGGCCTTAAGGAAAAGGCCAGGCCAGGCCACGCCCCCTCCGTCGCGGCGCAGCCAATGAGCGCGGCCCTTCCCTCTCTCTCTCGAGCTCTCCTTCCTCTCGTCAGCCCCACAGCAGTGGCTTCAGGAGGGCAGGGCTCTCACGAGATGGGGGGGAAAAGGATGGGTGGGAAGTCTTCCAAGTCTGCGCGGGAAAGGCCAAGCCAACTCCGCTCCGGGGGACCAGGAGGGCACCATGGCTACAGGACCCGGCGCGACCCGAATAGGCCCCCCCACTGACCTGAGGCGGAGCGAGATCGCCGAGACGCCATGTTGGCAACTGGGAAGGGGGGAGGGGGAAGTCCCCGGATGCTCCGCCCACCCGCCTTGTGCAGGTTCGGCGCTCGAATGCCACACAAAGAACTGCGCATGCGCGCAACGCACACAGCCCCCTCCAGAGCTGCCTCCGCCTCTCTTCAGCTTTTGTGGCCTTCGCCGCGTGACGTCATCGTGGAGGCCACGCCCCTTGGGGGATTGTGGGGAATCGCAGCTTGTTTGTGTTTAGTCCCCTTCTGCTGAAACCAAGGCCTTGGTGCTTCAAGGCTGCAAAACTAACGCAGTCTTACCCTGCTTTCACTGCCATTCTGAATCCTACTGGAAAGGGGGCTCCTGCTTTTTGGTTTCTTTGCCCCTACACCAGTGGTTCTCAACCTGTGGGTCCCCAGACATTTTGGCCTTCAACTCCCAGAAATCCTCTCTCGGCATTACTTCGCGAACAAAGAGTCTTTAGGAAGGACTCTTCCTATGCTTTTTACAAGCGTGTCGATGACTAAAAAGGCCAATCTGAGATAGGCAAGTCCGGTTGCAGAAAGCACAGCAGAAAGTATCCTTGGGTGATGTTGTTTCCAAGTTGCGGTTCTTTCTGCGTTGTCGTTTCTCTTCGAGACCCGTTCGGCGTGTCTTCTCGAAAGAGGTCGCAGCATTGTGGATAGTGCGTCTCCATGCCTCCCGATGTGAGGCCAGGGTGCACCATTTTTGGTGATCAATCTGGCTGAGCCTGAGATGCTGTTGTTTCTCTTCGAGACCCGTTCGGCATGTCTTCTCGAAAGAGGCCGCAGCATTGTCCCATCCTGTACCTTAAGATCATCCAAGGAGGCCCTGCTCTCACTCCCGCCTACATCTCAAATGCGGTTGGTGGGGACGAGGGATAGGGCCTTCTCGGTGGTGGCTCCCCGTCTGTGGAACGCACTCCCGATTGATATTCGATCAGCTTCATCCCTCTTGGCATTCAGAAAAAAAGTGAAATCCTGGTTATGGGACCAAGCATTTGCACTTTAGCACGATACGGCACTTTGATGGGATTGAGATGGCAATCTGGTGGACAAGACCTATTGCTTATGGATGGAATACTGTTTTAACTGTTGTGAATGTACATGATGCATTTTAATGTTAATTGTATTTTTAATGTATTTTAATTCTAGCTGTATTTTAATGTATTTTATTCTTAACTGTTTGCTTTTGTTATATGTATACTATGTGGCATCGAATCGTTGCCGTTGTTAGGCTGCTCTGAGTCCCCCCTCGGGGGTTGAGAAGAAGCGGGGTAGAAATGATGGAAATAATAATAATAATTGTGGATAGTGTGTCTCCATGCCTCCCGAAGTGAGGCCAGGGTGGACCATTGTTGGTGATTAATCTGGCCGAGCCTGAGATGTTGTTTCAGGGAGTCTTTATATCTCTTTTGGGGGGCGCCTCTCTTGCGCTGACCCGTGGCGAGTTCACTGTAGAGTAGTATTTTTGGGAGGCGGTGGTCCTCCATCCTAGAGACGTGCCCTGCCCAGCGCAGTTGTGTTTTCAATAGCATGGCTTCAATGCTGGTGATCCCTGCTTGCTCAAGGACAGCAACATTCGTCACATATAGGAAAATAGATGGTCAACTGGTCTGGGATTTCTGGGAGTTGTAGGCCAAAACACCTGGGGACCACAGGTTGAGAACCACTACCATAGACGATGAAATCATAGAAGTTGGAAGAGACCTCATGGGCCATCCAGTCTAGGGTTGCCACATGAATAAGGGACAGGTACCTAAAAATAGGGAATTTTTCACAAAAATAAGGAACACTCCATAAAAACTTGAAAACCATCAATTGATTATTCTTATATCAAAATGTGGCAACCCTATTCCCTAGTCCAACCTCCTGCCAGAAGCGGGAAAATTGCTTTCGAAGCACCCCCGACAGATGGCCATCCAGCCTCTGTTTAAAAGCTTCCAAAGAAGGAGCCTCCACCACACTCCAAGGCAGAGAGTTCCACTGCTGAAAAGCTCTCACAGTCAGGAAGTTCTTTCTAATGTTCAGGTGGAATCTCCTTTCTTGTAGTTTGGACCCAAATCATGGGAGTTGTAGTTTGGCAAGGACCTTAGCCTTCTCGGTCAAAAGGTGCTGGGGATGCACCAAAACTTTCAACTCCTAGGATTCCATATAATGCAGCCATGGCATCTAAAAGGGTGTCGGATTGCACGAAATCTAAGGTGTAGATCAGGTCTGGGCAAATTTGGGCTCTCCAGGTGTTTTGGACTGCAACTCCCACCATTCCTAACAGCCTCGGCCCCTTTCCTTTTTCCCCTCAGCCGCTTAAGCCTGAGGCTGTTAGGAATGGGAGTTGCAGTCCAAAACACCTGGAGAGCCCAAATTTGACCATGCCTGATATAGATGCGTCCTTGGAGGTCTCTCAGAACAATGGCAAACACTGCATTGGAGGAACAGTGGCACATGTTGTGCATCCTTTATCCGAAATACTTGGGGCACAAAGTGATTCGATTTTGAAATATGTGTTTTCATCCTCTCTCTCTCTCTCTCTCTCTCTCTCTCTCTCTCTCTCTCTCTCTAAGAGGCAAAGTATGTGTGTATGTCGGTTAGTTTATATCACAAAGGCTCCTACATGGTTTGATGGATCTGGACATGCCATTTATTATCCAAGTCAAAACGATTGAGAGGTTTGTACCTTGGTATGTCAGACTTGGTCACGGTGCTCCACGCTCTTGTTACATTGAGAATAGATTACTGCAACACAGGTTCATAGGAAAAGATGCGTTTGGATAGATAAGCTGGAACCTAAATAGTTCTGGCCCAGCTTATCTATCCGAACACATCTCTTCCTACGAACCTTCTACATTTAAGATCGTCTGGGGAGGCCCTGCTTTCGATCCCGCCTGCCTCACAGGTGCGTATAGCAGGGACGAGAGACAGGGCCTTTTCAATGGTGGCCCCTTGGCTGTGGAACTCCCTGCCCAGGGATATGAGATCGGCTCCCTCCCTCCCGACTTTTCAGGAAAGAGTGAAAACATAGCTCTTTGAGCAGGCGTTTGAAACTTCAGCATGATCTAATAAACACAACTAGAATATGAATATGTGGCACAGCTGGCTGGGAGTCAGCTGCATTAAGATCACTACTGACTGAAAGGTCATGAGTTTGAAGTTAGCCTGGGTCGGAGTGAGCTTCCCAACCAATTTGTGTAGCTTGTTGTCAACCTTTGCAACCCGAAAGACAGTTGCATCTGTCAAGTAGGAAATTTAGGTACCACTCATATGTGGGGAGGCTAATTTAACTAATTTACAAGGCCATAAAAAATATCCAGCAAGCATGCAGGGAATGAGGAAATACTTCATCAGTGTCGCAGATGGACGGTGAAGCGACAGCTCCCCTGGTGGCCAGAAAAAGTTGGAATGTTAAATAGCCTCTGACTATCTATATGTGTTATGTGTCTATGGCATTGAATGTTTGCCATGTATATGTACATTGTAATCTGCCCTGAGTCCCCTACGGGGTGAGAAGGGCGGAATGCAAATACTGTAAATAAATAAATAATGAATGAATACGGAATGGCTAAAGACGATGTAAATGGATGAGGAATTAGATTGGAAGACACTGTTTTTTATAAACTTTTATAGTTTGTATGGTTTTTATATGTATTAGGAGTTGATTTAATTGTTTTAACCGACACATGTATGTTTATTTATATGGCATCTAATCGTTGCCGATTTTATTTATATGGCATCTGAATCGCCTTTGGGCTGAAATGGGCGGGATAAAAATGACATTTTAAATAAATAAATAAACATGCGCTACGTGTGGTTGCCTTTGAAGACTGTCCGGAAGCTTCATATGGTGCAACGAGCGGCACTCAGGTTGCTCACTGGGGCAGCATACAGGGAGTACACAACTCCCCTGTTATGTCAGCTCCACTGGCTGCCAGTTTGCAACCGAGCATGATTCAAGGTTAAGAACATAAGAAGAGCCATGCTGAATCGGGCCTCAGCCCATCTAGTCCAGCATTCTGTGTCACACAGTGGCCCACTAGTTGTACACAGGGATCTCTAGCAGAAAGGAGGGCAAAACCCTCACCTGCTCCCGACCCCCCACAACCAGTACCCGGGGAAAATCCTGCCTGCCTCCATCAACACAGAGGTGGCACTTGGATGTCCATTTCAGTAACTACTGATTCCCTTGGTATCCATGAATCTGTCTAATCCTGCCTTGAAGCTGTCCAGGCTGACAGTTGTCACAACCTCCTCTGGAAGTGAGTTCCATAACCCAATGACCCTCTGGGTGAAGAAATATTTCCCTTTATTAGTCCTAATTTTCCTACCTTGGAGCTTCAGGGAGTGCCCTCTAGTCCTAGTGTTGTGTGACAGAGAAAATATTTTTTCTCTATTCACCTTTTCTATCCCATGCATGATTTTATACACTTCGATCAAGTCACCTCTTAAACACCGTCTTTCAAGGCTGAAAAGACCAAGGCGTTGCAACCTGATTTCATAAGGGAGCTGCTCCATCCCTTGGATCATTTTTGTTGCCCTTCTTTGTACCTTTTCCAGTTCCGTTATATCCTTCTTGAGGTGCGGTGACCAGAATTGTACACAGTACTCCAGATGTGGCCTCACCATAGATTTGTAGAGAGGCAATACAACATTTGCCGACCTATTTTCGATTCCCTTCCTGATCATGCCAAGCATAGATTTTGCTTTTTTCACTGCTGCAGCGCACTGGGTTGACATCTTCATTGAGCTGTCCACCAAAACCCCAAGATCCCTTTACTGGTTTGTCTCAGAAAGCTTTGATCCCATCAGTTGATAAGTGTATTTGGGGTTCTTTGCCCCGATGTGCATGACTTTACACTTGTTTAGGTTAAAATGCATTTGCCACTTTGTTGCCCATTCACTCAATTTCAAGAGATCTTTCTGGAGCTCTTTACAGTCAGTTTCATTTTTAACTACCCTGAACAGTTTAGTGTCATCTGCAAACTTTGCTACCTCACAATTTACTTCTACATCCAGATCATTTATGAATAAATTAAAAAGTAACGGTCCTAAAACGGAACCTTGGGGTACGCCACTTCTCACCTCTTTCCACCCAGAGAAGTGTCCGTTTATTACCACCCTTTGTTTCCTACAGTTTAGCCAGGTTCCAATCCAGGACAAGACCTGTCCCCTGATTCCATGGCTGAAGAGCTTGTTTAGGAGCCTTTGGTGAGGGACTTTGTCAAAAGCCTTTTGAAAGTCAAGGTAAACAATATCGACTGGGTCCCCTTTATGTGTTTATTTACACCCTCAAAGAATTCTATCAAGTTATCAAGGTTCCAGCCCAGCTTACCTTATCTCCCTCTATGAACCATCACAGACATTAAAATATTCTGTGGAGGACCTACTCTTGGGTCTCACATTCGTCACAAGTGTGGTTGGTAGGGACGCGAGACAGGGCCTTCTCGGTGATGGCTCCTCAGCTCTGGAACTCTCTCCCCAGTGAGATTAGATCAGTGCCCTCCTTCCTGGCCTTCAGAAAGAACACGAAGACGTGGTTGTGGAACCAAGTCTTTGGCCAGTAAAATAATGCAGTGCAAAGAATAATTAGGAAATATGTGCAATGACCATCAGAACGGTTTGATTTTAATATTTATATTAAGATGTTTTCAGTGCTTTGTTTTTAATATTTAAATGTTGTTTATGTCTCATGTTTAATGGTTTTCATGATTTTAATTTATAGTTATATGTTAGTGTTTAGTTATTCTGATTTTTCTTTTTACATGTATGTTGGCATTGATTTTTTGCATTAGTATGTTGTAAACCGCCTTGAGTTCGTCCCCCCCCCCCCCCAGGGGTGAGGAAGGTGGTATATAAATATAAAAAATAAATAATTTTTAAAAACAGCCATCTTTTTCGTCTTAGAGCAGAATAAAGGAAAAGGAAGGAAGCTGCTTGGGTTGATGTCATGTGACTGGGAAAGAAAGGGAGTGAAGCATATTGGCTGTTTCTAGGTGAGAGATATAGATATAGGAAGGGAGTAAGGAAGGGGAAAGAAAGAAAAAGGAAGGATGGAAGGGAAAGTGAAGGGGAAACTTATGGGGAAAGGAAAGACGTGATGGATGAGAGGGAAGAGGACGGAAGAGAAAGAACAGGAGGGAAGATGTATGAGGGAAAGCAAGGGGAGAAAGGCGGGAAAAAGAGGGAGTTGTATGAGAGAAATGGGGGAAGGAAAGAAAGCACCGCATAGAAAGCCTGCCCACCCTGGCCAGTGTGTGCCATGGAGACATTGTGTGGGCCTTCCCAGAGCTGGAGAAAGGAGAAAGCAGGTGGGCACCGCCACCCCCCTTCTGGAAAATGGAAGCTCCAGAAGCTAGAACTTAAAACCATTGGATTCAAACAACAGGAAAAGTAATGTAGCAGAATCTGGAGTCCCAAAACTCCGATGCAATACCTTTGATTCAGGCTGCATTTACGTGCGAGCGCATGGACGAAGACGACGCGACAACTTGGCTGCGATTCAGAAAATCAGTTTATTTCAATTACAACAGCTGAGGGGTCTGCTCTATAGCGGAAAGCAAGCCGCAAGAACAGCCCCTCTCCCTTCCGGTAAACAGGTCTTATACAGGCAATGGAGGCGATCCTTAGTCCCACCTCCCTCATGCATTTCCACTGGCCAGACATCTGTAAGCTGATCTGGCATCAACCAATCAATCAAAGCATTGTGTCACCTCTCTTCTACTGGCTGACAAACATTTCGCAGTTTAATTTCCACCCAATTGTCTGTGCCATTTCTTCATGCGCAAGCTGTCCCGAAAGCGATACATTTCTACTGCGTTCCCACCAGGAGCCGGCCAAAGTGGGAAATTCATCAGCTGGCCCATGTGACGTTTCCTAAGCCAATCACTAACTTGTAAACAAACACACATGGCGATTCTCTAAGCCAATCAAGGCTGTCTCTTATCTAAAGCACATGGTGTTCTTTGAACTAATCACAGCTGTGCTTTTGCGAACCAATGGTAGCTGTACCTTTTGTAAGCCAATCACAGTCGCCAATTCTCGTGCTGCTACTAACAAGCTGACTCCGTTATTCTATGCCTATGTTAAGTAGCACTTTTTCCTGGCGTTTCTTCTGCAAAATCAACAATTCTACTTTATTCCTCAGTTTTTCTTTTTGCAAGCGATTTTGACAAAAAGCAATTGCAAACATGATTAGACAGTCTAAATATCATTCCAGTTTGTCTTCCAATCTCGTTTTTTCTCTTCTCTAGCTTTCTTAGCTAACTCAACTGTCTGGCTTGTTGTGGACACGCAGCATTTTAACATTAATGGAAAACAGCAAAACATAAGTGCGAGAGTGCAGAAAATCACAAGAATTAACACAGCTAATGATCTTAACCATTTCAAATCAGGGAGCCAATTAATGAACCATCCCCAGAGATTGTTGGGGGGCTCATAAGACTTTTGAACTTCTTGTGCAACTTTTTGTATCTTCTCCATGTCTACCTCAATATCACCTGTTTTGTTCACAAAATGACAACAGGTTGTATTAAGCCAAACACAGAGACCTCCTTCTTTGGTGAGAAGGTAGTCTAAAGCCAATCTTTGCTGCATTAACATTTTAGCCAAGGAATTAATTTCTGTTTGCAAAGCATTCAGTCCTGAAGCTGTCTCATTTGCCAATTTCTCTAACTCATAAGACAAAATGCGAAGTTGTCTTATATTCCAAGTGACACCCAACCATGGGAGTCCAATTGCAAAGAATCTTTCTACCCCGGTAAGGTACGTTCTGCTTGGATCATACCCATATTCAGCTATCAAATCAGCCGATCTCTTTTGAATATGCATATGCAAATTGGAAACTGGGGTCTTTCTGGGGTACACTCTTGAACCCCCTGGGCCCAATACTCCCACGGTGCAAACTCCCTTCCAGGCAGGTGGGAGGAGTCTACCTGCCCAGGTACCGCAAATCCACATCAATCCTGCAGGTAAACCCCCTAGCCATTTACCTGAGTGGCAGGTAGATCTTGCATGATGTTGACTAATGCAAACTCTTGGAGGTTTTTATATAAAATGTGGATGCAATCGGAGTACCCTCTTCCCCAGGTCCAGATTCCTTGTAACTTATATTTACAACTTGTTAAATAATGGTCATGTATCATTTATTTATTTATTTATTTATTTGTGGGACTTCTCGGCCGCCGACTCCCGGGGGCTCGCGGCGGCTCACAGAGCCAGTGGCACAGTGCCATGGGTTGAGAACAATAACATAAAACAGTTAAAAACACAGATTAAAACAGGCAGTACAGATTAAAAAGCAGCAGCAGAACTAAACAGCCAGGTGGAATCTACGCCGGCCAATCCTCCGAAGGCCTGTCTAAACAGGTGAGTTTTACAGGCCCGCCTGAACGGGAGTAGGTCGCGCAAGGCTCTGGTTTCAGCCGGGAGGGCGTTCCATAGCGTAGGAGCTATTACTGAGAACGCCTCCGGCGAGTAGATGTTAGGTGGGCCAGCCTTAAGGGTGGAACTACTAGAAGGTTGGCCTCTTCAGACCGCAGTGATCTCGCTGGGCAATATGGGGTGAGGCGGTCCCTCAGGTACGCTGGCCCCAGGCCGTGAATGGCCTTGAAGGTAAGAACCAGCACTTTGAAGGCGACCCGGTGCTCAATAGGCAGCCAGTGCAGATCCTGCAAAATTGGTGTTATATGGCAGCCTGCTGGAGTCCCAGACAGGAGCCGGGCGGCAGTGTTCTGCACCAGCTTGAGCTTCCGGATCGACGACATAGGCAGGCCAACGTAAAGCGCGTTACAGTAATCTAGCCTCGAGATGACCGTGGCTTGGATCACTGTGGCTAGATCGTTCTGGGATAGGTAGGGGCAAGCCTCCTTGCCTGGCGGAGGTGGAAGAAAGCAGCCTTGCTGGCCATGGAGACCTGGGCCTCCATGGTCAGCTGGGAGTCCAAATGGACACCCAGGCTCTTCACTGACGGCGCTTGGTGCAGCGCCGCCCGTCCAGGGTCGGAAGCCGGCCACCCACCCGCCCGGGCGGCCCAGCCACAAGATCTCCGTCGCCGGATTCACCCTCAACCTACTGGCTCGCAGCCATCCAGTAACGGCTTCGAGGCAGTGTTGGAAATTATCGGGACGGACTCCGGCCTGCCTTCCACCCTCAGAATGAGCTGGGTGTCATCAGCGTACTGGTGACAGACCAGCCCATAACTCCGCACCAGCTGTGCAAGCGGCTGCATGTAGATGTTAAATAATAGAGGGAGAGAATGGCCCCGAGGGACTCCACATACTACTGGGGAGCCCTCGGAGACCACCCCGCCCCTCCTCACACGCTGAGACCGCTGGTGGAGGAAGGAGGCCAGCCATTTAAGGACTGTCCCCTCACTCCAGCCATGGCCAGGCGGTGGATCAAAAGATTGTGGTCGACCGTGTCAAACGCTGCCGTGAGGTCCAATAACACGAGCAGCGCAGACCCGCCTTGGTCAAGCTGGCAGCGGAGTTGATCTGTGATAGAGACCAGAACCGTCTCCGTCCCGTGCCCCGAACGGAAGCCGGACTGGAAGGGGTCTAGCCATGCTGTGTCATCTAAGAAGGACTGCAGTTGCTCCATTACTGCCCTCTCAACCACCTTGCCCAGGTACGGAAGATTCGACACTGGGCGGTAGTTGGAGGGAACCCAGGGTCCAATGATGGTTTCTTCAGTTTTGGAGCTACCACCGGCTCTTTTAAGCACTCTGGAAAACACCCCTTGCTCAAGGGAGCTGTTCATGAGATACAACAGACGCCCACGTGGCCCCTCCCGGCAAGATCTAACAAGCCAGGAGGGGCACGGGTCGAGGGAGCAGGTGGTAGGCGAACTGCAGTCACTATCTTATCAACAGCATCTGCGTCCAGTGGCCGAAACCGGTCGAGGGTGGGCCGGCGGAGGGCCACGGAGTCTCTAGCTCTCTTACTGTATCAACTGTGGCCGGAAGGTCCCGGCGGAGGTTCAGTATCTTGTCTGTAAAAAGCTCTGAAAAGCACCGGCGGTGAGGGCCTGATCACTATTTTTGGGACGGTAGGGACCGTCGTCAACGATCGAATTACCTTAAACAATTGGGCCGGGCGTGAGCTTGCAGACGCTATCAAGGCAGAGAAGTATACATTTTTGGCTGCCTTGACAGCATGCTCATAAGACTCTTTGAATAGCTTATAAGCTGATAGTGAGGCTCCGTCATGATTGTGTGATTACATGAGGGGTAGGACCCCAAATCAATTCTAGTAAGGAGACGATTTTTCTTCTCCTCCTTATCTCTTATTGCATATAAAGTGCTTTCAACCTCCCACTTGAAACATAAGGGTGCTTTTAATATAGGGGAACGATGAGATATCATGAACTGAGCCTTGTCTATGCTGTCTTTGGCATACGTGTGATTGCATGTCGCATCATTCCAGCCCCTTAGCGTTAGCAAGGCTGTGGGCATTACTGGCCATCCCTGAACGTGTGTGGAAGGCCCATGAGAGCAGATCCAACAATCTGATAGGCTAAGTTCATGACTCATATTTGTGATTAGCTTATGGAAAAGATTTTTGTCCCATCCCCCTTGTGTTTCAGCAGTGTAAAGTATCAGAATAAGTGTCATGTAACCAAACATTGTCCTTACTCCTACAGGTGGCTTCCTTTCATGTCTATGTCCCATTAAGATCTCAAACCACCATCTTAATGAGAAAGTCTTTGGCTCTCTCCATCTCCTTCTCATTGGGTCACGTTCGCTTGGCTGCAGGACGGTGGTTTCCGTAGAGATTTCTTCTGTGACCTTGCTGACCTTTCCGCAGGGACTTGCTGTCTCTTGTTGATCTTCACTTTTAATGGGTTGTCCAAATCGACTGCTGCTTTCCAGTAGGGGGTGGTCTTTTTAGCCTGTAATAATGGATCCATGGTTTCACTTCTTTCACTTTTACTGCTGTGGACGTCGACAGGAGCACGATGTAAGGTCCTCTCCATCTGGGGCCCAACGGATCGATCTTCCACTCCTTGACCAACACCTCGTCACCTGGTGAGAAACAATTATTATTTATAGGGGAGCCAGGCTCAGGACCACAGGGTCCATGAGCTACCCAAGGTCTAGCCAGCAGTGGCTCGACCATCGAATGAGGGGAGCCTAGGAGGGCCCCACAGGTCCGGCAATGTCCGAATAGTTCCTAGGTCCGTTGGGAGACGGTCGCCACAAGCCTGTGGGTCCGGTCTCCCAGTCACCCGGGTGTCAGGTCTCCTAATTTGGGGATTCGTCAGAAGGGGAACCCTGCGTCTAAAATTGGCATTCCAGAAGGTCCTGGTAGGGAACCTCCTGGGTGCCACTGAACCGGTCCTCGCGGATCTCTCCCTCCTGATCTCAGGGGGTCTGAGAGTCCCCTCCTGAAGGGAGGTCCGCAGAGACCTAGGTCGAATAGACTTCAGGGGTCTTCCTGCCTCCAACGAGGGTCGCCCCTTCGTTGGCGAAACGGTGGGAGGCCTCGATCTGAGGACTCGGCCTTCACCAGGGGGAGCTGTCTCAGCTGCAGGCACTGTCCCACTCCAGATGCTGCTCGTTCGCCTCCTGCGCCGTCGTCTCCTCTTCCGCCGGATCTGTTGTTTCCGGGGTGGGTCTACGACAGGGGCCAAGTCCTCCAGAGGCGGAGCTTCAGGTGGGAGGCAGCTTCCGGGTCCCGTTCCTCTTCCGGGTCCGGGCGCATGGTTGTCATCAAGGGCGAGGTCCTCCAAGGGCGGGACTACCGGCGGACAACCACTTCCGGGTCCTGCTCCACCCTCGGGTCCAGTCACATGGCACAGATGGGCGTCCTCAAGGTCGGCCGCCATGCTGGGCCGCTCCAGCTCCAACTGGCTCCCCCAGCTTCTGACGGCGCGGCGTCGGCGGGCGCGCGGGTTCCAGGGGAGGGCCAGGACGGCCGAGATGTCCAGGTCGGCCGGCGACGAGCCGACCCAAGGTGGCGGGCCATCCAGGCTCATCTGCTGGTCTCCGGCCATCTCCTCAGCAGGGGGCGGACAGCAGGTATCAGGTCGAAGGGTTCGTTGGTCAGGGGGCTGCACCTTATCTTCTATCGCTGGTGACCCTCCAGCTGACTCAGCCGGCCCTGAGGGGTTTTCAGTAGGGGTAGCCAGGCTGACCTCAGGGCTGAGGCTGAGGGCTCGCCTCTCCAGGCCAGAGTCCAGGCTCTCAGTGGGAAAATCCCACGAGTTGTCCCAGGCAAAATCTAAGTCCTGAGGGGGATCCCGCTGGGGTCCTTGCTGGGGGCTAGTCCGATTTTTGGGAGTACCATCCGGGAGGGGAATCTGCGGGATATCTCGTCACCTGGTGAGAAACAATGAAGAGGGGTAGTAGGAAAAGGGGGGTGTAATTCTGCAGTGTATTGATTCAATTCTTCGAGGTGCTTTCCTAGCAGCTGAACTTGTTCTAAGGTTTGCTGATTTCCTAGAACATGACTGTCTGAGGCTAGTCCATCTATGGTCTTTAAATTTAATGGGGGTCTCCCATAAAGGTTATATGGGCTGTATTTTCTGTATGATTCCTCCAATCTCTCTAAGAATGCTGCTGGTGACTGTCTTTTCCTGATGTACCCCCTTGATTTTTTGTAAGTTGGAAGGTCTTAATGGCCCCCTTCTGATCACCTTCAAGAGAATTTGCTGAAATTCACTAATGCGTCCTCTGTGAACAGCATTGTTGGGGTCCCATTGTGGATCTACCTTCAAGAGAATTTGCTGGGGGAAACCTTGCCATCCCATAAGCTACGGGATCGGCCTCCCCATGTCCTTCTTGGGCCAATAATCTTCCCTGGTTTACAATATTTCTCCTCTCTTCTGCGGTAAACAGGGCATTTAAGAGCTGCTTGCAATCTCTCCAGGTAGGATCATGTGTGGCAATGACTCCTTCCAATAAATCTGCCATCGCCTTCGTCTGTTCCGAATATGGAGGGGTGGCTGTTCGCCAATTAAAAATGTCAGCCGAAGAGAAAGGGATAATCTGATAAGCTTGTATCACGCCATCATTAGCATCTAGTAGTGGGCCTTGTCTTATGGGCATCTCTAAGACTCCCAAGGACTCTGTCCTTGATCTCACTGACTCTCGGGACCTGCTTCTGGTACGCATGGGCGAAGCGTCTTGGTTCCCGAGGGCCCTTTCTTCTAACGACTGGGGAGCGCTCTCTCGCTCTTCTCTCTGCTTCTCTTGCTTCTGCTAACGGATACAAGGCCTCTCCTGTTTGGGGCACTTCATAAGCAGGCGGACTGACATAGAAAGGATTGTGCTCTGATCGTGGCATTGTGCGAACGGTTGTAACTGGTGGCATCATTAACTGCGGAGCCGCGGCTTGCAAGATCGCCATGGGTGGTGGAAACATTACTTGAGGAGCCGTGGCTGACAAAGCCGCTATGGGCGGCTGGAACATTACTGACGGGTTCATTGCTGGGGAAGCTGTAGGGACAGGATTCGCCACTGGGATGCCCATCACAGCCTGGGATGTCATCTCAGCGGCTGAAACTATTTCTGAAATTGGGACCGTGGCTGGAACTGGTATCGGGGAATTTATAGATGCATCTGGCAGAGGTGCGGTGGGCGCCTCTACACCTGCGGCTGCATCCCTTCTGCGCCTTGGTCTTTTTAAGGGCTGTAACTCCTCCGGCTCCGTTTGGAGAACCGGGGCACTTTTCCCTGCCTTCCGGCTTTAAAAAATCTATCCTGGGGCTGCTTCCCGGCCCACCAGACTCCCTCTGCTACCATGCGTTCCCATGTTGCGGAGTAGACCCACTGATCATTTGGGTGTACCTCGTAACAGTAGGATTCCAACTGCCTGCATTTTCTCAAATCCCAAGTCCCCTGTTTTGGCCAATTTATCTCAGGGACGGAAGGCCATATCTCTGTGCACAAATTCTTTAATCTAAAATCCTTCAGATCTTGTGGATCTCCTTCTACTGCTAGCTGTGAAAATCTGGCAAAATTCTTCATCACATAACTCAAGGGCGTCCCCTTCTCCTTGGATCCCACACCACCCATTTCAAAAGGGGCACTTAGTGTCTCCTCCCCCCAAATGGTGTGTGTTCCCTAAGTGTTTCTCACTTAACACTGATACTTGCCGAATTTCTGTAGACTCTGGGTCCTCCCGAGCCCTCGGCTTCTGGTGCCAGATTTCTCTCTAGACGTTGGGTCCTCCCACGCCCCCGGACTTCCGTGCGCGCGGCTTCTCCCTTTCGCTGGTTTCGCTGGCAGCCTCTAGCAATTGCGGTCCCTCGGGTCGACAGGCGTCACTCTGGGATGAGACGGGCAGCTGGTCATAGATAGGGGCCCCTCTCAGCCCGCACGCTTCGTCTCAGAGGGCCACCGCCGAGCGGAGATCGTCCTGGCAGCAGGATCGCGCCTTCTGCGTCACGGACTCGTCTTGTGGCGTTATCAATCACGTCGGAGGGGTCACCAGAGATATGTAGCAGAATCTGGAGTCCCAAAACTCCGATGCAATACCTTTGAGTCAGGCTGCGTTTACGTGCGAGCGCATGGACGAAGACGACGCGACAACTTGGCTGCGATTCAGGAAATCAGTTTATTTCAATTACAACAGCTGAGGGGTCTGCTCTATAGTGGAAAGCAAGCCGCAAGAACAGCCCCTCTCCCTTCCGGTAAACAGGTAATGGAGGCGATCCTTAGTCCCACCTCCCTCATGCATTTCCACTGGCCAGACATCTGTAAGCTGATCTGACATCAACCAATCAATCAAAGCATTGTGTCACCTCTCTTCTACTGGCTGACAAACATTTCGCAGTTTAATTTCCACCCAATTGTCTGTGCCATTTCTTCATGCGCAAGCTGTCCCGAAAGCGATACATTTCTACTGCGTTCCCACCAGGAGCCGGCCAAAGTGGGAAATTCATCAGCTGGCCCATGTGACGTTTCCTAAGCCAATCACTAACTTGTAAACAAACACACATGGCGATTCTCTAAGCCAACCAAGGCTGTCTCTTATCTAAAGCACATGGTGTTCTTTGAACTAATCACAGCTGTGCTTTTGCGAACCAATGGTAGCTGTATCTTTTGTAAGCCAATCACAGTCGCCAATTCTCGTGCTGCTACTAACAAGCAGACTCCGTTATTCTATGCCTATGTTAAGTAGCACTTTCTCCTGGCGTTTCTTCTGCAAAATCAACAATTCTACTTTAGTAACTCCATCCAAACATTAGGAAGAACCTTTCTGCTGTAATAGATGGCTTCAGAAGGTGATGGATTCTCTACCTTTTGGAAGTCTTTAAACGATTGTTGGATGGGCATCTTTCAGAAGCGCTTTGGTTGTGTATTCCTATAAGGCAAGGAGTTGATATATGGACCTTGTTTGTTTTGTTTTTCATATCAGGAGCAACTTGAAAAACTGCAAGTCACTTCTGGTGTGAGATAACTGGGTGTCTGCAAAGACGTTGCCCAGGGGACATCCGGATGTTCTGATGTTTTATCATCCTTGTGGGAGGCTTCTCTCATGTCCCCACATGGGGAGCTGGAGCTGACAGAGGGAGCTCAACCCACTCTCCCTGGATTCGAACCTGCCAGCACAAGGGTTTAACCCACTGAACCACCGGGGTGTCCTTGTGATCCCTTCCAACTATGGCTAGATCTATGCTTATATCCCAGAATCTGATCCCAGATTATTTGATTTGAACTGGATTATATGAGTCTACACCACCAAATAATCTGGAATAAGAATCCTGGGACATAGGGCAGTGTACATCCAGTCCAGATTAATCTACTTGGATTACTTTAGGTCACCCAAGCCAACCTCACATGGCATTGTTGACATTATTTTAAAGAAAGAGTCATATGTTTTAGCTTTTGCTTTCTAAGACAAAAGAGAAATAAAAATATATTGGAAATAAGTAATATTTTGTGGATTGTGTGTCACCTACATTTAAAAGAAATGGATACTTGTATAAAGGGCTTTTGCATTTCTAGTAGCACTTCAATGTATGAATATAAGCCCATGTGATTATTTTTTACCTTTTTGCTGTCAATGCATATGGACAAGCTTTTTCTTTTTCAACAATTTGATTCTGCATTCTTCTTTCATGTACAAGATTAGCAGAACAATTAGCAGAGAAACTTAAAAAAGCACAAGACTGATTTGTTTAAAACTGGAGGCAATAAAAAGATAAACTCTGTAGCAGCAACAGCAGTGTTGCGCATATCTATCTAATTTTCATAGATTCTATTTATTTAATACATGTAACAATGCATTGCCTTTCATGAGGGTATTTCATTAGGTTGCTGCAAACAGAAAACATTAAGAGAGCAACTCCCACGGGAAAATGGATGTAGTTACTTCAGCTTGGAACCATGTTATGTGCTGTATAAATGATCCCAGAACCTTACTTGTGCCAGTATAAACATGAGTAAATCATGAGCCAGTCACTATTCCTTACCAAGAGGTTATGCTATAAATAAACACATTGGCCCTTTTAGGTATTGCTCTGATATCTAAGCCATGTATGATCCAATTCTACCTTTTCCCTAAACCAGTAAAGCTTGCCATAATTTGTGTATTCATGTGTGTAAAACCAAAATGTATAATATTTTAAAAACAATTATCTTCAATTGTGACGGTTGCAATTGCCCACCTTGGATTAGCATTGAATAGCCTTGTTGTTTCAAAGCCTGGCTATTTCCTGCCTGGGGAAAACCTTTGTTGGACAGGAAGTAGCCAGGTTTTGAAACTGCAAGACAATTCAATGCTAATCAAGGTGGCCAATTGCAACATTCACACCTGCCTCCAAAGAGACAAGAGTTCATTCTCCCAGCCTGGACATTTCACAGAAATATAAAGCCCACCTGCATAGTTTCCAACAGACCTCACAACCTCTGAGGATGCCTGCCATAGATGTGGGTGAAACGTCAGGAGAGAATGCTTCTTAGGGTTGCCATTTTTTGATATAAGAAATAAGGGACATTTATGAGATTTTTCACAAAAATAAGGGACACTTCATTAAAAACTTGAAACTCAAACATTAGGTAGAAATAGTTTTATTAACAGAATAAGAGAATGATTGAAACTCACAAAAGAAACTGACTTACACCCTCTTAACAGTACACGGTATGTTTCTGCATGCTTTGTCAGAACTACCGTATTGTCTCCATCTGTATTTAGTACTTGACTTTGCTGACTTTAAAAGTGCACTGTCTTAACATTAAAATAAAATAAATTTTATAAGACAGTACATCTTCATGATTATTATGTCAATAGTTAATGGTATAGTATAGTATGGGATACACAGCATTGTATAGTATTGGGATGCACAGCTAGGCCTATTTTAAGAGTAACTCTCAAGCAACCAGAAATTATCTTTATCCAACATGATCCAACATTCCCCTTGGGTAACGGTTAATGAGTCTACTGTACTTTGAAAAAGTCCTGTATCGCCTCTTCCTTCCAACGGGGACGCAGGCTGCCCTGCGAGTTGGAATCCCCGGGCAGGCATTGCCGTGGAAACCACAGTGTGCACCTTCCTCTGGTCAACCCCGCCCAGTCCTGTCCTGCTAGTCAAAAATAAGGGACAGGGCCTGAAAATAAGGGACACAAACTTTAGGGCCAAAATAAGGGATGGCCCTTAGAATAAGGGACATATGGCAACCCTAATGCTTCTGGAACATGGCCTCATAGCCCAGAAAACTCACAGCAACCATGAAAGCCTTCAACAACACAATATCAGTCAAGATTGCATTTATATGCCTCTCTTTGGCAGGAAGGTCTCTCAGAAGTGTTGAAAACCACAATAGATTCTTAGAAAACATTTAGGAGTTCATGGTACTGAACTAATAATAACCTGAGACTGATGCAAGTTTATTTCTTCATGCCTTTTTAAGCATGAAGTATTTCTCCAATTTGCTAAAATACTTGTGTGCTACCTTTCATTTTTACCAATCTTGTTCAAGGCTTTTACTAATCTTGAAACAAAATCCATATTGCTGTAGCATTCAGTAATGGTAATAAAATGCCACAGAAGAGCATTCAGATATTTCAGAGTCCAATGGAAAACAAGGTTTACTTGACCAATGCATTTATGAGACTGCTATGACGATAACTTTATTCTTTATTGTCCTCTTTCCAGGGTAGGATGTTGCTGTAAAGTCTGTTCTGCATTTCTGGGCTGGAAAGAAATAGTGTATTGACTTTATCTCCTTGTCTAAGTCTTTCACAGAATGGTTCCTATTGTGCTGTTTCCTAGGAGACATTTGCCTCTGAATGAGGATTTTATACCTGCAGTGTGTGGACTTGTTTGAAGGAGTTAATTCCATGTTGCTGCCTGCAGTTCCTTTTCTTCTTCTTTGCCTTTTCACCTCACCTACATTTGAGTGCTGACTTTCATTTTGTCTTAATTATTCTGGACTCTGGACACACACACACACACACACGCTTAATTAAGGGAAGGGAGAGTAAACACCATGTTATAAACAATTAATATTGCAAACACTGTTAGGTGAAGGAAGCATTCAGCTTGACCTGCAGGGAAAGCAGTGCATAAGAAATGGCACTAATTGGCTTGGCCATACACAGCAACTGTGCATTCAGGCTAGATCTGCACTGTCCTATATCCCAGGATTTGATCCTAGATTATCTGCTTTGAACTGGATTCTATGACGGCCCTTCCACTCAGCCATATAACCCAGCATATCAAGGCAGAAATCCCACAATATCTGTTTTGAACTGGGTTATCTGAGTCCACACTGCCATATATTCCAGTTCAAAGCAGAAAACGTAGGATTTTATTTAGCTGTGTGGAAGGAGTTTTAGTTTATGCTGTCAGATAATATGGGATAAGTAGATAATGTGGGATCAGATTCTGGGATATAGGGCAGTATAGATCCAGCCTCAAGATAATGTTCACCGTGCCATGTCTTTTGGCTTTGGCTTTTCTTCGCGAACCAAGATTCAGGAAGGACTCATCACACGCTTTCTACAAGCGCGTTGATGACTAAAAGGCCAATCTGAGATAGGCAAGTTCAGTTGCAGAAAGCACAGCAGAAAGTCTCCTTGGGTGATGTTGTTTCCAAGTTGCGGTTCTTTCTGCGTTGTTGTTTCTCTTTGAGACTCATTCGACGTGACTTCTTGAAAGAGGCCAAAGCATTGTGGATAGTGTGTCTCCGTGCCTCCCGAAGTGAGGCCAGGGTGGACCATTGTTGGTGATCAATCTGGCTGAGCCTGAGATGTTTCAGG
The DNA here is from genome assembly GCA_030556195.1 of Anolis apletophallus. Taxonomy (NCBI): domain Eukaryota; kingdom Metazoa; phylum Chordata; class Lepidosauria; order Squamata; family Anolidae; genus Anolis; species Anolis apletophallus. The sequence goes on along the minus strand of JARBWK010000004.1, from coordinate 51,946,657 downwards.
GAGTCCTTATATCTCTTTTTTGGGGCACCTCTCTTGCGCTGACCCGTGGCGAGTTCACCGTAGTGTAGTATCTTTGGGAGGCGGTGGTCCTCCATCCTAGAGACGTGCCCTGCCCAGCGCAGTTGTGTTTTCAATAGCATAGCCTCAATGCTGGTGATCCCTGCTTGCTCAAGGACAGCAACATTCGTCACATAGTCAGTCCAGTGTATATTTAGGATTGTGCAAAGACAGTGCTGATGAAATCATTCGAAGAGTTGTAGGTGTTGGCAATAGGTGACCCATGTCTCAGACCCATATAGGAGACTAGACAGTACGATAGCTCTGTAACACACTGATTTTTGTGCTTTGCCTCAGGTGCTTGTTGCTCCAGACTCTTTTGTGAAGCCTTCTGAATGCACTATATGCCTTATCTGGTGCAGCTTATCAGGCTATGACCTGAATCACATAAAGAGAAGTTCCAGCTCGCACCATTCAGTGGCTCCAAGATAAATTTAGATTGTCATACTCTGGCCATATCACGAGAAAACATCACTCACTAGGAAAGACAATAATGCTTGATAAGGGAGAAGGATCAGGAAAAGTGAAAGACCACCTTCCAGATGGATGGTCTCAATGAAGGAAGTCACATGTGCCCTGAATTCACAAGATCTGGGATGTTGATAATAGGGTGACCCGGAGGTCTTTCATTCATGGCGTAAGCATAAGTCAACATTGACTTGACCGCAGTTAACAACAAACAATGAAGTGGCTGTGTAGTGAAACAGTGCTATGAGTTGGTTTCTTGAACAAGTTAAGGAAGAGACTTAAAGGCTTAGCAGGCAAAAGGCAAATATAAATTTAAGCCATCTCAAGAAATTCACTGACCATTTTGTAAAATAGTCACACTTGCGGGCTAATCTTTAACACGAGATTGTATAGCTTGCATTCAACTAGTCTCAACTAGTCTCTATTATGCTTTGCATTTCTTTACACCGATCTTTTCCAAGAACTTATGAGATTTCTGAGTTGCTGGACCGGGGTGCAGTGAGAAGACGGAGTAACCAAAAATTGGGCTACGAAACATCGCCAGTGCTTGGTTCTGGGTGATTCTTGTCTCCCAACAAGCTTGCTTATTTATTTATTTATTTATTTGTCACGTTTCTATACCACCCCTCTCAGCCCGAAGGCAACTCGGGACGGTTTACACAGGCAGTCTCTGCCTTCAATACAACACAGCAACAAGTCAAACCCCCCCCCCAGAAAAAAATATAATAACAATTTAACAATTAAAAACATACAATTGCAGCCGCAGCGTCATGTTAAAATCAGTTTCCATCACATCGTCATCATTCCTTATATCCAATTAGGCCTTATATTTCATCAACAAATGCCTGCTCAAACAGCCAGGTCTTGACTTTCTTGCGAAACGTCAGGAGGGAGGGGGCCGATCTGATGTCTTTAGGGAGGGCGTTCCAAAGCCGAAGAGCCACCAATGAAAAGGCCCTGTCTCTCGTCCCTGCCAGTCGCGCCTGCGAAGAAGGTGGGACCGAGAGCAGGGCCTCTCCAGATGATCTTAAACATCTCGATGGTTCATAGGGAGAGATGCGTTCGGACAGGTAAGTTAGACCCGAACAGTTTAGGGCTTTAAAGGCTAAAGCCAGCACTTTGAATTGTGCCCGGTAGCAAACTGGCAGCCAGTGGAGCTGGCACAACAGAGGAGTTGTACGCTCTCTGAATGGCACTCCTGTTATCAACCTGGCTGCTGTCCGTTGGACTAGTTGCAGCTTCCGAACAGTCTTCAAAGGCAACCCCACGTAGAGAGCATTGCAGTAATCTATACGGAATGTAACCAGAGCATGGACCACCGTGGCCAAGTCAGACTTCACAAGGTACGGGCGCTTAGAGAGACATTTAAAGGGTGCAGAGAACTTCTGATGGGAGAGGAAAGATCTGTATGTTTCACTATTATAATGTGTGTGTGTGTGTGTGTTTTCCAGTTCCCTGTAGCATTATGGTGACCCCATCAATTTCATAGAGTTCTCTTAGACAAGGAATACTCAGAGATGGTTTTGATGCTTCCTCCATCTGAAATATAGCCTACAGATCCTGGTATTCATTAGTGTTCTCTCATCCAAGTACTATCCAGAACTGACTTAGCTTAACTTCCAAGATCAAAAAGATCTGCTGCCTTTAGACAATTTTAGTACCATGCCATCGTTCATAGACATTCTATGCATGGGTTTTGAATGCTGGCATTTAACAATCTGTTAACAGTGATCCAATGGGTTCTTGTGCCTTCAGGATATTTAAGATATGTTGAAGGCTCCCAGATAAGTCCTTGTCTCTTGAGTTCTAACTAAGGGTGACCTTGCTTAGCTTCAAAGATCCAATGGGTTCTTGTGCCTTCCGGATATTTAAGTCCTCTGTAGTAGCAGAGGGCCTCAAGAGAGCATTAGGGAACCCACATAGGGCTCCATGGCTGTACTTTGTCCACCTTTCCTTCAAAGTCCTTGTCTCTTGAGGAATTTTCTAAAAGGAGCCTTTTCTTCAGCTCATCAACAATAAAGAAGAAGTAAAGCACTTAAAACGAGGCAATTCCCTAAGTGTATGCCACCTAGAGCACCAATGCTGCTGCATTAATGTACATTTTCAGCACTGTGTTTTACTGGGGGAAGTGCTATCATGTTTTCATCTGGAAAGTTGTTTGGCTGTTGTGACTCATTAGAGTTAATCGTGGACAATCCAAAACTCAATGAAGGTTGGATTGTTAAGATAAAATTGAATCTAAATCACCTGCCTTCGGGGAACTTATGCAAACAAAAATAAGGCATTAAGTTCGGCAGAATGTCAAAGCAAATGAAGAGATTCAGGGTGGTCTGATGCTCCGTAGGTCTACATCTAGAAAAGAAGTTTGATTGTTTTTTGGTTAATAAGTTATTTTCCCAGCATGTTCAAAGTGATTTTCCCTCTGTTTTAATAATGTATTTTGTAATGCTTTGTGAATCATGCTCGGTTCTGAGTCTGCTGCACTTTCTGTTAAATTTTAAAAGAAAACTTGTTTTATCTTTGCCCATCACCTTGTATCTGCTTTATTATTCTCATTTATTATTTAGATTGTGGGTTCACCCACACTGAACTAAGTGCTTTTTAAGAAAGGAGAAGGCAGAGTTCCTGCAATGAAGAAAGAAAAACCACGGCTGGTTTAAGAAAAGCAGCCGCTAGCTGTAACCACAGTGGGGAGAGGTCACTGAAGAAAAAATCCAGGCCCAGAATGATTTTTTTTGTGTGCTAGTCGATATATTTCTTTTCAAAATACTGCTTCCTTTAAAAACGCATCATGAGTACTACTGAGCCCTAGTGTGTTGACAGAATAAAAGGTTCATGCATGAACTTGAGTGGAAACTTAGAGGCATATGACTGAAACATAATCTTGTGTATGCGGTATATGGCTTAAGCATCACTATGGTATAAAAACCCTACCTATCTACCCTGAGAATTGAATATACAATATTTTGTTATAGTTGGCATCCTCTATAGGCTAGTCTTGGTTTGAACACTGAATTTTACAGGATCAGCAGAGAATCCCATACAAGAGGTTAACTTCCGAGTAACCAATAGCTATTGAGGGAAGATGATATTTCTATAACCTAACCACAGATAGGGCTATATTTTACCACTGTGTGGTTTTAAATTTATCTCCTTTTTATATTTTCATTTGGCTAGAGAAAAGGTCTGACTTGGCTGGATATTCATACCATTTCATTAGTAGCAACATTGGAGAGCAGTCATTCTATATTTTCATCTCACTTTCTATGTTTACATTTATGCTCCTCGGTACTTCAGAGCTGGAGAGCAGAGAACCGGTTTATAAAAGCTGAAATACTATATTTGGTAGCATCCATTGCACATAATCTGTTACTTCTCCAAACCACAGACTTTTTGTCCAAGATTTGAAAAAGTTCAGGATAACTTGCCCTGTGCCCTGTCCCCTCTTTGGAAGGATTGCATCATTCTAACAGCCTTAAGAAAGCTTAAAATATTCTTAAGGCTCCATTTCACCTGAATATTCTGGTTTGGTTTGATTTTTTTTTTTGAATTGTTGCCATCTGGCAGGTGGTATGGGATGATAAAATAAGGACAAATAGGCTGAGAGATAACTTTTATCCTGGAGTTGTGATTATATTGAACTCTGTGGTTTCACACTAATGTGACATCAGGGGTTGTGCAATAGCAATTTGAATGTGGAAGGATTGGTGTTTTGTTTTGTAATTTGTACATATATAATGTGATTGGGGGTGGCATTTAATTTAATTGTACAATGTACAATGACATATATGAGAACTCACCCATTGTAATGCTGGGCAGAGACCAGCATAGCAGTTTGGCATCCAGGAAAAGCCAGGAAAAGGGGGAGTGGCTTGGAGCTTTCTCTGGGAGGGAGTTAGAGAGAGAGAGCTGCCTGGGAGGAGCCCAGAGCTGAGGGGAGGAGCCAAGCTATTTGAGTGGGAAAGAGTGTAGCTTATTAGTCAGTCTCTTGTCAGAACTCAAAGAGTAAAGAGCTTTTTGTCAGAGCTCTGAGAGAGAGAGAGAGAGAGAGAGAGAGAGAGAGAGAGAGAGAGAGCAGTCTGTGGTCAGAGCTGTGAGTTTAAAGCAGTCTTGACACAGCTGTGTGTGAGCTAGCAGGGAAGGCTCTGTGTGATAGCTGGCAGGTAGTCAGTCACAGGCTTTCAGAAATCCCTAGGGTTTAGGGATTAGCTCACCTCTCTGAAGAAGCCAACTATAGGAACACTCTAAGAGATATAGTTATAGCTAGGTGGGCTTCTGGTAGACTGAGAGTTACTAACTAGGGTACTAACTAGGATAGTTAGTTTGTAGACTGCTCACCACTAGTTTAAATATTAGTGTGAGGGAGTTTTAGTGAGACAAGTTTTTACACTGTCTGTTTTAGGATCTAAGAATTCATCTTCTGTAACCAACACACTAATGAACATTAATTGATAACCTTTACGCTGTTGTGCCTCACTTGGTAACCGTAACGCATTTGTGCCTCTCAAAGCTGCTTGTTAGTTTAATAAATATTCATCGCTATTAACTTTTCAAGACAGTTTCAGTGTGCCTCATTTCCATCAGTGTGTGCCAGTTCCAGCAATCTCTCATTTCCCAATCTGGAAGAAGATTTTTACCTCAGAATCCTCTCAGTTATTTTTGGTGATTATAATTGGAGCCTAGATTAACTGTTATTTTATCAGAAATCCTAAGATTAATATTTTAGGTTGGTGGCAGCAATCAAAGAGTTTTAAAATTCGGACATGTTCACACCAGGCAGTGAAATTCCGTCCGGTTTAAACGAAGGGTTAACCGTCAGGGAGTTACTCTATTAGACCCAGGTTGGAAGCAATTAAGGTAATGAACCACCCCGCCTGGTGTGAACATGGTTATAATCCCTAGCAAGATCTGCTATACTCGCTTTTGCCATAAGCCCTTCGGCGACATGGGGATTGATCCGCATCGAATTGGTATGTCTGAATCCTGTATTATATAGTAGTATATTGTATGTGTTACTATTGTTGTATAGAAATTATTGCCACTGTTAAGGATCATTGTGATCCATTCCTTGTATAATTTGAGAGTTGCCTTCGGGACCTCTTAGAGGCCCACCCTATAAGGGGTTTTCAAGCTAATATTTTGACGTTATGTTACAGAGTACTGATTGCCGTTTGGGTACGCTGCTGTGGGAACCAGTTGTGGGACGACACCGAGCCTTGAAAAAGACCTATCTGTTGGGTCGAAACGAGAGATTGGAGTTCTCTGCTAATGTGCCTCGTCGGCTGTGTACACCCATCTGTGTATTTGCACCACCCCTGCTGACCGTTATTGCGTATGCCGCCGGGACCGGGATATTGACTACCAGGGGTGTGACATTTTGTGTTCCCAGACTCGGCTTATCGGAATGATGTATGGATTATACTTTACCTGAATACCACGGAATTGCCAGTACTGTGAACATTCATTTGGACTGTATGGACTGTATATATCTGGCACGTGGATTATAAAAGATATTTGATTCATGGACATTGAGATTATTCCCCTCTACACTAACCCTATATCCGAGGATGTGATCCCAGATTATCTGATTTAAACTGGATTATACGAGTCTCCACTGCCAGACAGTCTGGGATGAGAAGATAATCTGGGATCAGATCCTGAGATATAGGGGCAGTGTGGAAGGGCCACAATTGGGATTCACTCCAGGTAAAGATAGAAATCCTTGACAACTTCATCCTTGCATGGAAGAGAAATCACTACAGCATTTTCGTCTCTGCTGTGAGAGAAAGTAAACATTCATCTGCAGTAATTTCCCCCCTTTTTTCTTCCAATAATTGTTATTAAACATTTACTAGGAGAGTGGGGGTGAGAGGACATTTCTTCTGGCCTTCATATATTCTTTTCCTGTCGTTCAATAGAAATTAATCTTAATTTTTCATAACAAATTTTTTCACATTAAATATTTTCTAAAATTATTTATTATTAATATCTACAGTTTTCATTTAGACTGTTAGTAGGCGAGTTCTGATATCATTTTATCATTATCATGCGGTCTCTCTTTCTGTGTTACATCAAATATATTTTCCATCGACAACTCTTGGGTTCCAAAACTCTTCTGATTTAACCATAATATTCTTATAGTCCAGTGGTTCTGAATCTGTGGGTCCCCAGATGTTTTTGGCTTTCAATTCCCAGAAATCCTAACAGCTGGTAAACTGGCTGGGATTTTTGGGAGTTGTAGGCCAAAACACCTGCGGACCCACAGGTTGAAACCACTGCTATAGTCCATTTTAAGAACTTTCCCCGATAGCTCCTGAAGGAGCTTCTCTTTCTCAAGGTTTTGATATAAAACAGTGGTTCCCAAACCTTTTTTGGCCTACCACCACCTTTCCAGAAAACTTTTTATTCACCGCCCCCCTAGAAATTATTTTTTTAAAAAATTTATAGCAATTAAACAGAAAGATATATGTATTAATGCAGTGGTTCTCAACCTTTCTAATGCCATGACCTCTAAATAAGGTACCGCCCACCAGGGGGTGGTACCGCGCACTTTGAGAATCAGTGATATAAAAGAAGGCTAGGTGGGCTAGTGGGAGTAATTTCCGAGTCTCTCAATAAAGTATTACAGATAAATTATTATATGGAGAAAAGCCCATTTTTATACATGTTTTCTGAACAGCAAACCTACTTTTTTCCTTCCACAGGAAGTCCATTTTCTACAAAGAAAAGTCTTTTTGTGCAAAGAAAATCCCATGTTTTTTTCTTTCCAAAATAGTTAATCTGCAACACTTCAGGATATTTACATACTTGGAAGAAAATATAGCAAAAATTAAATTGGTCTATTCTCAACATTGTTTTCCAATGTTTTTATAAACCATCAGTTACAAATATTATTTCTGCTCTAGCCCCAAATAACAGTGGAGAGGAATACCTGCCAAATACCCTCATGGATTGATTTCTGTTCCCAAGATCTAATAAGTACGCATATGAATTGGTATGTTCTAATGATTCAGAGCCAGCAAAAGAAGAAAGTTCAGTGACCTGCGTTTAGTTTACTTCAGTGTTTTGAGGCAATCTGCTGAAATTCTTCTGTTGGTTCTTTCCTTGTTTCTGGGATACTCAAGATACTTCCTTCGATATACTATCAATACCTAATATCAGTCTTGCAGTTGTCTGGTTATAAGGTTGTTGCCAAAAGCCTCATTTCTTCTTTGCAGTTTTTCCTTGTCACGTACAGATCTCAGAAGAACATTTTCTTTCCAGAGACTAAGGCCCTGAAAATATTCCTTGGATTAGTAAAATTGGATCTGTTCTCAGAAGTTAGTTTTCTTGGGGAGATTAAGGTCTGCTCCAGCTGGAGAAGATATTCAGCAGATCAAAGGTATATTTTTAGCAAACTTCTATGGGGCAATATTGCTTTAATGATCAGATACTTGCATAATATTTAATACCATTAAACATTAAATTATCTAAAGCACAAATTTAATTCCCAGTATCTTCCTCAGGGAATCAGATCATAAATACATTTTAAAAAAAGAATTCATTAATACACTGTGATAATTGAGCATTTGTTGCTCTGTCACAGAAAGATTTCGTACAATATAACAGTACTGGCTATTTAATGTAAGATCTTTAGATCTCTGTATTTTAAGATGCCTTTGGAAATGGCAGAAAATATGTCACTGAGCTATCATTGGGGTGTTTATAAGTATAGCTAATGCAAAAAGAAATAGGAAAGAAGCGTGTTGAAAGCCAAGGTACCTGGGCTCACGCCCAATGATTAATCCTATTATTTTCATTGATTCCACCTGCATTAGTTTGTTTATAACTAAAACAATTGTTTTGATGAAAAAGATATTTTAATTTATGTGTTGCAGCGGTGATTCCACCCTACAAGCAAGTTTTAAAAAAGAATACGCCTTCAAAGAAAGTGCCTACCATCTGCAGTTTTTATAAGTTCTTGCATTAATAATTTACTCTGAAAAAGCAATGCCTTTTTGTTCAACAAAAAGACTGTAGCCCTATTATATTGGTATTGAATATAAACATCATGGAAAATCCAAAAATTGATTTGATTATAAAGTGCTAAACCCTTTGATTTCGCAAGCCAAAACAAGTTTAGATATATGACTTAGAAAGTTACTTTTATAAAAAGTTAGTATATGTGTTGTAGTAGTTTGAATGTTGGACTATGACTCTGAAGACCAGGGTTCAGATCCTGGCTCAGCCATGGAAGCCCATTGGATGACTTTGGACAAGTTGTACTCTCTTAGCCTCAGAAAAAGACAAATGCAAATCCCTTTTGAATACATGTTGCTAATAAAGCCACTGTAACAGAGTTGCCTTGATTTGGAAATGACCGAACGGTATACAGCAGCAGAAACAGTGCTAAAGTGTTGTAGATCAGCCAGAGGCTGATGATTTAGAGAGGTTGTGGCCATTCCTATGGCACAAAGTGATGGGGACTCAAGTCTGGGGAATTCAGGTCTGGGAAATAGTTCTCAAACTCCACTTTTTCATTTCCCTTTTCCTGGTGTGATTTCAAACAGAGTAAGACCTGAAAGACCCTATTACTACCAGCTGCTCCAACACAGTTTCTTCCTACCTAAGATAATGACCTACAGGTCCTATTCTCCCATTGCCACTTGTTTGTCACATTCTTCCTGAGGAGAACTGATAAGATGACATGAGTATCCTAACCATCCTTTTGTTTCCTTATCCAATCCAAACAGTTATGGAGAGCATGTGATACGCCCACACCCTATAGGAAAATAGCTTACCCAAGGTAGTTTACAGCAGTGTTTTTCAACCTTTTTTGAGCCGCAGCACATTTTTTACATTTACAAAATCCTGGGGCCAAAATGACACAATATGACACTCTAACACAGTAATACATATAGTTAATATGTTTTTAAATGTATTTATACACTCAGTGTGAAACTTGGGCCTGTTTTGATGAACACAACATAGATATCCTGGCAGGAATGGCAGAAAGACACACACGAAGGTCTTGCTCAACAGCTGGGAGTTATAGTTCACCCGCAATCAAAGAACATTCTGAACTCCACCAATGATGGAATGGAATCAAACTTCCCACACAGAACTACCATAACCAAGAGAAAATACTATAAGAGTTTGGTGGGCATTGACCTTGAGTTTTGGAGTTGTAGTTCACCTATATCCAGAGAGCACTGTGGGGGGGAGGGAGGAAAACGTGGGGCGAATCTGCACAGTAGCGCCCGCATGGGTCACGTCTTCCTCTCCTCCCGCAGAAGCGGCAGCGTGAGCAAAGCCAGGCAAAGCAAGCAGAGCTAGGCTGGGAAGAAGGGAGCCCGAGTAGAGGGAAAAAAGTGTTTGGAAGGAGGGGGAAGAAAGGGTATTGGAGGTTCCAATTTCCCACGGCACACCTGATGATCGCTCATGACACACTAGTGTGCCACGGCACACTGGTTGGGAAACACTGGTTTACAGAATAGATTGAAACAATGTCCAGCTAAAAAAATCTAATGGAAGGCTTTATAAAAATTAAGTACGTCTTCTGGTTAAAATTCTACAATTTAAAGCAGTTGCTTTGAAATAAATACTAATATAAAGATAACTAACTACTGTTTCAGAACTTTGTGTTGCACCCTGGGCCAGGAAATACCTGTGACCACCACACCACACAAGACTCCAGGAATATAAGCAAACAATTTATTGTAAGCAAATGAAAGCATATTAAAACGCAGGAATGGGAAAAGGAAGATATATAATCCAAAAAAGTTTAGCAACGGGTGATAACCAAACAGTAATTCAAATGTCTCATAAAGTTTCAGAGGTGACAATGTCCAAGAAAAGCCAGAAATTACAGGTGCAGCATAAGTCCACAAGCATAAAGGTATAACCAGTAAAACTTGAACAGGAGTTCATGAACAGGAAAATAGAAATTTTCTAAGATTAAAATCCATATCCAAGGCTTGACTTGAACCAAGAACAAGAAAACTCAGGTTTAGCTACTCACTCTAACACAGCGTTGCCAGAACTTTCCTTAAAGTAAATAACTTGTTGTGTAATAGATACCCATGAAAGCATTACGTCTTCCGTGACTTTTCTCTCCAACTTTCCCACATAATCTCTCAGACCTGCGTAATCTTTTTTGGGTTCTGCTTTGTAAAAAAAAAGACTTTTATTGATCTCCATAGTTACAGGTGGTTTCTCCTGGGAACTTTTCTTATCACTTAGCTCTTCACTCAATTCCTTATCTGCTGTTGCTACTTCTTGGATTGGCCTTGAAGCCCTGAGCTTTCCAAGCCAGTTTTCTCACAGAGAGAAACATTTCCCTGGTGAAGAGACGTCTGAAGCACTGAACTGTATTATTGATAGGAAATTTCTAGAGCCTATATCCCAGAGCTTTCCAAACCGTTGCAACATGCTAGTGTGTCACCTGGAGTATGTGGATGTATTGTGCAAAGATAACAAGAAACCGAGTCTATGTGAAATAAGTAAGAAATCATATATTTTTAAAATATATAAATGAAATGTTTATATGAGATATGTTGTGTCCCCGTGCTTCTCGTTATTACAATTTATGTACATGACCATATCTCTTTTAAGGAGTTGTTTTAGCCTCTGGTTTGCACTAAAACTCAATTACTATGTTGCGAAATGATGCATATCTTAAAAGCTAATAGCCCAGATCCCCTTTGATCTTGGAAGCTAAGCAGGGTCAGCCCTGGTTAGTATTTGGATTGTAGGCCACCAAGGAATACCAGGTGCTGAGTATTCTTTGACTAAGAAAACCTTGTAAAATTAATGGGGTCGCCATAAGTTGAATACTTGAAGGCAGCTTTGCCAATCATGCAGAATTACTATCAGGTGAAAGTCACTAATAGGAGGGTGTGTCTCCCAGGGGTGAAGTCACTACTGAGGTATTATCCGTACAGCCTGGGAGAGATGAGGCCAAGAGAGTTCCACTTTGATGGTGGGCTTTTCTCTGGGCACATAAGCAGTGGATACTACAGGAAGATGCAGCCAGTGAGCATAATAATCAGGCATATTGTGTGAAAGGGCATGCTTTTAAAAAGACTTCTTTAACCAGAGCAGTGGTTGGGATGGTATTATTATTATTATTTATTGATTATTTTTATTTATGCATGATGTTTCTTGAGTCAATTTAATATGCTCTGTTTTTACTTCATATTGATTTTTCTTTGCTAATATTTGTTTGATTTGATTTAATCGTAAATTGGTTATATGTTTATTATTGTTCATATTGTTTGCACTTTTATATTGTTGTTAAGCTGCTCCGAGTCCTCTCAGGGAGATGGGATGGGATATACGTAAAGATGATGATGATTATCATTATTATTATTCTGATCCAGAGAACATTACCTTTTTTGGAAGAGAAGGCTCCAGGAGTTCAAATCCAAAAGAATAACATTCCCCAAATACCTGTGTGTACAAATGAGTAGGAAAATGCATAATAGTTACCTATAATGAACTAATTAAGGAGATAATAGCAGAATTAGATTTTAAAAGGAAGTTAATGAGTGGAAAAGGACTTTATTTGTTTTAGAGAAATAAGTAACACATTCTGATTACTTTTAGAATATGTTTTAAAGAGGCATTTTAAAGCATTTTAGATGCATTTGGACATGAATATTTCAAGTTGTGTGTCGTTCCCTCATGAACAACCCATGGTGTTTGGAGTGCGAGGCTGGTATACGTCTTGCTGGGGAAGAAGAAAGAGAAAGAAATGCAGAAGATCAGTGGCAAAATTCAATTAATTTTAAGACGGCCTTCTCCAACTTGGCACTTTCGGGTTGTTTTGGACTAAAATTCCATCCACTCCATCTAGCAGTTGGATTGAGGGCCTTGCATCACCATTATCATCATCATAACGCTGAACACAGCTTATAACACCTTTAAAATATTGTTACAATCCACAAAACACAAAAGTTAAAACGAGATTTAAAAATCCAAAAATTAAAACTAGATTAAAGCAATTACAATTAAAATGCACACAGACACCAGCACATTAATTAGCAAGATCCAGCACATTATTTGGTGAGATGTAACTTACATAGTCAACCATCAAATACTTATTGAGGTTTCCAAACACTTTTCAAAGGCAGCCTGACACAGAACGCATTACAGAAATCCAACTGGGATAAACTAAGGCATGTATCCCATCTGGAAAATGCCAGGCTCAGGGGAATGACGACATAAGCCTACCAAAGAGTACTTTTGAAGGAGAAAACAACATAATGTGCGACTTGCAAGCAAGGATGTTAACCAAAGAATTGCTGTTCTAATGGTTTCTTACATTAATCTTAACAATCAGCATTATGGCAATTTAATGGGCTAAATGTTTTACTACCAGTGTTAACATAACACATTAGCAATTTCAGCTCATCAACAGTCAGTGAAGCATGTTAAATCTTTTTTTCTAAAACAATATTCCAACCTCTGATATGTGTCCTCTTGCCAATGTTTCATTCAACAAATTAGTCTCAAACACATAATTCCTACTTTATAGGTAGACACAAATATCTAGATTCGATCAATAAATTATTTCATTAGTATATAACAGGCCATTATTGGGGGTATGGGTGTGTGAATTAAAATTTTGCACTTGGACCAGGGTTCAAACCTTTGCTCAGTCATAAACCACTGTATGTGATTTGAAGCCAGTCTCCTCAGCCTGGTCTATCACTTAAAGGGGACCCTTTCCCCTCTATGGTTGTCACACTATGATTCCACTGTAACTACTGTAGATGCATCCTATGGAATCCTGGGATTTCTAGTTTGGGGATATTGGCTGAAAATTTCTATATGCCCTCCTAACCTGCAAATCTCAGAATTCAATGGGATGTTATGAGAGCATCTATTATAGCAGTGTTTCCCAACCTTTTTTGAGCCGCGGCACACTTTTTACATTTACAAAATCCTGGGGCACACCACCAACCAAAATGACACAAAATGACACTCTAACACAGTAATACATATAGTTAATATGTTTTTGAGATGTTTTTTAAAATGTATTTATACACTCAGTGTGAAACCTGGGCCTGTTTCGATGAACACGACATAGATATTCTGGTAGGAATGGCAAGACACAAACTTCCTGCACAGAACTCCCATAACCAAGAGAAAATACTATAAGAGTTTGGTGGGCATTGACCTTGAGTTTTGGAGTTGTAGTTCACCTATATCCAGAGAGCACTGTGGGCTCAAACAATGTTGGATCAGGAGCAAACTTGGCATGGAACTCAATATGCCCAAATATGAACGCAGATGGAGTTCAGGGGAAATAGACCTTGACATTTGGGAGTTGTAGTTGCTGGGATTTATAGTTCCCCTACAATCAAAGAGCATTCTGAACCCCACCAATGGGCCAAACTTTCCACACAGAACCCCCAGGAGGCAAGAGGAGATCTCTACTTGGGGAAAGGGAGGCGGGCCTTCCCAATGCATGGAGAGGGAGAGACCAAGTAGACAACGAGTGTTTGTAATTTTGTGCCTTTATCGAGGTATGTTTCTTATGGTTTTTATACTTCAACACACTAGACACCCCCCTTTCCTGGAGGTTCCAATTTCCCACGGCACACCTGATGATCGCTCACGGCACACTAGTGTGCCCCGGCACACTGGTTGGGAAACACTGTTTATAGAATATAGTGCTGTAATTACGTAACATGAAACAGCCCAGAGTTATAAGAACAAAAAGCTAGGAAGATAAAAATTGAACCTTTCACTACTAGGAAGAATAGCTGTGGTTAAAATGAATCTGCTACCTAAAATGCTTTATCTATTTCAAAATCTGCCAATATTAAGAAATATAGAGACATTTAAGAAGTGGAACAAGGACATAATGAAGTTTATTTGGAAAGGCAAGAAACCAAGAATAAAATATAACATAATGATAATGTCAAAGGAAAAAGGTGGTTTTGGCCTTCCAGATTTCAAAATATATTATGAGTCCTGTGCGATGTCATGGATAAAAGACTGGATGCTTCTTTCTAATAATAAGATTTTAACATTGGAAGGTTTTGATTTAAGGAAAGGATGGCATTCCTATTTATGGTACGGGGGTACTACTAAGGAGAAAATTTTTTGAAACCATTTCATACATTCCTCCCTGATGAAGGTTTGGAATAAATACAAGAACTATATGTATACTAAGACACCATTGTGGCTATCACCTTTAGAAGCAGATCAACGCAGATTACTAGGTTGGACCGAATGGCCTAAATATAAAGATGTAATAAAAAAACAAAATGGCGAGTATGTCTTGAGGACACAAGAAGAGGTATCGAAAAATTTCCGAAATGTCTGATGGCTACACTATTTCCAGCTTAGAGAGTGGTTTAATAAAGACAAGACTAAAGGATTTAGCTAGGTGGATGGAACCAGGGATAGAATTATGAAAGCAGAGAAGAAAACAATCTCAAAGACCTACTCCATGCTTCTTATCTGGGCAACAGAGGAAGAGGTAATTAAACAAACAATGATTAAGTAGGCACAAAATATTGGGCGACCAATACAACTTAGAGAATGGGAAGCAATATGGCATAAACACCTGAAAATTACGTATGCAACCGACTTGAAAGAGAACTGGCTTAAAATGATCCACCGCTGGTATATCACACCGCAAAAACTGAGTGTAATGTATAAGAATATTGAAAATAAATGTTGGAAATGTAAATTACAGGAAGGCACATTTTTCCATATGTGGTGGACCTGTTCTAAGACGAAAGAATACTGGCAAATGATTCACGAAGAATGTAAACAAATACTAAAAAAAGACTTTCCAAAAAGACCGGAATTTTATCTATTAGGATTAATGGATGATGAGACTTTTGAGAGTGAGAATTTACAAAAACTTTTTGTGTTCCTTACAACCGCGGCACGGATAGTTTTTGCAAAACTTTGGAAACAGAACCTCCTCGCCACAAAAGAACAATGGCTTGAGAAATTGGTCGAGATTAAGGGAATGGATGAACTAACACACTGGCTACGCCAGAATAATGGCAAAGGGAACATGATGACAGATTGGACAATGGTTAATGATTATTTAGAACTAATGAAAGTAGACTGAAGCTGTCTGTCAATAAACTGAATGAAAAAGAAGAGTAAGAGCACTTCAGGATGCCCTATATTAAAGAAATAATATAACAATGTAACAAGAAACAGTATGGAACTAGAATGGAAGTCAATATACATTCCTTTCCCCTCCCCCTCCCCTTTCCCTTTTGTATTCGTGTATGGTGATTTTTTTGTTGTGTATTGTTTATGAAATTTGAAAACCTAATAAAAAGTTCTATGATTTAAAAAGCTAGGATGATAATCGTCTACATTATTATGTAACCCACCCCAAGCCATGAGGAAAGGTGGGTAAGAAATATAATAATAATAACAATAATAATAACATCAGACAATGTATGTAATACGTATGGCAAAATGGACAAACTAGAACCTTTTCCAGGACTATGATAAGGCAAGTAGAAGAATGTAATAATTAAGCAAAATTAGGGGAATAGACTAATTTTTTTAAAATGACAATATGAATCACAAAGCTTGGAATGGAAGTCAAGACAACTTTTATTTACCCCCCCTCTTTTTTCTTTTCTGTTTTCCTACTTTACTAAAACCACATTCTTCCACCATTTTCTATGTAAATAAAATTCACTTTTTATTTGCTTGTGTTTATTAAAAAAAATAATCGAAAGAAAAAGTATGGCTGCAACATGATGGTGAGGTACATAGGTATCATGCCTGTATAGTTCAGAATCGCCTTCTGCAGTGATCGCTGCATGTTTACAACCTGCAATTACAACCAGATAAACAAAGAAGAATGTACTTTCTGCACTAAATGGCAGGGCAGAGACCTCCAGCAGCACAGGACAAGTTGAACACCTCTTATCCAGAATTCTGAAATCTCTAATTGTCCACAATGGTGGCTGAGAAGGTGATACCTTTACTTTCTGGTGGTTCAATGTACACAAACTCATGCTTCATGTACAAAATTATTTTAAAATATCATATGAAATTATCTTTATGCTGGAGCTCCTGGTGGCGCAGTGGGTTAAACCCTTATGCCGGCAGGACTGAAGACTGACAGGTTGCAGGTTCGAATCCAGGAAGAGCGTGGATGAGTTCCCTCTGTCAGCTCCAGCTCTCCATGCGGGGACATGAGAGAAGCCTCCCAAAAAGGGATGATAAAACGTCAAAACATCCAGGCGTCCCCTGGGCAACATCCTTGCAGACAGCTAATTCTCTCACACCAGAAGCGGCTTGCAGTTTCCCAGGTCACTCCTGATAAGAAAAAAACCTCACCTTTATGCTATGTGAATAAAGCGTATATGAATTAGAAATGAATTTCATGTTTAGATTTGGTTCTCGTCTTCAGGATGATGTAAATGTATGAAAATACAAGTGGTCCAAAACAATACAGAATACAAAACACTGCTGCCAGACTCATTTCAGATAAGGGATACTCAACCTGTGGTAGATTGTGTGAAAACAGGGAGGAGAGGAAATGAAGTTGTCTTTATTTACGCTCAGCCAAGGCAATGCAGGATCCTGACCATTATTTCTGACACATGAATATTATAGACATCTGACATGTTTTCAATTGCGTGTTTGGGTCAAGTAGTTGGTTTATACATATTAAGTTTGACAATTAAAGAAACAACATAACTTACATTAGAAAAGCATTGCTTATTGTATCCAAACCTGTATGCATACTGCGTCAAAACAGTATTTTGAACCATCAAAAATTGTGGGTTGGGAACATATGGTTAAAAACTCAAATGTTACTATGTAAAAGCAGTTTACATAACACTCCAGCCAGCGTTCCAGACTCTGCATATTGTATGGATATATGGTGGTCTGCATAATATATTTAGACTCTTCTGTTCAAGATGATTTGTAATCTGAAATGTTGCCAAGACGGGTGCAAAAATGCCTGGGAGAAGAATGCAATGCTCAGAAGTGGCTTCAACTGACAATGGGACTTAACATCAGAACTCAACACCAAGGCCCATCTAGTCTAGCTTTTTGATCACAAAGTGGCCAACCAATTGTGTATGGGAAGCCAACAAGCAACATATGAATGCAACAGCACCTACTCTCTCTCATTCTCCAGCAACTTTTCACTTGACAGCTAAGTACATGAAAACCACATACAAAGAGGAAAACATGCTAACCCTCCTTTATAGCATTGCCATTCAACTATACATTAAGGGTAAAGAGCCTGAATAGAAAATGCATCCCTTCCTTACACATGGACATTCTCCATGCAACCATTAATGTATCTAAAATACTCCTAAATTGCCTAAGCTGTGTATTGTCCCTGCGAACCATACCCTTTAATAGTGTGAATGTGGTGTGTATATGATGGGTTTTGTGCACATACTTATATGTGACACAGGTTTTTTATAAACCTGTCCTGTTTACTGGCTATTTCTTCACATGAGCACATTACTTATATTAAATTCACTCTGCTTCAGTTTAAATTTCATCTATTTGTTATAGGGAAACATCAACAGTGGCATTTCCATTAGTCTTATACAGCTAGCTGTCTTCTATTTAACAGTGCCTGATAGAGCAGTTCTTTGGAAAGGAATACAAAATGACAGGAGAAATAAATTGTGGCTCATTTATTATTATATTTTGCAGACTGATTTCTGGAGAACTTTCTAAACACCAACAAATCCTCTGGCTTTAGAGAATAATTGTCACGGTTGCCTCTTTGTTCAAAGGACATCAGAATTCGTATATCTACATCTTTTGGATTACCACTGTCAGAATTCCTCGGCCAGCATTGTCAGTGAGGACTGGGAGATTCAGAGAGGTAAATTTGAAAATGGTTGAACAAACTGTTCACCCACAAACACACTCTATTCACCCCAACTGTCTCCAACAGAATGTCAGGGCAATTTGATGAGCTCCTGAGGACTAATCATGATTAACCTGCAGTTGCTAGGAGTGGATGACTTGAGCACAGCAAGAAGGTGGAGCTAGAAAATGAAAC
The DNA here is from genome assembly GCA_030556195.1 of Anolis apletophallus. Taxonomy (NCBI): domain Eukaryota; kingdom Metazoa; phylum Chordata; class Lepidosauria; order Squamata; family Anolidae; genus Anolis; species Anolis apletophallus. The sequence continues at coordinate 51,928,116 of JARBWK010000004.1, read as the reverse complement.
ATTTTTGGTAGATCCACACCTATCCAAGGTTTGGCAGATCATGTTTTAAGCCAGGATGGTCAAAGTGAAGCCCATGGGCCATATGCAGCCCCCAGGACCCATAAGTGCAACCCATAGGGCTTCCTAGAAGTCTATTAAAACCCATCAGATGCCCCCCCCCTTTTTTCCAGGGTGATTTCAGGGATTGTTTTGCCTCAGATCTCCCAAAACTATATTGTTTCCCTTATGCAAGCTTTTACAAAATAGAAATTAACCAAATCACAGCCAAAATGGCAGGTAGAAATGGTATCATGTCATTTAGGGAAAGCTGAAATGTGCTGCTGCAGCCTTTGAAAGGGCACAAGGTAAATGTAAAGGCTTCCCCTGGCATTAAGTCTATAATCGAGTCCAACGCTGGGGGGTGGTGCTCATCTCCATTTCTAAGCCGAGAAGCCGGTGTTGTCAGTAGACACCTCTAAGGACATGTGGCCGGCATGATGGCATGGAGTGCCCTTACCTTCCCGCCGGAGTGGTACCTATTGATCTACTCACATTTGCATGTTTTCAAACTGCTAGGTTGGCAGAAGCTGGGCTAACAGCAGGAACTCACCCCACTCCCCAGATTCGAACCGCCAACCTTTTGGTGAGCAAGTTTGACAGCTCAGCAATTTAAACCCCCGCGCCACTGAGGGCTCCTTGGAAAGGCATAGGAAGCAAAAATACTATAGCTCTATTCATTTGCTGTTGCCTGCACCTGATATTTAGAAATTACTTAAGGCACAAAACAAATGAATGTTATTGGTACTACAAGAAATTTTTACCAAAAGAGTTCCTATCATTCCAATACTGGAAGTTGGGTGCTGGCAATCCTATGGAGATTTCAAGGACCATCTGAATTTCTGATGAATTTGTTCAAAAGTGGTAAAACAGGACACAGATTAGTGTGATCCTTCAGAAGTTGTCGAACTGCAAATCCCCAACATCCCTCCCCACTAGCTATGCTGGCCATGGCTGCTGGCAACTGACCTGTAGTTATTGTTAGTTTGTGATGATACTGGGGTGTTTCTTTCCTTCTTAATTTGACATTAACCAAAGAGGGGGCACGTTTCAGTGAAATCAATGTAATACTTTTGTATAAACATGCATGATCAGGTTAATTTCCTGTGATCTGAACAGACATACTTTGACTGGCATTAGGTAGACTCGTGTTACATCCATAGCTCCATTATCACATCTGTATCAGGTGAGGTTCCCAGTAATAAGAGATGCTTATTCAGCCAACTATCACTACGCTCACTATCCTCAAACACTTGCCATTTGACTTGTCCATGTTCCTCTTTCAGCACTATCTGGAAACTCCTAGGTAGGTTTTCCTTCTTCTTTCCTTTCTCATCTGATAATGCCACATATTTTCCCTGACACTGAATCCATACCATTGCTAACTAGCAGGGCTGTTTAGCAAATATTTTTCAGAGGAACTGTTTCCAGCATTCCCAGTTTATCATTAAAAGTTACTGACCAAGCACTGGGAGGAAGCAACTTCCTTATACATGGGATCGAGTAGCTTATGCTTTATAGTGTAGGTCTGAGATAAGGTCGTTTACTGAAGCACTGGTAAAACATCTTTGGCTTGAGTGGGATGTTGACTGCACTATTAGTTATTACTGTTAGCTATGCTAAGAAAGCTATTACTCCTGGCTCTCTTTCTGCTAGCAGTTAAAAATGTTGCTATTTCTTAATCAGGCATGTTCAAAAGGTACATTTGTGGTGTCATTTTGAAATGTGTGTTTAACATATTTTCGAGATATAGATGAATCTGTTTCCAGTAATTGTTTACTTTGTTGCAAGTTCACCATGTGTGGTAAAATGTGCTTTTTTCTTTCCCACATTTCCAACATTTGTTGGAGCAATTATACATTTTGTCTCATCTCTCTAGAGGGAGAAACCATCGCAGGTGCATACATTTGGGGGAAAAAATGTTTTCCATGACAGTGGCAGCTCAAATAGTTTATGCCAGATATTGGAAAACCCCAGAGATATCTCCCTTAGAAGAATGGGAAAATATATTACAGATTTGTCGATAATGGATAAAATAACCATATTATTAAGAAGAGAACTATTAGACAACTGTGTTAATGTATGGCAACCAATGATTCAACACTTTGATGTAAAATTAAACTAAAAATTTATATAAAAATATTGCTATTCATGCAGGCCTTTGAATTTTCATTCTGGTGTAGTAGTGTGTCTGTAAAATGGTGTGCTGTATTTTGTAATGCTTGATTGGAAAGTATATTATAATGGTTTTAAAATAATTTTTAAAAATAGTGTTTTTCAAAGTTTCCTAATTATGGAAACCATCTCAAATCCCATCTTGGGATAAAGGTGGGATAGAAATTCAATAATAAACAAAAAAACCCATTTTCCCAGTGCTTTTATTATAGCTTTTATTCCAAAGGAAGTTGCGAGTAAAGAGGGTTTGGGATGCTTGAAAACACGACAAGAAAAGCTCAAACAGAATGTGTGCCTGAGATTAGGAAATGTAAAAAAACAAGAAGATAGCCAGAGGGTTAAAAAGAGAGAGTCAAGAGAGAAAACAAAAAAGGCATCTTTACAAAACAGTGTAGTTTATTGACCCCAAAGAGGCCAAAACTTGACAGAAGAAATGTAAGGCAAGCAGAACAACAACAAGAAAACAGAAGGCCCGTTTGCTAAAACTATAAATAAGCAATCTGCTCACCACATGTTATACTGAAAAAAATTAGCTTAAACAAAAGTTATTTCACAGAAGTATTGAAAATAAGGACTGTTAGTGGTGGAAGAAGTTATCTGTAAACCAGTTCGTGCATTTTAGATAGCAATATTTATTCTTTCTATGCTTTTGGAAAATATTTCACTTTATAATAGTTTAGGGAGGGAAATGAAATATTTTATAAGGCCAAGTGTTGCTGGTAAGACAATCCAAAAGAAGGATGGTGAAAGTTGGAGAACAGTTTCCAGCTGGAAATTAAAGAAGGAAAGAAAAGCAGGATTTGTTGATAAGATTGTGGTTAGAAGCATCTAAAAACTTTAATAAATCGGAAGTGGTATGGATTACAATGGGGTGGGTAGCCTGTGGCCCTCTAGAGTGCGATCCCACCGTCCTTTGTGGTTCTGTCCAACTGGCTTTGGAGGATCACCAGTTGCTCATTCCAGGATCACATCGAGACTTAGGGTAAGTCAAAGTGCAAGAGATAGATTCACAAAGGACAAGTCCATCAAGATAAATGAACCACTGTAGCTAAATTGTTCTAAGTTATTTTAGAGCTCGGAAAGTCTTCTTTTTGGGTCATATTTCCCGGGATCCTATGAGGGACTTCATGAGCAGTAGTCCTAAAATATAACTTTCCTCAGCTCTAAACTTAATGCCTGCAAATGCCAGTAACTGTAGAAGAAAAAAGATAAAACCCTCTACTTGCCCGATGGCCTTCCTTGAATCAATATACACACACAAATTATAGTGGCAGAGTCTAAGCAAGATACACACTGCAAGACTGTACTATTATAAGTATATTTTATCAATTAAACTCAATTTGTTGGACCCTAAAAGGGTTAATGTACAATTATTTTTAGTACAACATACAAGAACCAAATTGGTATTCAATCATGTAAAGACAACCTCGCAACATTGTATGAACATAAAGCACAGTTGAAAACAGTTTTGGAGTTATACAGGTGCGGGGAATAGGCTAGGGAGGGGATACAATCTGTATACCTTTATAAAGGTATACATGTTTGTATGTATGTGTGCGGAGGGCGGGAGGGCGGGAGGGCGGGAGGGCGGAAGGGCGGATATGTGGCAGCCACTTTCACAGGCCACAGCGATATGTGGCAGCTATTTGCATAAAGTCCTTTGATTGGCCAGCCTTGGCACTCCAAAATTCTAAGTGCCAGCTATTTGCATAAAGTCCTTTGATTGGCCAACCTTGGCACTCCAAAATTCTAAGTGCCAGCTATTTGCATAAAGTCCTTTGATTGGCCAGCCTTGGCACTCCAAAATTCTAAGTGCCAGCTATTTGCATAAAGTCCTTTGATTGGCCAGCCTTGGCACTCCAAAATTCTAAGGCACCAGACAGAGGGCATTGATAGCCACAGATTAGCCAGCAACCCAGAATCCAGGCCTCTACATTCAAACAACAGGATTTCTTCCCACTGAGGGGAAAAATGCACTATCAACATTCCTCCCCACTTGGCTCTGTGAAAACAAAATGGAATCCTGTTTTCTCCTCCCCCTCAGCTTTTACAAAATGGCTGCCTGCCATTCCGCCTTTAAAGTTACCAATTACCAGCAGAACAGGCCAGAACATTACAGGCCCCAAAAGAGAGTTTAGGGCAGGATGGCCCACGAATGAGGGCGGAACGGCGGATATGTGGCAGCCACTTTCACAGGCCACAGCGACCAGCGCGGGTGATGGACCTGCACCAAACTTGGTACACATAACCCCCCTAACCCCCTTTACGTACTGGTGTGGTTCGGGGGACATGACTCACGGATTATGGGATTTGTAGTACTTTCCAACACTTTGGTTCCCACAGACAACTGAGGCCACCAAAAAGGACCAATACAGACCACACTTGGCACACACAGCCCCCATGACCCACTCTACATCCTGCTGCAGTTTGGAGGAGGGCAGGCCATGGATGATAGGACTTGAAGTACCTCTACTCACTTCCCAAGTCCACTGCGACCCTTATCCAATTACTGATCGAGACCAAACTTGGCACACATAACCCCCATGACTACCTTCACGTCCTGGTGAGGTTCGGGGGAGGACTGACAATGGACGATGGGATTTGTAGTACTTTCACACTTTCTGTTCCCACAGACCACTGCGCCCCCCAACAAACACCTATAAAGACCGCAATTGGCACACAGAGCCCCAGTGACCCACTCTACATCCTACTGAAGTTTGGAGGGGGGCGGAACGTGGATGATGGGACTTGCAGTAACTTCCCTTACTTTCCAAGACTGCTACAAACCTAATCCAATGACTGATCAACACCAAACCTGGCACACAAAGCCCTCATGACCCACTCTACATCCTGCTGCAGTTTGGAGGAGGGCAGGCCATGGATGATAGGACTTGAAGTACTCTACTCACTTCCCAAGTCCACTGCGACCCTTATCCAATTACTGATCGAGACCAAACTTGGCACACATAACCCCCATGACTACCTTCACATTCTGGTGAGGTTCGGGGACGACTGACAATGGATGATGGTATTTGTAGTACTTTCACACCTCTCTGTTCCCACAGACCACTGCGGCCCCCAACAAACACCGATAAAGACCGCACTTGGCACACAGAGCCCCAGTGACCCACTCTACATCCTGCTGAAGTTTGGAGGAGGGCAGACCATGGATGATGGGACTCTACAACTCTACATGACCAACTCTACATCCTGGTGCAGTTTTGTGTGAAACGGACCACGGATAATGGGACTTGAAGTACCTTCACTCCCTAAAAACAATACAACCCTCATCCATTCACCAATACAGACCAAACTTAGCACACAGATCCCCCATGATCCAATCTACATCCTACTGCAATTTGGGGGAGGCTGGACCACAGATGATGGGACTTCCAGTACCCTCAGTACTTTCATGATACCACTGCAACTCCCAAGAATGATGGATCAAGACCAAACTTGCCACACAGTGCCCCCATGACCCACTCTACATCCTGCTGCACTTCTCAAATGACCCGGGCACCGCCGGGTCCCCAAGCTAGTGTAACATAAATGCAAGCCCAGTATCAATGACTTCTCATCTTTGGAAACAGGCTTACAATTCCTGGTACTTAAAACTATTGAGATTTTCATGAATTTGAGATTACTAATCAAGAAGCAGCTATCAATTAATCATTACATGGATCACCTATCGTTTGTTGAAACTTTCTCTCACTCAAATAATGCATTATGGTGATACTTTAAGAGGTCACAAAACACTGCAGTGTCCAATCACATCCAGATGGTACAGCTACAAACACATTGTTTTAATCATCTTAGGTTATGAGCTAACATGCTGTTTAACAGATTAAACACATTAATTAACACATTGTTTTCATTAAGTTAACTTTCTGAATTGTATGTGCATGGCCTCAATAATTTCTTTTATTTGTCAGTATCTAAAGAATCTGTTGGTATTGATTTTTTTGTTTCTTCTGAATATGTTTGAAATGAATATCCTCTTCTGTTGTCATTGCTAAAAAGGAAGTGGACATAACATTTACATTTGTAGGGATTTTTAATTACGATTTTAGGCATACAGGAAACTTTTAAAATGTAATTGGTAGTCTAAATACAGGGGATAAGTAGGAATATCACAAATGTGTTGGATATGTTCAGTTAATTCAGATACAACCTCAGTGATTTTCCTCTCTGCAAGTATCGGTTGTATTGTTAAACTCTTTTGCTGCAGAGAATTATGTACAGAAGGATCCGTGCATTCTGTTTTTGAATAGAGGGGAAAAATTAAAGTGGATTTGATCCCAATCAAGTTACTTGAACTTAGTTCCCATAGAAGTGAATACACCTTAGGCCAAGAAAAAATCCCCATCAATTTTAATGGGAACCAAGCCCACATAACTTAGATATCTACTTAAATTGTCCTTGAAATTCAGTAGGGTTTACATTCAGAAGGGCAGATATACAGTGGCACACCATAATGGTATTCCTGAATAAAATGGCAAAATCAAAGTTTTCTGTTTGGATTATGAAAAATATATTTTCAAGCTATAGATGGCTGAATCCATGGATACAGAAGCCATGGTTATTTGAGGAGGGATGCTGTAGTTACATATACTTTTCTTTCTCTTAAAAAATAAAAAAATATGTAGACTTTTGCTCATTGCATCTGTATCTAACATCATTTACTGCAGGAGTAAACATGAGGTGTCACACAAAAAAGGTGACAGCTGCAACAAGAGGTGACAGAATAAAAGGTGACATGAAACATTTAAAAGCTTTTGAACAGCTGAAGCGCTCCATTAAGGTAGATAAATGCAGGGAAGAATCTAAGCAAAATTCAGCCAATCATGCTGGTCAACAGAGGTGCAGAAAAGAAGTATTTAGAGTGGAGTAGCTATCATTAGGAAAACACTGGAGTCTGTCAAACTATGTACAAAAAAACCACTGATAAAAGGAAGCTCTTAGCAAAGTGTATATTTAAGCTGGTGGAATTTGCTAGCCCAAGGCTTAGGGCAGTGTTTCTCAAACTGTGTTTTGCACTCCAGGTGTTTTGCACTTCAGCTCCCAGAAATCCCAGCCAGTTTACCAGCTGTTAGTAGTTGTGGGAGCTGAAGCCCAAAACTTCTGGAGGAGTACAGCTTGGGAAATTCTGGCGTAGGGTGATGGCTGCTGACTTATAAACCATCTGATCTTGTAAGCTAAGCAGAGTCAGCCCTATCATCACACTAGAGAAAAAAATCCACTTAAAATCCGGTTTCTGTCTGGGGTTTGTAGTTTAGTGAGGCTGTTAAAGGCTCCTCCCTAAACTACAAACCCCAGAATTCTGCAGGAGGCAGAAACCGGATTTTAAGTGGATTTTTTCCTCTAGTGTGATGAGGCCTTGCACGTGGATAGAAGAGTGTCAACAAATGCCAGGTGCTGTACGTTCCTTCAGAGGAAGGAAAAGGCAAAACTTACCCCTATGTAATTCAGTGTTGCCATAAGTCGAGAAGTGACTTGAATGTGCTCACACGCACCCGCTCACAGACACATTCATAGAGCATAAAGCTACCAATCTAAGGTCAGGGAAGGGTTATAAAGAATTCATGTCTGACCTCTCTGACTCTAAAAGGTCAGCTCTCTGTAGTTCCAGGCTTGCCTGTATAAACTGTGGAAAGCACATAAAGCTCATGTAAGACTCCAGATTACATTTGATTACAGAGTGTTGATATGTAAGAGAAACATTGCAAAATATCTTCAATACTCTTCTTGACTAATTTTTTTAAAGGCCCTTCAGATCTTCCAGCCTTCTGAAGTAACACATAGCAGACCACAAAAGCCTTCCAGTTTTTTTTGCAGTCTGCTACATGTTACTTCAGTATCTTGACAGATCCAAAGTTGAGAAAACCAGATCCAGTCAAAGTGGACAGCATTGGAAAATCAAAGAACACAATGTAAAAGTTAGTGTGCTCATTGTAATGCATATCATATGCACGGATTACAAGCCAAAACTGGATGGGGTACTTTTTGTTTCTAATTTCATCCATTTACTTTGCTCTAGCCAATTCTTCTTTTTTTATACATATGTGTCCTATTCTTTGTAGCTATATGATCCTTTTACCCCTACTCTTCTATCTATAAGCTCTCCTTCTTTGGGAAAGTTTATGATCAAAAAGCACAACAACAATCACTGGCAGCAATGTTTTTTTCAGGAAGAGTGCAGGAGTAACAAGCTTTCTCATGGGAGTTTTAACTTTAGTGACTTTAGAACTTCTAATGAAAAGATCCAATTTTGTGTCCCTGCCCTTCATACCTTAAGGCAGTGTTTTTCAACCTTTTTTGAGCCACGGCACATTTTTTACATTTACAAAATCCTAGGGCACACCACCAGCCAAAATGACACAAAATGACACTCTAACACAGTAATACATATAGTTAATATGTTTTTAAATGTATTTATACACTCAGTATGAAACCTGGGCCTATTTCGATGAACACAACATATATATGACTTCCTCTCACATACTTATACATGGCTATCATGTCTTCTCTCAGCCTTCTCTTCTTCAGGCTAAACATGCTCAGCTCTTCAAGCCGCTCCTCATAGGGCTTGTTCTCCAAACCCTTGTGAAATTTCACCCTGAGTGAAACTTGCTTCCAGTTAACTATGGCTGTCATGAAGCTGTTATAAACAGTTCCTTTGGGGAGGGGGGACTCTCGAAAAAATCCAGTAAAATAGTTTAAAAAAAAACATTTCCAAGTGGAGAGGCTCAATTTGTTTCTTGGAAGCCTGTGAATGCTTCAGCCTCCCAATGCTCCCAGGTTCGCTCACTGCCCAATTCACCGGCGTGGAGCTTCTGGCTTTGGCTGTTCTCACAAGAAATCCAAGCCAACGCGAAAACGCCAACTCAATCACTTCCGCCCAGTGCTCTGCTTTTGTGGAGGGAGGAAGGAGGCAGCGAAAGAGGCCACACAGATCTATGAAACCTATAGGAGCATCGGGAGGCTGAAGCAGCCCTGAGCGGGAGCTGGAGCCATACTGAGTCGAGGCTCCTGAAGGCTTCCTCAAGGCAGGCCTGGCCCTGGCATTCGGCGGAGCCCTTCCTTTGCATTGGATCTTTGGGGAGGGAAAGCGGGAGAAAGAGCTGCTAGGAGGGGGAAGAGTGCCAATTTCCCACGGCACACCTGATGCTCACTCACAGCACACTGGTTGGGAAATACTGCCTTAAGGGATTAAAAGATCTACAAGGACTTTATCCCAATGATACAAATGTATGGCAAGAAATACAGTAATTATTTGATATCCTAATTCTAAAATAAGAATTCTAAAACAAGTGCAAGAATGGTTCATGTGGTCTTCTGTCTCTATTTGGCCTAGAACAGTGGTTCTCAATCTATGGGTTCCCAGCTGTTTTGGACTACAACTCCCAGAAATCCCAGGCAGTTTACCAGCTGTTAGGATTTCTGGGAATTGACGGCCAAAACATCTGGGGACCCACAGGTTGAGGACCACTGGCCTAGAATCACTTCAGCCCTAAACTACCATATTATTTATTTATTTACTACATTTATATATCGCCCCTCTCAGCCCAGGGGTGACTCGGAGCGGTTAGACAATGGTGATGGATTATGGATGTTCCAATCCAAAAACATCCAGATGGCCCACCAACGATTTAGAGTTTTAAGAGTAAGAAGTAGCCCGGAACTTATTAAAATGTTTATATTTAGAATGGTTCAAGGGAGAATAAAAAATCAGGGTATAAAAACAAGTCCTGCCACTGTTGATTCCAGGCTAAATGAGGTACTTAGGTGATCCCTCGTAGCCCGAAGATGATGGTCCTCCAAGTGTAGTGTCTTGGTGGTGGGTCCATAGGTGGCTGTGGAGCCCTATTCATGATCCTCATGTTCTTCCGCAGTGAGGAAAATACTGTTTCTATATATATATTGCTTCAATGGGGGTGGGGGTGAGGGATGACTTATTTGCCTGTAGTCTTTAATAATGAATACAAACCAGCCCTTAATCTGCATTGTAGACTATTCACAGCTATTCATTTCAGATATTAAAACAGTAATTTCCCTTGCATATTTTATTCCCTACTTTTTGGAATGATCCAAAGAAAGGTACTCATTAAAAAGTGCCTCTGGAATGGGTCATACAAGCAGGATTAGTCCACCAATTGGATCCGGTAGTTTTATTCAGTTTCTATCCCTGTAGTTGTCTTTTAGCAAGTAGCATGGATTACTTATTTCATATATGTACTGTATGTATATGTGCATGCATGTACTTTATTTCTCTGGAAGACATCCCAGACTTAGTCTGTGGATATACATATAATATTGGAATTGGCTCATAAACAAATAGTTTAATTCTTGAAGTGCTCTATCAGCATAAACTCTAGTTAAGACGAAGAGCGTGAGCCAACACATATCCTTAAGTATGTATTCCTCATAGATCTCTTGTGAAATCTGTTTGTCAAGAAATATAATTAGTTTCTCAAGCTATACCGTCTCCTCCTTCCACCTTATATCCACAGATTTCAGGGTGACATTCAATATAATCAATGTATACATCATATAATGAAGAAATTTGGCCAAAAAGGGAATATTTATGTGACAACAGTAATTCTCAAATATGTCGAGACTCATTGATGTCCTTTCCAGGAGATGTTTGTGATGACTTCTTTCAAGCCAAAACGGCATTCTTCCCAACCCAACAAAGGGAGGCATTTACCATCCATTGGACTTGTCTAATAAGTCCATCTTGGCTAGATCTTATCAAGATGACAAGGATGAAGTCTACGTATGATGGGACAGACTACTTCAAACATTTTGTCCATTTCAGAAGGTTGCAACAACTGTAACTGTTCCCAAGAAATCTGACCAGATGGAACACTAGACACTTCTTCAGATTGTGATAACTGGTGTCTAAACTTGACCAAATAAGAATGATGTCCTCTAGAAGTATCTCACACCTTATTACAGCAGACAACTAAGGATTTCACCCCTGTCCTATCTCAACCTGATCCAAAGCACAGCCCTACTAAACAGTGTTGTACTTTGTTAAAGCCAGTTTTAAATATGTGGCTTTAATGAGCGTTTAAACAGATAAATGGGTGATACATATGGATGATAGCTAGGACCCCAGGAATTTGTTGAAGGAGTAATGTAAATTCCTAAATTAATACCATTTGAATTGAGAACTCCTGCATGGGATATTACATCTGATATCTTGCCTTATGTAATCATCCACCCATCCACTCACCTCTTTATCTGGAGGGCACCGGAGATGAATGACAGTGGGCCAGTTAGCCAGCCAGGTACCTGTTATAGCACTCTGGATAACTCCAAGCAGATAATATGCTCCATTAGTTCTGGAGGTTAACTGAGAGGCTTTTAACCCCATTGAACCAAACTACCCATCTGAGATCCTAAGAGCCCTAGAGGCACTAAGAGCATTTTTGATCTTGGAAGCTAAGCAGGGTCAACCATGGTTGGTATATGGATAGGAGACTTCCAGCAAATACATTCTTATGTTATATTTGAAAGGAAACAATTGGCAAAACCACCTCTGAGATTTCCTAAGAAGGAAATTTCATGGATTTCATGGTGTCAGCTGAAGAGGGATAGGTGAATTAACCTGTATTAACAGAGATCTGGGGCTCTAACTACCTTCCCCAAAAGTGGAGAGCCTTAAAATAATGGTCTTCTAGTCCAAAGTCTTCTACTCTTTTTGACCAGCTTCTATCAAAGCATTGTCTCAGCAAGTCCTTTTTCATACCTATGTTATAGAACTGAAAAAACAGCATTAAATAAAAGTGAGAATAAGTAAGAATCTGAAATTGGCGTATTATCCAACCAGGTCCAGGTATTTGCATTACAAGCTGGGTCACTGGTTATTTAACCATGTTAAATCTTCCTAATTATGATAGATACTCATGTATAAATTATGGAGGCAAAATTATGGATTTTGATATGACCTGTGGATAAATTGTAAGTCATTTTGCAGAGAATGGAAAGTGCCAATGCTACTCAAGGGGCCAGCAACCCCAGCTGCCATTGCCCCCATCCAAGCATTCAAAAATGTCAGAAGTGCTTCCATGATGGAAAGAGTAGAGGGTGTTGCTTCTTTTACATCAGTGGTTCCCAACCTCTTTTTGACCAGGGACCACTTTGACCAGGGAGCATTCTCCAACATTAATACCAAAAGTTTTACGAATCAGTTTTTGGTCAACTTTAGATTCAATTTGGTTATTTGGGGTGCTGATTCAGAAAATTGCATTGGATAGACCACATCAGCTTTAGTTTTTTATATAGAACATATACCATCCAGTAGTCACTATATGCTCACCCACAGAAAACCAAATTTAATAATCTTGAACTGATAGGGTAGTAGTAATTTTTTGTGAGTAGTCAGCCTCTCCCCTCCTGACATCCCTGTTGCCTTGGCACTATAAGAGGGTTTCATGAAACCAGTTGCTCTTGTTGCCATGCAGTTTTGAGGCAACGGTGTAGTAATGCTGAGGCCACAGACCATATTTCGTTCTTGTGGACCACTGGTGGTATATGGACCACGGGTTGGGAACCACTGGTTTACATTATCCTGGGGAAGACTTTCTTGTCTTTTGCTACCCTACTCAGAAAAGGGGACACTTCTTTTTGATAAGAGTTTAGATACATTACACACATTGACCCATGGAAATTTTCTGACTAACATTTCTAGATGTATACATGAATATATACAGTAATTTGGTACATGTGGGAGAAAATTGCTATTTTAGTTCATTTGTTTTACCAAATTCTGAAATGTGTTCATACTGAGGTAAGAAAAAACTTGAAGGAAGAAGTGTCTGAGTACTCCAAGGCACATGTTATTAGTCTTCCTGATTCACCTATTCCTCTTTCTCCTCCATGCTGACATCCTGAATGATCATCAAGGTTGGGGTCATAACATCCATCATAGTTTGTAGACTTTCCTGAGAACAGCTTTCAGCAAATGAAGAAGAGCTACTTCCATAAGAAGATATCCTATTCTCTTTTCCTTTTCCTTCCCCCTCCCACCGCATTGCACTTCGTGATAGAATTTTCCACCTACAATTTTGAAGCTTGTAAATACTACATGACACTTCTTTTCCTATTCTGTACATTCAAATCGCTGTTTGATAATAATTATTTTTAAAAGAATGGTCATAGCTGCATTGTAAGATCCAATTGTTTCAACCCGTTTCAATTAATTCTTCATTTTGTTTGTTCAAAAAGCTTTCCTTATGAAAGAATGGGGCACAACATACTTTTTACAAACTGTGCTCTTTTACAACTGGGTTAAAATCGGCATTAGGATCTTACTTTAAAACAGTGTAAAGGGGGCATGTCCTTAAGGCCAGAATTCAAATTGGCATTCAGAGTTATCCAGGCAGAAACTGAAACATGACAAATCCTTTAAAAAGTGGTACAATTAAAAAGCAAAAATTCTTTTTGCTCTAGAGCTGAAAAATATTAAACTAGGCAGTACAGTGCAGCTGTAAGAGAAGAATGGGTACAGAACTGCAGAATGATGCAATCCATTCAGGCAAGTGCATCCAGAGGTTTCAGCCAAACACTCAAAACCAGTGTGCATTGAACAGTTGACTGGTACATGCAGTGAACTCACCTTTAAGAATAATAAAGTTGCAATATTACAGGCATGCCAGTCTAAAGACCGAGAGACAATGTGTTTTCTGATGTATCTTAATGTGGTCTTTTTGGGGGAGAATGTATTTTGGAAATAAACAGTATTTTAGAATATTAATGTCTTTGCAATAACTAATGTCTTTGGGGAACAACCTTGGGGGCAAATATCACACAATACTGTGTTCAGGTTTTGCTTTAACAATGTGTATCCTTTGCAAGAGCAAATTTCTTGGGGCATTTTGCAGACAAAACAAAATCAAATATGGAAGTAACAGTACGTTTAAAGCTACAGCTCAAAATCTGAGACAGTTACCCTGTCTGAAAGATGAGAAAAATGTTGGTGCCGGGTCTTGAGCTTCCCTATGGATGAAATTATATAGATGGGGTAACACTGCAGAGAAGAGTGTCTCTAAGACTGCAATCTAGCTTTAGATCAGTGGTTCTTAACCTGTGGGACATGGGCCACCAGTGGGCTGCGAGGACAAAAACCTGGTCTGTGACCCCCCCCCCTCTTTATTTTATTTCCATTCCTTTCGCGCTGCCTGCCACTCCTTCCCTGTTCCTAACCATGGCATATGTTCTGTATCAGAAACTAGAGCTGATGTGGTCTATCCAAAGCTATTTTCTACATCAGAACTCTTTTGGTACTAATGTTGGAGAGTGATCCCTGGTCAAGTACTCCCTGGTCAAACTGGTCCTTGGTTAAGTGGCCCCTGGTCAAAAAAGGGTTGGGAACCACTGCTTTAGATAATGGGGCACCTAGAAAAAGCCTTAAGTCAGTATTTGGATGGTGTATGTGTGTGTATTAGGGAGGGAAGTACATCAGCTATATGCTAAAGTTAAAGTTTAAGCATATCAGCTATATGCTAAAGTTTAAGAAGTGTGTGTCACATATATATTTAAACTATTGAAATATTGTATAGTTTTTGAGAATTCGTTTTATTTTAGAGAACATGTAGTTTTGTGCTTTTCAATTCAGCATGAAGTGATATCAAGCAGCCCCATTTCTTTTATGCTCAATGCTATAATTATTTGATTTTACTTTTGAGATACTTATGCTACAGCAGTGACTGTTCATTATCTCTTAAAATGCCACAGAGAGTTTGAGACAGATGGGTGGGTGAATGGATGAAGAAATTGATCTATAGATGGAAAATAGTAGTCTCCTCCAAAGAGGTAGGATATTTCAACAATTTTGGTACAACTATGTTAAAAAAAAAAAGAAATCTAGATCATTCCAAGTAACAGTTCTGCAGTGTGTCTCAGGCAGAGTACAACAGGATGGGTATTTGTAACCCTCAATATTTTCAACTGTAGCTCCCATAATCCTTCACCTTTGACTATACTGCCTTGGATTTATGGGAATTGCAGCATCTGAAGGGACACATGTTCCCCATTCTTGATAGGAATGTTCCTTTATATCATCAAGTCTGAGAATGGAAGACATCTATCAGCACACAACTGGATATGATGGTTAATCCACTGTTCCTTATTGGGATGCCCCCATCACATTTTAAAGCACTGATATCTCTTTCCCATTTTCTGTAGCAACTATAGATCAGATTCAATTTACTGACAGAAGACCTCAAGTGAATCCGCAAAGCAATCTTTACAAAATCCATTACATTCAAATGTGTGGATTGTATTTGCATTCACTCCAAGAGCAGATTCATTAGCTTGGCTCTGAAGAGTTAATTTGGAGGGCTGGGAAATAATGAACTCACCAAAGTACGTTGTAAGTCAATGATGTCCCATGGGTCTCTGCTAAATAAAATGCATTCACCTGCTGCGGAATACCAATTGAACACAGTGGGCTCAACAATGAAGTTTATACCTGGAGTTAATGTCATGTTCTTACCCCAAGCAGGAATTTCAGGGGACTGAAATCCTAAGAGTTAACAGCTGGATGAAGGAGAGGAAATGCTTATAAATGGCACCTAAAAATTGAGCATGGGAAAGTGTAAAACGATATTTAAGTGAGATGAAATTGTTCCAGAATCGGTGACTATGCACAGTTGATTTTGATGGCTTTTAATAAAAACTCCATGATGTATACATAAGTTTAAAGTGCTATAGAATTTGGTGGTTATGAAGATGGACAACGATTAGTTAAGCTGTCATAAAGTCTCTTGAGATACAGAGCAGGCAAAAACCTCACCAAGAGACTTTGGTTGATCTGTTTGGATTCTCCAATTCAGATGGCTGGATGTTGGGAAAGAGCTGGGCAACAAAACATGGGAAAAGCAAAAGGCCTGATACAGGATTGAAAGGTGAAGTGATCAAGAGGAATCAACTGGGAGATACAGTACAAGGGTCCTCCAGAAGCATGGTGGAGGCCTTCAAAATCCTGTGGCATAATTAAAATCACATGTAGTTCATGTTTTAATAGTCCACACACTGTCTTGTCAGAGAAAGAATATATGCCAGTAAAGAACAAGTAGTTTACTCTTGGGAATGCAGAGCAACATATATACAATCATATGAACAGTTTCATTGACTCACACAATGCCCTTTTAGCAGGGCCAGATTAAGGGCTTCTGCCGCCCTAGGCCACTCTCTAAATCCGCCCCGGGGCGGCTGCGGCCGCGTGAGGGGATGGGGCCTCTTGCGGGGGGCGGGGCCGGCATGAGGGAAAAGGAGCTGGGAGAAGCCTCACCGCCGCCACGCCACCCCTAGGGCGACGTACGTGCCTTCCCCCGCTGCCTCCCGTGCAAGCGAGGAGGTGGCGGGAGAAGGCACGTCCGTCGCTCTAGGGCGGCACGGCGCGGCGAGGCTCCTCCCGGCTCCTTTTCTCTCGCACCGGCTAGTCCGCCCCTCCTCCCTTCACTGAAGGGAGGAGGGGCGGAGCTCAGCCGGCATGAGGGAAAAGGAGCCTGGAGAAGCCTCGCTGCCGCCGCGCTGAGGCTTCTTCCGGCCTGCCGCCTCCCGTGCAAGCCCGCCCTGGCCCGCTGCCTCCCGTGCAAGCGAGGAGGCGGCAGGGGAAGGCACATCCGTCGCCCTAGGGGCGGCGCAGCAGCGGCACCTTCTCCCTCTCACCGGTTCCGCCCCCTCCCTCACTGAAGGGAGGAGGGGCGGAGCCGCTGCTGGAATGAGGGGAGAAGGCGCTGCCGGAAGTCCCGCCCCTAGGGAGACTCACGCGGCTTCCCCCGCTGCCGCCACGCTCGCACCGGCGCCCCTCCTCCCTTCACTGAAGGAAGGAGTGGTAACCGCCCGCGCGAGCGGGGCGGCAGCAGGGGAAGCTGCGTGAGTCTCCCTAGGGGCAGCGGGACTTCCCCTCACCCCTTCCTTCAGGCCCGGAAATGCGGCCCCCCAAAATCTGCCGCCCGAGGCAATGAAAAATGTAACTGTAGCCAAAACTCCCAGGCTCAGCTAGCTCCCTGGGCATAGCTCAAATAATCAGCTTTGTGCCTTGATTTTATAGTTAACCAACATTTCTTACATGCTCTAACACAAATCAGATCATTAGCCCATCTAGTTTTGTATTGTAAGTAGCAGCAGTTGTGCAGAATTTCTGGCAGTTTTCTTTTCTATCCCTAGCAGAGGTTATCTGATAATCCTGATAGTCAGCCATCCAAGTTAAAGCCGGAGCTGGCCTGGCTCAACTTCTGAAATGAGACTGGATAGTACTGTGAATATTGCCAGTGACCTCATCTTGAGGCAGTAGTAAAGATATACAGGATAGTAAAATACCATACTACAGCTAAATAAGTACAGGACGATCTTGAAATCATGGTGACTCTCATATATTCTGCCATTCTTCATCCTTGATGTGAGCCAATATTTAGTTAGGTTTCCAGAAGACCGCGTTCATTGTTTGCTGTCATCTTTTGGGAGATGATTGAGAAAGCAACATCTTTAGTATAGGGTGTTCTCAGTGGCTACTCCCAAGCTTTGGTATTTCCTTCCCAAGGAGGTTAGATTGGCTTGGCTCCCTCAATGTTGTTCTTCTGCTACCAGGCAAAGACCTTTTTATTTAAGTTTTTACAACTTACTGGCTGTTGAGGAAGAAGCTCTTTTGGAGGTTGTACTTTCCTTCTGCCTTTATTCACAAGTTTAACTGGTTTTAAGTGCACTATACTGCTATACAATATTTGCAACTGTTTTAAAGTGTGGTGTGAGCTATCTTGGTTCTAGTACTGAAAATAAAATTGATACTCGCGTATAAATTGACCTCATGTATAGGCCATGTTGAACTAAAATGTGTGAATTCTTCCAATACAGTTCATTCAGCTTTGCCACTTTTCTCTCTGCATCATTCCACCATTTTTACAGGATATTCTTTAGATTTACACTGAAGCTCCTCCAAAAGTTTTGGGTTTAAAAAAAACAACATTGTTGAGATGGTTCTAGAGGGCATATTTTCTCCTGTCTTTGGTTTCTTGTTTGTTTAGGTATACAGTTGGCCCTTCACATTGGACTGATTTTGCAAATTTGATTATATGTTATCTTTAAGCATCTCTAAGTCCTCGAGCATGACTCTATGGTCAACATTACGTGTCTGAATGTATCTCCTTCTGTGATCCACCTCAGAGGCTAAGATCATCCGGGGAGGCCCTGCTCTCAGTCCCACCCAACCCCTGCAAACGCGGTTGGTGGGAATGAGAGACAGGGTCTTCTCAGTGGTGGCCCCTTGTCTATGGATGTCTCCCCCCAGTGAAATTAGATTGGTCCCCTCCCTCCTCACCTTCAGGAAAAAAACATTTTAATAGGTCAGAGACAATGTTAAATGAATGAAGCTCACTTAAGTATGTGCTAAACAAATGCCAGTGATTTCTCATTCTGTCAAGATTTACAGTTAGAGGCAGCTTTTATTGCACAATGCTTCTGTCTAATTCACTGAATTTTGGTGGGGGGGGGGTGACTATACCTTCTTTTCCTCTATCTTGTAACCATTCCATTTTTTCATGATTTCTTCTGTTTCTGTTCATGATGGAAAGAGCCATAGTTTTACAATGTCATTTGGTTGACAGTGCTGGGAGCATCCATCTGGAATTATATATCTGTTTCATCGGCTAATTTTGTGAGTTTATTATCAAACCCATCAGATGAATCTAAATTTATTTTTACGCTTTTTTCTGAAACAAAATAGGGCATAGTACTTATTCAGGAGACAGATAACTGGAAAGCAGTGGGTACAGGATAAATCTGCACAGCCTTTTAAATGGCAAGATGATGACAGCAGTGAGCTACCAAGATAAAGAAACAGAAAGTACTGAAATGTTGCACCAAGAAGTTTCTTATCCTGATGATAAAGATTAAAATGAAAAACAAGTTGATATTTATTAAAATTTGATCTAACTCAAGTGGCAGGTTTCAATTTGGAAAACACATGCACATTCTCTTAACATTACTTAACTGGAGCAAGACTCATCAGCATACTAATTAAACACTCTCTCTCTCTCTCTCTCTCTCTCTCTCTATATATATATATATTCTCATTTAGCTGGAAAGACTTTTGGAAACCCTCAAAAGCAAACTCAGTAGATAAACCATAACAGTCATGCACATTTATTAACTTTCATCTTGAAAAAATTCAGAAAAAATGAAATGTTTTCTAATAATAATGTAGAAACTTCCCATAACCTTATCCTTTCTAAGCCATACTAATGAGTTGTTTTCCACAAGTCACTCCAATAGTTAGGACAGGATTAAATACAGGGAGATAACAAGTAAGAGATAGTGAAAAGTGAAACTCCGCTCTCCAGTGGTTGCAAAGTCATTGGACTTGAAGGGAACCAGATTTCCAGTTTGTGAAACAGATTATACCGTAGGCTTTTGGGAGAACAAAAAATCTATGCCATTGTGAAGACACTGAAAGGTAGATTAATAATAATAATAATAACAACAACAACTACTACTACTACTACTACTACTTTATTTTTATACCCTGCCTCCAATCTCGATGGGACTCAAGGCAGTTTACAGAAGGACAAGCCCAAGGATTACAAATAAAACAGGCACCGTAAAAACAATAAATAATAGCAAATAATAAAAACATTAAAATCAATTAACATCATAAAAACAATACCCTGGCTGGCTGATTTGGAACTCGGGTCGGGCTCAGAGTAAGTGTAATGATTCCTTGGGAGAGTCGAGGGAAAGTGAAATAGTCAGAGGGCTGGGTTGCCAGGGTAATGCCCTTGGCCATTAAAGTGTTATAAGTACAGGAAAGCGGCCAACTAAAATGCCACAGCTTAGATAAGGTTGGGATAGTTCTCAAGTGAACCACCTAGTCAAAGGCACAACAGAACAACCAAGTTTTAAATTCCTTACGGAAAAATTAGAGAGTGGAGGTCTGTCTGATCTCCCTAGGAAGGGAGTTCCATAGCTGAGGGGCCACCACAGAGAAGGCTCTCTCCCTCGTCCACACCAACCGCACTTGAGATGGCGGCAGGAGCAAGAGAAGACGCTTTGAGCTGTCTGGTTAATGTTTGCCTCTCTTCATATGTGCAGCCATCTCTTTTCACATGAAGATTAGGGCAAACTGGGCTCTCCTTACTCCAATAGTTATAGGATGCACCTACACTATATAATTAATGCAATTTGGTACCACTTTTAACTGTGATGACTCAATGCTATAGAATCATGGGAACTGTAGATTGGAGAGGCACTATCATTCTTTGACAGTGAAGACTAAAGACCGTGTAAAACTACAACCCCAATTATTCCATAGCATAGACCCATGGCAGTCCAAAGTCAAACTGTGTCTCTACAGTGTAGAGATGGAATGAAAAAAAAATCTTTATTTATACTTTTTAAGGGGTTTGGTCAAACATTCAGTTTCAGATAGTTAGCATCTAGGAATATTTTTAATGGATTCATTTGACCATCTGTTTGCATATTCAACATTTCTCAAGTGATTTCACCAAAAGACTGAACTTAACTACAAATGCCTCACTATTTGTGCAACCATCTTGCCCAGATACGTGCTTTACTAGCTAGTGGGTTCTATTCTGTATTTCTCCTTAAGAAGTTCTTATCCTGAATTATAATTAGCCCATGAGATTTCTGAACTCTACACTTTTAATGAGGACTAACATTTTTAGAGATCTGCTGTTATAGAAGGCATGCTCCATCTAACATTAGAAGTGATACTGTCCTGAACAAGAATTTGCGAAACTATGATGAGACTGTCATTTTTTGGCCATATAATAATAATAATAACAATAACAATTTTATTTTTATCCTGCCTCCATCTCCCTGAATGGACTCAGGGCAACTTACATGGGGACAAGCCCGATCGACATAATTAAAATCACATTAAAACTCATAAATCAGACTCATAAAACAAAATAAAACAAACAACATCTAATATAAAAATAACCATCGAGCAAACAACCAGTAGCCTGAAATAGCAAAACAGTTCTGGGCTCGGACGGGCGGGCAAATACAAATCAGTTGTGAGGACAAGGCTGATGGATAAAGTGCAAGTGTCAGATGACAAAAATTAGGAATAGAGGACAATATGAGATGGAGAACTATATGTCTGAGCAGGTGACAGTAGTAAAGTGCAGGGATTGGATTCTGGGTCATAGCTGGGAGCCAACATTTTCTGATAAAATTTTCTCTAATGAGAAGACTATCTAGAAAAGATAGTAATGCTTGCTAATATAGGAAGCAGCAGAAAAAAAGATGGATATAGACTTAACCAAAAAAGCCAAAGCCTGAGTCTTGTAGATCTGAGCAGGGCTGTTGAAGATAGGTTACTTTGAAAGCTCTCATTCATGGGGTTTCTATAAATTGAACTTGGTGGAAATTAGCAACGAGTCAATCATATCACGTCAAAGCACAGCCAAAAAGTTGTGTGAATCAACAGCCATTTCTTTCATATTGCAGCAGTGATACAGATAGCAGAAGCTGTAGTCTGCTGATCCTTGTGATTGCTCACTAGCTGTGAGCTTGTTTTTTAAAAAATCCAGAATGCCTAGAGGGAAAAAAACTTGTATGACGTTTTTACACATGACACAGTGAGAAAATAAAACTGATCCCAAGCTGCCAAATAGCAAATTATAGAAGCTTGTTCACACAGAAAACTAACATACGAAGAAACCTACCTGCATTATGGAAGTTGCAATTCAATAGCCAATTATTCAGGAATAAGCTCCAACAAATTCACTGGAGGCGGCTTGTGACCAGACATGTGCAGGTCTACATGGATAGTTTTCTGTGTGCAAGGTTTTAAAAAAACTTTTATTTGTATGGGAAAGTATTCCCATGAACACAATAAATCTGAGATGTTTAAAGTAACATCTTAAAAGTAATGCAATTAACTACAGCAAGAGGCTATTTGGCAACAAGGGCAGGAGGACTGCATATTTCAGAAATAACATAATGATTTAGAATTGAGTAAATCTAGTGGTGTAATGCTCGAGTAATGTTTTCCAGTTATTATTCAAATTTAACTTTAAAGGGAAATGTTAGAAGCGCTTTTGACAGGCCTTTTCAAGTGCTATGCCATTATGCTATCAATCTCAACCTCCCACCCTTCCACAGCACAAAAATAACAAGCAGTACAATGACAATGTTTTTTTATAGCATTGCAACCAACAATTGATTACTCTGAAAAAGTAACTTCCCATACTTTGGCAAGAACCCCCTGCCCAGCCAGAGTTCTCTCTTTTCCTATGGCAGTAGACAGGGGAATAAAAATAAAGGATAAGATTACACACACACACACACACACACAGAGCTGTTATATGAAAAGGTATTTCAATTGTATAATCACAGTAGAAATAAAACCAAAAAGCTGCTTGCTGCCCTTCAGATATTTGGAGATAGATATTTGGTGCAGTAGTCTTCATTTTGGGGAAAGGACCTGGCAAATCAAGTATTTCTTGCCTAAGAAAACCCTATGCAATTTATGGGGTTATTGTCAAACACAATACCCTCCTGCAATGATTTATAGTTTCCCAAGAGCATTTTTTAAAAATTATTCTGTGGACTTCTGCAATTGCAGACAAGGGGGATGCCAACAATGGACCAGGAGCAACTCCCAAAGTAAAGGTTTAGTCCTGGTTCGGGTTGAATTTTAGCCCCCTTAGTTGTCCTACTAAGAAGCTCTACCCATAGCAGAGTCAGTCTGTCTATTATTTCCCTTTGACTTAGTTGCGGGAGGCATTGGAATGTTTATAGCAGGTAAAGGTTTAGTCGTGTCCAACTGTGAGGGGTGGTGCTTATCTCAATTTCTAAGCCAGAGCTGGCATTGTCCAGACACCTCTAAGGTCATGTGGCCAGCATGACTGCATATAGCACCATTACCTTCCAGCAGAAACGGTACCTATTGATCTACCCACATTTGTATGTTTTTGAACTGCTAGGTTGGCAGGAGCTGGGCTAACAGCAGGAGCTCACCCCATTCCCTGGATTCCAACCACTGACCTATTGGACAGCAAGTTCAGCAGTTTAACCCACTGCGTTACCAGGGGGCCCAGCGACTCCAAACTAAAGATTAAATTGTTTCAAACCCTTAATAAAATGTATCTTTTTGCTCAACTTTCTGGGCTGACCCCCCCTGGTCGCCTATCCCTGGCAAAGGTGATAATCAAGATCCATTGTGAGTACATGTAAAGACAGTTTCCGTGCCTGATCTGATAAAGCCAGGCAGTGTTTGTTCAGCCAACTATCTCACTCGGACTGAGAGATTGCCGACTGCAGAAACAGAAGCTTAGGCTATATACATTTGCAGACTAGTTTTATTCCAAATCCAAGACTTGATTAAACATCACCATTTGTTCCTGAGACTCCTCACCTTTGTTTTCCCAAGGCATTTCCCCATCACCTGGAATGGGGAAATTAAGTCACTTGGAAACTGATTAACATTTCGCAAATTTGGGCAGAGAGCTTCCAGAGCTTGCCTCCACCCATGGGGAATGCCTCCCACAGCCAATTGTCCCTCTTGGACCAATCCCCCTGCCAGAAGGAATCCCTGCCTGGAGGCAGCAACATCATCAGAGGATTGGCCAATCAGGGCGCAGATCCAAACTGGCCCATCTTTCGAGGGACGGGGGTCTGAATAGCTGTCAAGTGTACAAAATCTTGTGTCTGTGTTCATGTTATGATGCACCTTTAAAAGCATTTGCTTGTACACACACCCTTTCTGGACAGATCTGAGGCATGTCTTCACCCTGATGAGTGAATTCTCTGTCTTGGTCTATTTTGGCTTAGCCTGAACATTTTCCGGGCATGGATCCTTTTATCCGTGGTCCTGACTCTAAATTCGGCTCCAGGGTCAGTAAATGATGACAGGCACCTTAGAAGGTGCACACATATGTACATACCAATGTCTAAACTCCAAATGACCATGTTGCTCTTGATGGGAATTGTACCGCAAAACACATAGAGGGTCTCAGGTTGGAATAGCTCTCCAAAACCATTTCCATTACAGTCTTAGGTTTCAGTACATTAATTTTAAGACAAGTGTTTCATTGCATTTCTTAAAATAACAAAAGTCTGTTACAATCAGAACAGAGGCATTATTATACCGCATTGTGGGCAGGCACTTCAATTTGGCAAATACATATTGAGCACTCAGCTTTTCTTTGGCAGCTTAGAAAGCCTAGCCTGAAATAACAGTTATTTTTTTGAGACACTGAAGACAACCTTGATTTCTTTCTTGCCGTTTAAAAGAATGTGTTTTGGTTCCTTTTATTGTAGATTTGCATTATTATTATTACTACTACTAGTAGTAGTAGTAATAACTAGTAGGCAGGATTAGACAGATTCATGGATACCAAGGGAATCAGTAGTTACTGAAATGGACATCCAAGTGCCACCTCTGTGTTGATGGAGGCAGGCAGGATTTTCCCCGGGTACTGGTTGTGGGGGGTCGGGAGCAGGTGAGGGTTTTGCCCTCCTTTCTGCTCGAGATCCCCGTGTACAACTAGTGGGCCACTGTGTGACACAGAATGCTGGACTAGATGGGCTGAGGCCCGATTCAGCATGGCTCTTCTTATGTTCTTATGGCCCTTTTAGTATTACTCTACTATTAAAATCAAATTCTAATCCAGCCACTGGGAATTATTCCGATGTGTACAAAATTATTGCTTTTGTTGCTGCTACATCTTTCCCCCAATTTTGTCTTGGAAGCGCAAATTGACCTAATATGCAGGTACTTCTAGAAAGAGACCAGAACCAGATTCAGAAACTCAAAATATTAAGTTCTGGTATTTAAAAACGATAAAATCACCAGACAGCTGTCTGTACCCAGGGAAAGCATGAGAAGCATGAACCACTATTCAATAATAACACAGTTCCCCTTACTGCACCAAGTGATTCATTACCATTGTAATTTTCTTTCAGTACTGAAAATAGTTTTTCCCTGAATCCTGCAGTTCTGAAGCCAACAAACCAAAAACAGACAAGACACCTTATTTTAATTGATACACATAAGCCAGGGTTGACCACCAGGATTTTGAATCAAACTACTTATTTTTAAAGTTCATTTCATTGTTTTCCATTTGACTAAATTGGCAGAGTGAGGAACCTTCCTCTTCCAGGTTTGACAACCCGCACAATTCCTCACCATTAACCGTGTGAACAGGATCGGAATTGCTGAAGATCAGAATTTCCATTCCTGTTATTTAAATATTTGAAGCTATCTGTAAAAAAGCTGCTTAGAATGTACTTATCTTTTAATAACTCTCCCACAGGCTCGGAACAAGTAATGACGCAAAACTACGGGATGGATCGAGACTTATTCATGTTTACAACAGACCTATGAAAAGCAATGGGACAAATAATCACTAATTTAAAACCACATATTTTAAAATGTGAGTACATTTTTGTGTCTGCTCCAAATTGCAAAGTATCATGGGTAGTTTGATTAAATGTTATCAAAATATATTAATAATCAAATATGCAACATGGAACAAAACTGCAGATTTGAAGACTGGTTAAGTAGAGAGGTTCTTGTCACAGCTCAAATTAAATTGATACAGGCTTGCTTTTGTATATTTTATATTTATTGGATGTTATACTTTGTACCTGTTTTTAGAAGAAACATTCATATAAGTAGTATATAAACATGCAGTGCTGAGTTCTTACATACAAGCTAAACAAGTAATGCCTACAAAAGTGCTGTAATTATAACTTCAAGGCAAAGCTGATTTGTACCATGTCTCCTATTGCTTTGAAGGAAAACAAGATATTAGACATAATAGATGAGCCAATTGTTTAAAAACTGAGCACTGCTTATACAGCAACACAGCAAAGGCTATCAATTATGTCCAACTTCCTATAGCAGCGATTTTATGATCTGTAGACAGAGGATATTCTGCTCATCTAAATGTCTGATTTGTATGTTAGTATGTAGCTACCAACAACTATTAAGAACAATTTGCAGGCAGATATGGCCTTTCTGAATATACTTGGTGTAAAGCCCTTGAATTGTGCTGCAAATGAACCATCCCATATTTCCAAATAGTTAACTAAACACAAAAATTAACAATATTTATTTAATGTAGAGCCAATTTTACTACAGGATGAGTATCCCTTATTCAACATGCTTGGCACCAGAAATCTTCTGGATTTTGAAATACCTGTTGAGGTATTTTGCTTTTTGTTTTGTTTGCAGCAGCAGCAGTGTGTATGTGGAGCCTTCCAAGGTATAATGCAAGGTACACTTTCATTTTTGGCCACTTTTGATTTAAATACACACTAAAAGAAAGAAATTCCAATGGAAATAATAGTTCAGTGGCCCTAGAAGTATGTCTTTCATTGACGTGCAATTCTATATACTTAGTTACATGAAACTATAGAAATGATATAGATGAGAACAAGGGAAATCTAAACTAAAATTCATTGAAACAAGCAGGATTTTAAGGCTGTCAGACTAAGAGCTGTCATCTGTTTAAGTCTGCATTATACATTTCAATATAGAGATTGAAACATTTAATAATACTGACAACAAAATGCAATTCAATTACCACACCACTAATAATCTATTTGAAGTGCAAAAGGCAGACCTCATTCCTCATTTTGCTTGTTATCTACAAACAGATGCAGATAATGCCTTAATTTATTTTCCCTAAAATCACATTAATGCTTGAAAGAATCAATTTATTTAGCAGGTATATGAACAAAATGCCCTAACAGGGAAAAAAGTATGAAATTTAATGAGCAAGTATAGATTAATTTCTGTTCTCTGGATTGGCAGAAAAAAATTTGGGTCAGGATTTACTTGCATTAAGAATATTACAAATGTCAGGTATCTTGTAACATCTATATACTGTATATTAACAAATAAAGCAGCTGAACGTGGTGCTGTTAACACTTTATCACCCCCTCCATGTTAACATCAGATTGTTGAGAGCTTTCAGGTCATTTCCAGCTTATGGTGAACGTATCGTATGGTTTCTTGGCAAGATCCATAGAATGGGATTCCTTTCCTCTGAAGTGGAGATAGTGTGACTTTCACAAGTTCACCCAGTAGGTTTCCATGGCCAAGTGGGGATTCAGATCCTGGCCTCCAGTCGTAGTCCATCTAAACCACTATATAATGCTGGCCTTTAACAGCATGTTGCTAGAAGTCTAACACCCTTGCCAATTAGATCATATTAATTTGGATCTAATAGTAGACTCATGAAATCAGTGGAATGTAAGACAGTCATGACTATGTTGAGAAAATGACTGGCAATTTAACAAGAGAAACATCTTCTTTCCCATCATGGTGGCCAAGATAACAAAATGTTCTCAGTGCTTGTTCTTCAATTGAAAAACTACCTTTGGGGCAGAAGCCAAGACTCAAGCATATTTTGCAGTGGGATTTTTATCGGCTTCAGGAAAATTTTAAAGGGGAAGTGTAAAATTGGCAGATTTCAATGGGCTTACCATAACATTACGATAATATTGGTTCTAAAGTCACGTTAAAAGCCCAAAATAGTGTAATTCAATAATGTCTGAAATTGGAACGACCTGCACTTTCTTGAGAACTGTGTCTCAGACTCAAAAACTTGCATTTGACACAGTCAGGAGAAAATGTCTGAGTCCTAAATCAACCCTGCTTTTAAAGAACCCGAATGATCACTTCCTTCCTAGGCAGCCAGCAACTGTCCTTATGAAGCACTTACTACTATCTGAAACCAATCAGTCAGTCCCATTCATTAAGCTCTTATTTATTGTATTTATTTATTTATTTATTGTTCATTTTTGTATTCCGCTCCTCCCAGCAGGCTCGGGGCGATGACAGTAGATATAACGGGCAACATGTCACAACATGTCGACATGCGGCCCTACAATAAAAACATAAAAGCACATTAAAACACATTACATCACCGCAAAGGGCATGGGAAGACATATGACATGGTTCTTAGTCCGGTGTGCCTAATTAAAGGCTAAGCCAAAAAGGGCAGTCTTACAAGCCCTCCGAAAGGGGGCCAGATCCGAGATAGCTCGGGTACTGTCCGGGAGGGCGTTCCAGAGCACCAGTGCCGCTACAGAGAAAGTTCTCTGTCTGGTCGTCGATAGATGGCAGGAGCGGATTGATGGCACTAACAGCAGATTCTGTTCATCTGAGCGCAGTGATCTCGGGGGAGAATACGGGGTAAGGCGGTCCCTCAGGTACGCAGGCCCTAGGCCATGCAAGGCCTTAAAGGTCAAAACCAACACCTTGAAGGCAATTCGGTACTCAATAGGAAGCCAGTGCAGTTGCCGGAGGATAGGTGTAATGTGCTCCCTCACTGGCGATCCCGCCAGCAGGTGAGCAGCGGCATTCTGCACTAGCTTGAGTTTCCGGATTGTCGACAAGGGAAGGCCAACGTAGAGGGCATTACAGTAGTCTAATCTCGAGATGACCGTCGCTTGGATTATAAACCAGTAAGGACTTGTAGAGCATAAATTTTATTCATGTCTGCAGCCCATGAACGTGGGAGTGTAAACTCTATGTTTTCGACTCAGTAGTGCCCAATGTGAAGTTTGGAGAAAGTAGAGCCACCCTTAGAAAGTATGAATAGTATGACATAGTTCTGAATTTACCTGCAGTGCACATATACCCAAATCCTAATGGCTACAATAATTTTAAAAAACTTGAGGAAGTCTGAGCATCACTCTGTTGATTAGCTAAAAAGCAACAGTATTGCAGAAGCCACACATCCATTGATTAGGGATAGGTTGTAATTGACAGCCTGTATGTTTAAAATTAATAATAGTCTTCAGAAATTAACTTCAAGCAAGCCTAACCAGAAGCAGCACAATACAATGTCTGCTGTTTGGCTCTGAAAAAAGGGTTTACAAAGTAATTCAAGTAAAAGATAACCAATAGTAAGTATCCAAATTAGAAGAAAATATGATCAGGGATTCCAGAAAGTTTTTAAAAAACCCAACTACAGGCAGTCCCCAAGTTAAGATCAAAAATAGCATCTGTATGTTTGTAAGTTGAATCTGTATGGAAATCAGTACAGGTACATTTTTGAAGTGTAACTCCAACCTTCCATATCTGTCTGTCTGTCTGTATATCTATCGATCTCTATCTATCTATCTATCTATCTATTTTTCTATCTATCTATCTATCTATCAATCAGACATGGGCAAACTTGGTCCCTCCAGGTGTTTTGGACTTCAACTCCCACAATTCCTAACAGCCTCAGGCCCTTTCCTTTCCCCCCTCAGTGCTTGAGATGTTGGGAATTGTGAGAGTTGAAGTCCAAAACACCTGAAAGGCCCATGCCCCATCTCCCTCTCACATTCTTTCTAGATAGCTAGGAGTAGCTAACTTTGGATAGCAAAGGGAAGCGTTCAGAAGATTTCATCTTTCTGTCCCTGTGATAATTGGATTTTTAAAAAAATTGGCTTGTTGCAGAAACAAGGATTGGTGATAAAAGATTCAGTGGAGACACCTTTCCCCCATGAAAACTACCTGTACTTTAAAAACTTTTATGGATGTACCATAGGGCAATAATATGGCAAGGCTAACACAGTGGGTAAACTGCCAGCAGATCCTGTCGACTGGAAGGTTGGCAGTTCAAGCCCGGGTCGGGGTGAGCTCCTGCCGTCAGCCCAGTTTCTGCTCACCTAGCAGTTCGAAAACAATAGTGTAAGTAGATAAATAAATAGGTACTGCTTTGGCAGGCAGGTAAAAGGCAACCTGATAAACATGCTGGCAAACATCCGACGTCTATGGAAAGGAGTCAATGGATGTCAGCATGGAAAATGGAACAACAGCACCTTCCTATAGCCAAGTCGAGCACAGCAGGATGACGGAGATGAAAAGAGGGAAGCCTTGCCTCTATCTTATGTACTGTCTGTCTTTGTCAATTGTATAACAGCACTGAATGTTTGCCATATATGTACCTGTAATCCGCTCTCAGTCCCCTCAGGGAGTTAGAGCGGAATATAAATAAAGTACTGTATATACTCTAGTCCAGTGGTTCTCAACCTGTGGGTCCCCAGATGTTTTGGCCTTCAACTCCCAAAAATCCTAACAGCTGTTAAACTGGCTGGGATTTCTGGGAGTTGTAGGCCAAAACCCCTGGGGACCTACAGGTTGAGAACCACTGCACTAGTATAAGCTAGTTTTTAGTCCCCTATTTAGGCTGAACCCCCCACTGGCTGATATTTGGGTGAGGATCCTGGCTGAAAGGCATGTGGCTGAAAGAAAGGCTTTTTTCAGCCCCATGCCTTCCTGCCAGGACCCTCACCTTTCCAAACAGCAATCCAGCTCTCCTTCCTCTTCCTGTCTCTCAGCGCAGCACATGCCTTCCTTTCCTCCTCTCTCTGTGCTAGACTTTCCCCACGTTTCCTCATTCGTATACACAGCATTTCCCCCCAAATGCATTGTTAAAATAAGCTATGGTGATTATTGGAAGGATACATAAGCACATTTACACCAAAGGTTAAAATAATGATTTAATCAGAGTTGGACATTTAACCTCCTGAAGCCTCAATTAATGTCATTTTATTGGTAATGAAGCAGCCAAATTAAGGAGTTATGGAACTCCAAGTACCAAGTTTACTTTACCAAGCTACCTGATCGTGCGGGCGCAAGGATGAGGAAGAACACACGGCAACTGTGAAATAGGTGAAAATCAAAAGGGTTTATTCTGGCACCAGCTGGTGGGCTCTTGCCAGCAGAACACGGCTGCAGATAGGGGCAAAAGACCCCGTCACTTCTCATACAAAGACATTTATACCTCAATGGAGTCATTTCAGTTAAGCCCACCCCTTCTTCATGGATAAAAACAAACATAATTGGCTGGTGATTACTGTTGCTTTCATGACATTTCATTAATCCAATAAACAGTGCATTTTCATTAGCATCACATCTTTAAGTCACACCTTTGAATGAGAACAATAGCCATTTATAAGTTAGTCTTTCTCACAGTACTGCTATCAATCTTGAGTCTCTGATGTTCTCTAAGTTGAAACTTTGACTTCTGGGCTCCGTGCCAGCAACGGAGGGGGCCAGACTCTCTGTCATGCGCAGTGCTTTCTTTATTCGCATTAAGCTCTCCCATTAGCACAATGTGTACTGCTTTTCACCCATCTAGCCTATATTATCTCAAGTTGGGCACAGGGTGTATTAGAATGCTTCAATCACAGTGTTATTCTCATATTGCAAGTGCCAGTCTGATTCTTGGCACAGGAACACGCATTTCATAGCTAAACACGCATGTAGCATCACTCTCTGACTGTACTTTTTGCACGGAAAAGTACCAAACCTGCTCTAGTAACCATTTGAAATTTACCAGTAGCTGCTGAATTTCCCACCCTCGGTTTATACTTGAGTCAGTAACTTTTCCAAGTTCTCTGTGGTAAAATTAGGTGCCTTGGCTTTTATTTGGGTCAGCTTATACTCGGGTATATATGGGTTTATTATTATTATTTTAACGATTAAGAGGTAAAAGGCTTACTTATCCATGACTGCATTATAAATCAGTTCCAAGACTTACAGTATCAATTAATAAAAATGGGGACTGGTTCAGAAACAGAATATGACACACTACTGCACTAATACTGTTTTGGATTTCAACTCCCACCATTCCTAACAACCTCACCCCCAGCTGTAAAATAGGCCTGGGCAATTTTACAGCTGGGTGGGGGGAAGGAAGGGGCCTGAGGCTGTTAGGAATGGTGGGAGTTGGAGTCCAAAACACCTGGAGAGCCCAAGTTTGCCCAGGCCTATTTTACAGCTGGGTGGGGGGAAGGGGCCTGAGTCTGTTAGGAATGGTGGGAGTTGGAGTCCAAAACACCTGGAGAGCCCAAGTTTGCCCAGGCCTATTTTACAGCTGGGTGGGGGGAAGGAAGGGGCCTGAGGCTGTTAGGAATGGTGGGAGTTGGAGTCCAAAGCACCTGGAGAGCCCAAGTTTGCCCAGGCCTATTTTACAGCTGGAGGGGGGGGGAGGAAGGGGCCTGAGTCTGTTAGGAATGGTGGGAGTTGGAGTCCAAAACACCTGGAGAGCCCAAGTTTGCCCAGGCCTATTTGACAGCGTAATACTTAATATGGGCCCACAACAGGCCCGATAATAATAATACTAATACGCAGTGAAGGGGGGGGGGGCAAGGAGGGAATCCTACTCCAAGGCCCCTCCCTCCCCCCTTCCTCTCTCGCGCGCGCTCCCTGCCCCCAGCAACGGTTTTTAACGGTTCGCCTCCTCTCGCTCGTGCACGCACGCACGCGCGTTCCCCAGCCCGCCCCTCCCTCCCTCCCTCGCGCTCCGAGGGCCGTTGGGAAAGAGCAGGCAGGCGCCTTCCAGTCGCCTCGTCCTCCTCGCGGGAACGGGAGCCCCTGAGGGCAGCGCTAGAGGCGGGCGCCGCTTCCCTTCCAAGCCTCGGCTGACTCTCCACCGCCTTCTCCTTCTCTCTCTCACACACACACAACCGCCATTATTATTCGTTGGTGCCAGGAGGGAGAGCCACGCCCCAGACTCGGCCTAAGTGAGGGGAGGCGGGGGGGGGGGGTGGTATAGAGGCGCCCCCGTTGTCCTCTCTATTCTCTGGGAAAGAAGGCAGGAAAACACCGCCTCTGACGCTTCCCTCCCTCCCTGCCGCGGCGGCCATTTGCGCTCAAGCCCGCCGACTCCTTCCACAGCCGACAACTGGCTGGTCCTGGGGCCTTCCCCCCGTGACATTTAAAGGGCGCAGACGAACTTGCTGCCTGTGGATCACCGACAGATCTGCTTGATTGACGTCCCTAGTGGCGAATAGGCAAGCCAGGGTGTGGACACGGCTTTCCCCCTCTCGGCCAATGCTAGGTGGGCTGGAAATGGATCGGAGGCCAAAGAGTGAGGAGAGGGAGAGCTACACTTCCGGGCTTCCATCGGAGTCCTTGGGCTCCAGCACGTGCAGGTCGAAAAAGTGACACGAGTCGTGTGGGGAAGCCTGCCTCGAGCTCAACGGGTTTAGGACCAGCATCCCCTTTGGGTGGTTTTGAAAGATGCGTGTCACCTTACAACGTTTTTCTAAACATATCTTATGAGTGCTCCTTTAATTTCCGCAGAAGAAACAGGAGATAATGGTCTCAGGGCCCTTCCACACAGCCCTATATCCCAGAATATCAAAGCAGAAAATCCCACATTATCTGACTCGGATAACCCAATTCAAAGCAGATATTCTGGGGTACAGAGCTATGTGGAAGAGCCCTCAGATGTTTTTAAAATAGAGCTCTTCCACACAGCCCTATATCCCAGAATATCAAGGCAGAAAATCCCACAATATCTGCTTTGAACTGGGCTATCTGTGGCCTCTTCCATACAGCTGAATAAAATCTGCTTTGAACTGGAATATATGGTAGTGTAGCCTCAGATAACTCAGTTCAAAGCAGATATTGTGGGATTTTCCGCCTTGATATTCTGGATTATATTTTATGGCTTGGCTATGTCGAAGAACCCTGAGTCCACACTCCAGGCCGTTCCAGACAACCCTATACCCAGGGTCTGGTCCCTGGTTTTCTGTTTATCCCATATGATCTGGCAGTGGGGACTCGGGGGTCCTTCCACACAGCCATATAACCCAGAATATCAAGGCAGAAAAATCCCACAATATTCATGTTGAACTGGGATATCGGAGTCCACACTGCCATATATCCCTGTTCAAAGCACAAAATGTGGGATTTTATTCAGCTGTGTGAAAGGAGCCTCTTATAGTTCAGTTTAATGAAGAAAACCTGGGATCAGATCCTGGGATATAGGACCTGTCTCGAAGGGCCCTAAGAAACTCAGTGAGCTGCGTTTTCTGCAATCCAATTAATGCAATACTTTCTGCAATTATATTTTTAAGACCCACACAGCCATATAACCCATAATATCAATGTGGAAAATACAATGCCTGCTTTGAACTAGGGGCCTTTCCAAACAGGCCCTATAGCCCAGTATCTGATCCCAGGTTTTCTGTTAATCCCAGATTATCGGGAGGTGTGGACTTCTGTAATCCAGTTTAAACAAGAAAATGTTGAATATTCTGCCACGGTGTGGAAGGGGCCCCAGTCTTAAAAGAGAACCACTGAGCCATCTTGGGAAAGGAGAGCCCTGCCGGCTGAAACACAGCATTAAATATTCTTTCCAAATATGGAAGCGCAGGTTTGAAGCACATGTAGTGTAAGCACCGGAACAGAAACTTTAGTCCCATCTACACAGCAAATTGCATTTATGGCAGTATAGATGGGGCCTTTAAGGAGAAGAATGGGCCTATGAAAACACCCTAAGAATACAGCTGGGCCTCCATATCCAGATTCTATATTCATCAATTCAACCACCCAGGGCTTGAAGATATCGCACCCCAGCACAAATATCAAAAATGCAAAGCTTGGTTTTGTCATTTGATATGAGGGATACCATTGTATATAATGGGATTTGAGCACCCATGTATGTGAGGATCCACAGTGCGTCCTGGGGCCCACTGTATTTTTCAACAGGGTGACTTCCTACCAGTGGGAGCTCTTCAATGTCCGTTCCCCCCAGAAATAACCATTGTGAAAGAAAAGAGCTATATAGGAAGTGTTCTGTTGGAAAGGCATTTGCTGCCTCCTGCTCGGAGGTCTAAGCAGAGGCTGGAGGGCCTTGTCAGGAAGGCTTTAAACTGTGTGTTCCTGGTTGGCCTTTGGCTCTTCCAACTACCAATCCATGCTTTCGCCTGCCTGACTGCCAGCATGGCGTTTTCTAAGGCATGGAATTCACGGAGTTCGTTTTGCCAGCTCCTTCCTCTGAAGCATAGCCTACATAGCCAGTGGTAATGTTAGTGATCGCCCACCCAAGCACTAACCAGAGGCGACCCTGCTTAGGCGAGGAAGCACTCCAGTTGTTTCCCTGGGAAGGAAGTATCGTCCTGCTGGAAAGAGGCATCAGTTGGGAGCCCCTCCCCCAGCACCAACTGCTGCTCTGGGGCCAGGAAGGCAGTCCCACCATGCCTCCTGCACTCTCTAATCTGCACACATGATACTGAGAA
Organism: Anolis apletophallus; assembly: GCA_030556195.1. Classification (NCBI taxonomy): domain Eukaryota; kingdom Metazoa; phylum Chordata; class Lepidosauria; order Squamata; family Anolidae; genus Anolis; species Anolis apletophallus. Next base: position 51,892,890 of record JARBWK010000004.1, on the reverse strand, counting down.
TATAATGTGATACAATATACTACTACTACTAATACGATATAATTATATATTTTATATTACATGTAATATTACTAATAATAGTACAGTATAATGGTATAGCACAAAATATAGTAATATATAATGCTATATTAATATTGTGCTATGGTATAAATATATTGTATTTACATATTACTTGTAAGCCGCTCTGAGTCCGACATATACATAAATGTAAATAAACTTTAGCCTCACGTGTGTGTGTGTGTGTGTCGGGTTGTTCCGCGAGCGTGCCGACGGAAACCCTGCAGTCGTGCTTGAAAACGAGCGAGAGCGCATCCTCTTGGTCCTCCCAAGCGCGAGCGTATGAGCGCGAGCGGAGCGCTGTGACTGACGTAAGTCAACAAAGGTCACGTGGGCCGGGCCGGGCGCGCGGATTGGTCTGCGTGGGCAGAGGCAAGCAGGGTGGGGAGGGGTGGGGAAGGGAGGGGGGAGCGCTCGCTGGCGGCGGCGGCGTGGGGGGTTCGCCGTGTGACACAATTACCACAACTTTGTGCGGCTGCTCGGGGAAGTTTGTAGAGGAGGCCCAGGCCACCCCGCGCGGGTCCCGGGTCACCACGAACCGGCTCCCTCCCGCGCCGTTGGAGCCGGCGGCGATGTAAACACCGCTCTCGCCGTCACCGCCAGCAGCCCAACAGCAGCCGCCTCCGCCTCCTCGCTCCCCCCCCTCCTCGAGCGCGGGGCTCCCTCCCTCCTTCCTTCCCTCCCTCCCTCCGAGCAGCGGGGCTTCCCCCGCCTCCCTCCCTCCCCCTCCCCCTCCCTCACCCTCCCTGCCGGCTGTTGTTGTTGTAATAAAAGTTGTGGCGGTGCGCGCGCGGAGGGAGGGGGCGAGCGAGCGAGCGTGAGTGTGTGGGGCGGCCCGCCCCGCCCGGCGCTGGGGGGAGGTGGGGGGGCCGCGAGGCAATTGCGCTGCGTTTCCATGAAATCGTGTGGAGTGTCGCTCGCCGCCGCCGCCTCGACTGCTGCCGCCGCCGCCGCCGCCACTGCTGCCTCTTTCGGGGATGAGGAAAAGAAAATGGCGGCGGGGAAAGCGAGCGGCCAGAGCGAGGAGGACTTCGCCAGCCTGACAGCCGAGGAGAGAGCCGTCCTCGCGGGCCTCGACAGGTACCCCCAGCGGGCCGGGCCTGGCCTCGCCCGCACCCCCTCTCCCACTCCCCCTCTCCCTCTCTCTCTCCCGGGGCAGGCGCGGGTGGACGGAGGAGGGCGCGGGCCGGAGAGCGGCGGGCTGCGGCCCTGGGGAACGGGAGGGAAGGAAGGGACGGAGCGGGGCTCGGGCGGCGAACGTGGCACGGGCTCGCCCCTCACCCGCCTGCTTTTTCTGCTCCCTTCCGCAGCCGACTCTTCGGGCTCCTGAGGCTTCATGAAGATGGCGCCAGAACGAAGGCCTTGCTGTTGAAGGTAAGGGGGCCGCCGTGGAGGAGGGAGGGAGGCAGGGAGGGAAGGGAGGCAGGGTTCTCTCCCTCCTGCCTTCTCTCCCCGGCCTGCTGGAGGCAGGGAGGGAGGGCGAAGCAGGCGTCACGTCGGGGACTGGAAGAGTGAGCTGCCCCGGCGGCCGCCGACACCACCACCACTCTCTCCCGGCTCGGAAAGGGCGCGGGGCCTGGAGGAGCCCCACTCACTCCCCGGGCTTTGTCCCAAAGTGGGGCAGAAAGTGTGTGCCTGCTCCGCCGCCTCACCAGGCCCCATCTCTCTTGTTTGGGAGCAGCCTCTGCGAATCGTCATGAAAATAACCAGGAGATCGGGCGGCTCTCCTTCGCCATTGCCAACAACCCTGGCTGCCTTTTTCGGCCTCTCTGTTGTTCTCCTCTCCCCTTTTCGCTCCGGAATCGCATGGGCTTGATTCGTGATCTCAATAGGAAGGAAGGGGTGTGGGAGAAACGTGGGCCCAGCATGTCACTTTGGTTCGCGAGGGATTTGTTTACTCTCCCTGCGTGTGTGTGTGTCCATCTTCTTCAGAGGCCCCTCTTGCTTTCTCCGAGCCCTTGGCTTTGTAGCCTTTGGGTTTTCTACTGAGGCTGCTGCCCACATGAATCTGTAAACAGGGATCCTGGCCTCTGCTAAAAAAAAAAGTTCTTGGTCCTGTCATTTAGTTAAGTAATGGCTGCTCCTGTCGGCCCAAGATGGCCGGACAGGGAGGAGAAAGAAGTGGGTGGGAGGAGGTAAACAAGGAAATAAATAGTAGGAATGAATATGTACAGGGACTGAAGCCTATGGCCATCGGCAGAGGCAAAGGCGAGCTCCCCATCTGTGTCAAAAGAGCTTTCTCTGGATCTGAGCAGAAGAATATCGTATATGCAGAGCAGGAGGTAAACCTAATCAACCTGTGGCACATCGAGCTGCCTATTGGTAGGCTTCTGACAAAGGCCTAGTTAATTTTCAGACAGTTTTAACCATTGTTGCATAGCAAGAGGATTGACTCACGTGAAATCAGTTTTCTTTTCAGAGCTAGCATTTTGCTATCCTGACAGCTTAATGTTTAGGTTGGATGTACGTGCAGTTGTTTATTTTAAAGATTCTGTTGTCCATTGGATGCATTGGACTAATCTGGATCCTAGGGTATGTTTATGTGATTTCTTGGTATAACTGTGAATTATTTTTTTCTAGTGTGTCATTTTGTGTGGGAGGAGTGGAGTTGATTTTACATAATGAAGTTTTTCTCTGTTCTGTTCACTCGGTTGCAATTTAAAATAGGCAACTGAAAATCTTGGGACTTTTGTGCGTTAGCTATTTTGATCAAAGCTGTTACATAATTTCTGGTATGTTGCAAGTTATCAGAATGCAAAATCCTAAACATCTGTTTTATGGAGTGAGATTAAATGTTGCAGAAAATAATAGATGTGACAGTAGAGTAAAAGAGCCTTTCCACACAGCCCTGTATCGCAGAATATAAAGTCAGAAAATCCGACATTATCTGAGTGTGGACTCCGATAACCTAGTTTAAAGCAGATATTATGGGATTTTCTGCCTCAATATTCTGGGATATAGGGCCGTGTGGAAGGGCCCTAAGATTGCTGTTTAAAATGTTAGGCCTCACACTGCAAATGAGAATAATCCTAAATACTTCTAATATAGTTATTTTTTTAAGTGATACTACTGGTGTACTTGTTAGAGCATATAGATTATTTAAATGCATACATCTACTACATAAAATTGGAGGGATGGATTCTTTAGATATTGGCAAGATGGACAACACTGCAACGTTTTGCTTCTTCATATGAGATCTGTTTGTTTATGACTATTTATTGAAAGAGGTTAGTAGCCTGTGTTGTTTTTAAAAAATCAGGAGAAAAGCAGAGATTATCTTGTAATGCTGCTGGGTTGTTTATGTTACTGATTGCAGTTTTGGAACATATATATAGAGCATAGATTAACCCTGAAATCCTACACATGGTTACTCAGAAATATGTCTCTTTGAAGTTAGGGTGATTACTCTCATTCAAGTGGACATATCTTAGATGGCAGATATTCAGGAACTACAAACTGTAATAATATGGATGTATAACAATCTGATGCTTCTGTTGAAAGATGTCCAGGCATTATGTAATCAAGGCTCACTCTCCAGAATGGATTTTCAGGCGGAGATATAGTTGAAACAACACAAATTACAGATATGTAAAGGTTCTAGTGGAGGTAGGTTGGAATAAATGGAATAAAGATGATTAGAGGCAACTAAATGATTGTTGTAGTGAAAAAAATCAGCAATAATGTTGGTGTCTGATTATGGTTGCTGCCTTAGGTATCAATGAACAGCAGGGGCAATTTCACATTATACAATTATAGTGGTGTGACTATAAATGTAAGTAACTTTTAACTGCAATGGCTGCATTCTATGTAACATTGAGTTTTGTGTTTTGTTGAGGCACTAAAGCTCTGTCAAAGGCCTCTCCCTAAACTGAAATTCCCAGAATTCCACAGGATAGAATTATGGTAGCTAAATTGGAATCATAACACTATAATTGAGTAGTATGAAAAAGGCCCAGGCAACTGTTTAGGGCAGACATTTTCAAAATCTTTGTCACTACACATTAGTGTGTTGACGGCACTGTGTCGATGTGTAGTGCGAATGTAACAAGGATTATTAATAAATTATATATAAAAATATTTTCATTAACTATATGTCCCCATACATTTTGTTATTGCAATTTATGTATGTGTCCATATCACTTATAAGGGTTGGTTTGCCAATAAAACTGAATTACTGTGTTGCAAAAGGATGACTGTCTAAATTGTATCACTAACATGAAATGTTTGGAAAGCTCAGATTTAGGATAAAAATGTTTAGACACTGATATTCAAGTCATATGGCCCTCAAGATGATGGTGAACTGCAAACACCATCATCCCTCACCATTGATTGCAATGTTTAGAAGTGATGGGTTAGAGTCCTTAAAATGTCTGAAAGGTTACATGTCCCAGTTCCGCTCCAATTTATTATTGGTTTTTAAAGGAAGGATCCAAGCAACCAGTTGATTACTTCAGAATACTTGTGAAGGTTTAGTCTACTTTTGTAGCTTTTGTAGTTCTTTTTTCACTTCTGAGGTCTTTGAAAATGTATGGGACTTAGAAGGTAGTGGACAAGATTGGGAAAATGCTTTGTATCTGTCAGATCTAACTTCCATCCATGTTGCATTTTAAAGATGTGGCGGTGAGTGAAGAGAACGTGATTTAAGGAATTTCTCTTCAGTAATACTCTGTTTAGTGCTTTCTGGTCCATGGTAATATTGAGATTTGTATTGTTTGGCTTAGCATTCTTTATGGTCTGTTCTTAACCTACTGTCTCAGGTGAGATTTGCTATGAATATTCCTGGATATGTTATGAGATGGGAGCAACTTTATAATAGGTTTCTAATTTTTAAAGACCATTTTGCTTTGGCATTACTGTTTGATTCCAGAAAATACAAACTTGATATTTTTGGTAATATAGTATCCAAGTGACAACAGTAGTATTCATTCAAGACAGGCATGGGCAAACTTCAGCCCCCCAGATATTTTGGACTTTCAACTCCCAGAAATTCCAGCCTGCTTACCAGCTATTAGGAATTGTGGCTGAAGTTTGCCCACACCTGATTTAAGGGCACATGCACATTCTTGTTGGAAATGGGAATAATCTGCATGAACTGAATATTAATTGATATTCAAACTATGATGTATATGTCTGGTTTTGTTCAGACATCTATGTGTAAGATGCTTTAAAGTTACTATCTTTTCACTTTTTCTACTGGGAAAACTACTAGCTTGAAGGCATGTTTGGCATACAATTTAATATTACAATCATTTTTCATTTGAACATGAAAATGATAAGAAAGGCATACTTAGTAGTAAGAACATAAGAACATAAGAAGAGCCATGCTGAATCGGACCTCAGCCCATCTAGTCCAGCATTCTGTATCACACAGTGGCCCCCAGTTGTACACAGTGGCCCCCAGTCGAGCAGAAGGGAGGGCAAAACCCTAACCTGCTCCCGACCCCCCACAACCAGTACCCAGGGAAATCCTGCCTACCTCAGCCAACTCCGAGGTGGCACTTGAATGTCCTTTTCAGTAACTACCGATACACTTGGTATCCATGAATCTGTCTAATCCTGCCTTGAAGTTGTTCAGGCTGACAGCTGTCACAACCTCTTCTGGAAGTGAGTTCCATAACCCAATGACCCTCTGGGTGAAGAAATATTTCCCTTTATTAGTCCTAATTTTCCTACCTTGGAGCTTCAGGGAGTGCCCTCTAGTCCTAGTGTTTTGTGACAAAGAAAATATTTTTTCTTTATTCACCTTTTCTATCCCATGCATGATTTTATACACTTCGATCAAGTCACCTCTTAGACGCCGTCTTTCAAGGCTGAAAAGACCAAGGCGTTGCAACCTGATTTCATAAGGGAGCCGCTCCATCCCTTGGATCATTCTTGTTGCCCTTTTCTGTACCTTTTCCAGTTCCGTTATATCCTTCTTAAGGTGCGGAGACCAGAATTGTACACAGTACTCCAAATGTGGCCGTACCATAGATTTGTAGAGAGGTAATACAACATTTGCTGACCTATTTTCGATTCCCTTTCTGATCATGCCTAGCAGCGAGTTTGCGTTTTTCACTGCTGCTGCGCACTGGGTTGACATCTTCATTGAGCTGTCCACCAAAACCCCAAGATCCCTTTCCTGGTTTGTCTCGGAAAGCTTTGACCCCATCAATTGGTAGGTGTAGTTGGGGTTCTTTGCCCCGATGTGCATGACTTTACGCTTGTTTACACTAGTAGTTTTGCCAGTTCCTTCTTCTGAGATATCGCCTACAGGATCTTTTTTTTTTTTGGCAGCCCCTCATCCAAATACTGTCCAGGGCTTATTACATGACTGTATATTTTTGTCATAAATGAGTAATGCAGTAGTTCAATTAAAATGTTTGCAAGGTTAGTAATGTTGGTCTTAATATTGCTTCAAAAGTCATATTAAAGTTCATATTCAGTGTAAACTAGGGGTGGAATTTGGATATACTCAACAAAGCCCACTTCATCAACCTGTACTTGTCTTTTTGAGGCAAAGAGGGTATCTTCTCCAATCGCATCTAGGGATTTATGTATAATCAGACATGAGTCAGTGCTAAAATGTCAATAAAGCAGCTTTTAAGTGAGGATTTTCTTGCTGTGCAGCTTTAGATACATTTGGGATAGTATTTGCCATCATTTGAGTTACTTTTTTGGAAGTATAGTTTCTGGATACTAGATTATGATCCTGAAAATATATGGATAGTTGGGATTACTGAAGATTTTTTAGTTTGTCCTGACTAATTGATTTCCATGAAAGTTACAGTCTGATCATATCTGTGATTTGAAATTTGTCATAAGTTTTCCACACAACTTATTATTAAGTATGGATGTGCAAGGTTGTAGGTATAGTCACAATGTCTGGAGTGGTAGATATTTTATGAATAGCTGACATAATTAAAAGCCCAGCATTTCTAGATGTTCTACCACTTCCTGTTTTTCTTATAAATCTCAAGTAATGGTATTCATTATTCAGTTGCAGTAAAAGATTATATTTGTATTGTTACAGTCTCAGGTGTATGGTAGTTCTAGAACAGTGATTGACATTTAATTTATTTTAAAGCATTTTTGACCTGATCTTAATTGAACTAATGTCTACAATCCAGCTATCCCATTGCATCCTAATAACCAGAGTTTCATGATAATGATTCATTTTTGGGGCGGAAAGGGGGTATTCTGTGTTTGTGATAACACCAAGTTAAATATTTGCTGATATGAGAAACCACAAGATTTAAACGAATACAATTTAGTTGCTGCTTTATGGATACTGCTGTGATTTGAGTTGTGTGGATAGTATTATTGAATGATATATTTGCAGAGTTTTAAAAACAGTATCAGACTTCAATGGTAAAATGTAGATGTAAACTTTGCCAGCCTATTGTAGGTGAGAATGTGCTCTATTTGTGACATGATCTAGTGCAGTGTTTCTCAACCTTTTTTGAGCCACGGCACACTTTTTACATTTACACAATCCTGGGGCACACTACCAACCAAAATTACACAAAATGACACTAACACAGTGGTTCTCAACCTTTCTAATGCTGTGACCCCTAAATAAGGTTCCTCGTGTTGTGGTGACCCCCAACCATATTTCGTTGCTACTTCATAAATAATTTTGCTACTCTTACGAATTCTAATGCAAATCTCTGATATGCAGGATGTATTTTCACTGTTACAAATGGAACATAATTAAAGCCTAGTGATTAATCACAAAAACAATTATGTTTGGGGAGTATGGGCAACGGATGATGGGATTTGCAGTACCTTCAACCAATTCAGCTCTGACTTCAACAGACCACTGAGATTCCCCACGAATGACAGACCTAGACCAAACTTGGCACACAGAACTCCCATGACCAACAGAGAATACTGGAGGAAGTTGGGAGGAATTGACAGTGATTTATGGGAGATGTAGTTCGCCTACATCAGGAAAGCACTGTGAACCCAAATGACTATTAATCTGGACCAAACTTAGCATAAATACTCAATATGCCCAAAATTGATCAATGGTTGGAGTTTAGAGAAAATGAATCTTGACATTTGGGAGTTGCAGTTGCTGGGATTTATAGTTCCTCTGCCATTCAAGAGCATTCTGAATTCCAACAAAAATGGAATTGAATAAGCTTGGCATACAGGCTGGGATGGAAAGGGGGCTGGAAAAGTGGGAAAGACTCCAGTCTGGTGTGTGTGTGTGTGTGTGGGGGGGGGATTGGGAGAAGGTAACGAGGAAATTGGGGAGGTAAAGAGGAGCAGCTGGAAAAGATTGGAATGGGGAAAGGAAGACTGCAAAATGAGCACGACAGGGGTGTAAGGGGGGGAGCCTGGAATGGTGGAAAGATTGAAGTGGCAAGGGGGTAAGTGGGATAGATTGAGGTGGGGATGGGGGCTGGAATAGTGGGAGGGGCTGGGTATAGTAAAGAAGGGGAAAACTAGAAAAAGGGAAGGCGGGGTGGGAAGGGGTGTTGGAAAAGAGGGGGAACTGAGGTGGGAAGGGAGGAAGTGGGAAGGACTGGGGAGAGGAAGGTGCGGGCGGGCGAGCGACCCAAAAGAAGGAAATCAAGCCAGGCACCTTTTGCCGCCCCTGCCAACCTCTCGCCGTGGCTCCTTTTTCTCCCCCTCCTTCTTAACCCAGTCCAAAGGAGTGGGGGGGGGGGGGAGGGAATGCTAGGAGGAAGGAGGAGCAGCCCAAGGCAAAGTTCAGGGGTGACGGCAAGGAGAGGGAGTGAGAGAGAGAGAAACCCTCACAGAGGGGCGAAAGACAGGAGATGGAGGTCCCAGCAGAGCAGAGGAGGCGGCACTCAGGGTTGCTGCTTCTGCTTCCCCTCTGAAGCATCGCCACCGAGCCTGCCTCTTTCCCCCGCCAGCAAGCACACGCCCAGCTCCCTTCCTCCTCCAATCACGAGTGCAATGTCGGTGCCGCGTGCGAGGTGAGGGGGGCGCAGGCAGCTGCCTTCCTCCTCCATTCAGGAGCGCGCCCAGCTCACCTCGCACACGGCGCTGACATTGCGCTTGTGATTGGAGGAGGGAGCTGCGAGCGCGCGCTTGCTGGGGGGGGGGGAAGAGGCAGGCTCGGCGGCGATGCTTGCTCCCTCCTTCCCTGGCCTCCTCCTCTTCTTCTCTCCCCTCCCTTCCCCCGGCTCCCCAAGGCGCCCAGGTTCCTGTGGGCTCACTTTCGGAGGAGGAAGGAGGCGTCGCCCGGCCCCTCCCTCCTGAGCCTCCCTGCCTCTCTAGGTCTAGGTCCTAGAGAGGGTTGGGTTCCCCAGCCGCTGTTCCACAATCAGTTGGTGTGCCGCGGGAAAACCTTGGAGGGGGAAGAAAGGCGGGGGGAAGAGGTTTTCTTGCGGCACACCAGCTGATCGCTCACGGCACACTGGTGTGCCGAGGCACAGCGGTTGACAATGACTGATCTAGTGTGTGCATATGTGAAAGGTTTCAACATACATTGATTTCTCACTTTTCCCTCTTGTACACAAATGCAGTATTTGAAGTGCTTGATATATGCCTGTGTAAGAGAGATTGTATTGTATTTTACAGTGACATTTTTGTCCTTGTGAAGTATTTTGTAATCCTTTATTCATGTTTACTCAAAAGTAAGCCCCACTGTGTGCAGCGAAGATTACTCCCATATAAGTTACGTAAGATAAAAGCATAAATTCGAACTTCATAAGTATTTCATGGTCTTCTGAACTGAGACTAGGTTTAGTTACAATTATGAAAACTAGTATGACAGCATGTACACTAGAAAAGGCACTGAAATATTTGTGAAGGAATAATTGTTTGCTTTTATCCAGAATAGTTCTATAAGACTCACATTGAGGTATAAATCCTTCAGTAGATTACAAGTTAACAGTGGCCTTACGTTTAAACATTTGGTTTATGGCCCTAAAATAGCTATATCAATTGTGGACAGGCTGGCATTGCATTTTCCTGTATTTGTTCAAGTGATCACATCTGTCTAGTTGTATTAAAACATGATAACCACTAACATAAAAAGCATACATTTTTGTAAATGTATGAACTTGTAATAATTAGTCTTTTAAATAGTTTATTTTATAAATAGTTTTATAAATAATTGTCTACTATAACTCGATTGTACTAATATTGTTTACATTTAAGCATTTTTAAATGTTGATTGGTACTGGTATACCAGAGTTATTTCTGCACACCTGTAGTTTCAATTGACTTGGGAATTGAAAACCTGAAGATAGTATTCTAAATCACATTGTGTGATATAGCTTTGTTCAATACAATAAACATTTTCATGTCAAATGCAGCAAACTGAATTCTAATACAGATTTAAAAGTTAAGTAAAGGGATTGGGTTAAGGAGCTATTGACTTGAAAGTTGATTCTGCATGACTTCTCAAGGCATTGCCATCAGGAAAAAGAAGTGTTTTGCCACCACCATCTTTTTCTGCTTGCACTATTGGAACAAGAGCTAGAACAACCTTACACATACCTCTGTATGTTTCCATATATATGTAGGCCTTTGTATGCATGTCTGTCTACTCTCACTCACTCCTCCTTGGAAAAGCTGGGAAATGGTGCCAAAAAGGATTCATGGAAGTGATCATAAAAAGGATTAATTTTACTTTTTGGCTTGTAAACATTAACTGATAGCGCTTATGCTTTTTGTGCCCATTCATTTTTCCATGTTGAAAAGAGGACTGAAACCAGTAATAGACCCTGCCATTTCAGATCAGTGATTAGAAAGAACAGGAATTCATTTCATGCTAGCCTCCAGAGGTGAAACTTGGAGTAGGGGCTGAGGCTAAGCTGGGTCAGCCTGGTTAGTACTTGGATGAGAGATTAATGAGAAGTACCAGGTACTGCTGGCCATGAATCAGACTGAGGAACTGGCAAAACCATTTTCTCATTCTGAGTATTCTGTACCTCAGAAAACTCTATGAAATTCATAGGACTGCCATAAGTCACTAAGTGTCCTTAAGGTGCATACACCTCTGACAAAGACATTTTACATCTACTAAGCCCCTTTTTCCTCATCCTCTGTGTAGCTGACAGGTTCTTTTGGTAGCATCATCATGGAGAGGATTATAGAGGACTGGAGAACACAGACTTTCTATGTCAAATTTCCTGCACATCTGCAGTAAGTAGTGCAATAACTGGAGTTGGGAAATATAATATATTCACAGTTGACTAGAACTCAGATAATTGGAACTTCCTAGCAACCAGCAAAAAATTGAAAAAATAATACTCTAAATAAAAATTTTAAAATATGCAGAATATAGTAAACTATTTATTTATGTATTTACTAGCTTGGAGCCCTGGCGATGCCCAGGTTATTTGAAAAAAGCATTGTCTAGTTTGGGATCTACATATTCTCAGTCTGGTGTAGGTGAACTACAATTCCCAGAATTTTGAGTCAATCCTCCCCAAACCCTGCCAGTATTCAAAGTTGGCCATTTTGGGACTATGTGCCAAGTTTGGTCCAGATACGTTATCGTCTGGCTGCAGTGTTCTCTGGATAAGAGTGAAGTACAGCTCCCAGATTCCAAGGGAAATCACCCCCAAATCCTGCTTGTTTTCACAGTTGGCCATGTTGGTTCTATGTGCCAAGTTTGGTGCAAATCCAGTAGTTGGGTTGAGTGCTCTCTGGATTAGGGTGAACTACAGCTCCACTTCCCAGGAAATCTTCACAAAACATCTGTCAGTATTCACAGTTGGCCATGTTGAATCTGTGTGCCAAGTTTGGTCCAGATCTGTTGTTTGCAGGGTTCAGTGCTCTGGATAAAGGAGAACTACGACTCCCAGGTTCCCAGGGCACTCACCCCGAAACCCTGCCAATATTCACAGTTGGCGGTGTTGAGTCTATGTCCCAAGTTTGGTTCAGATCCATCGTTGACTTGTTTCTGTTGGGGGTCACAGTTTCTCTGGATGCAGGTGAACTACAACTCCCAATATGAAGGTCAATTCCACCCAAACCCCTTCAGTATGTTCAGTTCGGTTCATGGGGGTTCTGCGTGCCAAGTTTGGTCCCAGTCCATCATTGGTGGGGTTCTGAGTGCTCTTTGTTTGTAGATAAACTGTACATCCAAGTACCTACAACTCCAAAATGTTCAGGCTAATTCCCCTCAAAACCCACCAGCATTGAATTTTGGGCATATCCGGTATGCATACCAAGTTTCATCCAGATCCATCATTGTTTGGGTTCATAGTGTGCTCTGGATGTAGGTGAACTACAACTCCTCTCAATCCCTCCAAAGACCTCCAGTACATTTTGTTGGTCATGAGGGTTCTGTGTGCCAAGTTAATTCCAGGTCCATCACTGGTGGGGCCCAGAGTGCTCTTTGATTGCAGATGAACTATACATCCCAGTACTTACAATGGCTATAAATCTAGGTGAATCCCCTCAAATCCCTCCAGTATGTTCTGTTAGTCATGAGGGTTCTGTGAGTCAAATGTGGTCCAGGTCCATTGTCAGTGAAGGTCACAGTGCTCTGACAGATTTCCACTTATATTATGTGTATGAATTTACTACATTTATATCCTGCCATTTTCACCCTGAAGGGGTCTCAGGGCAGCTCACAACAGAGGCCCAATGTAATGCCTTGATACATATAAAAACAAAACATAAACTTTAAAATCACATAATTAAAACATATCACTTAAAATAATTACTTAAAAACACACATTCCAAAAGGAACTAGACAAAGTTACTCTTTATCTCCAATTTTATTTATACTAGTGATAGAATTATTAGCGAATGTGGTAAAGAAAGGCAAAGATATAGAATAGGAGAAAAAGAAAAAGTAAATATTAGTTTATTTGCGGATGATACCTTGTTAACCTGGGTAAATCGCTGAGCTGTTGAACTTGCCAACCGAAAGGTCAGCGGTTCAAATCCGAGGAGCGGCGTGAGCTCCTGCTGTTAGCTGCCACATCTGCCAGCCTAGCTGTTCAAAAACATGTAAATGTGAGTAGACCAATAGGTACTGCTTCGGCGGGAAGGTAATGGCATTCCATGCAGTCATGCCGGCCACATGACCTTGGAGGTGTCAGCTCTTTGGCTTAGAAATGGAGATGAGCACTACCCCCAGTTGGATACGACTGGACTTAATGTTAGGGGAAAACCTTATCATAGAACCATCAAAACCTCTGAAATTTTCAACTATTTAGAGATAAATATAGCTAGAATATACAGGATTTTTTAAAAAAACTGTTGATAAGTTGAATGAAGAGATAAAAGAAAAACTATTTGGATATAAAAATTAAAATTGTCTTGGTTTGGAAGAATAGCACTATGTAAAATAAAGATGTTATCTAAGATAAACTTCTTATTCTGGATTCTACCAATAGAATTAACATGGGGAGAATTAAAAAATGGAAAAAACATTATAAATAATGTTTGTAATGGAGATAAAAGACCAAGAATAAATTAAAACTTAGGGTATATTCCAGAAAAAGGAGGATTAGTTATTCAAATATTAATTTGTACTATATTGCTAACCAAATAAGACATGATCCAAATATGTTATATAGAATAGAAAACTATTTCGGGAGAAACGAAGTTTGGAGAGGTAATAAACAAATAATGCTTTTTAAACTCAAGATAATACTTTAAGGAAATAAAAAAACCTATCAGTAGAACCATAATACAGATTTAGCAAAAAAAAACCCAAAAACTTAAACCTGGAATATCACCACTGATTTTATTTATTTATTTATTATTTCAACTTGCTAACCCGTCCTCCCCGAGGCTCAGGGCGGTTTCCAAGCATATATACAAACACATCGAAATAAAAACACATTCAGATAAAAACATCTAAAAACACCCTAAAAACACTCGAAAATACCATGACAGTCATGGTCAGTTACACACTAGTCAGGACAGCAGATTCGATTAGCAGTAGTAGCACGGCTAGGGATTGGCAGTTCAGGCACCGGTCGGGCCAAATGACCTAGAGTTATAGGTCTAGAAAAATTTCCAGAGAACCTTAAGACATGACTCATAAGGATATGGAAAGAGCTAGAGTAGTAAGTCTAAATGATTGGATAAAGTCTCTAGAAAAGAAGATGTAACAGAAATATGTAAACAGAGTGAAATATCTTGGTATAATGTACTACAACTGGATTTATGGAATAAGATAATTGGATAAAGCAACACAGGACATGCAGACATTAACAAAATTTGAAGAATTAATACAATTGAAGCACAATGGGACAAATGAAGTAACAAAAGGATTAATAAGTAAAATGTATAAAATGATAAAAAGCGTTCCGTACAATTCGGAACAAAAAATAAATGAGAAAGGGACTTAGGAATCGATATTACAGAGGAGGAATGGTTTAAAATTTGGAAACAGAATTATGAAAAATATGTGAGAATTAAATAGAATTGTTACAAAACAATTTGGAGATGGTATAGTTATTACAATATAAACAATCAACAAAATTGTTTGAGGTACAATAAGGAAACTAGTACCTATATAGATTTATGGTGGAAATGTGAGAATATGAAAAAATGGGGGAAAGTGTTTGTTGAAATTAATGACTTACTATTAATTTACAAAAAAATCCAAGTAAAGCACTTCTATTAAATTTTGGAGATATAAGATTAAAATTTCAAAATAAAGAATTAAAAGTATTTTTGTTACTGCTTTAAGATTAGTTACAACCAAAAAATGGAAAGAAAACTATGAACACAAAATTGATGATTGGTACAAAGAGGTGTACAAAATCACAATAAATAATAAACTGACTCATGAAATAAAATATAAGAAGGGATTAATGAAAATAAATTAGTGTGAAGCAATATGGGGTGATTTCCTAGAACATATATTTGTCAAGGATAAAGGAATAAAACCAAATCAGCATAGATTCGCATTTTGGAGAAGAGGTCCATATATAGTAATTATTAATATTAAGGATGAATAAATGTGCCATCGTGGTGGGCACACACAGAGATTACGTGTATAAAAATGATTAAATGTTTAACTGATCTATTGTATGTTTTATGTTAATGTTACTTGTGTTTTTAATTTAATTTTTTAATTAACTACCCTCCATCCTCCCCTAAAATTAAAAAGTTAAAATGGACTTCCTACCATAAAAACATAGAATAAAAATATTACTTGCCCTGCTAAATTCTTATCTAAAATCATTTCTTTCTTCTATCTTGCTATCTTAATATTTTACTTAATATTCAAAACCTGAAAGCAGTTTTACATTTTTCTTTATAAATGAAACAAATGGTTCCCATTTATTTTAAAAGTTACCAGTTGAGTTATCCTTTATCAAAATGGGAACTTACACATTTCTGCCAACTATAGAACTTTTATAATCAAGTTTTCTTTTGCACTTAAAGTAATCATGCCGCTATAATGACTTGAAATTCAAGCGCTAGCTAGTTTTAACCAGTATACACAATAAATAGTGGGAAGCAAGTACAGCATCATTAGAATCTACTTTTATCAAGATATTACAATACTTCTATAAAGATTTCACACATGCAGTATACCAGGGGTGGGCAATTATTTTTTTCCAAGGGGCCACACGAGAGCCAAAAAATATTATGGAGGGCTGCACCTAAAGGCTGAACTACATTCTAATCTACATTATTTATTTATTTACTATATTTACTATATATTACACATTATTAATATTAACATATTAATATATCAAGGAATATTCATATATTATTAGTATTAATATCATAATTATTATATTATAGTATATATCTAGACATTATAATATATTGAAATTATAATATAATATAACATTATATTATATTATTAATTATATTATTATAAAATTATAAAATAATAAAAACCACTCAAATAAAATAAAATGAAATAACAGTGGGGGAGCTCCCACTGTTAGCCCCAGCTTCTGCCAACCCAGCAGTTTAAATACATGCAAATGTGAGGTCCTGCTTCTACAAGAAAGGAACATATGCCAAAGTGCATTCACATTAATAGACCCCTAGGAGGGACAGGCAAGATTTATTATTATTATTATTTCCAGACTTTTCCTATTGGCAACGCTCTTTTCCAAGTGGGTCATTCAGAACCCAGTAATTCAGTTTTACTAGGAAACCAGAGGTTGAGCCAAGCCCTTCTGAGAATTAGAGCAGTGGGTTCAAGCGGTGAGATGCTGAACTTCCTCACTGAAAGGTTGCCAGTTCAAATCTGGGGAGTGGGGGAAGCTCCCACTGTTAGCCCCAACTTCTGCCAACCCAGCAGTTCAAATACAGAGACACACAGAGACCACAACCCGCACAGTAAACCACACACAGAGACCCCAACCTGCCTTTACCTCTTCCTTTTCTTTCATCCTCTTTCTCTCCTTGCTGAAGAGAGGGAGGCGGGGGCGGCACGGCTTCCTTGCCGAGGAGAGGGAGGTGGGGGCGGCTGCGGGGCGGCGTGGTACTTTGTGTCCAGTGGGGGGGAGGGGGAAGGGAGAGAAGTGCCTTCTCCTGTTGCTCGTTGCAGCTCCAGGGGAGCTTCCACGGGAGGCCCCGCCTCCCTGAGGGTCTCTGCGTGATGCTGCCTGTGACCTCATTGCGCAGAGACCCTTGGGGAGGCAGGGCCTCCCGCGGAAGCTCCCCTGGAGCCGCAACGAGCAACAGGAGAAGGCACTTCACTCGCTCCCTCCCTTTTTGCCGGACACAAAGCATCACGTTGCTTTGTGGCTGCCCTCACTCGCCTCCCTCTCTTCGGCAAGGAAGCCGTGCTGCCCTCGCCTCCTTCTCTTCGGCAAGGGGTAGGTTGCCCACCCCTGCACTATCCGGTACTCCACTGATAAATGTTATTTGTCCCACTGAAGTTTATTTTTGCTTACTTGAATGTTTTTCAATATCTGATAGGGCTGTGCTAATCTTTTGTTAGTTGTCGTAAGTCAGATCAAATTAGTTAAATTCATACTTATAATGCAATATCGAACACATGGGTGTGGCCCATGCCAAAAACTTAAGGATCAAAACTTACCCAATACTTTTTGTTTTAATTTTGTAAATTTCAGAATCCTCCCAAAGTCAGGTTTATTTGCAGCACAAGCAAAGCAAAGCAAAGTAAAAATTTCCCCAAAATCCATGGATAAGTTCTGAAACTTGATGGACTAATAGTAGTAAATGTGTTCTATCATTGCAGCAAGTTTCGTTCCAATAGTTGTAAAAATGAGGGAGAAAGGAGACCATTAAGTTTTCCCACTTGCACAATTATTATAACGAAAATGAAATTTCATTAGTCTTATTATAGTAACCAAATTTTCACTAACTATACTTCAGAAACACTTTAGAAACAAAACGCTGGTGCCCCCTAATTTGGTAATGAGTTTTGAAACATTTTTTTCATCGATCGCACTGCCCTGATATATGAACTGGGGAGGAACTTCACATTCCATATAAGGCAATCAATTTTTGAAGCTAAGCAACCTCTTCTTTTCTATTCATTGCCTAAACTTAACATAAGATGTTAACATTGCTTCTCGGCCTTTTGGCAAAGATCAAGTGTAACACAAGATGTAATAAACAAACTGCCTTAGTGTAGCCTCTGTGTGAGTGACTGTTATGCAACAGCATTTCTTTTAACTTGGATGTCCCTTAAGATCAGCAGAAACAGATGACGATGGGACTACTTGTTTCTCCTTTCGCAGTAAATCAAAGAAAGAATGGGATAAACTGATTTCCTATTGTATGGATGCATACCTGTTAACCACTTGTTTAGTATCTGCAGATGTGAATACACTCCCACCCATATTTTTCCATCTTTAACAAAGGTAAACAACATCAAATAAAAAATAATGTCAATTTAGGGTAATCAAGACCTTGGTTATCTTGGTGCCTGAGGACAACAGCTTACTCAAAAGCAAAGTGCCCAAGACCAGTCCAGTTAGACTGCACCTGAGGAACGAGCTTTCACAAGAAATTCTCCCCTTTTCTGAGAATAATGACACTATAAAAATATATTAAGTATTCATGTACTATGTATTCATGATACCTCAAATCAAGGGAACATATAACTCTCCTGTTATGACAACTCCACTGGCTGCCAGTCTGCTACTGACTACAATTTAAAGTGCTGGCTTTAACCTATAAAGCCCTAAATGGTTCCGGCCCAATTTATCTGTCAAAACATATCTCCCTCTATGAGCCAGCTAGGACATTAAGATCTTCTGGGGAGGCCCAGCTCTCGGTCCTGCCTCCCTCGCAGCTGTGGTTGGTGGGGACGAAAGACAGGGACTTCTCAGAGGTGGCCCATCAGCTATGGAACTCCCTCCCTAGTAAAATTAGATCAGCCCCTCCCACCACAAATAGTCTATACAGCCAAATAGTCTGGGAAAGACAAGCAAACTTTCAGGTTACCACTTTAGTTTTCCCCCTAGTGTTTTGTGTCTATGTTAAACATTGTATTTGATTTTTTGTTTATGAATATATTCTTACATTTCATAAGGTGTTTAGTTATAATACGTTTTATTGTTATTATTATCTTTAATGTTATACCCTGGCTTTCTCCCTGTGGGGGTTCGAGGTGGCTAAAAATCTCACACTAGGCAAATTAAAAAAGTGCAATGAAAAAGTTAAAAAACAATTAAATAGTAACAGTGTGGTAAAAACAAAATTAAAATACAATAAATAATATCTTGTAGAGATTTCATATCTATTATCCAAAGAGATGGCAGAAAGTTTTGAACATAAGAGTTCACTACGTTTTTGAACTTGTCTACAATTGGTAGCAGACACGTTTGGGTAGAAGTTGGCAAAGTATCTAACCCAGATCCATTTACCAGAGCAATATAGCAAGTAGTTAAATGAAGTGCTGCTGCCAACTTAATGACTTTAGACCAGCTTGCATGTTCCTCTCAATATGAATATTCAGGGGTTACAGAGTTATTGCTAAAACAGCATATATTTCAAGCTCACTGTACAAGAAATCTTATCTGGCAAAGCATTTGCAATGCAGATAATTGTACCTGCTGTCTAGAAAAAAAACCTATTTCCTCCATTTGTAACCACAACACATTTTCTACATGACTGATACTTCATGCATTTGTTTGTCTATTTGTAATACTTTTCATATTTTCTATTCCCTCATTTTTTGCACTTCCAACTTGTCCATGCTACAAAAAAACTTTACAAGTTATCAGGCAGGAGATGCAAACTTTTACATGACTAAATTGATCTACTGGCAATTTTGTTCTATAGATCTAACTTTCTAAATGCTTATACTTACAAGAATTCATTCTAAATTAAACTTTAAATGCCACACACAAGATAATGCTAAATTGAATAAAATGTCAAAATAGAAGACGCAAACATGGACTAAGATAGATCCTGGGAATATGAAGAGTTGGGGAAGAAATAAAAAATAGGGGCAGGAGAGATGTCTTCTTCCTTCTCTCTTTTTTTTAAGACTTTACTTTTTTCAGAAAAATAGAAAATTAATTATGGAACCTTTTTTTACAATTATGAAAAAAATTATAAGACAGCTAAAGTTATTTACAGTTGTGCTACTCAAAATGGTGATTTGTAGATCAATGCTATTGACCAAGCCATCAGCTGCCACTCCATAGCAAGTTTCCTGAAAAGAAAGAAACTTCTAGACAATGAGCAGAAATATAGTACTAAATTTTCACACATCTTTTTTAATAGCCCAAAAGGTACCAATGTTCTATATAAAATAGTTGCAATTCTGGTTCTTGTTTCACTTTCCTGTTTCATGTAATGGGAATGGGTGCTTTATGTTTTATACCCTGGCAGGCTAGAGAAGACAAAATAATGTTCCTTTAATAATGTGAACTATTTATCTGTTCTTACTGGTTTTTGCAAGATTCTAATAAAGTGGACAAAACGATAAGGTAGCTTAGAGTTTCAGGACTGAGAGTAAATTCAATTTGTAATTAATTTCTGAATAAACTGTTTTTAATATACAAAATATAATACTTTTATGTCAAACATGTTAGACAATTTGTAAACACATATTTCCCAAATAATAAACTGTAAAATGAGCTACTATTGAATTTTCATATTTTTCTAAAATACCAGGAAAAAAACATTATTAAATCATTATTTCATACAATTTTCCAGAACAATAAGATATGAATATTTCCCAGTTGGACAGGAAAAGATAGCCAAACTTCTTTTTATATATAACCATATTACGACTGTGCACCTTCACAATCTGAACGGGATAATTCTTTCATTTACAACCTATGCAATTCTGAATACCATTTTGAAAAAGAGTAAAAACTTATGAAGAACCTAATCACACTGAAAAATTAAATGTCAGTGTAAAAATTGTTCTCAGGTACTATGTCTCATCAAATGTTTGAATAGTCTTCAATGTACAAATTAGGCTATAGTTAAGTGGGGTAATGTTTTTGTCTGTTTGGCAAAAAGAATAGAGCTAGGCATTTCTCTTTGCGCTTTCCCCCACTATCTACCAGCATGGCAATAGCTGTATTGGGAGGAGACAACTGCTGTGAAAAATGGGGTTTAGAATTGGGATAAAAAGGACAAGTACCACTACCCTGCTTGCGGAAGCTTTAAGAAATGTCATTCTTCATCAAGCGATGCTAGGTGTTAACATTAGAGGTTCATATCCAACTTGCCAACCCTTAAAATAAAATCCAGCAGTATGAGCACTCACATTCAAAATTCCAGTTAACTTCTAAGTATACTTCATTTACCCTAAAGGCACCAGATTGTCTGATTTTTGAGATTAAGTAAAGTGAGCCCTAGCTAGTACTTGAATGGGTGACAGACAACAAATACCAGGGTTTGTAGACCACACTTGTCAAAGTGAAGGCTAGTGGGAGGAATCCGGCCAGCCATGGCATTTTATGTGATCCGCAAGGTCCAGATGCTACCTGTGTTGGCACCATCCCATCTGACGAACTGTGTTTCAAACACAGCAGGAACCTAGTTGTGGAAGAGCATGTGTCCACCCAGAGACTATTTCCCTCCTAAAAGTGACTGATGTCCTGGAGACCACTGAAGAGGAGGTGCTGCTGCTGCTTTGCTTTGCCTGTGCTAAGAGGATGCTGAATGCAGATCACCTCTCACAGTTGGGGCACAGATATCTGGGTGAGGCTCTGGTGGGTGCAGCATATGAGGCAGATGGTCGCCTCTCCTGTTTTGCTGGAGATGAATGCTCTAAAGAGTTATGCCCACATTTGGTCCATTTCCCTCCTAGCAGAATCAAAATATATTAGCCCTCACTCTGTGGCACAAATTAGGCAGGAGATTTTGAAGGAAGGTAACTCCCCCACATTACTCTTCCTCACAGAGAGTCTGGGATAATGGGATACATGAGGTTTGAGCCAACCTTGATAATAAGTGAGTGACTTTCATGTGGTAGATGTTTTAGGCTTCCAATGCCAGAGCAACGTATTTTCATCTATTATTATCATTACTGCTGCTATTTATTTATTTAGCTCTGTGTATTAGGCTTTTAATACCAGAACAACATAGTTTCATTTTTTATTATTATTGGTGATGTTTTTAATGTTATTGTTACTTTACTTATATCAATAGATAAGGATGGTGTGTCTCAAGTTATTTAACAATATAGTTTTACACTTACAAATGGCTCTTTGAAGGCAACCATAAGGTCGACGTGGCTGTCACTGAAAATGAATTTGACACCCCTGTTGTATGCTATATTTCAGAGGAAGAAAATGGCAAAACCACCTGTGAATTTTTTTTATAAGAAGCCCCTATAAAATTTATGGGTCACCATAACTTGACAGGCCAATTGAAGACACATACGTATACACACAAATCTCTCTTAACAAAGCAGATGTGTTCCTATGCATTACTCTTGAACAGAAAATTTGGTACCAGAGGCAAAAATAGCATGGCATGAATGATAAAAGGCTCTTATATTACAGTTCAAAAATGCTTCAGTTCAATATTTATATTAAGAGAAAACTAATTATATGAATATGCAAAATAAAACAACCAAGTAAGGTAAGTCCCCTGTAAGCAAACAAAAACATTTTAACCTTCTACAGACCATTTGAAAGCTCCTTCCAAAATGCATCCAGGGATGATATTTTCTCTTTCACTACCTTTCACCACTTTCTTATTGGTGGCTAAATATATTGTATTGGCTTTTTAAACTTGCTTTGCGTAACTCATGAAGCAAACTTATCCATTTTCTCCATTTCTGTCTGTATTACTGTTCATCAATTCTCGTGAATGGATTCTGGAGGCAGCTACTATTTACCTTGGCTATTGTAAGCAAACACACAAAGCTACATGATAGTCAGAGTAGAATCCCACTACAGTCAACTGTCAATGAACCAGCACCGACGTTAGATGCTGAAAAAAATGAAATTTCTGATTGCTTCAGAGTTATTATTAAAAATAAGCTGAACACTAATACCCATACTGTAACATGCCATAAGTTATTTCTTGACTTGATATTAATATTGAAGTAAAGTCAAGCTTAATTTAGTGTAACATAGTTTCCTCAGCTTAGGTTAAATTGTTTTGTTTCTCCACCATTAACTAATACTGAAGCTTTATTCTTTACATATAATCTTATAATAATATGTTGGATTTTTTTCCAAAACCCATTTGATGAACTATGTTTTTCAATACTGACCATTCTACTGAATCAAAAGTTTTAAAAATATCTAGTGATATTATTCCAGCTTTTACCTCTTTTTCTTTTGTATAATTAATTATGTTTAGCAGCCTTTTTATTAAATCTGCCATTTGTCTTTTTATAAATCCACTTTGGTTCTTTATGATATATTTTAATATAAACCTATTCAATCCTTTGCAATAATGGCTATACATATCTTTATTAATGAAATTAGTCATTATTAATCAATTTCTGACATTTCTTTTCCTGGTTTTAGAATCAAAATTATTGTAGAGTATTGCCAAGAAGGTGGGATCTCCTCTCTTTCTAAATTCTAGATTCTCCAGTTTTGGAGTTAAAATGTTTTTAATAGTTATGTGGAATTCTACTCCTAAAGTATCCAAGGTGTTTTTTCCACTTTCAAATCCTTTCTTACATCTTTAATCTCGCCTTTCATAAATTTTTGTTCTAATCTTTCTATTTCATCCTCCTAGAGTTTAATACTTAGATTGATCTCAAAATAAATTTTAATTTTCTCTTGTCATACTGAATTTAGTCATATGCAGTATATATTTTCAAATAATTCTTGTATTGCTTTCAACTTGTCTATCATTGAGTTGCATCTATTTCCTTTTTGAGTTTTAAATTGAGACTATTTTTATTTTTGTCTTTTTCAGTTGAACAGCCCTAGCTAACATCTTAGAATTTTTGTTAGCATATTCAAAAATATTTTCTTTTTAGGTAAATTCAGTTATCCTTTTCCAGTTCACCTCCTTACAATTCTTTTTAAAATGCTAATATTTCATTCATTTTTTAAAAAATCACTATTATTACTGTAAATTATCTCTAACTCTTTTATCTTCCATTAGTTTTAATGGGTTATAGGTAGTATAAATAATGTATTGGAAAATTACCCACTTTACAAATTCTATAATTATACTTTTATTGCTGGAAAAAATCAGTAAACGTATAGATTTGAAAAATGCCCTGGCCTCCCAAATGTTGCATCAGACAAATACAAGCTCCTTCTAATGTCTATAGAAGTACAGAGAAAACCTTGATAATTGGGCCAGACAGAAGATATTGAAAAAGGAAATATATCTCATAGAGAAGAAAATAATTGTATGAACTGTGAAAAATGTTTCTTAGAAAGAAAATATATGATGTAAGGAAATGACATATGGAAATGAAATGATGTAGTGGCAGAGTTTGCAAACTTTAGAATTAAAACTGTAAACCTGGTTCACAGCTGGTGTTACTGTAATGCTCCTGATTCATTTGTCTCTTTCCCTAAATCAGATAAACAGGCAGTCCCCAAGTTATGAACAAGATAGGCTCTGTAGGTTTGTTCTTAAGTTGAATTTGTATGTAAGTTGGAACAGGTACATTTTAAAGTGTAATTCCTGCCACACACACACATATACACATACATATGCAAGCTTTGGATAGCTTTGTGGTGTTTATTTTTCTGTCTGTGCCTCTGTTCAGAAGATTTCACTTCACTTTCTGTCCCCGTGATAATTGGATTTTGAAAAATTTGGCTTGCTTTGGAAACAAGGAGTGGTGAGAAAGCTTCAGTTGAGTCACTTTTTCCCTGCGACAACTCTTTCAGGAGTGGATTTCCCTTCCAAGCGGTAGATTTCTCTCACTTCCTGTTGTTTCATTCCCTTTCTTAACTATGAGTTGTTTGTAAGTTGGAAGTTTGTATCTCGGGGACTACCTTTACTTGGTGTGCAGGTACCTGAGATCTAGGAACAGCACATATGAACCAGCTATATCTTGGAAAGCAATACCTCTAGCGCAGGGGTGGGCAAACTACGGCCCCCGGGCCGAATCCGGACCGGCAGCTAATTCTCTCCGGCCCCAGCCGCCTCATTCCTCGCCGCCGCGAGGCCCACAGCGGCAGCGCTGAGGGCGCTGGCGAGGAGGCAGCTGGAGAGTGCGGCGCAGGCTCCCCGGACACCCCATTTCATCCGCCGCCGCTGCCCGCTCCTCTCCCACGCCGCCTCCTCCCTGCTGCTGCCTCCCTCCGAGCCGGCTGCAGGAACATGGCAAACAGGCCGGAGGAGCAGCGGCCATCCTTGAGTGCCAGGGCGAACAGCTGCCTCAGATCGCTGAGTGCTTCAGGGATGGCCGCCGCTCCTCCAGCCTGTCTGCCATGTCCCCGAGGCGTGCGGCAGCCAGCTCGGAGGAGTACACGGGAGAATGAGGATGAGGCGGAGGCGAGGAGGGAGGCAGCGGCGGGGAGGAGGAGGCGTGGGAGAGGAGCGGGCGGAGGTGGTGGATGAAGTGGGGCGTCCGGGGAGCCTGCACCACGCTCTCCAGCTGCCTCCTCGCCTGCGCCCTCAGCGCCGCTGCCGTGGGCCTTGCGGCAGCGAGGAGGAAGGTGGCAGGGCCTGAGAAAAGCAGCTGCCGGTGGCAGAGCCGAGGTGGAAGGGCTTCCTTTTTTCCTTCCTTCTTCGCCTCCCTCATTCAGGCAGGCAAGCGGAGGGGAAGGAAAAAGAGGGGGAAGAAGGGGAGGCGGCAAATAAAGTGTGTGTGTGTGTTTATGTGTGTGTGCTCGCCCTCCTCGCACGCTTCCCCTTCCCTCTTGCCTCGGCGCTCTTTCCTGTCTTCCTGTTTCTTTCCCTCCCTCCCCCCCTCCCCCCTCTCCCCCCTCTCTCCCTTTCCTTCCTTCTCCCTTCCACAGAAACGCAGCTAGGGAGAGGGGGCGTGGCCTGCTTCCTCCTCCGTGACTTCCAAGCCTTCTCTTCTGCCTCGTTCTCCCTCCCTCCCTCCCTTCTTCCTGCCTCTTTGGGCATATTCAATATTTGTGCCAAGTTTGGGCCTGACCCACAGTGCTTTCTGGAAGTAGGTGAACTACAACTCCCAAGGTAAATGCAGAGCAAACCCTTTCAGTACTTTGTGTTGGTCTCATGAAAGTTCAGTGTGCCAAGTTTGGTTCAAGATGGCTGAATGGCCATCTGTGAGGAATGCTTTGATTGTGTTTTTCCCTTATGGCAGAATGAGGTTGGACTGCATTGCCTTTGAGGTCCCCTTCTGCTCTAGGAATCCATTGTTATTATTAATATTATTATTATTAGTAGCAGAGGCTGAATGGCCATCTGTGAGGTATGCTTTGGTTGTGTTTTCCCTTATGGCAGAAGGAGGGTGGACTGGATGGCCTCAGAGGTCCCTTCTGCTCTAGGAATCCGTTGTTGTTGTTATTATTATTATTATCAGAGGCTGAATGGCCATCTGTAAGGTATGCTTTGGTTGTGTTTTCCCTTATGGCAGAAGGAGGGTGGACTGGATGGCCTCAGAGGTCCCTTCTGCTGTAGGAATCCATTGTTATTATTAATATTATTATTATTATTATTATCAGAGGCTGAATGGCCATCTGTGAGGTATGCTTTGGTTGTGTTTTCCCTTATGGCAGAAGGAGGGTGGACTGGATGGCCTCAGAGGTCCCTTCTGCTCTAGGAACCCATTGTTGTTGTTATTATTAATAACCCAGATAACCCAGTTCAAAGCACATATTGTGGGATGTTCAGTCTTGATATTCTGAATCCCCTTCCACACAGCTGAATACAACCCCACATTCTATGCTTTGAACTGGATTATATGGCAATGTGGACTCAGATAAACCAGTTCAAAGCACATATTGTGGGATGTTCAGCCTTGATATTCTGAATCCCCTTCCACACAGCTGAATACAACCCCACATATGCTTTGAACTGGATTATATGGCAATGTGGACTCAGATAAACCAGTTCAAAGCACATATTGTGGGATGTTCAGCCTTGATATTCTTAATCCCCTTCCACACAGCTGAATACAATTCCACATTATATGCTTTGAACTGGATTATATGGCAATGTGGACTCAGATAAACCAGTTCAAAGCACATATTGTGGGATGTTCAGCCTTGATATTCTGGTTTATGCAGTTGTGTAAAAAGGCCCCCAGTTCAAAGCCAATATTGTGGATTATCTGCCATGATATTATATTATAATTTCAATATATTATAGTCTATATATATATATATATACACTATAATATAATAATTATGATATTAATACTAATAATATATGAATATTTGTTGATATATTAATATGTTAATATTAATGATGTGTAATATGTAGTAAATATAGTAAATAAATAAATAAATAAATAACTGCAGCCCTCCATAATATTTTTTGGCTCTGGTGCGGCCCCTTGGAAAAAATAGTTGCCCACCCCTGCTCTAGCGTGTTCCACTTCTATAGTTTTCCAGTTTATATTACTGTATTAATTTTGCTGAGTGTCACCTGTGCACATTAGGGGGCATGGAGGCATTTTGAGAGCACCCTCAAGCTTATATTTTTTGGGTGAAGACCCCCTTGACATGAGACTGTACGCTGCCTCCCGTGTGGTGATTTGTCCTGTCACAGC
The DNA here is from genome assembly GCA_030556195.1 of Anolis apletophallus. Taxonomy (NCBI): domain Eukaryota; kingdom Metazoa; phylum Chordata; class Lepidosauria; order Squamata; family Anolidae; genus Anolis; species Anolis apletophallus. Next base: position 51,865,868 of record JARBWK010000004.1, on the reverse strand, counting down.
CTGTAGAAGCACTTTTTTATGCCCCCTCCAAGTTTTAAACCATTTAAAATTTTAATGGGCATGGGTTTACACTCTGTCCAAGCTGGGCTCCCGTGAGTCTGCTAAAGGTCAGATGTTTCTTATCTGCTTTAAATAGAAGCACTCTGCATACACAGAAGTAAAAGCTCTATTGGTAGAATCATTGGGTAAAGATCACTGGGCAGGAGAAGCAATGGTCAACATCCTGAATTTGGACACATAGTAATGACAGCAGATCTCCATCACTTATGTCTCCAGATTCCCCCCCCCCCCAAATCTACTTTTGAAGCCAGGCAGCAATCCCCGACAAAGAGATTTCCGAGACTCTAGAGGGGATTGCTTGGCAAAGACATATCCAGGCCTTTCCATGATGGGAAAAGCAGCAGCAGGGTCCCCAAAGACACGATGGTGCTGTTCCTGCCTATTATTCTCTCCTTCAGAGGCCTGAGCAGTGACAGTTTGTATGGAAGGAGGCCTTTTTCCTTTTATGTTTTATCCCTGCAGCTAGTATGTAGATGATGATGATGATGATAATTTTATTTCTTACCTGCCTCTCCCTACAGCTCGAGGCAGGTTACAGCACAGTTAAAAACACACAAATACTATAAAACTCTACAAACACCTTGAAATTCAGTTCCATAAAAGACACAGATGAAAGCATTGATGTAAAATACACATTTATCACACAGGAGAGAGACCAAAACACATGGCATGAATTTAAAATTCATGTTTTCAACTAGCTGAGTAAAAGACATGATGCTCCTGATCCTGGAAGTAACCTACATGTATACCAAGTAGATGTGTTCCTGGATGTTATGTTTTCTACCAAATGATAGCAATAGCATGGAAAGAATAATATTCTATACTACACGCAGATAAAGAGTTAAACATGTTTCATCCCACTTTTTATTCAAAATTAACAGTATACACATGGAAAATGAAGCAACCAGTCTAGGTGAACTTTATATAAGCAGACAAAATCAACTTGGAACACTTCTTCGAAAATGTACCAAAATAGTTTTTTCTTTCACCAGTTTTTGCTGTTATTATCTCCATTTTAGTGGCCAAACTTTGTTCACATTCTAGGGTAGCTAGTGAAGCAGGCAAATGTGCTTTCTGCTTTTCTTTTTGTTCTGCAGTTTACACATACTCAGTAAGGGCTTCTAAGGGCAACTGCCGTTTATTTGCCTGTTGTAGATAAGTAGACATGAGTAGAGCAGACATTAGTTGAGCATTTCATTTTTCCCAAGCTTTTTGTACGTTTACTATGAACATGCTGTTGTAACCCAGAAGCTGAAAGTCTGTGGCTATCCAGGTTTCAATTCACCACACACTCAATTCTAATTCAACCTGAAGCAGAGCAAGAAAGGATATATTAGCTAGTGGGTAGACAGAAAATACTTTGTAAGAAATAACTTTATCAGAGGCTTTATTATCAAGATAGCTTTCATGACTAGTAACTATTGATAACCTTATTACGCATGATTTGCCCAGTCTTTTCTTAATGTTTTCCGAGTTTGTAACCATGATGATATTTTCTGGAGACAACTTTTTGGTTCGTCTGTGTGAAAAATGTCTACATTTATTCACCCAGACTCCCACCTTTAAACAATATTTCAATGCTCTTGTTTCTTGTAGTATTTTCTGTATAGTACATAGATTTTCAGTGCATATGTTGTCATCCCGTATATTGTTAAATTGCTATTTATAATTTTTGTGTATCGATTTTTCTTTCTGTAATACTGAATTAATTTAATGTTAATTGTTTCTGGATACATTTCCTTCATTAGTTACTGTAAATGAAATGGATTATTGATGTTAGAAGATGAATGGAAAATGTAAGCAAAATATTTTCAGTGGTCCTATTTAAACCATTTGTGCATAGTTACACAGAAACATCAAGTATGTAAAATAGGCAAAATGGTGATAGATCAGATATATGGCATCACTTTCTAATTGGTGTGTATATTTAATAGCTGCAAATCCTTTAAAACGCATGTAAGTAGATTTCTGACTGATACTAGCTGTACCCGGCACGCGTTGCTGTGCCCTATTTAGGAGATGCGAGAAAGTCTGAGTATGTAAGGGTGGGAATTGTTGTTAGTTATGGTGTTGTTGGGGCCATGGCTGTGTCGTTGTGGCTGTGTCGGATGGAGTGTGGGTCATGGGGGGCATTGTGTGCCAAGTTTGGTCTTTATCGGTCTTGGTTCTGGGCCACAGTGATCTGTGGGGAATGATGGGTTGTGAAGTAGTACAAATCCCATTATCCATGGAGGTACTTCAAGTCCCATAATCCATGGTCCACCCTCCTCCAAACTGTAGTAGAATGTAGCGTGGGTCATAGGGGCTCTGTGTGCCAAGGTTGGTTACTGTAAATTCAGGCCATACACAATGTCCCATGAGCTGAGGCCTAGTCAGGAACAGCAAGTTAATGAAGCCTTACTGTCAATTCAGGCCATACACAATGTGCAATGAGCTGAAGCGTAGTCGGAAGAATCAAGTTAATGAAGCCTTACTGTCAATTCAGAGCGTAAACAGCATTCCATTAAGTGAGGCCTAGTCAGGGAAATTAAGTTAATGAAGCCTTACTGTCAATTTTGGGCGTGGTCTGTGATTTGTAGGGGTGTAAATTTTCTGTGGCAAGTGATTTGGGTGTTTGTGTTTGTGCCTCAACCCTTTGCCTTATCCTCCTCTGACAGTTTATTATGGGTCGGAATGTTCATGTTGGCTGGCCAGTAAAGGAGTTATGCAAATCCGCCCTTATTGGCAGCCAATCATGTTGTCAGAATGTAGAGGCTGGGAGAGTCGTTGGCAGCCCCGGAGGATGCTGGGAAATGTAGGGTTTTTTTACTCGTTGTTTTGGGGGCCTTTTAGGTTTTGGGTGGGAAAGTTTCTTTGCTACAAACATACCTTGCTTGAGGCCTATTTCTGTTGGCAAGTTTGGTGTCTCTGCGTTGTAAGGTTTCTCTGTTTGGGATGGTCTTTCCATGACGACTCTTCCTTTATATATATAGATCTGGCAGTGTAGTTAGAACTACATTCATTGAGGCAAGAGAGCTCATGTTTTTCTTGTGAAAATACTTGTCTGTTGAAATTTACAGTTGTAGTGCAGTATTGCAGCCAAGAAGACCACACTGAAAAGCCATGCATTTTTTTAATGTTGTTCGATGTAGTTAAAGACCTCTCCAGGTCCAATTTTGCTGAACAACATTGGCCAATCTTTGTACTTCTTTATTAGGGCAGCAACTCACTGAATTCAGTTGCTGTTTAATTAATTACTTGATCACATTTATTCTAGAAAAAGTATTTATAATGCAGCTGCTTGTTGTATTGATCGAAAACCCCAGAGTGGAGCAGATTATTTGTGAGGGAGAAGCTCATAAAAAACGGGGTCGTAGAGATAGGCAGGGTGTGGTGTTCCAGCCTAGTGGACACAGACAGACACCGGGGGTGCCAGCTGATCAGGGTCCGATCGGGGATGATGGGTGGCCTGATGGATATGGGTCTGCAGAAGAAGACTTAGCCTGGGATGATGGATGGTTACATGGGTATGTGACTGCAGATGAGGATAATGATGACTCCATGGAATTTAGTTCTGAATTAGACAGTGAGAGGCCCAGCGACCTTGATTCCCACGATAATTTCTCTACTCCTTTGCCAGGTGAGAATTCCGAGGCTAGGGAGGATCTAGTTTCCCAGCATGAAAGCTTTGCATCTGGGGCCGCTAATGAGGAGGAATTTGACAGGAGAGCTAACATCTTATCGTCCAGAAAAGATTGGAATTTAAGAAAGGGGGTGTGTTGGTCACATAGAAAGATAAGGATGGTGTGTCTCAAGGAGCGGTTTGTCTTGCCTTCATACCCTTGTTTGGTTTTGATGCAAGTCGGTTTGACTTGCAAGCTCTTGGGACTATTTTTGGATTTACTTTTGGACTATTGAATTACTTTTTCATATTTCCATTTTGGACTATCCTTTATTCTAATAAAAATACATTTATTGCATCTGCCTGGTGTGTGTGATCTAGGGGGGGGGGCTGTTCGGGTCTGAGGTGCAACACAGGAGGAAGTGTACTATAAGGACAAACATTGAGGAAGAGCAACAAAAGGGGATGTATAGTTACTCTCCAAAAGTGCAACGGAAAAGCCAGGTTTTGAGAACCTTCTTGAATGTTGCTAAGGTGGAGGCTTGCCTAATCTCACCAGACAATGAGTTCCAGAGTTGGGAGGCCACAGAGAAGGCTCTTTCCCTTGTTCCCACAAGACAAGCCTGTGATATCGGCAGAGGCGAAAGGAGAGCCTCCCCTGAGGATCGAAGAGACCGGGCATGTTCATGGAAGGAGATGCGGTCACAAAGGTAGGCGGGTCCCAAACCAGTTAGGGCTTTATAGGTGATAATCTGCACCTTGAATTAGGACCGGAAGATAAACAGCAGCCAGTGGAGCTCCTTGAATTTTTTTTTGGGGGGGTGTTGACTGCTCCCTGTAATTCATCTCAGTTATTAATCTGGATGCTGAGTGTTGGACCAGCTGTGGTTTCTGGGCCGTCTTTAAGGATAGCCCCACATAGAGTGCATTGCAGTAGTCCAATCTAGAGGTAACTAAGGCGTGGACCACCGTGGTCAAATCAGACTTCACGGGGTATGGTTGCAGTTGGCACACGAGTTTTAATTGCGAAAGCCCTTCCGGCTACCGCCAACACCTGTGCATCAAGCGGCAACGCTGAATCCAGGAGGACCCACAAACTGCGGGCCTGTGACTTCAGGGGGAGTGCAACCCCATCCAGCACAGGTTGGCACCCGATACCCCAGTCATACGAACGACTGACCTGGGGGATCTCTGTTTTGTCGGGATTATTCTTCAGCTTGTTCATCCTCATCCAGATCATCACAGCGGTCACGCACTGGTCCAGTATCTGAGGGGCTTCCTTGGATTCTCGTGGAAACGAGTAGTGGAGTTGGGTGTCAACTGCGTAGAGATGGCACTGTACACCAAAACTGGATGATCTCTTCCAGCGGTTTCATGTAGATGTTGAATAGCATGGAGGACAGACTAGAACCTTGCAGGACCCCCCAGGTCCAAGGCCAGGGGCCCTAGCAGGTGTCCCCCAGCTTCACCAACTGGGAATGCCTCTCCAGGAAGGACTGGAACCACAGTAAGACCGTGCCCCCGAGTTCCATTCCAGCGAGTCTCCCCAAAAGGATACCATGATCGATGGTATCAAAAGCCACTGAGATATCGAAAAGAAACAGCAGTGTCACAATCCTGTCCAGTTCCCTGCGGAGGTCACCCACCAAGGCAACCAAAGCCGTCTCGGTACTGTGAATGGTCCAGAAAATCTGTGTCATCGAGAAATCCCTGAAGCTGAGAGGCAACTACCCGCTCCAGAGCCTTGCCCAAGAAAGGGAGGTTGGAAATTGGTCTGTAGTTGTTACATACGGATGGGTCAAGGGAGGTCTTTATTTGGTAAAGGTTTTACCACCGCCTGCTTGAGGCAGGACGGGGATTTCAGTCTTCTTTTCCAGACATGGATAGAGTTAATTCCATACTTCCATCCATCAGAAAATATGTATTGAAATTCATAAAAACTTGCTCAAAAATAAATCAGACCTAAAGATGTTGCTAGATTCTTTCTTGCTTCTCCTTTCCATTTTTGTGACCGCTTGAATAGTACTATTACGGTGGGGTTTTTTGTGTGAAAACACTAGATTCAGGAGAAAAATATATATATGTAGAAGTGGGACACTATGCAATCATGCTCGGTATTGGCCTACCTTTGCAAGACTTCTGGAGAACAGAAATTTTCAGGAGTACTTGGTCTCTCTCTCTGTGCTTCTATATAGGAAATCTTAGAAGAAAGATGGAAGTAATAGCTAAGAGGAGGTTGTACCTAGGCTTGGCTGATTTTTCAATGAGCAAATGAAGTTAAGCTGTTGTACCTGTAATAGATAAGTCTGGTTTGTTTTGTAATGAGTGGATTACCTGTTTCCAGTTCTAATAGAGATGTACAGTTTCTAGGCATTTTGAAGCTATGGAAAAACTATTTTCTGTTTTTAAGGTGAATATTCTCACTTCTAGTTTCTAGCACTAATGTGCTACATGCTTGAGACTTCCCTGTCGTGGTCACTGTAAATCGTACATGTGGTATGTTCTGCGTCAGCAGAGCAACTTCGGAACCTTCTAAAAGAATTCTGATAGGCTAGTAGTAGCCCCGCCCCTCCCTATATATAGCCCTCACCCGGGGCTACCAAGCCAGTTCTCTTCGTCCGTGTAAAGCAACGAGTGAACCTTCGCTTTGCGCTTCTGTCATAGGACTGCTATTTTAAAATTTTTATTAGATTGATATTACATCGACTTGAAGTTATTTTTATTTGATTCTGAGCCTGAGGAGTTGATTAATACAGCCTTTTTAATCAACTGGAGGACTTTTCTTCCTTTATATTGCTGAGGTGATGGCAACTACCTCATTTAAAAAATGTGCTCAATGCCCTAACGTCCTCCCAGATTCGGATGGACATTCTCATTGCCTTTTGTGCTTGGGAGAGGGGCATTTGGGGCAGCCTTGTTCTATTTGTAAGGCTTTTTCGCTCCAAACCAGAAAAAACAGGGAGGCCAGGCTTAAAGTCGCCTTATTGGAGAAGGCATTACTCAAGGCCTGTTACCTCAGGGGATTTTTTCTGTGCCTCAAATTCCCCCTCAAAAGGCTCAGGTGAAAAAGAGAGCCAAGAAGTCAAAACTGACAGGAAAACTGGCGCCTCAGCGGGACTTGTCAAAAAGGGCGCGAAGTGAAGAAGGCTTTATTCCGCCTGTTGGCGACGTGCCTCCACTTCAAATTTTGGAAGAGCTCCCCCTGCAGGGGCAAGCCCTGCAATTGCTCTTGGCTCCTCAAGAGGGGGATCCGCCCCCTGAGCAGCATGACGCTTTGCCCTCAACACAGGGAGTGACTGGGCTGAATATGACTTCCTCGATATCGAGAAGCCTTCAGTCATCTCCCTTGGAGCTCTTGGAGAGCACAGTTGCAGCGCCGCCTGTTATTTCTGGCCCTGTTAACTGTTTAGAGGAGGCTTCGACATCGGGAGTGCAGCGCGGGCGTGAGCGCGCGCACGCATCCTCCTGCCGCTTGAGCTGCTCTTCCCGACGCCGCAGGCGCCGGAGACGTCGCTCGTCAACATCTTCCTCATCTACGTCGTCATCGACGTCGGAATCTCCTCCTCGGCGTCGGAACAGGCGCGGAAGGGGTAGAGCTGGACGCGCTAGCCGCTCCCCCCTCAGGAGAGATTTGCCTCTTCAGGCAGCGTCCTCAGAGTCTCCTCCTCTCACAACAGTGCCTGCCTCAGCTGAGCCTGCAGCGGCCCCGCCGTCTTCGCGGATGCCAGTTTTTCAATTGGGAAATCCATCAGCTGTCCAGCCTGCTGTACCTCAACCTCCTCAGCAACCGCTAGCAACGACTCCTGTGATGGCTCCTCCTGGGCAAGGACTTTGGCAGTTGACGTCCCAAGGGTTTGTTTACCTGGGACCACCACCTTCTGTGCCTGCTGGGAATCCACAGCCTCTTTTGCAACCTCCTTCCCAGCCTGCTAACATCATCCCACTCCCTTTGGCAATGGACAGCCAGCTGCGTAGTCAAAGAGCTACTGCCTCAGTTTTTAACCAACTGCAGATGGCTGTTCCACGTGCTTTGCCACAGAATGACCTTGTGGGTCCAGCTACAGCCCCTCTTGGACTCCCTTTTCAAGTTCAGGCTGGACTGGACAATCGAGCTTCTGAAGCAATGCCATCTCTCCCTCATCAAAATGCCTCTGATTCCTCAGATGGAGAAATTGACTCTAATGATTTAGAAAGAGGAAATGATTCAGATCAATTACAAATTGCTGATTGGGGAAATTTTGTGGCATTAATGGGCAGATTAAGTAGAGCTCTGGGGTTACCTCCCCCCAAGAATGTTGGTTCTGTAGAGGATCTTATGTTTAAACCTGAAGAGCAGAAGGCCCCTTCCTCTCAGGCGGTGCCGGCCTTGGCTTATTTGCTTAAATTAGCCTTACCATCTAATATCGCCCCAAGTCTTGCTTCAGCTGTACCAAGACGTATAGATACCCTATATAAGGTTGACTTGACTTCAGCGGAATGGGCTGCTAGACCATCTAAGCCCAATACGGTGGTCAGTGAGCTTATTAAAACTAAGCGTCCTAAGGGTAACTTACCTTCTCCAGCTGATAGGGAGGGTAGAAAACTGGATGCTATAGGGAAGAAGATTCACTTGGGAGTGGGTTTATTTACTAGAATGGCGCATTACGCCACATATTTTAGTGCTTATCAAAATTATTTGTGGGGAATTCTGTTACCTCACGTTGAATGGTTACCAGCAGAAAGGCAGCAAGTAGTTAAAATGATCCATGGTGAAGCGGTTGGGTTGGCGCAGTTTCAAAAGGACTTTGCCACTCACATGGCTGAGGGAGCCAACCGTATGTTTGCTGCAGCCACAGCTTTGAGACGCCATGCTTGGCTGCGCTCTTCCTCGTTGTCTGAGGAAGGTAAGACACTAGCTGAGGATACCCCTATGAATGAAAAGGGTCTTTTTAATCCCACTACTGATGAAGACCTAAAGCAGAAACAAGATACGCGTTGGGCAGCTAGCAAATTTGGTTTTCCTTCCCAACCGTATCAGTATAATAATAAACGTCGGGGACAGACATTTAATCCGTACTTTCGCAAGAATTTCTATAATGCAGCAAGAGGCGGATCTAGATTTCGAGGTGGTGGTGCTGCCAAATTTCAGCAAGGTAGGCGACAGCCTTATGGTTTTAAGCCTCGGGGACAACCCTTTCAGGGTAAAACGAGGTCCCAAAATCCTGTTAAAAGGCGATTCTGAGTGTCAAGCCGAATAGTCACTACATTTATTTGTTCTCTTTTTTTGTAGGTGACGATCTCCTCCCTCAATTGTCTTACGTCCCGCAGTCTCAGGCCCCTGTTCATTCAGACTTAGTTAATATTAATTATCTAAATAGGCTCGCCCCTTTCTTTTCCTCCTGGGCTCGTATCACCACAGATTCCTGGGTGTTGAGGATAGTTGCAGAGGGCTACAGTTTGGAGCTATTATGCCAACCTCCGTTGGGTTTGGTTAAAGCCACTTCACCCTCCCCGCAGTTGCAGGAGGAGATAAATCAATTGTTGTTAAAGGGTGCTGTTTCACCAGTTTATGCCTCTGAGTGGGGTTCCTGTTTCTTTTCAAGGTATTTCCTTATTTCTAAGAGAGGGGGCGGTGTAAGGCCTATTCTTGATTTAAGGGAGGTGAATCAATTCATACGACCCAGAAAGTTTAGGATGGTCACGTTGACCTCAATCTTACCTTTGCTAAATAAAGGAGTATGGTTTGTGTCAATTGATTTGCGTGACGCTTATTTCCATGTTTCAATAGCGCCACATCACAGGAAGTTACTTTCTTTTATGGTGGGGGACAAGGTGTATTGTTTCAATGTCCTCCCTTTTGGGTTAAGTTCAGCACCCCGTGTTTTCACTAAATGTATGTCAGTGGTCATAGCCCATCTTAGGGTTAAGGGAGTTACGGTTTATCCGTACCTGGATGACTGGCTATTGGTGGCCCCTTCTTGTAGTAAACTACAAAGAGATGTTTCCCTTACTCTTTCTCTCCTCCAGTCCATAGGACTTGTGGTCAATTGGGAAAAGTCGGTTCTGGTGCCATCCCAGCGTATCAGCTTTATCGGCGCGACGCTGGACTCGTCGATCGAGAGAGCATTCCTACCGGAGGACCGATTTTTCTCCTTACAGGAGGTGGTGCTTCAGATACTAGGGTCACACATAGTCACTGCACATCAAATCCAGGTTCTATTAGGCCATATGGCATCGACCACATCAGTCACCCCATATGCCAGGCTGCGGTTCAGACCCCTACAGAGCTGGTTCCTCTCCAGGTTCAACCCATTGAGAGACGATCCGAACATGCCTCTCTTCTTACCGGACACGGTCCGGGAGAGTCTCCTGTGGTGGATGGACAACAGGAATGTATGCTGTGGCCTGCCATTTCTACCCCCCAACCCATCGCTGACGGTCACTACGGACTCTTCTATGACGGGTTGGGGGGCACATTTGGAAGACCTAACGGCCCAGGGCCTATGGTCCCATCAGGAATCGTCTCATCACATCAATTTCCTAGAGTTATTGGCGGTTCAAAGAGCTTTGGAGGCCTTCGAACTTCAGGTGTCGCAGAGGGTGGTTCTAATACTCACAGACAACACCACTGTGATGTATTATTTAAACAAACAGGGAGGGACGCACTCCCCATCACTGCTGAAACTCACTGTTCAAATTTGGGAATGGTGCATAAATCGCGGCGTAAGTATCGTCGCCGCACACATTCCCGGAGACGAAAACACGGTTGCAGATGCTCTAAGCAGGGATCCCATGAGTCACCACGAGTGGTCTCTGCACAAAGAAGAGGCTGCTCGCATCTTTCAAATGTGGGGAACTCCAGTCATAGACCTGTTCGCCTCCAAAGACAACAAAAAGTGCCATTATTTCGGGACACGCAGGAAGGTAGGTCACTCGACAGGGTGTCTAGGGGATGCCTTCCTATTGTCATGGAGCAACCACTTTCTGTACCTGTTTCCCCCATTTCCCATCCTCCTACGGGTTCTATCGAAAATTCAGCAGGACAAGGCGAACTGCATCATTATAACACCTTGGTGGCCCCGCCAGCCTTGGTTCTCCCTCCTGTTACAGCTGTCCAGGGGATCTCATGTGAGTCTACGGAACAGGTTCGACCTGCTGATGACACAAGGGGACAGGGTAATATACCCCGAGGTGCACACGCTGAGGCTAACAGCTTGGCGGATTCAGGGGGACAGATAACGGCATTGTCTGACTTGTCCTCCGCATATTACAGGCAGCACATAGAGAATCGACTAAGAAGTCATATGCCTTTAAGTGGTCGCGTTTTTCTAGATTTGCGGCTCTACGTAAAATAGACGCATTAGCGGCTCCGATTTCTCTAGTATTAGATTTCATGGTGTCCCTCTCTGAAGCAGGGCTAGCCTTGTCTTCAATCCGCTGCTATCTAGCAGCTATTTCTTCAGTTAGAAGGGATGCGGGTTTACCATCTTATTTTTCGGATCCCCTAGTTAAGCGCTTTCTTAGGGGACTTGCTAATTCTAGGCCGTCGGTTGCCCCTGTCACCCCAGCTTGGGATTTGCAACTCGTCCTATCTGCATTGACTAAGAGTCCTTTTGAACCCTTGGCCACTGCAGACATTTCACACTTGTCCTGGAAGACGGCCTTTTTGGTCGCTATTACTTCAGCGAGGCGTGCCAGTGAGTTATGTGCCCTTAGATCTGATGCACCTTACCTCAAATTCCATAAGGATAAAGTGGTCCTCCGGACAGACTTGGCGTTTCTTCCAAAGGTCGCCACGAGATTCCACATGTCACAGGATTTGGTGTTACCAGCCTTTTTTCAGGATCCTACATCTCAGCTGGAACGTTCCTTACATTCCCTGGATGTCCGAAGGGCCTTGTCTTTTAATTTAAATAGAACAGCAGGGCACAGGAAGTCTGAAAAACTATTCATAAAATATCGCAGGGACACACTGGGTTTACCTGTTTCTGCCCAGAGACTTTCCTCCTGGATTGTTTCCACTATCAAATTAGCATATTCCATGTCAGGAAGGGATCTCCCTGCCCAAATCAAGGGACATTCAACGAGGGCAATGTCAACTACGGCGGCGTTCCTGAGAGGCGTCTCGTTGGAATCGATCTGTCGAGCGGCCACGTGGGCTACCCCTCTGACGTTCGTGGCCCACTACAAGTTGGATGCAGTGTCCAGGAAACAGGCAGACTTTGGGAGAGCAGTCCTCTTTACAGCGGTGGCATGACGCCCACCATCCTTGGTGAGTAGTAGCTTGTTATTCTGATACCACATGTACGATTTACAGTGACCACGACAGGGAATTATTAGTTGCTTACCTGTAACTGTATTTCCCTGAGTGGTCACCTGTAAATTCGTACATGCCCGCCCTTCCTTCCCCTCTGGTCATGCCTGGTCCTTCTGGTTGCTTTACGCGACGGAAGAGAACTGGCTTGGTAGCCCCGGGTGAGGGCTATATATAGGGAGGGGCGGGGCTACTACTAGCCTATCAGAATTCTTTTAGAAGGTTCCGAAGTTGCTCTGCTGACGCAGAACATACCACATGTACGAATTTACAGGTGACCACTCAGGGAAATACAGTTACAGGTAAGCAACTAATAATTCTCGATTTTCTTTTGAAATAGTAAGGTGACATCCAATCCCAAGATCTGTACTTTTCTTTGAAAACCTATGCAGATATTTTGTGGTATGAGGTAGTTATTGTTAGGAGTTGGAAGGGAATGTGTGGTGAATTTGCCATCCCATAATTTATTTACCATTTTTATTAAATATTCTAACTGAATTTTCAAACAATCAAGCAGTAACCTTGACCCATCTTGTTTAGCATTCCTTTTTGTTATAGGCAAACCAAATGTTACAGCTGTGCTTTTCAACATACTGTAGCTATATACTCGAGTATAAGCTGAGTTTTTCACCCCTTTTCTTAGGCTGAAAAAGCCTCCCACGGCTTAAACTTGAGTCAAAGTTATTTCTTATTTTATTCTGCTAGTATTATTTTATTACATTTATTATTTTACTCTATTGTTGTTGTTATTATTGCGTTTATATTATTTTACTCTATTATTATTTTTATTACATTTATAATTTTACTCTTTATTATTGTTGGAAGGATAAATAAGCATGTTTACATCAAAGAAGGTTAGAATGCTTGAATCAGAATTGGACAATCTTATCTTAAATTACAGTTTTATGTAAATATTCAGAAACATTTAACCTACTGATGTAATTAATGTAATTTTATTGGGATCTATCTTTATTTTGAAATTTACCTATATAAAATGGATGAGGTCACGAAAGGTTGGAAGCGACTGAACGAATGAACAACAACAAAATGGATTTAAACAAATGTCCACCCCAGTCTGCCTCTATAAAGGTTTTTTGCATTGATCTTTGGTCTCTTAATGATTCTATGAAATACACACAATTCTAAATACAACCTACTTTCAGCGAACAAGATTTCATATCAAGTATTACAAAACTTCATGTATATTGGGAATATAATGCACTATTTAAATATCACAAATTGAGTTAAGTGGAATAAATACCTAGAATTTGCAAGATTTTATAATAGCAAATTTCTGGAACATTGATCATATATCATTTTCATATAGATATAGATTTTATTTTATTTCTTAGTTTTAATGAAGATATTGACTTTCCTGTAAATCTTGAAACCAACTAAAACTGCAAGATATGACATACCCACATTATGTTTTGTTATAACCAGCGATGAATACACACCAGTCTCTCTGAAATACACACGTAAAATTGGGGATGGGCTGGAAAGAGCAGGGAAAAATGGGAATTAAAAGTGGTTTGAATATTTAGCAATCTGTATGCTCCAGGATTATATTTTTGAAAAGAGGTTGAAATACACAACAGGTGGCTGTAAAAAGAATTGGGATCCAAAATGGGGAAAACTGATAGCTGGGGTAAAAGGAAAACTGGATATGGGCGTGATTAGTTGATATTGCTTCTTTTCATCTCATCTATCAGAGTGAACAGTCTTATTTCTAGTCTCTAAGATGATTTTCTGATAGACTAACCAAGCATTTGCCATAAAATTGCCATAATAAAGCTTCCTCTGATGAGCACAGTTTGTGCTCTTCTTGTTTGGAAGAGTGTGATCCTGTCAGCTTGTCTCAAAATTGTCAGTACTTTACTAAGCAGTCAGACAACAATAGGCTGTCTCTGATGAGGATGTTTGGGAACAGATATACCAGAACTTAACACTGTTCCACATCCATTGTAGGTTTGTCTTTCTGGTTCACCAAAGGCAAAAACTAAAAATGCAATACAAGAAAAAGAAGATCTGTTCACAGATGTCTTTCCAAGCTATTGTTAAGAAGTTCGGCATATTTGCTAACCAATTTGCCATCACAATTAATAAACAGTGGTTTTCTCTATTATTCTATCCTACAATTCATTGTTCTAAAGGGAATGGTAAGCCTTTGGTAAGATCACATGGTGGTCCTGTACACACAAACTGATACACAAATCTATTACAGTTCAGGCTTTGCTCATGAGTCATGGCAGGAGAGTTCTTGTGGATTTACAAAATATGATTGAACCAATTGACTAAAATAATTTAAATATGCTTTATGAGAGTTTTCTGATGCTATCTTTCCCCCCTCTCAGCTCGCAGCTCCATTTGCCTCATAGTGTTGTGCATTCTTTCCAAATCATTATTTGCAAATGCAGTCTATAACAATGATCCTGAAGAGTTGATTACATCGCTGATATTTCAAGATGAATAAATAATATTAGAATTGTTGTTTTCTTCTACAACAAAATTAGTTCCAATAAAGCAAGTTGCTTTTCACTTATATATTTGAAGTGGTAACCTTTTTGTTTCCATTTCCCATCCCTTCTTTCACATCTCAACAATTTTCCCTTTTCCAGTTGCCCCCTTCCCACCCCAGTCTGTCCTATTTTTCCAGCTACCCCCTTTCCACCTCATTTTCCCATTTCTTCAATTATCCCTTCCTATTCCAACCTTTTCCAATTTCCAGTCCTTCTTTCCCACTCCAATATTTCCCACCTTTCCATACACAGCATTCCCCCCAAAATGTATAGTTGAAATAAATTATGGTAGTTATTTATGGTAGGATACATAAGCACATTTACATTGAAGGTTAGAATAATGATTTAATCAGAGTTGGGCGGCTGTATCTTAAAATACAGTTTTATGTAAATATTCAAAAACACTTAACTTACTGATGTGTCAATTAATGTAATTTTATTGGGATCTACTTTTATTTTGAAATTAATGTAATTTCATTGGGATCTATTGGTATTTATAAACTTACCAATAGCAATTTACCAGTAGCTCTTGCATTTCCCACCCTCAGATTATACTTGAGCCAGTAAGATTTCCCAGTCTTTTGTGGCAAAATTGGCTTATATTTGGGTTGGCTTATACTCAAGTATATATGGTAAATTATTATTTATTCATTAATTTTGTTGGTTATATTTGGCTTAGAAATATTAAATTTACCGTAGGTGGGTTTTTTTTGGAGTGAAACAGAACATCTAACTTTGTATGTTTTAAACAGCATAATGATAATTACTTTCAGGGAATTAGTATTTAGTTCAGTGCCCATGAATCATTTGTATTATTCTGTTGGAGGTAAAATACCACAAATTATTATATACTAGCTTGGGGACCCGGCCCTGCCCGGGTCATTTGAGAAGTGCAGCAGGATGTAGAATAGGTCATGGGGGCTCTGTGTGCCAAGTTTAGTCTTGATCCATCATTATTGGGAGTTGCAGTGGTATCATGAAATTACTGAAGGTAGTGCAAGTCCCATCATCTCTGTGTGTCCCGTCCCCCCCAAAGTGTAGTAGGATGTAGATTGGGTCATGGGGGCTCTGTGTGCTAAGTTTGGTCTGTATTGGTGAATGGATGAGGGATGCATTGTTTTTCGGAAGTGAGTGAAGGTACTTCAAGTCCCATCATCCGTGGTCCGTCTCGCAGTAAACTGCACCAGGCTGTAGAGTGGGTCATGAGAGCTCTGTGTGCCAGATTTGGTGTTGATCAGTCATTGGATTAGGTTTGTAGCAGGACTGGGAAGTGAGGGAAGGTACTGCAAGTCCCATCATCCATGTTCTGTCCCCCTCCAAACTTCAGTAGGATGTAGAGTGGGTCACTGGGGCTCTGTGTGCCAAGTGTGGACTTTCTTGGCGTTTGTTGGGGGCCACAGTGGTCTGTGGGAACAGAGGGGTGTAAAAGTACTACAAATCCCATCATCCATTGTCAGTCCTCCCCCAAACCTCACCAGGACGTGAAGGCAGTCATGGGGGTTATGTATGGCAAGTTTGGTCTCGATCAGTGATTGGATGAGGGTTGCAGCGGACTTTGGAAGTGAGTAGAGGCACTTCAAGTCCCATCATCCATGGCCCACCCTCCTCCGAACTGCACCAGGACGTAGAGTGGGTCATGGGGGCTGTGTGTGCTGAGTGTGGTCTGTATTGGTCCTTTTTGGTGGCCTCAGTGGTCTGTGGGAACCAAAGTCTTGGAAAGTACTACAAATCCCATAATACGTGGGTCATGTCATAGGGGGTTATGTGTACCAAGTTTGGTGCAGGTCCATCACCCGCGCTGGTCGCTGTGGCCTGTGAAAGTGGCTGCCACATATCCGCCCTGGCCTGTGAAAGTGGCTGCCACATATCTGCCCTGGCCTGTGAAAGTATACCGGTGTAAAACAGAAAGGAGTAAAAAAAATGGAAAAGGCCTGCATGGAATGGATTCTGGGTTGCTGGCTTTTTTCCCCTCAGTGGGAAGAAATCCTGTTGTTTGAATGTAGAGGCCTGACTCTGGGTTGCTGGCTTTTTCCCCTCAGTGGGAAGAAATCCTGTTGTTTGAATGTAAAGGCCTGATTCTGGGTTGCTGGCTTTTTTCCCTCAGTGGGAAGAAATCCTGTTGTTTGAATGTAAAGGCCTGATTCTGGTTGCTTGCTGGCTTTTTCCCCTCAGTGGGAAGAAATCCTGTTGTTTGAATGTAAAGGCCTGATTCTGGGTTGCTGGCTTTTTTCCCCTCAGTGGGAAGAAATCCTGTTGTTTGAATGTAAAGGCCTGATTCTGGGTTGCTGGCTTTTTTCCCTCAGTGGGAAGAAATCCTGTTGTTTGAATGTAAAGGCCTGATTCTGGGTTGCTGGCTTTTTCCCCTCAGTGGGAAGAAATCCTGTTGTTTGAATGTAAAGGCCTGATTCTGGGATGCTGGCTTTTTTCCCTCAGTGGGAAGAAATCCTGTTGTTTGAATGTAAAGGCCTGGATTCTGGGTTGCTGGCTTTTTCCCTCAGTGGGAAGAAATCCTGTTGTTTGAATGTAGAGGCCTGGATTCTGGGATGCTGGCTTTTTTCCCCTCAGTGGGAAGAAATCCTGTTGTTTGAATGTAGAGGCCTGGATTCTGGGTTGCTGGCTTTTTCACCCTCAGTGGGAAGAAATCCTGTTGTTTGAATGTAGAGGCCTGGATTCTGGGTTGCTGGCTTTTTTCCCCTCAGTGGGAAGAAATCCTGTTGTTTGAATGTAAAGGCCTGATTCTGGGTTGCTGGCTTTTTCCCTCAGTGGGAAGAAATCCTGTTGTTTGAATGTAAAGGCCTGATTCTGGGTTGCTGGCTTTTTTTCCCTCAGTGGGAAGAAATCCTGTTGTTTGAATGTAAAGGCCTGATTCTGGGTTGCTGGCTTTTTTTCCCTCAGTGGGAAGAAATCCTGTTGTTTGAATGTAGAGGCCTGGATTCTGGGTTGCTGGCTTTTTTCCCCTCAGTGGGAAGAAATCCTGTTGTTTGAATGTAGAGGCCTGGACTCTGGGTTGCTGGCTTTTTTCCCTCAGTGGGAAGAAATCCTGTTGTTTGAATGTAGAGGCCTGGATTCTGGGTTGCTGGCTTTTTTCCCCTCAGTGGGAAGAAATCCTGTTGTTTGAATGTAGAGTCCTGGACTCTGGGTTGCTGGCTTTTTCCCCTCAGTGGGAAGAAATCCTGTTGTTTGAATGTAGAGGCCTGATTCTGGGTTGCTGGCTTTTTCCCTCAGTGGGAAGAAATCCTGTTGTTTGAATGTAGAGGCCTGACTCTGGGTTGCTGGCTTTTTCCCCTCAGTGGGAAGAAATCCTGTTGTTTGAATGTAGAGGCCTGATTCTGGGTTGCTGGCTTTTTTCCCCTCAGTGGGAAGAAATCCTGTTGTTTGAATGTAGAGGCCTGGACTCTGGGTTGCTGGCTTTTCCCCTCAGTGGGAAGAAATCCTGTTGTTTGAATGTAAAGGCCTGGATTCTGGGTTGCTGGCTTTTTTCCCCTCAGTGGGAAGAAATCCTGTTGTTTGAATGTAGAGGCCTGGACTCTGGGATGCTGGCTTTTTTCCCCTCAGTGGGAAGAAATCCTGTTGTTTGAATGTAGAGGCCTGGATTCTGGGTTGCTGGCTAATCAGTGGCTATCAATGCCCTCTGTCTGGTGCCTTAGAATTTTGGAGTGGCGAGGCTGTCCAATCAAAGGACTTTATGCAAATAGCTGCCACATATCCGCCCTTCCGCCCTCCACATACACACACACATACACACATACAAACATTCCGTTTTATAAAGGTATACAGATACAGATATTAGAACAAAATACTGTCTCTTATATTTGCTTCCTTCCTCTAGTTCTGTGGTCTCTACAGGACAGCTGCTGCTGGTCATTTTGCCAACTTACATTCTTCAAGCATTGCTTTCTTTTTAAACAAATGGAAGGAAGTGAACTGTCTTCTCCCTTTTATTGGCAGAATCTTTTCATTTCATTTATGAAAGCGGCAGTCATACGGGACAGTTTAGCTGAATGCACTGTAAAATGCAGAGTGCAGGCAGGCATTTTGTTTCTGGGATCAAAACTTTAAATTCTCCTTTGTAAATACAAATTAAGGTGGTTTCCAAGTATTTATAGAACTACCTGTTTACTGTGCTATAATAGGCTACATAGGTAACTCAATACTAAGTTCAGCTAAATGTACTTTCCTTCATACATGTCTTGGGAACTTGTTTTTTGAGGGGCAAGTATTTATTGGAAGGATGAAAAAGGGAAAAAACTAAAAGGGGCTTGTGATGCTTGAATAATAAGGTGGAGATGAAATAATAGCTATGGAAATTTATGGAGGAACCCAAAATAGAGATGTACAATTTTCAGAAATGTTGAAGCCAAGAGAGGAAAAATTATTTCATTTTCCACAAAAAATATGATTTTTTTTGAGAAATTAGAAAACAAAAATGGGTTATTGGAACTCTCAGAAAATGGAAAATCACCTTGTTAATTTAGGACTGTAGTTCCTAGACCTTTTTTGACCAGGGACCACTTGACGAGGGACCGCTCTCCAACATTAGTACCAAAAGGGTTACGAATCAGTTTTTTGTCAACTTTATATTCAGTTTGGTTATTTGAGGTGCTGATTCAGAAAATTGCATTGGATAGACTACAGCAGCTCTAGTTTCTGATACAGAACATATGCCATCCAGCAGTCATCATCTGCTCAACCACAGAAAACCATATTTAATAAGCCTTTGTACTATAAGAGGGTTTTACGAGACCAGTCACTCTTGTTGCAATGATGTAGTAACGGTGAAATCATGGAGCATATTTTAGTTCTTGTGGACCACTAATGGTCCATGGACCACAGGCTGGGAGCCATTGCTTTAGAAAAATAAAACATGTTAGACACATTTGTTATTGTATGACAAAATTTTTGCAACCTATGGTGGCCCAAACTTTTGCAACCTGTGGTGGGGTTTTCTTCTCTGGGGAGGGGATTGTCATAGCCTTCCTCTAAGGCTGAGAGATACTGATTTGCCCGTGGTCACCAAGTGGATTTCTGTATTTGAGTGGGGATTTGAGACTGGTTTTTCAGGTTCATAATCAACTAAAATCACTGCGCTGTATTGGCTTTCATGACACATACAATGATAAGAGTTATACAGCATTGTTTGTCATACATTTATGCTTGATATCTTAAAAGCACAATTCAGTTTGACAATAGTTACAAATATTTTACAATTATTTATTTAGTTACCTTTGTTACAAATAGAGTTACAAGATCCTGTGTTTTAAATAAACCCGTTTGCCACTTTACTGAGAATGAGACAAAAGCAATAAAATAGAACAAACCATTAATATTAGCAAAACGGAATTTTTTTTTCTTTTGACCTCCTTAGTGTTAAGCTGAAAGAATCGAAAAATGTGCGCTAGGTGTTTATTTTAAAGTGTAATGTTTGTTTTATATGTTTTTGTTTTACATTAATGTTTTAAATTATTTGGATTAATTTTAATGTTAGTTTAATTTTTCAATTTTATGTTTTAAACATTTATACCGGATACTGTTTTAATTATTTTGCTTTAAGTTAGGTTGTAAATGTAAGCTGTTTTTGGTCTAATATTGCTAGAAGGACAGGATACAAATCAAGTCAGCAATAATAATAAATCATGCCCATTTAAAAATGCTGAGAAAAGACCAGGAATTGCAATGATCAGATATTGGACCTTGTAGTATTTTTAAAAAATAAATATATGAAAGCGTTTTTTAAAAAAAATTTGAAAAAGAGTCCTAAAATCCTTTTGAATCCCACTTAATATTCAAAGAAAATGTTTTAAAGAGGGTGCTGCATATTTTTAGTTTTGAAAAAGCTATGTCCAAATCCAGACCACTCTCCAGTATTTAGCATTTTTTCATCACTTCAGTGTTAGCCATACGTCCAAAGATGGTCTTCTTGAAATCGGAAGCATTTTAAAGGTCCCCCCCAATGTGAAGAAGGTGGATTCTGGATGCAAGCTTAGGAAAGTTATGAGTATCACCGTTTCTCCCCCCTCTCTTCCTTTCATTCTTAAATGCCGCCTGGGACTTCATACCCTGTATTGGACCTGGCGGTGCCAAGGTTATTTGAAAAATACATTGTTTGTTTTGGGGTGCTAAGTATTATCAATCATCCCTAAACTCCGCCTGTATTCACAGTTGGGCATGTTGGGTCTGTGTGCAAAGTTTGGTCCAGATTTGTTATTGAAGGGGTTCAGAGTGCTCTGAATGTAGGGTGAACTGCAACTCCCACACAAGTGGGTCATCCCCCCCACCCTTTCCAGTATGTTCTGTTGGTCATCAGAGTTCTGTGTGCCACATGTGTTCCAGATCTGTCATTGGGAGCTTCAGAATGCTCTCCAAGTGCAGGGTGAACTACAACTCCAACATGGGTGGGTTAGTCCTTCCTCCAACTGTTTCAGTTGGTCACCACGGTTCTGTGTTTGACGTTTGGGCCAGATCCATCATTGATGGGGTGGCAGTGGTTTGTGGAAGTGAAGGTACTGCAAATCCCATCATTTGGGGCCCATCTTCCCCATCCAACCCTCACCAAGACATAAAGTTCATCATAGGGAGTCTGTGTGGCAAGTTTCGTCCAGGTCCATCATTTGTGGGGGTTGCAGTCGTTGCTGGAAGTGCGTGAAGATACTGCAATTTCCATCATCCCTGGTCCATCCTATTCCAAAACTCACCAGATCCATCATTGATGGGGGTGGCAATGGTCTATGGAAGTGAGTGAAGGTACTGCAAATCCCATCATATGGGGTCCATCCTCTCCCAACCCTCACCAAGACATAAAGTGGACCATGCGGCGTCTGTGGACCATGCGGCGTCTGTGTGGCAAGTTGGTCCAGGTCTGTCATTTGTGGGGTTCTTAGTCGTCCCAGGATGTAGATGAATGTACTGCATATCTCATCATTTGTGGTCCATCCTTCTCCAAACCGCACCAGGAACAGGATGGTATTTGTGGAAGACATTGGCAGGGCTCTTGGACATGTTCATGGTGCCCACTGAAACCTGCAATGTCCTTAGAGGAGTCCCTATTGACTCCTCAGCACTGTGGATTAAAGCTGTTTGTGGAGGCAGGAGGCTATCTGTGTAAGTGGACACCTCTGCCATATATACACACTAGCTGTACCCGGCACGCGTTGCTGTGCCCTATTTAGGAGATGCGAGAAAGTCTGAGTATGTAAGGGTTGGAATTGATGTTACTTATGGTCTTGGTGGGGCCATGGCTGTGTCGTTGTGGGTTGTTCTGGTGGGTGGGATGTTGAAGTCCTGGGGAGTTGTTGGTGTGTGGTGTTGCTGGCGTTCTGCATAGCTTGTGGATATACAATGTTTTTTGTCTTTCCGTCTGCTGTGTTGATGTAGAGGTTGATGCTTGTGTGGGTGGGGTTACTTTGGAAGTGAGTGGAGGTACTTGAAATCCCATTATCCATGGTGTGTCCTCCTCTGAACTGCAGTCTGATGGAGTGTGGGTCATGGGGGGCATTGTGTGCCAAGTTTGGTCTTTATCGGTCTTGGTTCTGGACCACAGTGGTCTGTGGGGAATGAAGGCTCCGTTTGTTTCAAATAAGGCAAGCCGACGGGAGGGGTATCCTCTGGAATCGGGGCCGCAGTATATCCGTTTCGTTTCTTTTTCAAGGCTAACATATAATATATGCAGGTTCTTTTCCACAATAGAATGAGATCCTATCTTAACCCCATCTCAATCCGAAAGGGTGGAAAAGAACCTGCATATATTATATGTTAGCCTTGAAAAAGAAACGAAACGGATATACTGCGGCCCCGATTCCAGAGGATACCCCTCCCGTCGGCTTGCCTTAGCTGAAACAAACGGAGCCTTGATGTCTGGCTCCGGTTCTTTGCTTTAATGCGAATCCTATTTGGATAAGGTTTCTTGTACCTACTGTTTTTGGATTACCCTTTTGGACTTGAACTTTGGGATTACCCGACTACAACATTTGGAACAATTATAGAGATTGACTCTTTCGCATTCTGGACTGAATTCTAAGACCAGGTTGCGCCAAGGACACGGTAAAATGTATCGAATGTGAACTATATATGTTGTATTGTGTATAATTATATGAAACCTGACCTTATAATATATTATTTTATATACTGATGTTGGTTTATACCATCCTTTTTGTATCATTGTACTAACCCTGACTCTAAATTGCTAGCTTGTTTGTGTTTGTGCCTCAGCCCTTTGCCTTATCCTCCTCTGACAATTTATTAGGGGTCGGAATGTTCATGTTGGCTGGCCAGTACAGGAGTTATGCAAATCCGCCCTTATTGGCAGCCAATCATGTTGTCAGAATGTAGAGGCTGGGAGAGTCGTTGGCAGCCCCGGAGGATGCTGGGAAATGTAGTTTTTTTACTCATTGTTTTGGGGGCCTTTTAGGTTTTGGGTGGGAAAGTTTCTTTGCTACAAACATACCTTGCTTGAGGCCTATTTCTGTTGGCAAGTTTGGTGTTTCTGCGTTGTAAGGTTTCTCTGTTTGGGACGGTCGTTCCATGACAGGAACCCCTTTATATAATAGATATGCATTTTCACTTTTATTATATGTATAGCTTACATGATCCCTCTTTCAGCTTTGTCTGCAAATATCCTGAAGCCACTGTTGCCACATTTGAAGTGGGGGTGGGGGAATTTACTTAACACGAGTGAACGTGAATCCAATTCAGTTATCATTTCTTTTAAAGGTTGATAATGGATGTTATCACTAGAATACTATGTTTCAATATCAATTTAAAACATTTGTTATAATTATGTTATTATTTATTTATGTCACACCATTCTCACAATAATGCTGCTCAAAGTAACTAGCAACACATTTAAGAACAATACAAATTAAAAATTACAAAACCTGATTTATAAACTCTAAACATTAAAATATTAAAAATTAATTAAAAGTATTATGCAAACCATAAAACGCCTTTTTAAATAGCCACCTTGATTCATTGTACTGAAAAAGAAATGATATAAATGATTCTAAAATAACAAACATTAATACTTTAATTATGTCTTGACATTTATTATTAACCAAAAGATCACCTTGATTTTAGTAATAGTTGCAGAGTGTTTCTTAATAGTGTAAAAGTAAAATAAAGTTTAAGCGTCAACCTAGTATAGTGATTTGAGTGTTGAATTAGAGCTCTAGAGACCAAAGACAGGATCTCTCCTGTGCCATGGAAACCTTGGGTGACCTTGGACAAGTCACATTTTCTCAATCTCTTTTCCCCTGAAGAAATGTTGCCAAGAAACTCCTGTGATAGGAGTTTCTTAGGATCACCATAATTCAGAAATTCAGATTAGGATCACCATAATTCAGAAATTTCTTGAAGGCATAAAATATCAACAGAGATCAGTTTTAAGTTATGCCACATAAATAAAGTGTACCTGTACAAGTTATTTAGTGTAGTAATAAAATCTGTCCTTTTTATTCCCAGGCTGTTGGCTGTTATGAATCACTGATATTGAAAGCAGAAGGAAAAGTTGAATCCGATTTCTTTTGCCAGTTAGGTCACTTCAACCTCTTATTGGAGGATTATCCAAAAGGTAAGTCCTTTATAATTTCTTTCAGTAGTCTGAATTTAAGATTCCAAATCTTCGTGTACTTGTAGTGGAACTTAAACTTACAACTAAAGTCTCTTCTATATTTCTGCTATTAACTCTTTTACATGTAAGATTGTTTTTTATTCTCCCGGGAATTATACATCTTCTGGATTCAGTCTCTAGTATATTTAGAAGAGTACCATAATTGAATGGAAACTTTCTGAAAATGTTCCCAAATACTGAAAATACCCCCCAAATATTTTTTTTACTGTGTTTCCATTTATATTTTACTAACAGTGAAAATGGCTTTATGGAATTTGTTTTTGTGCAGTATATTTTTGAACTACGCAGTTAAATAATGAAGTTAAAGAACAATTTAGTGATTTTATTCAATATGTTTTATTTTTCTCTAAATACCTTAAATCAGTGTTTGTCAACCTGGGGGTCGTGACCCCTTGGAGGTCGCGAGGGGGGGTGTCATGGGGGTTCTGTTTGGCCCAATTCTATCATTGATGGGGTTCAGAATTGATAGTGGGTGAACTATAAATCCCAGAAACTACAACTCCCAAATTCAAAGGTCTGTATTCCCCAAACTCCACCAGTGTTTACATTTGGGCATATTGAGTATTTGTGCCAAGTTTGGTCCAGATGCATCATTTTTTGAGTCCACAGTGTTCTCTGGATGTAGGTGAACTACAACCCCCAAAGTCAAGATCAATGCCCTCCAAATCCTTCCAATATTTTCTGTTGGTCATGGGAGTTCTGTGTGCCAAGTTTCGTTCAATTCCATTGGTGGTGGAATTCAGAATCTCTTTGATTGTAGGTGACCTATAAATCCCAGCAACTACAACTCCCAAATGACAAAATCAATACCTCCCCAATCCCACCAGTATTCAGATTTGAATGTATTAGGTATGTGTGCCACATTTGATCCAGTGAATGGAAATACATCCTGCATATCAGATATTTACTTAACAAAATCACAGTTGTGAAGTAGCAAGAAAAATAATTTTATGGTTGAGGGTCACCACAACTTGAGAAACTGTATTAAGGGGTTGCAGCATTAGGAAGATTGAGAACCACCGCCTTAAATGATTTCTTTTAACAAAATATTTTAATATTTTAAATTTGTTTTAAATTAAATGTGGTATCCTAAATGCTGATGAGAAATCAGGTTTATTAATAAGTGAAAGAGCTGTTACAATTTTGTAATATGACAGCACAACTCCATAAATAGGTTCCATTGATTTTTGATTCTCCAGCTACGCTGATGGCATTCGCTTCCAGTGTAATTTAACAACTGGAGAAACAAAACAATGCAGCATGTTTTGACAACTGGAGAAACAAAATACCTTATTTTCCGGCATATAAGACGACTGGACACATAAGACCACCCCCAACTTTTCTAGTTAAAATATAGTGATTGGTATAAACTCACCATATAAGACTACCCTTCTTCCAATGCACACCAAATAAAAAAAACAAACAAACAAATATCAGATTTGATTTCAAATCCAAGACTATCAGAGTGGTAGCCAGATCTTCTGCTTAGAAATGGAGATGAGCACCAACCCCCAGAATCGGACTCGACTGGACTTAATGTCAAGGGAAAACCGTTACCTTACCTAGAGTGAGCCCAGGGCCAGGTCCAACGTCCCTTCTCCAACAACAACAGAACCCTAGAGTTGGAAGGGACTCCAATGGTCATCCAGTCCAACCCCACTCCTGCCAGGCAGGAAGACACCATCCAAGCCCTTCCAACAGGTGGCCATCCAGCTCTGCTTGATAATAACAGGATATTATCAACATATCCAGGATGTTGTAGCCCTCATAGTTCCCTCGCCTCGCTCACTCTTGGTATCCCCGAGCAGTGCAGCCTGAGGAGGAGGAGGGTGGAGGGAGGGAGTGGGGAGGAGGATCAGCAGGTCGCGCTACCAGGTTGGCTGGGGGTGGTGGCCGGCTGGGCTGTCCCCACAGCCACCGGCCTGGTGCTGGCTCTGCCTCCTCCCTCAAGCCTGGAGCAGTTGCTGCGGGAGCCGAAGCCGGAATGGGAGGGTGGTGCTGGGAGAGGCGGGGGCCTTCTCAGAATGGGATGAACACTGCTGGAAAAACTGTCCAGATAGATATGTGAGATGCATCAGTGTAGAGATGAAATCCATTTCTATCTGTCATTATCATTAATGCAGATGACACGGGTGTGACAAAGAGGAGGAGGGAGGAAAGGGGGAAAACAGGCAGGACCGGAAGCGGAAGCATCCTCCCCTCTGTGATTTCCACGCTCTTCTTTCACATCCAGGCACTTCGTGCTGGGTCATTCTAGCCCCAAGGCATTGCTTTGCGTTAACCATTTGAGTCCCTGGTGGTAGTATTCTAGATAAAAAAGCGGGGGAGCTTACTGTACTAACACCAACAGTTGGATATGCTAAGGATTGCTGTTTAGAATATTTTTCATATATCCAAAATATTTAATAATTCTGTTCCATCAATTCCATATATCAGAAGTATTAATAGAACTCTTAGTCCATAAAAGTATTCAAACAGCATTTAGTACAGAAATATATCGGTATCAGTGAAGTTCCGTGTTGCCCATAGCATTCAATATAAATACACACAAAAATCTGCACTATATTCCAATTCAGACATGTAAAATCTCAATTCACAAGGTGTCTACACAAACATATTAGTAACATTCCATAACATCACAGTGCGCATTTTGGATTGGTTTGTTCAGTTCAATAATTAATGATAAAGTCTTTCTATACTTCCCTAAACGGGATGAAATGAAATGTCCATATCCTTACTGAGAACTGATTGAAAAGGACTCCATTCGATACGTGTTACCTTCAGTCTTCGCGATGACTCATGAATACGCTGCTGGTTCTCGTTCGCTCAATGAGTGAATTCCTAGTAGCGCAGTAGCAGGATTGCTTCACCATTCCTGGTGAGTGCCGTGCCGACGGCTTTCGTAATACCTGGCGCCTTACATTAGGGCCGTTTCACACAGCAATACGTTTCCTCAGGGTTTCACAAGCGCTATTTTACAATCAAGCAGCAGAAAGTTCCTTTTTGGACAGTTGTTTAATATCAAGGACTTGACAAATATGAATCCTGAGCTAACAAGAACCGGCAGCGTATTCATGAGTCATTGCGAAGACTGAAGGTAACACCTATCGAATGGAGTCCTTTTCAATCCACTCTGATACAAAGGGTTGCCACTGATACAATTTCTGTCAGGTGGTAAGTGAGAAAAGAAAATTAATTATAGTGCCTTCCACTCACCTATGGAATACCTTGTTCTGTCTGTTCTCGTTATAGATATGCCAGCCTTCGTCTTCAAGTAGGCTTTTAACATGTAATGTGTTGACTTTATAATCATTTTTGCTGGCTTTATACTATTTTAATGTTGAATTCATCTGTTTATTTCAGTGGTTATTTTTGACCATTTAAAAATTGTTATTCTGATGGCCCTTGCAAGAAAAGTTGAGTATAATTTTATAAAGTTTTCTAAATCCGTATGAATTATCCCTACTACGGGCCAAAATAGCTTTGCCACCTTTTTTTTTGGTAATATGCACTGTTTCAATTTTTTTTTTACAATGCCAACGATCACATGCAACAGATTTTTTTTCTCCTGGAGAGCTTCCTTTCAGCTTCGTGCTCTTTGCTAACTGGAAAGGATACTAGCCAAATGCATAATTTTTGTTAGAGACAAGGTGTGTGAGGTCGCTCCGATATCTTGAAGAATCACGCAGAGTCCTCTGGTCGGTTCAACAAGTTTTATTAAAGGATCAACACTTTTAAAGTCAAGGACCTTTCCTTCACCCACACCTCACTTATATACTAACCCCCTCCCCTCCCTTCACCAGCAATGTTCAGGAGAGTTGCATCACTTCCCTCTGACTCAGCAGAACCCCAGGAGATTACATCATCCCATGAGCCAGCACCAATGCCCAGGAGAGTTACATCATTTCCTACTGACCCAGCAGAACCCAGGAGATTACATCATCCCATGAGCCAGCAATCCTTCCCAGGCTTGCATCATCCACCACTGCTCAGTCAGCGTTTGTTTTGGCTACATCAGATTGCGAGTCCCGCGGGCTCCCCAAGGCCGCGGGGATCCACATCTGACAGAATCTCCTCCTCCACCTCGTCCTCCCCCTGTGAAGACAAAATGGCATTCAATCCTTCGGTTCTACTGGAGGCTGCAGTGAAACGTAGGGTGGATTTTACCCATCCCTTTCGGTAAGACAAGCTCATAGGTGACTTGATTCACAGCCCTAGCAATCCTAAATGGCCCTAAATATTACGGTCCCAGTTTCCGCGAGGGAAGTCCCAACTTCACATTCTGTGTAGACGACCAAACCAGATCACCTTCCTGGTATACCTCCCCTTCCTGTCTCCGCCTATCACCAAACAACTTACATGCACGCTGAGCTTTCCTCAAAGCGTCAGTCACCACACTCCATTCCTCACGAGCCCGAGTACTCCACTCCTCCTTCCCTTCACCTTCCTGCAACACAGGGAGTTGTGGCAACGGCACCATCTCCTGCCCATAAACAACAGAAAACGGCGTCCGTCCGGTCGAAGAGTGCACTGAGCCATTATAAGCCATTTCTGCAAACGGCAACAAACCCGCCCAATCATTCTGCTGCCTATTAGTGTAAATTCGCAGATAGCTTCCCAACAATTTCTGCGTGCGCTCCACAGCGCCATTACACATAGGATGATACGCAGACGTAAGGCCCCGTTCAGCCCCCAAGGTTTCCAAAAACTTCTTCCAAAACTGGGCAGTAAACTGCACCCCTCGGTCACTAATCACCTGCTCTGGGCACCCATGCAATCTGTAAACATGCTGCACATACAACTTGGCCAACCTCTCAGCGGAAGGCAGCCTTGCCAATGGGATAAAATGCGCCTGCTTAGAAAACAAATCTAATACTGTCCAAATGTATCGATATCCCCGACTCACCGGCAGCTCGCCTACAAAATCTGTACTCACATGCATCCAAGGCCGGGTTGGAGATGCCACCACCTGTATTAATCCTTGAGGCTTCGCTGTGGGAGCTTTCCCCCTGGCACACGCCTCACACCCCTGCACATATCTTTGCACATCCGCTCTCCATCCGGGCCACCAATATCGTCCTCGCAACCCCAATATCGTCTTGGTCACTCCCCAGTGCCCTGCTGTCTTATGATCATGACACCGTTCCAACACCTTACTTCGCATCCCTCTAGGAACATATAATCTAGACCGAGCAAACCACAATCCCTCTTGTAACTTACACTCCTCTTTATGGTTGCTTAGCCAATCATCCTCTTGATAATGCCTCTGCATTTCCTCCTGCCAGCCCTCAAGTTTAACTTTCTCCTCCCTCTCCAGGAGTCTTGTCTGAGCTCGGGTTTGCACTCCCAAACCCCATTGCTTCTTTGAAAACACATCCCCCAAACTGGGGACAAGCTGGGGCCCCATTGAAGGGTAACGGGAAAGGGCATCAGCCACTACATTTTCCTTCCCTTTTATATGCTGCAAGGTAAAATCAAATCTAGCAAAATACTGCGCCCTTCTGACTAACTTCGGAGACAACTTCTGTGGGGTTCTCAAATACTGTAAGTTCTGATGGTCACTCAACACTTTGAACGGATGTATCGTTCCCTCTAAAAAATGACGGCAGGTCTGTAATGCACACCGCACCGCAGACGCCTCTTTTTCCCAAACCGGCCACTTTCTCTCTTGTTCTGTAAACTTCTTCGAAAAGAAAGCACATGGCCTCAATTCTCCCTTCCTATCTCTCTGCAGCAATGCCCTTCCATAAGCCCAAGCGGAAGCGTCACACTGCACCACGAAGGGCTTCTCCGGATCCGGATGTAATAACAACGGCTCACTAGTGAAAGCTCGTTTCAACTCCTCAAAGGCCTCTTGACACTCCTGCCCCCAAACTAATCGTGCCCCTGGGGATTTCACCTTTTTCGTCTCCCCCTTCCCTCTTGTCTTTAATAATTCGGTAAGCGGAAGGGTAAGAGTTGCAAAACTTGGGATAAACGTCCGATAGAAATTGGCTAACCCAAGGAAGGCTTGCAGCTGTCGCCTAGTCTGTAGAGGTTCCCAATCCAACACATCCTTCACCTTAGTGGGATCCATCGACACCCCCTCCCTGCTAATACGATACCCCAAGAAATCAATTCGTGACTTACCGAACTCGCATTTACTAAGCTTCACGTACAATTTAGCCTGTCTTAACCGCTCCAGCACTTCACGTACTAACTTTATATGCTCCGCTTTGTTTTGCGTCATAACCACAATATCATCTAAATATACATATACCCCTTTGTATAACAACGGATGCAATACTTCATTTATCAATTGCATAAATATGCTGTGGGCGCCGGCTAAACCGAATGGCATCACGGCCCATTGATATAATCCGAGAGGACAGGAAAAAGCGGTTTTCCATTTATCACTCCTTTTCACTCTCACCATATGGAAGGCATCGATTAAGTCCAATTTGGTAAAATACCTTCCCCCTCCCAACTGGCCCAGCAAATCCTTAATCAGGGGTAGCGGGTAACAGTTCGTAGTGCTCACAGCATTTAAACCCCGATAATCGATACACAATCTCAATTTCCCATCCTTCTTTTCACGGAAGATGACTGGTGCTGCAATCGGGGACTCAGATCTTTCAATGAATCCCTTCTTTAAATAATCATCAATCTGTTCCCTCAATGCTGCCTTTTCCCGCATGGACATCGGATAAATTTTAGGCTTAGGAAGCGCTGCCCCTTCCTTAATTTCTACCCGACATTCCACATTTCTTACTGGCGGAAGACACCTTGCCAACACCGGGTTGAATACATCCCCATAATCCCTGTTTTCTAGTGTGTGTCCCCCCCCCCGCCTCCCAAAAGGAAACGGAACTCAGGTTTCTGAATTAAGAATCCGGATGCCCCCCAATCTCCCGGAAGCTTCTCTAAAATAGGGGGGCACCCAAAATTCGAAATGAAAACAGAAGAAAAACAAAATGGATTTGCACACCCCTACTTGGTGCTCTTTGACAACAATCTTTAAGGAAAACAGGAAGCCACTCAAAACTGTATCTCTCCCCCACAGCAATATACACCTGTCAGATGTGGATCCCCGCGGCCTTGGGGAGCCCGCGGGACTCGCAATCTGACGTAGCCAAAACAAACGCTGACTGAGCAGTGGTGGATGATGCAAGCCTGGGAAGGATTGCTGGCTCATGGGATGATGTAATCTCCTGGGTTCTGCTGAGTCAGTAGGAAATGATGTAACTCTCCTGGACATTGGTGCTGGCTCATGGGATGATGTAATTTCCTGGGGTTCTGCTGAGTCAGAGGGAAGTGATGCAACTCTCCTGAACATTGCTGGTGAAGGGAGGGGAGGGGGTTAGTATATAAGTGAGGTGTGGGTGAATGAAAGGTGCTTTGACTTTAAAAGTGTTGATCCTTTAATAAAACTTGTTGAACCGACCAGAGGACTCTGCGTGATTCTTCAAGATATTGGAGCGACCTCACAGAAGTCAAAGCCCTTTCAACTTTCCCGAATTTGGAGAAGTTAAAGAGATGGCGGAGGAGGATTTTGGTGGATGGAACCTCTATCCGGAGGAAACCCGAAGACTGACGGAATGGGAGTGGGAGATGTTGGACCAGGTAGGGTTTCCAGATGAGTCCAGAGAAGCGGCGTTGGAGTTTACGTCGGCTCAGGTGGACACCCGAGCCCTCTGCGAAGAGTCCAGAGAAGTGGCGGCATGGTGCGCGTCAGCTCAGGTGGGCTTTCGAGGGGCCGGAGAAGAATCCAGAGAAGCGGCAGCTTGGAGTGGGGCTGTTCAGGTGGATCTTCAGGGAGCCAGAGGAGGGGCCAGAGAAGCGGCAGCAAGGTATGCGTCGGCTCAGGTGGCCCCTCAAGTGGCTCAAGGAGGAGTGCTTCGCTGTTTCTCTAGCCAAATAATACTTTTAACCTCCCCACTTAGGTTTTTTTAGAGTCATGACTAAAGACAATATATTTGTTCTTTCTTAACCAAATTAGAGGTGACAATAGTCCATTTACTATTGAGTAAGTTAGAAATTATGAGATTTCTTTGTAGATGAACATGCACAGGAGTGGTTCATGGAAAAAAGATCTGGAAGTGAGCAGTGTTTTCTCCCATGCTTTCCCCTTTGGAAATTTCCTTTCCCAGTTATTCCTTTAACTATGCTTAAACATTTAAAACATGAATCTGGACTGTGGTTAATGATAATCAGAGTTCCTGTTTAACTAGCTTGAGAATTCGGTGTTTAACCATGATTTGGGCAACTTTGCAGAGCTTGGAAAAAAACAAAATAATAATTAGTTCACTTGCATAATTAATTGATTCAGATAGCAGAATTCCACCATGCCTGAAAGATGCACTTGTAAGAGGACCTGTACTGAAATGGTATTCCCTGTTGGATAAATACTCAATTTTTGGAGAAGGTGTTGGAATTTCTGGTTGCTCATCCAACCTGCAGAAGTTCTTGGAGGAACGACTTCTGTAAGGAAAACAATTGTCATTAGCGTCTGTTTAGAATAGTAGATCCGTTTCAGTTTGGCTTCAGACTTGAGTATTATAGAGGCACATTTGGCTCTACATAGACCTGCGTCCTTAGCGGCATGCCATTGGGCGGAGCCAGCCTGAAAACAAACAGTTTGCGCCTTGGCACACATCGCGGAAACCTTCGAGAAACGCTACTCTTACCCAAATATGGGCTTTTGAACCAATTTCCTCGGAATTCTTCCACCACTGGAGTCTCCGACTTCATAACGGATTAAGGTACTGTAATAATATTAATAACATCGAGGAGTGGGAACCCCCCAACAGCTCAGCAGCCTGGACTTGATAAGACATTGCTGCAAAAAAAGGCCGCAATAACTGGCACAGGCTGGCAATTTAAAGTGTGTGGAACGAATTAACCATTGTGTAGTACTTATTCTTGTGTAAGAAACTGTGTATAGAGCCTTGTATGGCGAAAAGGATTTATGTGTAGTCTCACCAAATGTGTTGAACTGAATATCTGAAATTGATCCAAATGTGTTGAACTGAATATTTGACATTGATATATAATATTACTTGAATAATCACAATTTTTTGATACTGATTGACTCTTAACTAGTTATTTACAACCCTAAGTTGCTTTAGTGCTTTAGTCCACGGTGTAGCCCCCAGTTCTCTTGCTGTACTAAATAACCTGCTCAAGAAACTAGACTGAAAGGATTATGCTGGATCTCTCAGTGGCTTAAATTGAATTTGTATGTAAGTTGGAACAGCTACTTTTCAAAGTGTAACTCCCCCCTCCCTCCCTCCCCTTCTCTCTATATATGTTGTTTATTCATTCAATCACTTCCGACTCTTCGTGACCTCATGGACCAGCTCACGGCAGAGCTCCCTGTCGGCCGTCGCCACCCCCAGCTCCTTCAAAGTCATACATTTATATTAAGGCTGGTTGATCCAAGAAAAAAACCTTTCGAAACTCGTTTCAGATCTAATTGTAGCTGTTGTTTCGAATTATATGGACTTCCGAAACAATTCCGATAAATTTCGAAATTGATTCGGAAGTATTTCCGAAATTCAGAAGTCTTTGGAAATGGCGTCCGCTTTCAAAAATGGGCAAAAAAATCAGCGGAAGGGAGAGTCAACTGTTAGCCATCAGCCAATGAGCAATCAGCAAGAAAATTCGGAAATGACACCCAAAATTCAGAATTCTGAAATTCGGAATTCCGAAATTCGGAATTTTGGATTTTGGAATTCCTGTTGGGAGGGTTGCTCTCGAAATTGCTTAAAAAAGTCAGAAGTATAAAAAAAAACTTCCAAAATTCGGGCATATCCGAAATTGTAGAACAGCCCTAATGTATATGTATAAACTTCGGATCTCATAAGGAAGTGTTAACACCCAGGTGGGGTTTATTTTACTATCTTTGCCCATGTTCAGAAGATTTCACCCCACTTTCTGTCTTTGTGATCATTGTATTTTGACAAAAATGGCTTGTTGTGAAAACAAGGATTGATGATAAAGCTTCAGTTGAGTCATCTTTTCCTCATGATGACTTTTTCCACACATGGATTTCCCTTCCTAGGGATAGATTTCTCTCACTTCCTGTTGTCTCAGCCCTGTTTTTAACTATGAGTTGTTTGTAAGCCTGATGTTTGTAATTCTTGGACTGCCTGTATGTGGAATGGTTGGGAGAGATTATTTATCCTTCATTTACACAGTTAAATTAATGGCCAGGTGTACCTATTTCTTGAATTTTCAGGTATGATATGCCACTCCTGTTTGCATTACTTTATCACAGTTTAAGGGATCTTTGAAAAGTGCTCAGAAACTTCATTTATCTTAGTGAGGTAAATTTACAACTGACTAATGACTAAAGCTGGTTAAAATAATTTTATGATTTTCTTTTTGCAAAAGACCAACCGGCTGTGTTGTGTACAATTCAAAACACTGTTTTTAAATTATAAATCCTCATATAATGTAGGTCCAGGCTATCTGAAGGAGCATATCTTCCCAGATGAGCCTGCCCAAACTCTACAACCTTCAAAGGAGGCTCTCCTTTCAGTCCCACTAACTTCTTAGTTTTTTTGTTAAGAATATGAAAGGACAGCTTTGTATTTGCTCTTAGAATCCAGAGACTCACCTTCTCATCCCCAAATATCAGATGGTCATCTCTGTTCTGTTCTTCCATCAGCAAATGAGTGTTTCTATTCTGACAAGGTTTTTAGGAGCTGACTGCAACAATTTTAAATAGTTTAAATGTTGTTGTGTACCATCAAGTCCTGTTTTACTGACTCATATTTTTAATTGTTTTGGTTTTAAAGATTTCAATTATGTAGATGGTTCAACTGTATTTTAATAACATTTTTATTTATATTATTACCTTTATTTGAATTTTTGTAAATTGTGTTGAGTCCCAGTTTTGGGGAAAAGAGGGAAGGTGAATTAATATAATTATTCGCAATAAGCACCACTCTACTCCACTCATATGGATTTCTGTAAGTAGTAAATTGCTCTGCGTTGTAGGATTTTTTAGGCTGTATGGCCATGTTCTAGAGCAGGGGTGAACAATTATTTTTTCCATGGGGCCACACGAGAACCAAAAAATATTATGGAGGGCCACATAAAGGCTGAACTACATTCTACATAATATCAATTGAATTCTTTTAATAATAATAATAATAAAAGGCACTAAATTACGTTGTTGATATATTAATAAGACTGATAAGAGTATATGTTATGAGCAATGAAAAAGAGAGGTTGTCATAGGAAAAATGACATTTATTCACTAAAATTTACAAAACAATAGTTAACAAAATGTGAACATTTGTATCATTTGTGATTCATTATATTAATGATCATTTTCAGTCACATTCGCTTCAAAGCACATTTTGAGTTTCAATTATTCCTGGAAAGGTTCTTGGTTTTCTACAGACATATAAAAAACATTGCCCACATTTTTGGTTTAATCACCTCATTTGGTGCTATTCAGTAATTTTTTTCTTATTCAATGAGAGAAATCAAATCTCTGTTGGTCTTTAACAAGTGCATCAAAGTCAGGGACACTAGAAGGGTTTGGTGGACATTGACCTTGAGTTTGGGAGTTGTAGTTCACCAACATCCAGAGAGCACTGTGGATTCAAATAATGTTGGATCAAGACCAAACTTGGCCAAATGTGAACACTGGTGGAGTTTGCGGGAAATAGAGTTTGGCAATTGGGAATTGTAGTTGCTGGAATTTATAGTTGACCCACAATCAAAGAGCATCCTGAAATCCAGCAACAATGGAATTGAACCAAACTTGGCACACTGAACTCTCATGAGACCAGCAGAAAGAACTGAAAGGGTTTGCTGGGCATTGACCTTGAGTTTGGAAGTTGTAGTTCACCTACATCCAGAGAGCACTGTGGACTCAAATAATGATGGATCTGGACCAAACTTGGCACGAATCCTCAATATGCCCAAATGTGAACACTGGGGAAATTTGGGGGAAATAAACATTTGGGAGTTGGAGTTGCTGGGATGTATAGTTCACTTACATTAAGGAGCAGGGGCATGCCGTGCCGGTAGGCAGCGGCTGGCGAGGAGGGCAGCCAGGAAGCGCTCCAGGGCCTCCATCTCGTGGTGCAGCCTCTTCCCTGCCTCAAAGCCGCTTGCCAGACCCTACCCCTCGCCTGTAAGCAATGGAAGAGGCAGAAAAGAAGGGAGGGGGGAAAGAACGCGAGGCAAGAGGGAGGGGAAAGAGCGTGAGGCAGAAGAGAAGGGAGGGGGGAAAGCGTGAGGCAGAAGAGAGGGGGAGAGAGCGCAAGGTATGGGGGAGCGCGCGAGGTGGAAGGGAAGGGAGGAGGAGGAGAGCAAAGGCATGCTCTGCGGCGGCGCTTGCTCCTGGCCTCCACCTCTTCTCCCCCCTCCCTTCCCCTCCGTTGACTGCTCTGCTTGCCTGCCGGGGCCCTTACGCAGGCCGGTCAGAATCGGCTGGCGGGCCACATGCGGCCGGCTGGCCGTGAAATGCCCAGGTCATAATGCCTCTAGAACATGGCCATATAGCCCGAAAAAATGTACAACAACGCAGTGTTTCCGGCCATGAAAGCCTTCAGCAATACAGTAAATGGTTCTGTTTGCTTCTGCTTATTCACTGTGGGCTATGAGAGAGAAGGTAGGAGAAATGACTTGGTTCATATAGCTTTCTGCTGGGCTTCTACATAGTTGCTTATGGCAAGCTGACAGTTTTCCTTCTTTCTTTCCTAGTAGCAGAATGTTCTGTGAGTCTAGGAAATAAACACACAGGTCTACAAAGCAGTGTATCTTCCACAGGAAATGTTTTAAATTATTTATTTTCTTATTAATTAATTGCTAAATAATTATTTTAAAATAATATTATTTTAAAACAATTAAATTGTTGCAGTTGTGCAGTTTTCATTCTCTGGATATTATATGGCACATTTATATACTTCCTTACAAAAATACAAAGTCACTGCATACAGAACTCTTCCAAAGAGGCAGTTCAAAGGAGAAAACAACATATTATACCACAAGTGAGCAATGGTGTCAATCACAAAAATTAGCTGTTCTTTCCTGGGGTTTCTTAAAAACAAGTAGTAACAACATTTAATAAGTGATTAAATCAGTTCATTAAAAAGGTTCTCATTAAAAGGTACTCTTCAATCAGGTTTTGCCTACTAACATTCTCATTTCTTGATCTTGGTTAAATGGAAACTTCCGTTAGGATTTATTTGAAATATAGTTAAGAAGAATAGGGTAATTTTGTACCTCAGGAATTGCGTTGGGATTGGAAAACTACTTTTTAGTTGAATGTTGATTTATTAACCACATTTAAGGGAGAACCGATACTGTGTCTGTATGACACAAACAACTTGCTATGACAACAAAAATGCATTTTCTAAATAAAATATTCTTTCCATTACAGCATTATCTGCATACCAGAGGTACTACAGTTTACAATCTGACTACTGGAAGGTCCGTATAGATTTCTATATTTTGAAATAATATTTTAATTTTACAATTTTATACAAGAAATCTTATATTTTATACTATACAATGTTTTCATTTAAAGTCTGCTTTTTAGAGCTCAATAATGCACATAACAAACATAACAGTGGTGCTGGATTAGATCAAAGGTCTATGTACTTTATCATTCTGTTTGTCATGGTCAGCTAGATGCCTACAGGAGGCTTGGGAATACAGTGGATTTCTCATTCCACAGCAATTGGTGCTCATAAACCACTGATGCTGAAGTCATTGGCTGTGATGGCAATGATAGTTTCATTTTCCATGTATTTAGTTCCTCCCCTTTCATAGAGGATAATGTATTGATATGCAAATGAACAGAACTGTTGAAGTTGGTGGCCATTACCACATGCTGCAGAAGTAGATTGCATAGTACAACGGTGTGTTGTGTTCTATTTGTCTGAGCTAAATTTTTCATTAGGAATTTAATCGGCTGTCCTGTGGTTATAATGTTGTGAAAGCGAAAGCAGAAATTCTACACCTGCAGAGCACATTGCATAAGCATTTTGGTAGTAGGCATTCCCAGTATACCATTTTTGCACCCTTCCCAACTAAACCTTCAGTTCCTTTTGTCTACTGTTGCTGCAGCATCAATTAGGTGTCTTCTGAGCATTTACTAATACTTCAGAATAATTCTTAGTTTGACTTACACCTTATACTAGGTTTGGGTTTCAATATCTGCAATGATCACTTCTTGTTTCTTTTTCTGTCTTCTCATATTGATAATGTCTTGTATTTATGGTTTCTTAACTTGATTTCGCCGAATGTTTGGTAACTCTCTATTGCTTTATGGTTTCTTCTGTGTGCTTTAAATGCTGTGTCTCCTGCTGGGGTGGAGGTGAGGATCCTGACACTCAAAAGTGCCTTTTTTGTCTGGGAGATATCGTACCTATTCTTGTTGCCAGACTTCCAGTCCACAAACCTTTTGAAACCATAAACCATAAATCTTAAGGCTCTATCTTAAGAAGAGGTTTTTAATGCTTCTGATACCGCTATGGAGAATAGGACTTATTATACATGGCCAATGCCATGAAGCTCAGCCAATGCAGATAACTTTGGATTCCTTGGTACAGGTAGCCTTGAAGTGCTTTCCCATGGAAAACTCTTTTATGTCTGCACAAGCTTCCTTTGGATTTCCTAAACAGTTTGCTGAAGCCGACAAAAGGGCTTCACATAAGTATACCTTGAATCCACAAGGTGTAGGGCCTTTTCAATCTCTTCCCCAACCTTGTGGAACGCTTTACCACCATATGTAAGAGCCATGCCCCAATTTACGGTCATTAAGAACATAAGAACATAAGAAGAGCCATGCTGAATCGGGCCTCAGCCCATCTAGTCCAGCATTCTGTGTCACACAGTGGCCCACTAGTTGTACACAGGGATCTCTAGCAGAAAGGAGGGCAAAACCCTCACCTGCTCCCGACCCCCCCACAACCAGTACCCGGGGAAAATCCTGCCTGCCTCAATCAACACAGAGGTGGCACTTGGATGTCCATTTCAGTAACTACTGATTCCCTTGGTATCCATGAATCTGTCTAATCCTGCCTTGAAGCTGTCCAGGCCGACAGCTGTCACAACCTCCTCTGGAAGTGAATTCCATAACCCAATGACCCTCTGGGTGAAGAAATATTTCCCTTTATTTGTCCTAACTTTCCTACCTTGGAGCTTTAGGGAGTGCCCCTAGTCCTAGTGTTGTGTGACAGAGAAAATATTTTTCTTTATTCACCTTTTCTATCCCATGCATGATTTTATACATTTCGATCAAGTCACCTCTTAAACGCCGTCTTTCAAGGCTGAAAAGACCAAGGCGTTGCAACCTGATTTCATAAGGGAGCTGCTCCATCCCTTGGATCATTTTTGTTGCCCTTCTTTGTACCTTTTCCAGTTCCGTTATATCCTTCTTGAGGTGCGGTGACCAGAATTGCACACAGTACTCCAGATGTGGCCTCACCATAGATTTGTAGAGAGGCAATACAACATTTGCCGACCTATTTTTCGATTCCCTTCCTGATCATGCCAAGCATAGAATTTGCTTTTTCACTGCTGCAGCGCACTGGATTGACATCTTCATTGAGCTGTCCACCAAAACCCCAAGATCCCTTTCCTGGTTTGTCTCAGAAAGCTTTGATCCCATCAGTTGATAAGTGTATTTGGGGTTCTTTGCCCCGATGTGCATGACTTTACACTTGTTTAGGTTAAAACGGATTTGCCACTTTGTTGCCCATTCACTCAATTTCGAGATATCTTTCTGGAGCTCTTTACAGTCAGTTTCATTTTTAACTACCCTGAACAGTTTAGTGTCATCTGCAAACTTTGCTACCTCACAATTTACTTCTACATCCAGATCATTTATGAATAAATTAAAAAGTAACGGTCCTAAAACTGAACCTTGGGGTACGCCACTTCTCACCTCTTTCCATCCAGAGAAGTGTCCATTTATTACCACCCTTTGTTTCCTACAGTTTAGCCAGGTTCCAATCCATGTCACGATGCAAGGACTCGGCCGGCCCCTTAATCACACACACAGAGACGGTAAACAGCTAACTAGTTTATTGTAGAATAAGGAACAAGTAAAAAGGCAATTGTCCAAAAGGTATTGAAAGTTCAGTTCAAAGCAAAGAGTTCGTAGCAAAATCTAAAGGCAAAGGTCTTGGCAGTAGACTTGGCAAAAGCTCCGCAAATCCAAGCGGATCAAAGAACAAGGCAAAGTTCAAACAAAACCCCAAGAAACTTCTTGGCAAGGTACGAGCCGCAGCTTGGCTCCGTGGTGCTTGGCTCGCTACACTTCACTAGGTTAGAAGTGGCCGAGCTACTGAGGATCCGTTCCCACGGATCCTATACTTAAACCTCACGGCGGGGCCCCCAACGCTCTAGGCTTCAGCGGTAATCTGTGCTACGGGATCTTCGCCTCTCTGGCACTCTAGGCTGCGGTGCCATTCCCTCCTGCTGGAGTCGATGCTCCGTCTCCTATCAAAGCTCCGACCTTGCCTCCCAGCACCTGGCTCGCTATCTTCATGAGAGTCAAACTCCCCTTCGTCTTCCATGGCCTCCTCGCCCATGTTTTCCCAAATTCTCTCCTGTGATCCGTACCCACCCGGTTTCTCATAACAATCATCACTATCAGCGCTTTCAGGATCAGCCTGACCTTCATAGTCCTCATAGGCATCCGGCCATCCTTCATGCCAAGCCAAGCTCTCTGTGGGAGAGGAAGGTCCGGCTAGCTCATTAACCCCTTCCTCCATTTCATCCTCAGCTGCGTCTGGCTCTAATGCAAGTGGGACCCCCGGTGCTGCCCCCTGCCCCCCAGGCACAAAAGAGAACTGGGGTGCTACAATCCAGGACAAGACCTGTCCCCTGATTCCATGGCTGAAGAGCTTATTTAGGAGCCTTTGGTGAGGGACTTTGTCAAAAGCCTTTTGAAAGTCAAGGTAAACAATATCGACTGGGTCCCCTTTATCTATGTGTTTATTTACACCCTCAAAGAATTCTATCAAGTTAGTAAGACATGATTTGCCTTTGCAGAAACCATGTTGATTTTCCTTCAGCAATGCCTGTTCTTCTATGTGCTTAGTAATTTTTTCTTTAATAATGGTTTCCATCACTTTGCCTGGAACTGAGGTTAGACTAACTGGCCTATAATTTCCTGGATCACCCCTGGATCCTTTCTTGAAGATTGGAGTTACATTTGCCTCCCTCCAGTCCTCGGGTACAGTGCCTGATCTTAGAGAAAGGTTATATATTTTGGCTAGAATTTCAGCAATTTCACACTTGAGTTCCTTAAGAACTCTGGGGTGGATGCCATCTGGCCCTGGTGATTTGTTGACATTTAGTTTAGTAAGGCATGTGAGAACATCTTCCTTGTTTATCTCTATCTGGTTTAATTCATTTAATTCCCTCCCTGAAAAACTGACTCAGCTGTAGGCATATGTTGTCTGTCCTCCTGTGTGAAAACGGAGGCAAAGAAGTCATTTAGCCGCTCAGCAATCTTCTTGTCTTCACTTATTGTCCCTTTCTTACCATTTTCGTCAAGTGGCCCAACTGCTTTTCTAGTTGGGTTTCTGCTTCTGATGTACCTAAAGAAGTTTTTGCTATTTTTTAAAATATTCTTAGCTATATGTGCCTCAAAATCTCTCTTGGCTTTCCTGGCGGTTGCTTTGCATTTAGTTTGCCAGAGCTTGTGTTCCTTTCTGTTCTCCTCAGTAGGAAGAGCCTTCCATTTCTTAAATGAGTTTTTCTTCTTTCCAATCACATCTTTTACTTCATTTGTAAGCCATACCGATGTCCTCTTGGACTTTCCCTGCCTCTTTCTTATTTTAGGAATGCATTTTAGTTCGGCTTGTTTTAAAGTATTTTTAAACAGTTTCCAAGCATTCTGGAGGGATTTGATTTTTTTACTGTTCCTTTTAGTTTGTTCTTTACTATTTTTCTCATTTTGGTGAAATTCCCTTTGTGAAAATTTAAGGTCTCTGTGTTAGTTTTCACTGACAGTTTGCTATCCAAACTTAAGTTGAAGGTTATTGTGTTGTGGTCACTGGTACCTATGGGCTCAGTTACAAGGACATCTTGAACGAGATCTTGTTCATTAGTTAGCACCAAGTCCAGGATCCCCTTTCCCCTGGTTGGTTCCATGACCATCTGCTCAAGGGAATAATCAGCTATCATGTCGAGGAACCTTGTCTCTCTTTCATGCGTAGAACAAGAATTTAGCCAATCTATTCGGGATAGTTGAAGTCCCCCATTATGACTAATTTATTGCTTTTTGAGGCCTGTTTAATTTCATTTTCCAGATAGCAGTCTGCCTCTGGAGTTTGGTTGGGAGGGCGATAGCAGATCCCTAATGCTAGATTAGTTTTTTGTCCTGGGACTTTTACCCACAATGTTTCTGTAGGTGAGTTTGAATTTTCTTGAAATTCTAATTCATGAGATTCTAGCTCTTCATTTATGTACAAGGCCACATCGCCACCGTTTTTCCCTCTCCTGTCTTTCCTGTACAGTTTATAACCTGGAATTTTTGTGTCCCAATTGTTTTCCTCTGTCCACCAGGTTTCTGTTATGCCAATAACATCAATATTTTTTTCTTTTGCCAAACATTCCAACTCCCCTATTTTTGTTCGAAGGCTTCTAGCGTTTGCGTACAGACATTTATATTTATTGCTCTGATGCCCTTTCAACTTTGGCTGTTTATGAGAATTTGTAGAAGGCCTACCATGTCCTACCTCTTGACTACTTTCTATCTTTTCTGTTGACTCAGCCATTTGTGCGTAAATTTCATCCTCCATACTTGGCGTTTCACCCTCTCGAACTGGAAGCTGCCCAGCTCCTGTCGACTTTCCCCTAGGAATCAGTTTAAAAGCTGCTCTGAAGCCTTTTTAATATTAATTGCCAGCAGTCTGGTTCCATTTTCATTCAAGTGTAACCCGTCCCTTTTGTAAAGGTTTGGCTTTCCCAAAAATGTTCCCCAGTTCCTAACAAATCTAAACCCTTCCTCTCGACACCACTGCCTCATCCACGCATTGAAGCTCCTGAGCTCTGCTTGTCTGGCTGTCCCTGCGCGTGGAACCGGTAGAATTTCTGAGAATGCTACCTTTGAGGTCCTGGACCTTAATCTTCTACCTAGCAACCTAAATTTGGCTTCCAGGACCATCCGTTTGGCCTTCCCAATGTCATTGGTACCGACGTGTACCACGACTACTGGCTCCACCCCGGCACTATCTACCAGCCTATCTAGATGCCTCGTGATGTCCGCAACCTTTGCACCCGGCAGACAATTTACCATGCGGTCATCACATCCATCAAAAACCCAGCTTTCTATGTTCCTGACAATCGAATCGCCCACTACAAGAAGCCCCCCTCCTACCACCCGTTGAGAAGTATCCTCGGTGCAAGAGGATATGGGCACATCCTCCGAGGAAGGGGTCCCAACTATGGGAGCCGGTCCCTCTTCCTCAGACTGATGTCCTCCCTGCCCAAGACCCCCATTTTCCAAAGCAGCTGGAGGGCTGCTCAGATGGGATGCTCCTATTTCATCCCTGGAGATCTCTTCCTCCTGCCTCACTTCCTCTCTGTGCTTCTCCAGGTCTGCTACCTTGGCTTCAAGGGAAAGAACATGTTTCCTGAGAGCCAGGAGCTCACTGCAGCGAATGCACACCCAAGACTTCTGCCCAGCAGGCAGATAGTCATACATGTGACACTCAATGCAAAACACTGGTAAGCCCCCCTCCCACTGCTGGCTGACTGCCTCCATTTCTTGTTGATATGTTTTTATAATTTGACTCCTTTATTCTAGATAATTTGACTTTTTTTTCTTCCTTTTTGTAGATTTACTGTTTGTTTTGGTCTTGATTTACTTTTTTACAAGTCTTTGGATATTTCTTTCTTTTTTAAAAACTTGTTATAGGTTTATGTTGTATCGCGCGCCTATTGGTGCGCGGGCTGCTAAAAAATACCTACTAGCAGCTAATACTAGAAGCTAAGCAACAAATTTACCCAGGAACTTACCAGT
Source organism: Anolis apletophallus (assembly GCA_030556195.1). Classification (NCBI taxonomy): domain Eukaryota; kingdom Metazoa; phylum Chordata; class Lepidosauria; order Squamata; family Anolidae; genus Anolis; species Anolis apletophallus. The sequence continues at coordinate 51,821,786 of JARBWK010000004.1, read as the reverse complement.
GCTCCTTTCTTTCTCCTTTATTTATTTTCTGTTTTCTTATTTGCAAGTAGTCTGCTTAAACTGCTCCTCACAGAGACAGTTGGCTGACTGATTCGGTACAGCTCTCCCAGGCAGACCAGCCAGCCGAGCGCACCTCCCAGGAACCTCTTGGCTCTCAGGGGTGTCGGTTGAGACTGTGGTGCAGCTTTACAGAGGCTTCAGTCCTTCCTGGAAGGTCGGTGTGATCACCGAATGTGATCTCTGCCAGACAGGAGCTCATCCTGGTGATGTCTACCCCGGAGAAAGGGAGGCAGACAGCGCGTTTGGCCCGGGCAGCTCAAGCCTCGGCATCGAAATAACAGACGAGGCCATCTTTTCGCCCACCGCCTCCTCCTCCACCTTCTATATCTCCCTCCTGCCCAGTCCGAGGCTGGAGAAGGTGACGACGAGGCACCTGAATTCATCCATTCAGGTTCGGCACTGTTCCTCGGTATCGACAGGTCACCGACCCATGATGCGTATGCGATGAACCCTCAGTCGCCGACTGACAACGTACGAGCATTTGCCGATGAAATGGCTCGCATGCCGGATACACTGGGCCTGGAGATCAAGCAGACTTACAAAGCCGTGACTGACCCAGTCTTTAGACAGTCCAGTCAGAGGCCCCACTGGGTCCCGTTGCTGCTGTTTCTGCCGTACCTCCTTGATGTTATCCAGGCCTCCTGGAAAATCCCATCGTCCATACTACCCACCTTAAAAAAGATCAAGGCCTGGTATTGTACCGGTTATGAAGGTTTCGAATGGCTGAAGCACCATCTCGACCCAAACTTGGTAGTCGTGAGGGCAACACAGTCCCCCGGTCGGCGGTCTTTTACGCCGTCCAATTGTGAGGGAAAAAGATTTTAAGCGATGGGATGGAAGTTATATTACGGGGCCCTCTTGCTCACTAGAAAGGCCAATTATGGTGCATGCATGGTTGCATGCTATCAAATTTTGTGGGAGAAAGCCCTTCCTTCTTCCAGCGAATGTCAGACGAAAACCGTGCTGTTCTGACTACTTTGGCTCAGGAGGCTAACTCCCTAGGGCATCAACAGATCCAAATGGCAAAACACACTGGTGACACTGCTGGCAAAATGATCGCCGATGCCATTGCCATCAGGCGACATGCTTGATTGCGATTGTCAGGACTCTTGACCTCATCAAGACAGGTCCTCAAGGATCCCCCGTTTGATGCCCTGGGCTGCTTCAATGCTGGCACTGACGACAAATTAAAGGCCAACCAAGACTTTAAATTGTTGGTGGCAAAGTGTGGTATCGAGAATCAATCTCAGACGCAGAGGACACACTGGTATTAATAGACCAGGCGTAGATACGGCCAGCCGTACCGTCAATACCCGTACCGTCAATCTCTTTGCTCTCTGCCAAACCCGCAGCCGCATCAACAGCAGCAACACCAGTCACAACAACTGTAGCATTCTGCTCTCGGCACGCGTCGGACAACAACCAACCCCGACGTCACATTTGATGCCTCACAGGGAGGTGCCGTCTCCTTCTCAGGTACAGATGTCACTACCATACAGCCTCTTCCCACCCTACCATCCATCCCCCAACCTCCCCACCTACTGTTTGGGGACTGCCTGGTGCACTTCATCGATGTTTGGCAATTCATCACCTCACATGCATGGGTGCTCAAGGTTGTCAAAGAAGAGCTCCCCCTGACGGGTCACATCGTTGATACCGAGCCTTCTTTGCCAATCCTGAAAGAGGTCAACACCTTGCTTCAAAAAGGAGCAATTTCTCCCTCTCCAGCATGCTGCGACTGGCAGGCATTCTTTTCACGGTAGAAAAAAACACACTGAGAAATAAATATCTCTGAATAACCAGGCACTACAGTAGCAAAATAGTAAAATATATCAATAAATGCAAATATCATAGCACAACAATGAAGGAGCATCCCATATCCATGCATAGGAAAATACAGTAATCACTTGATATACACAATTCAATAATACGCTCCAAGTAGTAAACAGTAGTACAGGAATACAGATGCAAATACATACAGGGTAAATACCCAACAGAGTAAATGCAGGCTCACAGTAAATACCCGGAAACCCAGGTGAATATAAACATTGACGGTCGGAGGAGGCCAGGAGGCGTGTCTGGTTGCCGCGTCAGGCTCAACTCGCCAAGTGGGGAAGCCTTTACTACTGACGTCATACGGACACGCCCCCAGGCTTCCCCACTTGGCGAGTTGAGCCTGACGTGGCAGCCAGACACACCTCCTGGCCTCCTCCGACCGTCAATGTTTATATTCACCTGGGTTTCCGGGTATTTACCCCACACAACCGTCAATCACCTTGATGACAGATGCGTCGATGTTCGCCTGGGGATGCCCTACAGGAGAACTCTCCGTCCAGGACCAGTGGTCCCCACAGGAGAGGTCTCATCATATCAACTACATGGAGTTGCTGGCCATCTTCAAATCTCTGAGGGCGTTCACTCCCCAGGTCATCAACAAGACTGTGCGGATCCTCACGGACAATATGGTAGCCATGTATTTATTTACCATATTTCTAACCCACCCTTCTCAACCCCAGAAGGGGGACTCAGGGTGGCTTACATTCAGCCCCATCAAGAGGCTAGTTCAACAATACAACAAAATCACAACATCAACATATGATAAAAACAACATAATTAAAACCATGCAAAGTCATCACTACACATTTAGCCAGTCTCATCAGTCTTCATGCCAATCCAGTTCATCCCTTAAGGTGCTGATTGCATTTATTGCCCAAACGCCTGGTCCCACAGCCATGCCTTTTTTTCTGAATGCTAGGAGGGATGGGGTCGATCTTATTTCGCTTGGAAGTGCATTCCACAGGCTGGGAGCCACCGCTGAGAAGGCCCTGTCCCTTGTCCCCGCCAGGCGCATTTGAACTATAGAAGGGAGCGAGAGCAGGGCCTCTCCGGATGATCTTAGATTTCAAGGTGGGGCGTAGGGGTGGATGCGTTCGAACAAGTAAGCTGGGTCAGAACCGTTTAGAGCTTTATAGGTCCACACCAGCACTTTAAATTGGGCTCGGAGGTGGACCAGCAGCCAGTGGAGCTGACGTAACAGGAGGGTGGTATATTCCCTATATGTCGCCCCTGTTAGTATTCTGGCTGCCGACCATTGTACTAGTTGGAGTTTCCGAACCGTCTTCAAAGGCAGCCCCACGCAGAGCTCGTTGCAGTAATCTATTCGGGATTTAACCAGAGCATGGACTACCGTAGCCAAGTCAGACTTCCCAAAGTACGGGCGCAACTGGCGCACAAGTCTTAGTTGTGCAAAAGCTTCTCTAGCCACCGCCGAGACCTGGGGTTCCAGACTTAAAGATGAATCCATAATCACTCCCAAGCTGCAAACCTGCGTCTTCAAGGGGAGTGTAGCCCCATCCAACACAGGCTGTAACCCTATGCCCTGTTTCGGCCTTACTACTGACCAGGAGGACCTCTGTCTTGTCTGGATTCAATTTCAATTTGCTAGCCCTCAGCCAGTCCGACACAGCAGCCAAGCACCGGTTCAAGGTATGGACAGCCTCCTTAGTGACAAGTGGGAAGGAGTGACAGATCTGGACATCATCTCCATACAGATAACACCGTACTCCGAAACTCCGAATGATCTCCCCCAGCGGCTTCATGTAGATGTTAAATAACATTGGGGAAAGTACTGAACCCTGAGGGATTTCGCAAGACAACGGTTGTGGAGTCGAACAGGTGTCACCCAATATCACCTTCTGATACCGACCTTCCAGGAAGGACTGGAGCCACTGCAAAGCAGTACCCCCAAGTCCCATCTCTGCGAGGCATCTCAGAAGGATACTGTGGTCAACGGTTTTGAAGGCTGTTGAGAGGTCCAGCAGAACCAACAGAGACACACTCCCCCTGTCTAGTTCCCAGCGTAGATCATCCATTAAGGCGACCAAGGCTGTTTTAGTACCATGTCCCGGCCTAAAGCTTATGTGAACAAGCAGGGCGGCACAGGTTTCAGAAAGTTGCTGGTGCTCTCCCTGACTCTTTGGGATTGGTGCGTGGCTCATGTGACATCGATCTTGATACTGCACTTCCCGGGCTTCCTAAACGTCGAGGCTGGCCCCCTCAGCCGATCATCCTCCCACAAGTGGATGATCCATCCAGACGAACTCTCAGAGCTGTTTGACGACTGGCGCCGACCGGCTGTTCACCTCTTTGCCTCGCCTGTGAATGTCCAGCTCCCTCAGTATGGAGCCCGCCTACCCCCGGATGCAGCATCTGGCTGCCTCAGGGATGCCCTGCTTTTGGACTGGTCCGAGGGATTGCTCTACCCCTTCCCTCCATTTCCTCTCATCCTCAGGGTGTTCGAGAAGATCCAGTTGTTCCGGGCCAATTGCATCCTGTTGACCCTGGTGACGAGGCAAGCATGGTATCCTGTCCTCCTGCAGATTTCCAATGGTCAGTACCATCCTTTTCCTCTGCACCACGATCTCCTCACGAGGGAACACGGTCTTGTTCTCCACCCCGACCTGCCCTCCCTTCATCTGACAGCTTGGAGAATCCAACTCTGATGTCGCTGCAGCCAGCGTTGCGCTCCATCATGGCAGCAGCCCACAAACCAGTGACTGTCAAGGCCTATGCCTTGTGCTTCACTCGGTTCCAGAGGTTTCTTCGGGATTGAGGTGACAAAACATTTCTACCTTCGATACCGACAGTCCTCAATTTCCTGCTTTCCCTGTCTGAGCGCAACCTGTCGCTGTCGTCACTAAAGTTTTACTTGGCAGGTATCTCATGGCATGTCCAGCAGCGAGGAGGGATGTCCTTTTTCCACAGTACCAAGATAAAGACATTCCTGAAGGGATAAACCAATTTGCACCCTCCAGTCCATCCTCCGACTACGCCTTCTCTTGTGGAAGGTGGTCTTCTTGGTGGCAATCACCTCTGCCTGCTGCCCTTCTGAGCTCGCAGCATTGCGGGTTGATGAGCCATATTTGCTGTTCAATTCGAACTGAGCGGTTGTCTGCTTGGACATTTCTTTTCTGCCGAAGGTGGTCTCTCCTTTTCATGTTAATGAGGACATTGCCCTTCCATCGTTTTTTCAGGCCCCAATCACTCTGACGGAAAGGAGACTGCATCTACTCAACGTCCGTAGGGCCCTATTGTTTTATCGGGACAGAACCTCTCGATCCCCTAGGACTCCAAGACTGTTCGTGGCCTACGCTCAGGACTAGCTTGGTCTACCAGTTTCGTTCTAGTGATTGTTTAATTGGGCTGCCTCGACCATTGAACTATGTTACGAGCTGGCCCACCACCTGCCTCTGCCAGTTGTCCGGGCCTGGTCGACAAGAGGCATGGCACCCTCAACTGCTTTTCTGAAATGCATCCCTTTGGACTCTATCTGCAAAGCAGCTATTTGGTCCAGTCCTCTTGTCCTCCGTGAACATTGTTCCCTGCGGGGAATGCCTTTGTTGTACCCAGATTATCGCCGCATCAGCTGTACCGCCTCTGGTTATCCTTGTTAATGAAGTCGTTTACTCCTGTTGTGGTTTTTCTCTATGTCCCGCCCCCTCTTTTCATAAGTGGGCATAGCGTGGTCGCCCCATCCCCAAGAGCTACCTTCTATTGTTTTTCGTAATGTTTTCTTGTTGCAACTGCCACAATGTTTGTTCGTAAATAACATTATGATTCCATGCCTTCTGAATGTATATGCTTGTCAATACTGTGCCCAAATCACGGACACTGCTGTGTTTCAAGTGTAATGTTTACACAAGTTTGCTACCTCAATGTTGTGTGGGTATGCCTCTGTTGATATTGAACTGATTGCCCTCTTGGGCTTAAGGGTGCTTCGCCCCATTAACATTGGGACTGTATGTCCTGTTCTTTATTGTTGCTGTTTTTTCGCAATAAATCAAGTTTTTGGTACTTAGAGAATGGTCGGTTTGTTCTTCCCGCCTCCAGGATCTTAGCTTGCTAATCTCCACATGTGTGCATTCACAGAGACCATGAAGAAAAATGGAAGGTTGCATACCTGTGACCATCTTTCTTCGAGTGGTGCTCTGTGAATTTACACAAACCCGCCTAGCCTCCCCTCTTACAAACCTCCTCCTTTCTCGCTGCCTTGCAGCGTAGGAACTGTGGAGTGTGCGCACGGGGAGCCTTTTATGCCCTGCTGGGGCCTGGGCGGGGTTACCACTAAAACTTGAAAAGTTTAAATTTGGGAAGTTTCCGTTGGGGCCTGCGCACGCCCAGTCACTCCGCATGTGTGAATTCACAGAGCACCACTCGAAGAAAGATGGTCACAGGTATGTAACCTACCATTATTAACATGAATGCCAGGAATTATGAGCTCATAAATTCAGATTGCAATTCATAATTTATGGAAGATAATGGCAAGGTAAGATGAGAGAAAGTGAAAGAAATAGCGTTTCAAGGAAAACATTCCACTTAAGAGCCCAGCAGTTTGTAAACAACAGTAAAAAAATTAACAGATCACAAAGAGCTTCCTCACTATTTCCAAACTCATCATTAGGTCTGACTACAGAATTGGAGGATACATGGAAATCAGAAAAAAGGGGGAGGAGAGAAGAGTAAACGAAAAGAGGACGAAACATGTGGGGAGGAGTTTTAGGGAATTTTTTTCACTTTGGCAAAATGAAAACAAGAATAACTATTTTGAAGGATTGCAAAGGGGTTCATTGTCCCTCGCCTCAAATTATAATATACAGCATTATATACGATACAATAATATATTTTAGAAGCCAACATAAAATCAATAGAGGCGAAGAACTGAAGAAGAGTACAAACCATGAGAAACACAGGTGAATAGATTGTGATTGACAAGGAAGAAACACCAGGCCTATAGAGACTGAAGGTCTGTGACTGCTTGACCACTAAGCAAGCTGGTTAGTCCTCCATCTCATTCCATACCAGGTGTCTTTTTATTTCTGTTACCTTCTTGAATTGCTTTCCAAATATTACTGTACTAGATTCTGTTGCATGTGATGCATTTCCTCTGATATCAAACCTTTGTCTTCCTAAGACTCCCTGTCCTACAGAATCTGCCAGAGAAACAACTATCCATGTTCAGTAAATATTCAAAAAAAGTATTCTAAAATAAAGTAGTCCATTAAAACAGAATCAATTTAGTGAATTGGGCGACCATAGTAGAAAAATTAAATGAGCTAACAGTTCACTGCATCAGTTTATCTAGTTATTTCCAAAGCTCTGCTCCAGAATCCATTCAGCTTCTCAGTGCTGCAGAAGAAATTATTTATTTATTAATTTATTATTTCAGGGTGACTTACATATGTTAAAAACACTATTAAAACACGATAAAATGACAAGATTAGCATCCATAATTAAAACTATACAGTAACGCACACACACCAAGATTACTCCTGTGGCCTAGGGCCATGTGGTAGAAGGCCTAGAGTTATTGCTGGTATTGAGGTGTGAGAGTGAAAATAGACTTCAAATAGATCAATATATTTATGAAAAAAATGACATTTCAAAATGTAAATATTGGAAATACCCCGTATACTGTAAACTTATGTTCTTAAAGTGGTAACAGGTGGGTATTCTCTTTACTATTTTAACTTCAGGTGCTTTCTTTGACTTCTATTGAAGCCATCGTAAAGACCTCCTGGAAAAACACTAAATGGTTCCCTGTCGTGGTCTTCTGTTAATATGTACTGATGGTAATTCCTGCGCCTGCGCAGACAGTTCGGAAAAAAGGATCTGTACATATTAACAGAAGACACTCAGGGAACTACAGTTACAGGTAAGCAACTAATAATTCTTTTGGGTTTATTGCAACTTTGAGTTTTCTGTTCTTTACAATATATTGTTTGTGGTGTTTTTTTCGGGGGCAGTCCAGTGTAAGTAAAAGAGTGTAAGGCTGCCAAGCATCTCCTGAGAACAGCATATTACTGTAGAATTATTTGTACAGTGGTTAGCATAACTGGGTTGTACGTTTTTCGGGCTATATGGCCATGTTCCAGAAGCATTGCCTCCTGACGGTTCTCCTACAACTATGGCAGGCACCCTCAGTCTTCTAGTTTTGAGACTTCAATGTATAGACATTCTTCCCATGTAGTTATACTTTAGTAAATTTTTAAAAACAACTACTGCTTGTTACACCAGGTTTCCAACTTGTGACCCTACAGTTGTTAGATCACAAATCCCCATAAGCCCCATTAAGTATAGACAATAGTGGAAAATGGTGAATGTTACAATCCAGTAAAGTTTGGAGGATTTAAAGTTGATCAACCCTATTTAATACCATTACAACGTTGTTACATTATTGTAAGTGGTAAAGTGTGTTGGAAACTAAGAAAATGAGATTTATATATCTGTGGAATGTCCAGGGTGGGAGAAAGAACTTTGGTCTGTTGGAGGTAGGTGTGAATGTTTCAATTGGCCGCCTTGATTAGCATTTAATGGCCTTGCAGTTTTAAGGTCTGGCTGATTGCTGCCTGGGGGAATCCTTTGTTGAGAGGTGATTAACCACCCCTGATTGTTTCTTCTCTGGAGTTCCCCTGTTTTTGAGTGTTGTTCTTTATTTATTGTTATGATTTTAGAGTTTTTAAATACTGGTACCCAGATTTTTTTTTCATTTTCATGATTTCTTCCTTTCTGTTGAAATTGTCCCCGTACTTGTGGAGTTCAATGGCTTCTCTGTATAGACTGACATGGTAGTTGTTAGAGTGGTCCAGCATTTCTGTGTTCTAAAAAATATGCTGTGTCCAAGTTGGTTCATCAGGTGCTCTGCTTCTCTAGTTGAAGTAGTCTGCAGTGTCTGTCATGTTCCTTGATTTGTATTTAGGCAGTATGTGTTTGGTGGTCCCTATGTAGACTTGTCCACAGCTGCATGGTATATGGTAGACTCCTGCAGAGGTGAGAGGTTCCCTCTTGTCCTTTGATGAACATTTGGTGGATTTTTCAGTGGCTCTGTAGATAGTTTGTAGGTTGTGTTTCCTCATTAGCTTCCCTATGTGGTCAGTGGTTCCCTTGATATATGGCAACAACACTTTTCCTCTAGGTGGATCTTTGTCTTTACTCTCATGGTTTGTTCTTGGTCTTGCAGCTCTTCTGATATCTGTGGTGGAGTATCCATTGGCCTGTAAAGTTCGCATAACTATTTGCATCCTGTTGCACATTTTCAATGTAACTTTTACTTATGTTATAAAATGATTTTATAACAGGGATTCTAATTCAAACATCAGTCTGTCAACAGCCTCAACATTGAGGCCAGGCTCCTGTGAGATGATAGCATCCTGTGATCACTCATAGTCTCACACATTAAGAAAACCAGGATCTTTGTAAAGCTGAGAGAGGAGGGAGTGCCTTCATCAAAAGGTGACCATGGACACTTTTCATATTTTCCCCAGAGACAATTCTGATAAAGCTAGCACTACATAAGACATTGCTTACATGCTACTGAAATTTTAGAATTTGATCAGCCACATCATCAAACTTTTTCATTAAGAAGTAGCCTAATCATCTTTTGGTTATTGAAACTCAGAATGCTAGACATGAGGTGCCTCTATTGGATCATTGTTCTGAATTTCATTTCACTTCAATGTCAGTCTAATTACAAAGAAAGGTAATACATATGCAAACTTTGTCCATATAAATGTTGATACTTTTTAAAAACCTAGTTTCTGTTGGAGAAAGAATTAACCTAATACAGTTAGCACACACAGAGATATTTTTAGAGAACAGTAGGAGAAAAGAGAACAATATGGTATTTATAAGATCTCATTAAATTTTCCACTAAATAATATTTGACCAACACACATTTCAGTGCCTAAAATATTAGTCCTGTTTCTGGATATATTTCACCTGCTGATTCCAATCATTGCAGTAGTTTTCTACTGTCGGCTCCAGCTTTTGAGATATAGAACATATGCCATATACCAGTCTTCATCTGATCACCAATAGAAAATCGTGATCACCATATCTAAGAAACTAGAGCTGTATCAGTGCCCCAAATAATCCCAAGAACAGGCCAAAAAACTAAGACAGCGAGATACTTTTTTTTTTTTTTTGCTGGACTGTGTTGGTATTAATTTGAATTGCTGCATAGGCTTGATTGATTCCCCCCCATGGTTCAAAACTCATTTTGGATATTGTTGTTGTTGTTGTTATTATTATTATTATTATTATTAATTTTAAAAGCTTTATTGATAGTAAAAAGGTATTAACATCAAACGAAAGAGAGAAAGCGATACATATAAACAGAAACATTAAAAAAAAGAAAAACTTGCATTGGAGTGAGACCACCACACCCGAGCCAGATGCTCCATGTCTATTGAGTGGTATGGCCCGCCACCCTTATTATTATTATTATGAAACACAAATTAAGTTTGCGTTTAGACTCGGATCTCATATCCAAGATACCTCATTATGTACATGCAAATATTACAAAAATCAAAAATCAAACCACTTCTGTTCCAAAGCATATCGGATAAGGGATACTCAATCTGTAGCTATAATCCTATGGGGAAACAGTTGCCTTTCACAAAATATTGCTGGGTCTTTTCCCCCCAGTCTTCTAGTTTTGAGACTTCAATGTATAGACATTCTTCCCATGTAGTTATACTTTAGTAAATCTTTAAAAACAACTACTGCTTGTTACACCAGGTTTCCAACTTGTGACCCTACAGTTGTTAGATCACAAATCCCCATAAGCCCCATTAAGTATAGACAATAGTGGAAAATGGTGAATGTTACAATCCAGTAAAGTTTGGAGGATTTAAAGTTGATCAACCCTATTTAATACCATTACAACGTTGTTACATTATTGTAAGTGGTAAAGTCTGTAACAACACAATATTACGTCAGATTGGAACAAGTGAAACTGAGAAGGAAAGTTTTTCAAGGTAGAATGTTATACTACTGCAGAGTCCTAATTTAATGTTAAGATTTGCTTTGAGTTTTCTTGTCTTGTTTCTTTTCCTCTCCCTTGTTCTAAAGTTGCACTCAATGTGAATATGCCCTTTGTTCATCTCAGACTTAGAAAGTTCTTCTTGGTGTTTTCTGTGCATCAAACCCAATGGGTTCTTGCGCTGTCGAGATACTCCTTCAAAACCTTGACATTAGCCAACCTTGACATTAGCCTCACCCTGCCCTCCATTCCATGCCTGATCCAACTTGCTGAAACTACTTCATCCCTTTTCCTCTGTTGCAAGAGAAACACTCCAAAAGCCTTTCTCTTTGCCTTATTCTCCTTGCAGCTCATTGCATGTATACCTCAGTTAACAAAGTAGATATCTTCCGTTGACAAAACATTGATAAGTAGAATGGAAAGCATAGAAATAAGTTCCTACATGCACACAAGACCACACACCACACTACCAGGTGAACATCTTTAATATTTAAAACTACCCGTGTGCACATATGAAATGAAATACCAGGTCAGGTAAGCCTTGCATAAGTAAGCAAACATTTGGGATCTGGTAGAGACTACTTGAAGGTTGTTTCCAAAGTGCATCCAAGGATGACTTTTTCTTCACCAGTCTGCATTTCTTTTTGGTAGGCAAACCTCATTCAACGTTTTTAAAATATGCTGGGAGTTGCTGCTGAGGCAGGCTTACATGTACTCCCTTTTCTCCCGGTTTGATGTTCACATATTTAGTACAGGATTCTGGAAACAAACACAGATACGCAGGATTTGTTAGAGTGGAATCTCATTCTTGGGTGAAATTCATAATTCTGTAGTATTTTTATATTTTGATAGCTCAGAAGACTAACCATTGTATAGGGTTATATAAAGTACCATATAAAATTTAATTGTTTTTTTTAAAAAAATAAATAAGAAAATAAAGGTATATTTTAGAGTTATTGCAAATTTTTCAGTTTTTATTCATTGTTCTTTCAATATTATAAATTTGAATAGCCATTTCAACCCGTGCTTGTGGATTCAGGCAGAGCTTATAAAATTAACTGCTCATAGAAACAACATGTACTTCATAGAGATCTCTCTAAGCCTGCAAGCTGTGAATCTAGCTGTGATTTAAGGGCTCTTTTTAGAACATACACCTTTGCAACTCTATAAACATAGCAGATGTTTCAAACTGTTTCTGCTTACTGAAATTTCTGCAGAACACTGTGTTCTTGAAAGCGAAATAATTCTTTGCACTTATTTAATTAAGATAAATTACTGAAGTATCCTAATACAGAAACTAAGTTGGGTTTTATTTATTAAACTATTACTTTTAGTGTTCTCTTCCAGGTCAAATGTATATTTCAATATAGTTTCTATTTTTGAGTGGCAACATACAGCTATAATAAATACAGTGAAAATGATGTAGAGATTGAAATAACTTGAAAGTGTTTTTATTTTAATAGATTTGAGAACAGGCAGCAGACATCAATATTGAGGCACATTATTCTATTTCATGAGTGTCTCTAATATGAATTCAGAAACAAAATGAAAGCAATAAATGAGGATCTTTCTAAGCTTTTCTTCTCATACTTAGAGTTCAGAGTTGACAGATGTATGAAAATAGTAATTGTACAGTAAAAACTATGCAGGACATTGCATACTTTTTTGTTGTTCTAGGTTAATCTTGTGCATTGTCTTACAGCAGGGTTGAGGACTATTATTTTGTTATCATTTACTTATATATCATTATGTGGTGCTCCCCCCCCCCCCCAAACAAGAACAAGAAAACAAAAAAAAATCCCTGCCATCTAAAAATGTGAGACACACATGAAAAAGGCAATTCTAGCGAGCTGGGGAGGTTATGCAGACAATTACTATGCTTTACCTCCTTTCATGTTTCAATACACTATCCCTTTTTTACTCATTCCACCCCGCTTTCCCCTATTATCCCCTGTTCCTTCCACTTCCTTTATGTCTTCCCCCCTCATTTATTTCCTTACTATAGATAATCTGTTCATAGAATAAATGTTAGAATGATAAGATGACTCATATTACTATGTAACCTATGTGTTTTACTTTTTTTGGAAATTGAATAAAAACTATTTAAAAAAGAAAAAACAGTGATGGGGAGGGGGTTAAGTCCATCAGAAACTGCCTGTTCTCTCCCTCTAAAGCCAGCAGAGTGGCAGTTGGGGTGGATAGAGGACATGTAATCTGCTTCTGGGCCTAGGAGCTATGTTAGTCTCTGCTTCTGAGCCTAGGTATAATGTATCTCTTCTTGCTCCTCCTTCTGTCCCTCTGATTTTGGCCTAGTCTTTGTCAACCTATGCTTTTTTTTTCTCTGCTGAGTCTATGCATAATAAAAGTAGAATATATTAGAAGGTCTATCTTCTTTTCATGGTCTCCGTCATATACACAGAAGGGTTTTCTGTACTTGTGCTGCATCATTTGGATCTTTCTAGAATTATTATATAAGTTCTATGGTGGTAGCCCCACTCACACTCAGCACGACTGTATAGTGTCCTTCCTGCCTAAATGCTCACTTGTTATCAATTGCAGGACCAGCATCATTAGGAATGTTGCCTGGAGTTCTGGTTTGTTTTCTGGTTTTATTAATTTTGGATGTTATATTTTCAATTTCTTTCTTTACCTTGAGTCCGTTTTTTTGGCTTGACTTTCTGGCTTAAACTTGGCTTATTTGATGAGAGTAGCACTGGGGATTTAGGCAGCACTCACCTTTAAGAGTTTGTTGTCTTGCTGGTTTCAAGAAGTGTATTATCTTTGGCACTAAAATCTCCGAGAAGGATGACTATTTGAACTGTCTTCTTTGACTCATAGACTCATGTCATAGCCACTTGTGCTCCTTAAAGAGCTTCCACACCTCAAGCAAGACTCAACAGATATATGAAGCTCAAGGCCTTGTGTGAACATATGCTGAGGCTGTTTGTACAAGAGGACTTTGTCTCATCCTTCTGGGTCAGCTGAAATGAATTATTTTGCCACTCAACCTACTTTGTCTGCCTTGAGATTTTTTATTTATTTATTTATTATTGGTGTTTGTTCAATCATTAGGCTCTTCCATCCATTTTATGATAACATGTTTCCTGGTAGAGTCTGTGGTTATTCCATCTAAGGTTAGAAAGACTGTACCAAGTCAGAATTTTACAGTCAACGTCCTTAACACTATGCTGTTGCTGAACCCAAGGTATCCGCTAGGGATAGAATGCCATTCACTCCTTGTCATTCTCTATCAAGATGGAAATGCAGTTACTGACTAAGCAGTATGAACATAAAAAAAGGAAAGAGCCGAAGAGAAAAGTAATCATTCAGGAGACTCTCCAGGCAGTGTTCTTGGAAGTGGTTTTGGACATCCTCCCTCTATCCTAACAAGTACTGACCGATCCCTCACAGCATGCTGAATGTGTGCATGGAAAGCTGGTCAGACAAGGAGTGCCTTCTGTTTATGTTTCAGATCTCATCCCATCTACGAATAGAGATCGTTTCCGCTACTTGAGAACGATCACACAACATACTCTGCTTTCTAATGTGTCAGAAGAGGAATTATTCACATTATCTTGTGGCTTTGCCAGTTTATTATGACATGTCTACCAACTCTAAAACCTTTACCATGTTTTCCATCTTTACGACATCAATGATCCCATCACAGTCACTGTCAATCTTGGTCCAATACTATTTTTTCCACTAGTTTGATGGCAAGCTCCAGGCCCAGATCTCCACTGTTTTGTTGGTACTGAGGTGGTTGTTGCTACCATGCAGTAGCTTGTCATTATTAGACATTCGGTGTCAAGCTCTCCTGATTGCAAGTGTTGTTTATACAGACATTCTCCATTATCAAAATGCCATTATTATTATTATTATTATTATTATTATTATAAGAGTTTTTAACCCACTCCTATCCATTGATGAATGTATGATGCCTGTCATTGGTGTCAGCATTCTGACTGATATAAAATATCTCATCAGGAGAACTTCTTCCTTTCATAAAGGCTTTGCATGGTGAAGAGGCTGTAACTGCTTTTACCTTTGAACAGCTTCAATAGCAAGAAGTAATCTTCCTGGCTCAGTAGACTCAGTTTCAGCTTATCCAATTGCCTTCCAGCAGGCCCCACAAATTTAATAATCCATGGATTTCTATCTCCACTCCATCCTATGGGAAGCATTCTCCATCTCAGGTTCACTGTCCAATTCTTCCTCCTCTGAATTGAACTCTGATTTGAATTCATCTGTCATACCTATTAGCCAGTCCCCACATACCTTACTGGAAGGGTTGTCGCCACATACCAATCTGGCTTCATTCACATATGACATGCAAATATTTATTTAGCAGATTGTGGGGATGGCCAAGTCCCTGGATTAGACTGTAAAATAACCAACCAGATTGAAGACCCTGACTGACATTGAATCTAGACCGAAGCTCCTGTATTAGCCTCCTAAAGTTTGCTTTCATACTAGCTTCATGTTGTCCTTGGTCTTGGATGAATCTGTTATCGGCTCCCTTTATCTTTAAAAAGATAAGACACCTGGTAAGAGGTGGTGGATACTAAAACTGAGGCAGATGTCCTTGAATTAAAAAGAGATTCACTACTCTTACTGAAGCAAATCTGTTAAATAAATCTGGATGCAATGTTTTAAATAAAAACATTCTAGGTATATGCCCAAGGAAATAATTAAGCATCAAATCCCTAGAGTTGGAATTTGCTCACTATATTATCTAGTCACTAATTATGACCATCTATGAATACATAAAAGTGCCTATAGCAGCTAAGCAAGTTGAGTTGGTTAAAATACGAGAACAAAAATTGGCAGTAGTGATTAGAGACTGAAGAACTTGAAACCCCTTCTTGCTTCAAAATAATTAAAATAATTTCTTATGTTGGGTCTTTTTGGTACTGCTTCTGAAAAATAAAAGGGTAATACATTTTTATTTGGGCAGAATCATGGAATAATACAACAGTGGTTGAGCATACGCTTTGCAGAAGATCCCAATGTTAGTCCTAGGTGTCTCATATTATTAACATTAGCTGTGGATAAAAGTTAAGTTTTGTATGTGTATGTGTGTGTGTTTAATTGGTGGCCTCATTTTCTATATACCATGTCTCGTTTGGCATTCTCTCAGTTTGTCATACATTTTCTTATGGAACTAGTAGATGTCTTCCTTTCTTTTCTATAGGAGCAGATGATAGTTTATTAAATGAAAATTTAGAGCATCTGCCAAATCAACTATGTTCCTATTGTCTTAAATAAGTTTCCTTTATAGAAGCCATGGTAATTCTTTTTAAGCACAGCTTGTTCTTTTGTGTATTACATAATTTTATTGTTACTGATTCTTTTCTGGATACATCAGTGTAATATAACTAAATTATGATTTTCAGAAAAATTTCCTTCTTAAGGAATTAGCACTATATTAGTTAATTTCTAGGCTTCCTGATTAAGTGTGGCTTATGTTTGGTTCTCTCTGATTTTTACTTTTATTTTTTGTATTGCTTCTTTGTTTCTTTCATTCTCACATTTCCTTGCTTCTCTTGATCTTTCTACAGAGACAAAAGCAATAAAAAGTCATATTTTTTCTTTGTGGACCCTGTGAATCCACACATGTGGAGGATCTGCGCCTGCGCAGGTTCCAACAGAAAACTTCCAAAGTCCAAACTTAAAGTTTTGGCGGTAACCACGCCCAGTCCCCTCCGCAGGGCATAAAAGACATCTCACGCTCCGCAGTTCCTCTTTTTCCGCCACAAAGCTTGCTTCGGAAACTTCCTCGATATGTCTACAACGTGATTTAAGCACTGTTCGCAGTGTTTGAAAAAATTCCTGATTCTGACAAGTACTCGAAGCGCATTCTTTGTCTCTGTGAGGCCCATGTTACTTCTTCCTGCCGTCATTGCCGATCGTTGATGGCTCAAACTTGGAAGAATAGGGCTGCTCGCCTCAAATATCGGCTCTATCAGCAGACCTTGGCTCCTTCAGCCCTGATGGGCCATCCTCCTGAGCCCTCTACCTCCGCTGCGGCTAAACCACCGGGGACATCAAAATCTTCGAGGCAGTCGAAGCAACCCTGCATTTTAATGACTGAGACGGTACAGCATAATCATGAGTTCTGGCAACAGCCTCGAATTAACATCAACATCATGGGATCCCACTTATCTGGCAATTTAACCGAGCTGTCTCAACAGAATGCACACATAATATATAACCTGAGCTTATTTTTAAATGTTATTAACAGCAAGCACTACATCAGCAATAACAGGAGACGGTACAGCCCCGGCAGACTTCGACTTTGAGCTCGGTCGTATCCGCTCACTCCATGAGGTCCACAAGATTGACAGTGGTGCCGCCGTCATCTACCACGGCGATGAGGATCGCTTTCAAAAGGGCAAACAAGGAGTCCCGCAGGGCTCAAACGGCATCCACGTTGTCTCCGGTTCCGCCAATTGAGGGAAAATCCCGTACTATGTCAACATCAGCCCAGCTGCCAGCAAAGAAAAAACCTCTTCCTCAGTCTTCTTCGACATTGTCGGGGAAGACTACAACGGCCTACTCAGCCACCTTGTCTGGCCGTTCCTTTCCGGTCCCGCCGGCTCAACCTCTGAGACTGACACGGCCTTCCCCGGTGGAAAACGGCTTGAATGATATCCCTCAGGATCCGCCGGGGTCACCGGTGCAGTCGGTGAAGACGGTAGTTCAGGTGCAACAACCACCTCCGGGCCAATCTTTGGTCAGAGAAGAACTCTTTCCAACCACTTCGACGCCGGAGAAGGGCAGACAAACAACCTGACTGGCCCGGGCTCTCCAGGCATCAGTGTCGAAACAGCTTCCCCGACCTCCACCTCCTCCGCTGCCGATACAGTCCTCTCCTATCCAGTCTGAAGATGAGGACCAGGATAAGAACATTCCAGAGTCAGTTCATTCCGATTCGGTCTTCTCCCTTATCCTTGGGCATTCATCGACGCATGATACCTACGAGGTCAACCCTCCCTCACTGACCAATAACGTGAGGGTGTTTGCCGATCAGATGGTATGGATGGCGGACACTCTGGGCCTTGAGATCAAGCAGTTCTCTAAAGCGGTCACCGATCCGGTGTTTAAGAGAGTCCAGTAGGAAGCTCTGCCTGCTCCTCTCCTTCCATTCCTGCCCTATCTCCTTGACGTGATTCAGGCATCCTGGAAGATGCCATTGTTGATACCACCATCCTTGAAGAGGATTGAGGCCTGGTATTGTACAGACGATGAGGGCCTTGAATGGTTGAAACACCAAGCCAATCCAAACTCTGTCGTTGTGAAGGCAGCACAAACATCAGACAGGCACTCCTCAACCCCTCGAATTGAGAGGGAAAGAGGTTTGACGTTGGCAAAAAACCTATTCTGGTGCTCTCCTTCTGGCGCAGATGGTGAATTACAGTGCCTGCATGGGTGCATAGCAGCAGAACCTCTGGAATAAGGCTCAATTTTTCTTTACCAAACTGTCAGAGGAAGACTGAGCTGTCCTCACCACTTTGGCATTGTGAACCAGTCAGTGGCCCAGAGAACCCGCTGATATCAGCATACTTTACACTTGTAAGGAAAACAGCAGTACCCCCACTACCCTTACCGTCAAACTTTTAGACCCGTTCCAAGCCCGCAACCACAGCAGCAGCAGTGCCATTCTCCGCATCCACAGCGCTCCCGATCCCATCATACATCGTCGAACAACCACTCCTGGCACCGTGTTTGACATTTCCCTGGATGATTCAAACAATGGTGGGGGTAGGGTGTTGCAAGCAACAGTGTGAACAAGGAACAACAGCGTTTGGCTTATCCAAAATGTATTCATATAAGAATCAGCAGTGCATAGTCAATGGTTATTACAAAATATACAACACAATATAAACATTATCACCCCGGAGGGTTCCTACCCTTCAAAGTCCCAAGTCCAATATGAAAGTACACAAGTCCAAGATTTCAAATAAGAGAGGGTGATAGGGTAGAAGTCCAGGGAGGTAAGGTCAGAAAAACGCCCAGAAGAGACAGGGATGATGGGAGACGGAGTTAGGAGATGAGCTGGTTGAGTTCCTGGCCGCAGTGGCAGTAAATCCAAGTGGACTCAAACCGCAAGTTGGCAGGCCGACGAGGATAACTCTGTACGATGGTACCAACTCTCGTTTCGACCCATAGGGAGGGGTCTTTTTCAAGGCCAGTAGTAACACATAAACTCCATTCATGTAGATGTTAAGGGTACGTTTTCTAAAGAGACAAAGTCAAAATATAATAGAGTGTTCCAAAGCACCCTAGTACACAGCACAATGGCTAAATCAACATAAATATGTATCCAATACAGTCAGAGTAATAATACATAATATAACTACATGAGTAAATTACATATAGCATGCATAGTTGCCATAATCATACAAGATATATACACATACCAGAGCCATGGAGGTAAGATCATACATCCATGGTAGGACCAGCGGCCGAAGCAAGTGAGCGTTGCAACGGGAGAGGCTAAATACCCAGGGGACCCTAGGACCAGGTGGAAATTATCTTAGTAGATCGGTGATTGTTAGTTTGTTGTTTAGTCCGATTGGAATTTCAGTTTTTAAGATTTGTATCCAGCGGGTTTCAGCCCTAAGAAGGCATCTGTCCACATCACTGTGGGGGTATTTGGACCCTCTGTATGCCGAAGAAACGGAGATCATTCGGACTGTGTTTGTGTGCCTTAAAGTGGAGGTAAAGGGGAGAATCCTCAGATAAAGATTTAATTCTCGAGCGATGTTCGAGATTCTCACATTCAAATTTCTTTTAGTTTTACCCAAATAAATCCTTCCACAAGGGCAACAGATTCCATACACACACAAATTACTTTTACACGTAAAGAAGTCTTTAAATGTAAAGTCTTTACCTGTGCCAGGGTTGTAGATTTGTTTATCAGGATATACAAACTCACATTGAGCACAATTGCCACACCTATGCATCTTAGCAGTAAGGTTACTTTTGATGGAGGGAGTTCTAAGGCTGGAATGTATCAGAATGTCTCTAATGTTTTTAGATCGTTTATTAGCAATGGTGGGTATGTGTTGCAGACCAGGAATATCACTGACCAAGGGCCAATATTTAGATATAATCTTGCGCAGGGCAGGAGTGTCAGTGGTTAAGGTAAGAGGCCAGACGACCTTGCTGGGAGGAGGTTTGGTTTTCTTAGTGAGTAAAGCCTCTCGTGTAACACTCGCAGCTCTAGGGTTATCACTGCATGTAGTTATATTATGTATTATTACTCTGACTGTATTGGATACATATTTATGTTGATTTAGCCATTGTGCTGTGTACTAGGGTGCTTTGGAACACTCTATTATATTTTGACTTTGTCTCTTTAGAAAACGTACCCTTAACATCTACATGAATGGAGTTTATGTGTTACTACTGGCCTTGAAAAAGACCCCTCCCCCTATGGGTCGAAACGAGAGTTGGTACCATCGTACAGAGTTATCCTCGTCGGCCTGCCAACTTGCGGTTTGAGTCCACTTGGATTTACTGCCACTGCGGCCAGGAACTCAACCAGCTCATCTCCTAACTCCGTCTCCCATCATCCCTGTCTCTTCTGGGCGTTTTCGACCTTACCTCCCCTGGACTTCTACCCTATCACCCTCTCTTATTTGAAATCTTGGACTTGTGTACTTTCATATTGGACTTGGGACTTTGAAGGGTAGGAACCCTCCGGGGTGATAATGTTTATATTGTGTTGTATATTTTGTAATAACCATTGACTATGCACTGCTGATTCTTATATGAATACATTTTGGATAAGCCAAACGCTGTTGTTCCTTATTTCCCTGGATGATACCATATCATCCTTCGGTACAGATGCCATCTTCATGGTTCATCCCTGCCTGAGACCCTTCGACACTCTGCCTGCTGCCCTGCTGTTCAGAGACTGCCTGGCGCACTTCATCAACGAGTGGCGATTCATCACCTCATATGCATGGGTACTCAAAGTTGTCAAAGATGGCTATGTGTTAAGAGTTCGAAGAACTCCCACCAATGGGGTTCATCGTCGACACCAAGCCTCCCCCCCATTTTGAAGGAGGTCGACACCTTACTCTCAAAGGGCATTTCTTCCTTCCCCGTCACATTTGGACAGGCAGGCCTTTCTCTTCAGATACTTTACCGTACCGAAGCCCGATGGGTCCGTCCGGCCGATTCTCAACCTCCGAGCCCTAAATTCCTACAACAAGGCCTGGAAGTTCAGGATGGTGATGGTATCGTCTGTCCTCCCTCTCTTTCGACCCGGAGACTACTTCACATCCGTTGATCTCTGAGATGCTTGCTTGTGGTGTTTCAGCCTGGTGTTCATGTGCATGATGGGGATGATGCACATGAGAATGCTGATGTGCAAAGGGAACCTTCAGATGAGGTTTTGGCTCCTGAGAACAGTTTGATTCCCAGAGCCCTGTTAGATGAGAATTCCTTCGTTAAGGGTGCAAAGGGCCTAGAAGGAGATAGTGCGGCACCTGAGAATGTTAATGATCAAGAGACGATGTTTGATCGGATGGCAAACATTAGGGAGTATAGAAGAGCTTCCCATGACCTTCGCTGCAGCTGCAGGCTCCGTTCAGTTGCTACATAGTGAAACTGGGTTTTCTGTACTTTAGATTGCAAGAAAGATTCAAGCCCCAGTTTCCAGGCTTCGTTTAGAGAAGCTCACGTCAAGTTTCCTCTTCCTTGTTCCAAAGATTGTATTTCTGCTGCATTGAACTGTTTTAGAATTTAGAATCAAGCTTTCAACCTGTATCCTTTTGGATCCTGAATTTTATGGACTGTGTGCTTACCTTGGATATATTTTATGGTCGGTCTATCTTCTACCATTTTGGTGGACACTATATTTTGTTTCAATAAAAGCCTATTATTTCAAAGACTGTCTGGTGTGTGTCTGAACTAGGGGGATACTCTGTCTGAATTGCAACATTACTTCCACTTGTCGATTCGCCCAAACCACAGACGGTTTCTCTCCTTTCATGTTGACCGCCAGACCTACCACTTGGTCTTGTGACTGCACTGTCAACTTTCATAAAATGCATGTTGGTGGTCGCTGCATACCTCCGAAGGCAAAAAGTCCGGGTGTTCCCATACCTGGACAACTGGTTAATTGTCTCTCAGTCGCCAACTCTGCTACAGTCACACACATCGAAAAGACTATTGCCTTGTTAGACAGACTCGGTCTTCAGCTGGACGCCGAGAAGTCTCACTTAACACCAATGACTTCGATAAAGTTCATCGGTGCCATGTTTGATTCACTGAAACAGAATATTTCCCTCCTCAAGTCCAGATTTCTTGCTCTCCAGCGCGAGATTCAACGCTGCAGATCTGCTCTGACATCAACGGCCAAACAGTTACAAGTCCTCCTTGGCTACATGGCATTGACTGTCATGGTGACTCTGTTTGCCAGGCTGCGATTTCGACCGTTGCAGCGGTGGTTTCTCGATCATTTCAATCCAGCCCAAGAGCATAATTCCAAAGTCCTCTCGGTGCCAACATCAATACGGAAGTCCCTGGAGTGGTAGATGTCTTGATGCAGCATCTGCGTTGGAATTCCCTTTCATCCCCAACGCCCCTCGATCACCCTGACAACTGATGCCTCAATGTTTGCCTGGGGATGCCACACAGGAGAACTCTCCGTCCAAGACCTTTGGTCGCCGCAGGAGAGGCGCCATCACATAAATTACCTAGAACTGCTGGCTATATTCAAGGCCCTCAGAGCCTTTGCCCCTTGGTCACCAACAGGACTGTCCAGATCCTCACGGACAATGTGGTGGCAATGTACTACAGTATATCAACAAGCAGGGCAGGACAGGATCCAGAAAGCTTCATGCACTGTCCCTCTCCCTATGGCCTTGGTGCCTCAACCACTCGGTGTCAATCACAGCCATGCACATCCCGGGCGCCGTGAACACTGAGGCCGATCTTCTCAGCCGAACTCGGGTCATTCTTTCACGAGTACATGCTCCACCCAACAGAGCTGTCAATCCTCTTTGACCACTGGGGCCTTCCCGATGTGGATCTCTTAGCTTCTCCAATGAACGCTCAAGTTCCTCGGTACGGGACCCGTCTTCTGCTGGATCTGACCTCCGGCTGCCTAAGAGATGCACTACTCGAATGGTCCTCAGGGTCGTCGAGAAGATACAGTTTTCATGGGCCAACTGCATCCTGATAGCCCTGGCATGGTCCAGACAGACCTGGTACCTGGTCCTTCTTCAGTTGTCTTAAGGGCAACTCCTACATGCTACCCCCTCGGCCACGCGAGGGAGAATGGTCTCCTTCACCTATACATACACTTCCTACACCTGACGGCGTGGAGAATTCTGCTGTAGCGTCTCTCAGACCCGCCATCCAGTCCATCATTAGTGCTGCCCATAAACCGGTCACCATTAAAACCTACTCTGACCGCCTTGCTCACCTTCAAACTATCTGTCGAGCTCGACTTTCCCGCCATTGATACCAACAATCTTGTACTTTCTTCTTTTGTTGGCCGAGAAGAGTCTTACCCTGTCCTCCATGAAGTCATATCTTGCCACAATCTCTTGGCACGTGTAACAACAGGGTCGTGAATCCCTGTTTCACAACCACCTTGTAAGAACCTTCTTGAAAGGCTATATCAATCTCCATTCTCTGGTTCATCCACTGATGCTGCGATGAAGCCTTAACCTCGTCCTCTCAGCTGGGTGATCCACCTTTCGAGCCAATGGCAACGATCAACCTTTGTCTTCTCTCCTGGAAGGTTGCTTTCCTTGTTGCTATCACCTCTGCCTGTTGACCGTTCAAGCTCGCCGCTCTACGTATTGATGATCCCTACCTGCTTTTCTACTCTAATCGGGCAGTCCTCTGAGCGGACATCACTTTCTTGCTGAGGGCTATCTTTTCTTTCCACATAAACAAGTACATTGTCCTCCCGGCGTTTTTCCAAAACTCAACCTCCTCTACGGAGAAAAGGCTACATCTCCTCGATGTCTGCCGGGCCCTTTTGTTTTATTGAGACAGGACTTCTCAATCCCGTAGGACTCCAAGATGGTTTGTGGCTTATGTCCCTGACAAATTGGGACTCCCGATTTCTTCGCAACGCCCTTCCAATTGGATTGAACTATGCTACGAACTTGCTTGCCTCCCCCTCCATTGGTCCATGCATGGTTGACAAGGGCCATGGCCGCCTCCACTGCCTTTCTTAGAGGCATACCCTTGGATGCGATCTACAAGGCAGCGATTTGGTCAAATCCGCTGACCTTTGTTTCTCATTATAGACTGGGCACTAGGTCTGGAAAGGATACAGCCTTTGGCAGGTCTGTTCTTTCTACTTGCCCGCCTTAAGTTCTTCCGTTTTGCTGCTCTACCTTCACAAATGATATTCTGACACATGTTATGTTTCTGTACTGTAAAGTTTATTGAATATATGTTTGGTCTGCTGCAGGTCTTGATAGCTCTTGTTAGTCCAGCCCCAAACTTCGCTCAGGCGTTCACATGTTTTTCTCTCTCTAGGGGCTACCATTCAAGTTATGATCCCACCTGTTCGAAATCCTTTCCCTGTGAGAGATGGTTCAGGGATTATATGTTTTTCTGTAACATTTAAGCTTCACTTAATGCTCTGTTTCACAGCATTGTGATGAGTATCATGCGTATACTCCTTTCATTTCGGGCACTGGCTAGTGATAAATCTTTACCTAATAACCCAGCTATTGATTGCTTAATGTTCTGCTGACTCATGTTTTTCCACTGTTGCACTTCCCGGCCTTTAGGCCACCTGGGTGCCTCATTTTGGTTTGTGAGCCCTTTGTTTTGTTTCCATACTCCTGTTCAAATAAATCATGTTTTGGTCCTCATGAAGGTGTTGGTTTGTCCTTCCTGTCTCCAGGACCTCAGCTTGCTTGTCTCCACATGTGTGGATTCACAGAGTCCACGAAGAAAAATGATGGTTTACATACCTGTTACCATGTTTCTTCGAGTGGTACTCTGAATTCATACAAACCCGCCCAGCCTCCCCACATGACAAACCTCCTCCTTTCTCGCTGCCTTTGCGGCGTAGGAACTGCAGAGCGTACACATACGGGGCCTTTTATGCCTTGCGGAGGGGACTGGATGGAGTTACCGCCAAAACTTTAAGTTTGAACTTTGGAAGTTTTCCGTTGCAGCCTGCGTAGGCGCAGATACTCCACATGTGTGAATTCACAGAGTACCACTCGAAGAAACATGGTAACAGGTATGTAACCCACCAATATGTACTGTCGAAATAGTGTTGTACAATTTTCTGATTTTAAGCACTTTTAGTAAGGTGAAAAATGCAGAGTTGATGGCCTCTTCAAGAAAACCCTAGAGTAAGCTATATAGTTCGGTTTTGTTGACTTGCATATAATTTGCAGCTTATGCTAAAGGGCTGTAGAAGGCTTG
Source organism: Anolis apletophallus (assembly GCA_030556195.1). Classification (NCBI taxonomy): domain Eukaryota; kingdom Metazoa; phylum Chordata; class Lepidosauria; order Squamata; family Anolidae; genus Anolis; species Anolis apletophallus. The sequence goes on along the minus strand of JARBWK010000004.1, from coordinate 51,796,486 downwards.
TAATCAAATCATTGTGAGGGCTTTCTTGGATGAGGGAGGCACACACTACTAGTGAGGAGTGGAGGGCAAAAAAATCATAGGGGAGTAGAGAATGCTGCAAGAGAATTTTGCGTTAGAGCACACATTTATACATGGATTAAAATTACATTGCTGCAAAGGTGCTGATGTGGTGGATAATCGCGAAGATGTGGTGATAGGTTCATTTGCCTAATACATTAGTGCTGTTTTAAAATAATGCTTCTTAAATATGTTAGGTGCACAGTTCTGAAGCAATCTCTGTCTGTGAAGATTGTATGACCATTTAGGTTTTCCAACAAATTTCGTGTTCTGTGAAAGGAGTTATAGCAGAGCAAAATAGAACAAAAATGACGATTGCTTCATATAGAACAGGGCTGTCCAACTTCTACTGGACCTTGGGCCAGAATTCCGGTCACTGATCACCTGGGGGGTCAAGCCCCTGGCTCAGCCCCCTCCCCACCCACGCCCCTCCCCCGGCATCGGCCCCTCCCCACCCCTCCCCACACCACCGGCTCCGCCCCCTCCCCACCCTCGGCTCCGCCCCCTAATTACTTGTTGCATTATTAATTATAAAATAAATTGCAAAGGCACCTTCCCCCACCCCTCATATTGCTGCGTTTCAGATTTAAACATGCTTTCATAGATTCATAGAGTTGGAAGAGACCTCATGGGCCATCCAGTCCAACCCCTGCCAAGAAGCAGGAAAATCGCATTCAAAGCACCCCAAACAGATGGCCATTCAGCCTCTGTTTAAAAGCCTCCAAGTAAGGATAACATAACAACACAAAGGAAGATGGAGGGAGGGAGGGAATAAATGGGGGAGGGATATAAATATAAATAAATAACATAATATTTGAACTCGATTATCCAAATCCACACTGCCATATAATCTGGTTTAAAGCAGATAACATGGGATTTTATTCAGCTGTGTGGATATGGCCTCAGATAACCCAGGCCCTTCCACACAGCCATATATCCCTGAATATCCAGGCAGAAAATCCCACAATATCTGCTTTGAACTGGATTATCCAAATCCACACTGCCATATAATCTGGTTTAAAGCAGATAACATGGCATTTTATTCAGCTGTGTGGATATGGCCTCAGATAACCCAGGGCCCTTCCACACAGCCCTCTATCCCAGAATATCCAGGTAGGAAATCCCAGAATATCTGCTTTGAACTGGATTATGTGTGTCCACACTGCCATATATCCCAGTTCAAAGCTGATATTGTGGAATTTCCTGCCTGGATATTCTGGGATAGAGGGCTGTGTGGAAGGCACACCAGAATATTAAGGCAGGAAATCCCAAGAGGAAGGGGAGAGGGGGAGAGGAGGGGAAAGAGAGAGAGGGGGGGGGGAGTCAGGAGCAGAGGCAGACCGGAGACCCATGGGAGACTCTGCTCCATGAGTGACACCCCTTACCTCGGCGAGGCCAGGATCTCCTGCAACCTCGAGGCAGGTGTGTGTGGCAAAGCCTGTTGCTTTCCCCCACACCCGGCTGGAGGTGCTGCACTATCTCCTCCCTCCCCTCTTTGTTTCTGATGGGGGTGCGCGCACGCACGCGCGTCCACACACACACACACACACACACGCCCATCACACACAAAGAGGAGAGGGAGGAAATAGTGCAGCACATCCAGCCGGGTGTGGGGGAAAGCAACAGGCTTTGCCTGGGGGAATCTCTCCTCCTGGCTCCCTCATCCTCCCAATTTGGGAAGGGCACGGGGGACAGGCGGAGAAGCGTCCCCGAGGCAGCGAGGACCTCACTGCCTGGGGGAATCTCTCCTCCTGGCTTCCTCGCCCTCCCAATTTGGGAAGGGCGCGGGGGACAGGCGGAGAAGCGTCTCCGAGGCAAGAGAGGGACAAAGGGCGGTGCAGGGAGGAGGAGCCGGCTCTCTTCCTCCTCCCTGCACCGCCCCTCCGTCCCTCTCTCGGCGCCGCCGATGCGATCCGGTTCGCAGCGGCGGCACCGAGAGAGGGACGGAGGGGGTGGTGCAGGGAGGAGCTGGCTCCCTTCCTCCCTGCCCTGCCTCCCCCTCCCCCGCGAGCAGCCCTGCGCGAGTGAGGAACAGGCGGGGGAAGTCCCGCCCCTAGGGCATCTGACGTGGCTTCCCTCCTCCTCGCCGTCCGTCCCCCGAGATCAAATTTTTTTCCAATTTTTTTTTAAAAAAACGATGTCTAGCAGGGGGTTAGGGGACCGTAGGGAAGGGGCTCGGAGGCCGTGTACGGCCCCCGGGCCGCCTGTTGGACAGCCCTGATATAGAATGTTCAACTTAAAATATGCTTACAACACTTAAAACTGTGGAAGTATCAAAGTTGAGCTAGTATGTGGATAAACTTCATCTGTTTGTTTGCTTGCAACGCTGTTTTTTCTCTTGTTGCATGCTCTTCCAGTGAGTTTGGGTTTGTGTCAACTTTATGAAAGAGGAGCATCCAAAAGAATACGTTACTAAAAACACTATTTATATTTTGCATACTCAGGACTGTGGCTTCTTGGTTGAGCCAATCCTCTTGTTATGCAGAGGACAATTTCTTATTGTCTTCAGTTTTATCAGACATTATCTCTTACTGATGTATCTCACTAGTTTATTGTTTGAAAATATATTAACTGCCCCATCTTCTTTGTCTCTTTATTTTAATGGTATGAATACAGTGAAATACTTTCTAGTATTGATGGTGATTTACTAGTGTTATATTCCAAGACTTAGAATTTTATTCATTTTATAATTTTATTGTTTCTGCTGAATGGAGACTAACAGAACTTGTCAACAATATTATCTTAATATTCTTTCAGATGAAAAGATAAAAAATATGTATTGCTTTTTATAACGTGCTTCTTTTCCTTTTACAGAATGCTGCCTTTTTGTATGGCCTTGGCTTGGTCTACTTCCATTATAATGCATTTCAGTGGTAAGTTGTTGCGTTGTTATATTGTGCAAGCCACTTTGAGTTCCTGGGGGGAGAGGGAGCAAGATACAAATAAACTTCAATAATAATAATAATAAGAACTGTTGAATGCTGTGGAATTTACATTTTAATGAAATATGTGCTGTTCAGTAATTTTAGTATTCTTTTTTAATTAACATATTTGGTTCATTTATTAATGTGTGTTTTCTCTGACATATGTCTAATGAAAATGTAAATAAAATAATTTAAAAATAATTTAAAGCTACCTTTAATGTGGCTTTGAGATGCTACAGTTGGATGATATCTAACAATACATGGAAGGCTACACATTCCCTCTCCTAGTCTAAACTACACCCTGTTGAAACAAGCCAGGATCATAAAAATATAGTTTAACCAAGAGGTAGGCAAAATACCATTTCACGTCTGTGTTTCTGGGACCCACTGTGAATGGCACCATCCCTAAAACTGAAATTGCGCCTTTTAAGGGATTTTGGGAAAATAAGTGTATGTCGCTAGGAGGGGTTGGAGTTTGTATCTTGTTTTAAAATGGAATATCCACTCCTGACAGTTCTCAGTTTTTGTGAACTTTGTAGAGTGGAGTATGTGAGGGGAATGGGTGTTCCTGGCGGGTTGTAAGGTCTGCAAAAATAGCTGTGAAAGAGGGACTTATTTTTTATTCTAGTTTATACTCGGGTAAAATGCTACAAATTATTAACATGGCTGTTTTTATTTTGTTGAAAACAATTTGACCAAACCTGGATGAGACCAAATATGCTTGACACACGTGGATCCAGGCCTCATGCCTGTTTTTTCTCCAAAATTAAAGCAGCCATATGAAATTTACTTGTTTAAATATGTGACTAAGAGCACAGATTTTATTCCTCTGAAAGTTGTCCAAGATGTGATCATTTATGACATTGGCTCAATTGCAAACTCAAAGCTTAAATGATGTATTTTGTAAATTTTGGATGGCCAATTAAGGTATTGCCGTTTTCTATATTTTGTATTTCGTTTTATTTTCCTGAACACAGGCTAAAGCAGGGGTGCTCACACTTTTTCCAGCATAGGAGCTACTGATTAAAAAACCAAGTCCCAAAGATCACCTACCCAGAAATGTAAAACGTATAACTATTTTCTTATTTATTTATTTATATTTATTATTCATGTTTATGTATTGCTCCTTCCAGCAGGCTCGGGGCAGTTTACATAAAATGAAGTTATAAAACATCAACATTTCAATTTAATAACAATAATATAAAACAGAGCATAAAAATACATCCAACCACCCCATTTCTCCCACACTGCCATATTACCACACATATTATCAGCCAGAAAGTAAGAAGAGAGGCTTTTGAACTGCAAGGCCATTTAATACTCAGCAAGGTAAACAAAGGGGCATGCAAAAATACATCCAACCACCCCATTTCTCCCACACTGCCATATTACCACACATTTTATCAGCCAGAAAGTAAGAAGAGAGGCTTTTGAACTGCAAGGCCATTTAATACTCAGCAAGGTAAACAAAGGGGCATGCAAAAATACATCCAACCACCCAATTTCTCTCACATTTCCATATTCCCCAACATATATTTCTCAAGGAACAAAGCAAGCAGAGAGGCTTTGGACCTAAAAGGCCATTTTTAAAAATAAAAAGGAAACAAAGAGACATGCCAAAGTACAATCAAGCACCCACCCCATTTCTCCCACATTTCCATATTCCCCAACATATATTTCTCAAGGAACAAAGCAAGCAGAGAGGCTTTGGAGCTAAAAGGCCATTTTAAACATTAAAAATAAACAAAGAGACATGCCACAGAACAATCAAGCACCCACCCCAAAGTAAAAAGACCGACCTTTGAGATGCGGTAAGGAAATGACCCCAAAGCGTCCTTCTCCTCCTCCTCCGTCGTTGCTCCTATTTCCACGCCACCAGCATGCGTGCCTCCTCCAAGAGCTCACGAGAAGTCCGAGAGGCAGAATGGGCGCTTCTGCACATGTGTGCGGGGCCAGCCATGCATTGCGTCATCCAGGCCCGCCCCCTTTGGTCTCCTACGACTCTGAGTGGCTGGAGAAGGACGGAGGGAGGAGGAGAAATCAAAAGAGGGGGCCCATTCTGCCTCTTGGACTCTGGAGCTTTTGGAGGCGGCGCGCGAGCAGGGAGCGGGGAGGAGCAAAGACGGAGGACTTCTTTGCAGCGTGCAGGGGCGTGTGAAGAGGACCAACAGCAAAAAACCTGGTCAGGGGCCTGAAGATCACCAGGATGAGGCCTGAAGATCACCCTGGTGATCGCAATCGCTGTTCTGAGCACCCTTGGGCTAAAGCCTCTATTAAGGCCTACTCGACTGCCTGCATCGCAACTGCAAATAATAGACCGGCTGAGTTGTTTCGGGTTGTCGGGGAACTCCTCCACCCCCCTGGGACGGAGGAGCCCCTTAACAACCCAATCACTTCATGTGAGTTCACTCATCGTTTTGCAGATAAATTCGTCGGATACCCTCCGATCTGGACACCAACCTTCTTACAGTGTCAGAGGCACCTGTCAGTTCGATCTTATTGGATTCATTTCAACTGGTGCAGCCTGATGATATTGACAGGATCCTTGGAGCGGTATGGGCGACCACATGCACACTAGACCCTTGCCCGTCATGGCTTATAAAACTTGCTGGAGAGGGGTTGGCCGATTTGTTGTCAAAGATAATAAATAAATGCTTCATTGGAGCAAGGGCAAATTCCATCATGCCTAAAACAGGTAGTTGTGAAACCGCTGTTTAAAAAGGTGTCTCTTGATTTGTCAATATTGAATAACTATCAACCAATCTCAAATCTCCCTTGTTTGGGCAAGGTTCTGGAGCGAGTGGTTGCTTCTCAGCTCCAGGGATTCCTGGACAAAACCAATTTTCTGGACCCATTGCAGTCTGGTTGAAAGCCTGGTCACGGTACCAAGACAGCCTTGGTCATCTTGGTGGATGACCTCCGCAGAGAACTTGACAAGGGGAGTGTGACCTTGTTGGTTCTCCTGGACATCTCAGTGGCTTTCGATACCATCAATCATGGTATCCTTCTGGGACGGCTCTCCGGACTGGGTTTTGGTGGTACTGCATTGCAGTGGCTCCATTCCTTTCTGGAGGGCCGTACCCAGTTGGTAAAGCTGGGGGATACCTGCTCGGACCCTTGGCCTTTGACCTGTGGGGTCCTGCAAGTTTCTATTGTTTCCCCCATGCTTTTTAATATCTACATGAAACTGCTGGGTGAGGTCATCCAGAGTTTTGGAGTTCATCTATGCAGATGATGCTCAACTCTATTACGCCTTTCCACCAAAATCCAAGGAAGCCCCTCGGGTCCTGGACCAGTGCCTGGCCACTATGATGGGCTGGATGAGGGCAGACAGGTTGAAATTGAATCCTGACAAGACAGAGGCCCTCCAGGTCAGTCGCTCGGCTGAACAGGATATAACGTGGCAACCTGTGTTTGACAGGGTTACATTCTCCTTGAAGACACAGGTCTGCAGTTTGGGAGTCGTCCTGGATTCAGCGCTGACCCTTGATGCTCAGGTGTTGGCGGTGGCCAGGAGGGCCTTTACACAGTTAAAACTTGTGCACCAACTTCGACTGTACCTCAAGAAGCCTGACTTGACTATGGTGTCCACGCCTTAGTTACATCAAGGTTGGACTGCTGTAATACACTCTATGTAGGGCTGCCCTTGAAGACAGTTCCGAAACTACAGTTGGTGCAAAGGTCGGCGGCCAGATTGTTAACTGGAGCAAGTTACAGGGAGCAGTCAACTCCCCTGTTTAAACAGCTCCACTGGCTACCGATAAGTTTCTGGTCCCAATTCAAGGTGCAGGTTATTACCTATAAAGCTCTCAACAGTTCAGGACCTGCCTATCTCCATGACCGCATCCTCCCCTACGAGTCCACATGGTCCCTAAGATCTTCCAGAGATGCTCTTCTCTCGCTTCCACCCCCATCTCAGGCACGGCTGGTGGGGACAAGAGAGAGGGCATTCTCGGTGGTTCATCTCTGGAACTCCCTCCCCAGGGAGATTAGGCTGGTACCCTCCCTACCCACTTTCTGTAAGGAATTAAAGACGTGGATGTTTCGTTGTGCTTTCAACTGACGACCTCTATGACAAATGATCTGCATCATGATCTGAATCTGAATTCCTATATTACATTACTATTTTTTTAAGTTAAGTTGAATCAATCCTGTTTAATTGCTCTGTTTCCATGCTATTCCCTATCCTATCATATGTTTCTATCCACCTTATTGAACCACCTATCCTTTAACCAGTTTGTATAGTGGCCTCTCCCCCCCCCCCTTCCAAAATTAGCCTGCTGTTGCTTTATGTTTGTTTATTATTGTTATGCTGTTTTATGCTATTTTAATTTGCTATTGTTCTGCTTTTAATTGTATTTTGCCTGGGCTTGGCCCCATATAAGTAGCCCCAAGTCCCTTCGGGGAGATGGAGGCAAGGTAGAAAAATAAAGTTCTTCTTCTTCTGTTGTAATCTAGTATGGTATTGTGAACAATTACATTATGTGCTTGTAATACGTTTTAAAACATTGAGGGAGGCAGGAACAAACCTGTTTTCTGCTGCCCAGGAGACTAGGACTCGGAGCAATATAGTCAAATGTGTTCAAATAACAGTAAATGAGATTCCACCTGAACATTAGGAAGAAAGTCCTGACTATAAGAGCTGTTCAGCAGTGGAACTCCCTGCCTCAGAGTGTGGTGGAGGCTCCTTCTTTGGAGACTTTAAGAGGTTGGATGGCCATCTGTCAGGGGTACTTTGAATGTGCTTTTCCTTCATGGCAGGGGGTTGGACAACATGGCCCATGCGTTCTCTTCCAACTATGATTCAGTGAACCATTTTGCAAGTGGCACTTAAAAATTATACAAAAATCTAGATTCTCGGTTTATCTTTGTTTTTATCATAATGTTATTGTTGAAGAATTTATTATATATTGTTGTTATTGTTCAAGTTGTTTTCGACTTATAACCACTCTTGGACAACCCTGTCACAGGATTTTCTTAGCAAGATTTTCTCAGAAGGTGGTTGCCTTGGTCTTTTTCTGAGGCTTGCAAGATAATCCAGTGTGAAACTCTGATTTCAAGAGTCCTAGTCCAGCACGCAGGACACCATGCTGGCGTCTGCCTTGTGCAAAATACTCAGGAGTAAATCATACCACACAGGAAATTATTGTATTGTATTGCTTTCCAGGGAAATTAATACAAGTTCAGTTTCTCTGAGCAAATGTTATGTCTACAGCTTGGTAGATGTCTAGCAGAGTTATAACAGTTACTACAAAATGGATCTTCCCTTGTGTTCTACCTTTCCTGCTATTCTTAGAAGTCCAACTTTTTAAAAATGACTATTAGCTTACTAACAGGTTTCTGGTTGTTGTATGTGTCTTCAAGCCGTGGAATCTATCATGTAGTTTTTTGGGGCTGAGAGTATGTGACTACTCCCAAGGTCACTGAGCCGAGTTGGAGTCCAGTGTTCAAACTGCTATACCAAGCATTCTTAAACTATGGCCCTCCAGCTGTTTGGGCCTCCAACTCCCAGAATTCCTGACCATTGAACAAGTTGGCTGGGGCTTTTAGGAGCTGGAAGCCTAAACATCTGGAGGGCCACTGTTTGACTATGCCTGCACTAGGTCAAGCTGGCTCATACTAAGATCTAGAAACAAAACATTTCAATAGAAAAGTAAAGTAAACTTACTTTTTCACAGCTATGTTGGCTTTCAATTTTCTCAGTCTTAGAGCTCTTCAAAACTGACCATATAGTGTTTTTTAAAGCTGACTTGCAGCCACGATGGTCACAAAATTAAGACCACCAATGTGCATCGGGCATGATAGAGCGTTTGAAAACTCACCGGAAAGCCCTAGTTCAGCCGAAAAACGCACTGCAGCTGACCCCTTTACATCCCAGATCCAAGGCGAAATTGCCTCAGTGAAATGCAGAGTGCATTATAGACACCCTCCCCTTCTGAAACACAGTAAAGAATCTCCAATGGGGGCACTTCTGAAAAATACCTCAAGAGCATACCTGGATAGTAGGGGGGAAATTGATTTTTTGTTTCCACCCCTTATGCTTCTGGTGCACTGATGTGCATCTCTCCTGGAAATGGGGACCAGAAATCCTGCAAAGTAGGTTCCATGTTCAATGTCGACTTACAGTGACCCACACATTTCATAGGCAAGGAATACTCAGACAGAGTTATGCTAGTTCATTCTTCTGTAGTATAGCTGACATCAGTTGTTTTTCACTGACAGTCTTCCTAAGAAGGTCTGACCCTGCATAGTTTTCAAGATCAGATAGGTTCTGGTGCCTTTAGAATAATACAGTGGTTTAACTCGGATAGTATTCTAAACCAGGTTAATGCAATCCTTCCCAGTTTCGGGAAGTTCTCTACTTTCTTTATCACCAAACAACAAATCCAGTGAACTGGGATAATGGGAGTTATGATCCAACAATGTCTGGGACCCAATTTTTGGTTGGACTTATTTAGAGGAGTGTGCGCGAGCCATTTCCACTCCTCACCCTCTCGGGTTCTCTTTTAAAAGTTGTAGTCATAGTTTATAGTAAAATCCAAATAAGCAAACTGTATAGCTTCTTGTAAACTAGAATTTAAAACTATCATTTGAATTTTTGTGGACTCTAAATGGGGGAAAGCGGGGAAAAAGCTGTGAGAAGTAGAAAGAGGGTGTCTACACACCCATTACTCATTCACTGTCCTTGTAGCCATGGCGTTGGAATATCTGCATTGAAATATTTTTGTTAATGGGGCTTATGTCATTGTCATTGTGTTTTCAAGATGGCCGCGTCGAGCAGGCGTGCGAACGCCGAGCTCCGCTGGGCCTCTGGCACCTTTTCCTCCAGCTTTTCCCGCACAGCACCCCCACGGCTGAGGGGGGGTGCTCTATGCCCGAGGAGCAACTTATTGGACATATCCGACATACCTGACTCAGGGGGGGACCCTCGGCTGCTGCTTGGGGCTCCGAGGCGCTCCCTCCCCCTTTTTGAGGCCCTGCAGGCCGACGCCGAGCTCGCATTGGAGGCCGCTCGGGCGCCGGCTTCAGTCCTCGGGCCCTCGCGGACCTGGAGGACGCTGCTGCCTCTGGGAGGCCTTTTGGCCTAACGGGGACTGCGGTGACGGCGGCGACCCCCCGGAGGTGCCTGGCCTGGTCTCCCGTGCCCTGGCCAGGCCTGGAAGAGGCCGGGCCTTCTGCCTCCCCCGACCTCGCACAGGAGGACTCCAGCGGGCAACCCAGAGCCGGTGAGGACGCGCCGCCAGATTTGTCCAGCCTCGTCCACCGTCTCGGCCAGCTGGTCGAGCAGTTGGCCGCCTGCCTGGGAGAGCTGCGCGGGCTGATGCCGCTGCTGGCGTCCCTGGGCGGCACGGACGACCCCCGCCGCCCAGGAGGCGGGACCGATGGAACGCGGAGCCCACCTCGCCTGGCCCCCTTGTACCCGGGCCTGGAGGAGCGAGGACCGAGTGGAGTGGCTGCCCCCGGCCCCCCGGACGGACCCCCGGAGGAGACAAACGCTGGAAGGGTGGGGAGTGAGCCCCAGGCCTGCAGTGGAGGGCCCCCCCACCTCGAAGGGAGATTTGGGGAGATGGCTGCCGCGGCGGAGACGCCCTGGTGGAGCCCCTGGAGGGCCCTTGGCCATGGGCAACCCCAGGGCCCACCGGGCGAGGCGGTGGCCGGGGGTAACAAGATGGCGTCGTCTTCGAGCTCCTCGGCGTTTTTGGCTCCGCCCCATGGTCAACCCCCATCCTCCCCGACTGACAGGCCGGAGCGGCAGTTGTCCTTGGTGCCCCTTCCAGAGGCGCTGGATACCTCCGGACTCCTAGCAAGAGCCCCAGAGGCGCGACCCCGGCGCCGAGCTTGCCAGCTGCCCCCTTACTAGTGACTAGGCCAAAATACCCCCCGCCTCCCCCTGATGGCCGGGAGCCGACAGGCCTTTCGAGCCAGGGCAGTATAGCCCTGGAATTGGCAAGCCCTGGGGGGCGTCCGGTATTGAGGCCAGGTGGCCGCCGGAAAAGGCGGCGCTGGAGGCCGAAGAACAGCAGGCCCCCTGGCCCTGGGACACTTGCCATTGCTCGCCTGAGAAGGGGGAGACCTGCCTCGCCCGAGCCCAAGTCCTGGACCCCGCTGCGGGCCAGAACTTTCTGGGGCCCGGGCTTTAGGAAACGGAAGCCCTCTTCCTTGGGCCCACTCTGGAAGAGGGCCACCTGTCCTGTTGACCGGACACCCCCCACCAGACTTTTGTGACAAATGGGGGGCTGACGGGCATGAACCATTTTGGTGGGATCATTTTGAGACCACCTCTGCTTCCCCCCTTTGATGGGAGAGCAGGGCCCGCTTGATTCGCTGGGCACTCTCCTGTCGTTCTCCCTCCCACCCTGCTCCTCCCCCATCTTCTCCCATCTTCTCCTTGTTGTGCCCCTTATTGTTGTACTGTTTTCTGTTGCTGTGCTATGATGTATTCTTTGTGTAGCTGCTTGGCTTTTGTAAGCCGCTGCGAGCCTTGTGGAGTTGGCGGCATAAAAGTCCAAACAAATAATAATAATAAAATAATAATGTATTTCTAAAAACAAACTAGAAGGATGAGAGTATCTGACATTTTCATTTCCCAGTTAAATGTGTTCACCTGAGTATATATAAGTATTATATTTAAATGGAATGCAAAAGGTATTGTGCAGTTTGACTAATTATGCTTCTGATATTGTAAAGGCCATTTTTAATTTGCATTGCTTTGTATTTTTTATTAACTGCCCTGACTCCTTATATTGAGGGAAGGATGGGATAATAAATCAATCAATAAATTTACTTGCAAATTAATATGTTTTATTTACTTCCTGTACCATTTTTATGTTTTACTTCCTGTACCATTTTTGTTTTACTTCCTGTACCATTATGCACATTACATTTGTTCAAGAAATACTTGAATCATACTATTAAAAAAGATTGAATTTTATTTCTGTTCCTTTGTAGATGCTTAAGCCTGTAGTACTACTAATTTGTTGTTAGCATTTAATAATGTATTTTAACAGTTTATTTTCATCTCAAGTATGAATAATACTGTATGACAATCACTAAAATGTTGTCAGAACTCAGTGAACAAGTGTAAATATTCTGTTACTAAGTAGATGGGTTACTTTCCTTAAAGCATCTACAAATAATTGAAATTTCTCTTTGATAAGCATTGCATTTTGAATTTCTCATTGTATTCATTTTGGTAGTCCACTGAATTTTCTTTAGGCTTTGTGTGCTGATCCTTATAGATGAAGCTTAAAACTAATGTAACTTGCACATTTTGGTTTACATGTGTTTGTGTATTTTCTCCCAGGGCAATTAAGGCATTTCGGGAGGTGCTTTATGTTGATCCCAGCTTTTGCCGCGCCAAGGAAATCAATTTACGACTTGGGCTTATGTTCAAAGTGAACACAGATTTTGAGTCCAGTTTTAAGGTAAGAGTTCTTTTTAAATGAACACCTATGTTTGTTTTATATTGTACATTTTACTCATGGCACCACAACAAAATGTATGTGTTTTGCTACAGTTTTATTATACTGTTCCATTACTGCTTCTCTCTTGGCACTGTATTTCAGGAAGAATAAGGAAACTTTATGAGTTAGTGGGTTCTGTCTTGTAGATTTACAGAGATCCTTTATTGAAATAAATGAGGGATTCTTTAAAGCAGGCATGGGCAAACTAAGGCCCAGGGGCCGAATGCAGCCCCTGGGGGCTTACCTCAGGCCCTCCTGATTTTCCCTATTCTCTAGGCATAAGGACATAGTGGACCACCAGATCCTTATGCAGAAAAGACGGGGAGGAAGGCATACTCTCTGGAGTGCTCTCAGCCACCGCATGTCTCGCCTTCCTCCCGGCATAAGGGCAGTGTGAGTGGCCCTGTCCTTATGCTGAGAGGACAGTCTGAGGAAGGCACACAGTGGCTGAGAGCCCTCCGGAGCGCTCTCGGCCCTTGCCTGTCTCGCCATACTCCCAGCATAATGCATAGAGGACAGCCCAAAGATTGGAGGAGGAGGATAAGGGCAGTCACTGTATGTCTCCTTTTTTTCCTGGCGTAAGGATGGGGTGAGCAGCCAGGACAACCTGAGAAGAGGGCCTGGGCCCAAGTTGGAGTACTATCATCTCCCAGCCTGGTTTCAGTGAAGCATGCCAGGTCCGCTCCCTCAACTTTGAGATCATAGATGATATGAGTCTTATTTTTCACTGATCTGGCATTATTTAGGAGCAAAGTGAGGTTTTGTTGTTGGTTTGGCTCACTTAAGTTCCTCAGGCCAGCAAGGTGACTGAAAGGTAAGATAGGTATTAAACACCTTCCTCTCCTTCCTCTACAAGGATATGGGGAGATCATCCGGAGTTTCGGGGTGTGGTGTCATCTGTACGCAGATGATGTCCAACTCTGTCACTCCTTTCCACCCGCTACTAAGGAGGCTGTTCAAGTCCTGAATCGGTGCTTGGCCACTGTAACGGACTGGATGAGGGCAAACAGATTGAAACTAAATCCAGACAAGACAGAGGTACTCCTGGTCAGTCTAAGGCCGAACAGGGCATAGGGTTACAGCCTGTGCTGGACAGGGTTACACTCCCCCTGAAGAAGCAGGTTTGCAGCTTGGGAGTGATTCTGGACTCATCGCTGAGCCTGGAACCCCAGGTCTTGGCGGTGGTCGGGAGAGCTTTTGCACATTAAAACTTGTGTGCCAACTGCACCCGTACCTTGGGAAGTCTGACTTGGCCACGGTGGTCCACGCTTTAGTTACATCCCGACTACTGCAATGCTCTCTACGTGGAGTTGCCTTTGACGACTGCCCAGAAGCTTCAGTTAGTCCAATGTTCGGCAGCCAGGTTATTAACCGGGAGCGGGATACAGGGAGCGTAAAACTCCTCTGTTGCGCCAGCTCCACTGGCTGCCAATTAGCTTTCGAGCACAATTCAAAGTGCTGGTATTGACCTACAAAACCCTATACGGTTCTTGCCCAGTTTACCTGTCCGAACGTATTCTCCCCTACGAACCATCAAGGCAGTTAAGATCTGGAGGGGCCCTGCTCTCGATCCCACCACATTCGCAATTGCGGCTGGTGGGAACGAGAGACAGGGCCTTTTCTGTGGTGGCCTCTCGGCTGTGGAACTCCGTCCCAACTGAGATCAGATCTGCCCCCTCACTCCTGACCTTCAGGAAGCTATTGAAATCCTGGATCTGGAAAGAAGCATTCCCGGAATAATGGCTGAGTTTAATAATAGACTAAGTCATCGATTATGTATGCGGACCGAAATTGGACATGTTTTTATCTTGGCGATCTGGTTTATGTGTATTTTTATGTATTTTAATCTACTTGTAGTTTAATATTTTATTGTTTTTTTAAACTGTAATTTGGCATTGCATCCTTGCTGTTAACCGGCCTGAGTCCCTCTGCGGAGGTTGAGAAGATCGGTATATAAAAGTTTTAAATAAATAAATAAATAATTTGACCCTGTCATCACCATATCTCCCTCTGCCCTGTATGACCTGTATTACTGCCACCGGTTCTATATGCATTAAATTATAATTACATAATAAAGGGAAAAATAGACATGTGAAAACAACAATAAAAACAAAGGACAAATGAGGCATTAATACAAGAACACTTAACACATAGTTGTAAAAGAGCCATAGTGTGCTGCTACAGCTGGCCCCAGGCAAAAGTTCTAATGTAGAGTTCTCACCTTCAGCAAAGCAGGCTCTGGGTTCAGTGGTCGCTGTTTTTTCTTCCTTTTTCATTAGCCTGTTATGTAATACATTCAAGTCTTGACATTTACAGTTTTTCATTTCATATGGTGGGTACTGTAGCTTGAGGAATGCATGTTTTAGTTATCATACAATCATGGAGTTGGAAGAGACCATAAGGGCCATCCAGTTCAATGCCCTGCCATGAAGGAAAACACAACCAAAGCAACCCAGACAGATAGCCATCTAGCCTCTGCATAAAAATCTCCAGAGAAGAAAACTACCATGCTCTGAGGCAACATATTTCACTACCAAACAGCTTTTACCATCAGGAAGTTCTTCCTAATATTCATGTGGAATCTTTTTTCCTGAATTTGAATCCATTATTCTGTGTCCTATTCTCCAAAGCAGCAGAAAACAAGCATTCCCCTCTTCAGTGTGACATCCTTTCAAATATTTGAACATTCCCAGCTCCCTAAGCCATTCCTCATACGGCTTGGTTTACAAACCTTTGATTATTATGGCAATTCTTCTCTGGGCACATTTTAGCTTGTCAATATCCTTGAATTGTGGTGCCCAGAACTGGATAAAGTAGTCCAGATGAGGATTTCGAAGCTCCTGTATTGATGCAGCCTGGAATCGCATTGGCTTTTTTAGCTGCCACCTCACTGCTGACTCATGTTCATCTTGTGGTTTACTAAGGCTTTTGGATACCTTTCACATATACGGTTTTCAAGCCAAGTGTCACCAATCCTATATCTATGTATTCGTTTTTATTGCCAAAGTGTAGTACCGTACAAGTCTCCCCTGTTGAAATTCATTTTGTTAGTCTTCTATTAGTTTGGTGTCACTACCTTGTGAGTATGAGCACATGCAATTGTATTGGAGGACTTGACTGTTACCTGTGGTATTCAAATTGGAAACTAGAATACCATATATGTAGTGGTCAGTGAGGGTTTTTTGGGTTTTTTTTTTTTGAGAAACTGCAGGTTGCTTCTGGTGTGAGAGAATTGGATACCCGGATGTTTTGATGTTTTATCATCCCTGTGGGAGGCTTCTCTCATGTTCCCACATGGGAAGCTGGAGCTAACAGAGGGAGCTCATCCACTCTCTCCCCGGATTCATTGTGTAGTTGTATGGAAATGTCCAGAAAAAGAACTTGCTCTGTTGATTGTTCCACACTTAGATTGGTGATAGGGTGGAAGTCGTTGAAATTTCAAGTGGGTCCTCTATCGTGAAGATATTGTAAATATACTTGAGGTAGAGGAGACGTTTTTGGGTTCAGGTGTTAAGGAGGTGTTGTTCCAAGTCAGCTATGAAAATACTGACATATTGTGGTGCTTTCTGTCTGTTCATGCCAATATTGTTCAGCTTTTTACTTCCATGTAAGCAGAGGCTGGGAGAGCGTGTCCCTGGAAGCTTACTATGTACTTCACCACTGCCAGATTTTTGGGAAACTGAACATGTGCAAAAAAAATTGTGTTGAATATTTCAATTTGGAGAAACGTTTTGTAAGAATTTTAATATTGTTAACTGCTGTTAAGGTGACTTCAACTGAAAGCAACTTCCAAGTAACCTTATCACTAACAGTACTCCTCTAGTATTCTCAAATCTGTTCATAATGTGGTTTCCCCCCTTTTCTGTTGCCTTCTACGTAAGTATTATTGTATTTTCTAGCGAATCATGTATTTTCATTATATTTCCAATGTTTAGTCATCTTGGTTTCTAGAAAGAATTCAGGCATTATTTGCTTTGTTGAGCATATATTAATTATCTGTTTTAGTTTTTGACAATGTTTGTTTTTGATGGCCTGAAGATTTTTTTCATGGCCTGAAGATTTTTCATCAGACTGTATTGAAATTGCATTTAAATTATATGTCATAGATTGTGGAGATGCACTGTAGAATAGTAAAGGCTAAAAATATTGATTTGTATAAAAGATTATTAAAGTAATGAGACATCAATATGATAAATAACATTGCTATCCAAATTGTTAAGTGAGACTTCTGGTGAGCATTGATGGCAGCAGGCAGGACTCCCTGAGGGCTCTTGGGAGTCAGCCTTACCAGTAATCAGGTTGAGCAATTTGCTCCCCTTCTCCGGTGGATCGAAACCGGACAAGTCGCAAAAGCCACTTAGATACGGAACTGATGGCCCAAAAGGTTGTCTTCCCCTCAAGGGAGTCGGCCGAATGGGTCTGGATGAGGTACTGAAGGCATTGCGGATCACTGCAAGGGAAGTTGGATTTTAACAGGCACACAACTATTGCCAGCCCAGCTCATTTGAAATCAAAGAAAGAAAATATCAAGAAGGATGGGACATTCAGCCCCAGAAGAAAGTGTAAGATTCTAAGAAAAATATATTTTCTTCACAGAGACAAGCTCTCCTATGTGTGTGTTTATATATAAGCACAAAGAGAATACCAAATAGAGGGATGGTTTAAGCAAAGCAAATATACAGGAGGGAAAGGCAAGAAGAAAGCCGCCCCTCCTCCTCGGGGATGAAACCCAAAGAAAAATATCCCATTAAAGGAGAGCAGATAAATTGCATAGCATTACAATTAAATCAAAAATGAAGTGCTATTCTGACCCTGGCAGTCACATTATTATGGCGATGGCTTTAGCCTGTTCATAAACAAAAGGAACCATAGAGAAGGAGCGCAGGCGGCTAAATATCTTTTGACCAAAAACAGGCAACAGCATTGTCTGTAGCCTTCAACAATTCTTTCTCTGTACATGAGGCAGGGCATAGTGGACAAGCATACAGATGCAGAGTTGTCTTTTCTGGTCCACAGTCATACAAGATGTGATATTCTTTTAGGTAGTGCCATTTTGCCAGGTTGTATTTTGATGTGCCCACTCCATTTCTGAGTCTCTTCAAGGACTTCCAAGTTGCCCATTCTTGGTTTGATCCTGGAGGAAGACCTCGTGGGAGGCCATCCAATTGGGATTTCCTGGTTTAGCTGCCCAGAGAGATACACTTGCTGTTGCTGGGGGGACACTAGGAGTATTGATAGTTCTCATAAAGCTTTCCCTTGATTTGAGTGTATTGGGAGGAGGCTGGTAGCCATGTAGTAGATGGCTTTCACAGTGTTCAACCTTATTTCTCTCACATTTAGCAGCAACCGGAGGGGGAGGGGTGGAGGTGGGAAATGCCAGCTAGCTTGTAGAGCAGACCTGGGCATCTTACGGCCCGCCAGCCAATTCTGACTGGCCCGTGTAAGGCAGGCAGGCAAGCAGGCAAGCAGAGCGGCCAACCGAGGGGAAGGGAGGGGGGAGAAGAGGAGGAGGCCAGGAGCAAGCGCCGCCGCAGAGCATACCTTCGCTCTCCTCCTCCTAATTTCCCTTCTGCCTCGTGCGCTCCCCGATATCTTGTGCTCTCTCCCCACTCTCTTCTGCCTCGCGCTCATTCCCCCTCCCTCTTGCCTCGCACTCGTTCCCCCCTCCCTCTTGCCTCATGCTCATTCCCTCTCCCTCTTGCCTCGCGCTCGTTCCCCCTCCCTCATGCACCCGCTTGTTCCCCCCTCCCTCTTGCCTCCTGCTCGTTCCCCCTCCGTTCTCTTCTGCCTTGCTCTCTCTCCCCCTCCCTTCTGCCGCTTCCATTGCTTGCAGGCAAGGGGTAGGGCCTTTGAGGCAGGGAAGAGGCTGCACCGCGAGGCGGAGGCCCTGGAGTGCTTCCTTAATGTAAGTGAAATATACATCCCAGCAACTCCAACTCCCAAATGTCTATTTTCCCCAAATTTCCCCAGTGATCACATTTGGGCATATTGAGGATTCGTGCCAAGTTTGGTTCAGATCCATCATTATTTGAGTCCACAGTGCTCTCTGGATATAGGTCAACTACAACTTCCAAACTCAAGGTCAATGCCCAGCAAACCCTTTCAGTACTTTCTGTTGGTCTCATGAGAGTTCATTGTGCCAAGTTTGGTTCAATTCCATTGTTGCTGGATTTCAGGATGGTCTTTGATTGTGGGTTAACTATAAATTCCAGCAACTACAATTCCCAATCGTCATGCTCTTATTTTCCCCAAACTCCACCAGTGTTCTCATTTGGGCATATTCAGTATTTGTGCCAAGTTTGGTCCTGATCCAACATTGCTTGAGTCCACAGTGCTCTCTGGATATTGGTGAGCTACAACTTCCAAACTCAAGGTCAATGCCCACCAAACCCTTCTAGTGTTTTCTATTGGTCATGGAGTCCTGTGTGCCACATTTGGTTTAGTTCCATCATTGGTGGTTTTTGAGTTATGTTAATCTCACAAATGAACATTACATTTATATGATGTATAAATTGTTCTCAAGAGTCTGGAGAACAAGCCCTATGGGGAGCGGCTTCAAGAGTTGGGCTTCAAGAGCTGGGCATGAAGAAGAGAAGACTGAGAGGAGACATGATGGCCATGGATAAGTATGTGAGAGGAAGTCATAGGGAGGAGGGAGCAGGTTTATTTTCTGGTGCCCTGGAAACTAGGAAGCAGAACCATGGCTTCAAACTACAAGAAAGGAGATTTCATCTGAACATTAGGAAGAACTTCCTAACTGTGAGAGCCGTTCAGCAGTGGAACTCTCTGCCCCAGAGTGTGGTGGAGGTTCCTTCTTTGGGGGCTTTTAAACAGAGGCTGGATGGCCATCTGTAAGGGGTGCTTCGCATCTCCACCTCTGACATTCAACCTGACTTTGATGCACTTGTTAAAGACCAACAGAGACTTGATTTCTCTCACTGAATAAGAAAAAAAAATTGATAGCACCAAATGAGGTGATTAAACCAAAAATGTAGGCAATGTTTTTTATATGTCTGTAGAAAATC
This sequence comes from Anolis apletophallus, assembly GCA_030556195.1. NCBI lineage: Eukaryota > Metazoa > Chordata > Lepidosauria > Squamata > Anolidae > Anolis > Anolis apletophallus. The sequence continues at coordinate 51,777,016 of JARBWK010000004.1, read as the reverse complement.
AAGAACCTCTTTCCAGGAATAAGTGAAACTCAAAATGTGCTTTGAAGCGAATGTGACTGAAAATGATCATTAATATAATGAATCACAAATGATACAAATGTTCACATTTTGTTAACCTTTGTTTTGTAAAATTTTAGTGAATAAATGTCATTTTTCCTATGACAACATCTCTTTTTCATTGCTCATAACATATACTCTTATCAGTCTTACTAATATATCAAAATCGCAATGTAGTGCCTTTTTATTATTATTAAAGAAATTCAATTGATATTATGTAGAATGCAGTTCGGCCTTTACGTGTGGCCCTCCATAATATTTTTTGGCTCTTGTGTGGCCCCTTGGGGAAAAAAATTGCCCACCCCTGTTGTAGAGTTTATCAACAGGAGTAGGTTTAAGACATCCTGTGATTATTCTGCATGTTTCATTCAATGCTATGTTCACCTGCTTTGCGTGGGCAGACTTATGCCAAACAGGACAGGCATACTCGGCAATTGAGTAAGACAAGGCCAGGGCTGATGCTCTTACTAATTTTGGGTCAGCATCCGCAGGATATTATTGCGTGCAGCTACTTTGTGCTTGGTGTTTCCTATATGCTAGTGTTCGATCTAAGGTGACACCGAGATATTTAGGATGGAAACAATGTTCAAGCTCTTGACCTTCCCAGGTGACTTCCAATTTCCTGTTGGCTTCACGGTTGCATTAATCACATATTCAACATTAAAACATCTCAAATGATAAAAACAATTAAAATAATTTGAAATTGGCTGATTATAGTTGTTCTTGAAGTGTACTATAGAAAAAGTCAAGACTTCAGAGGATTTGGCATCTATTGACTTATCCAGAAGAAAAGGCTAATTTTTGTAATAGGGTAAGTGATACAATTAAAACCTGTTTGTCCCCACTAATTTTGGGTGCATTTTGAGAGATGGAATGGGTGTAGAAACTACATGTATGTGGCAAAGAGCACAAAAGCATGTTGTAAGTTTGGTAGAAGAATAGAAGGCGTGGAGGAATAAAGAAGAATAAAAGATTAAGAGAGGTGGAGTGGAAGAAGTGTGGCCTCTATGCCTCCTGTACCTGAACTATTTTTTTGTGCTTCTCCTGTTCCATACACCCTCTAAGTTTTTTAAAAAAGAGTTTAAAGTGATAATTTGTCAGCAGAATGTGCTAAAATGTCACCTGGTGTGCCTAAAAACACCTGTGACCCTTCAGACATTTTTGGAAAAACCCAGTGAGCCAAAAATTGGTCAAAGGAGCTGATAGTGCAAACTGATGGAAAATCCCTCTCATTTCCAGATAGTGTTATTGGCTCAGAATTCCATAATGCAAGGAGGTTGGGGAGGTAGAATTGGTCACCAATGCATTTGCCCACTCAGTCAAGAGCATGGGGCTGGAAAACTTTCTTTACCTCAAATCTTCATGGCTTTTTGCTAGCATGTAAAAAAGTATGTTTTCAGCTATTTACTACTGTACAGTGATTTCATACATGGGGTATAAGAATGGGCAAAACATTTGTTCTGAACATAATATTTAGATCGGACCAGTTCTATTCATATTATGAAAATGAAGTGCTTTGTTCACCTTCTTTTGTCCTATTTATGTAGTAAATTCTTCTGTTTTGATTGTGCAGTGTAGGGTGAAAAGGAGTGCTTATGCCTTACAAGCCTGCTTTCTTTTAAAAAGATGAATTAATTCCAATTTTGAAGGACTCTGGAGAGCAAACTAATGAGTTGATTTAGCTGCGCGTGCTGCACGTCCTCCCACCCTTACCCTCGACATGCCTGTCAGATGGAGGCTTGGCTGTTTGCCAGGGCTTTGATTATGCAAGGCTTTCTGTGTCCTAGTTATTTGAACAAAAGGCAGCTCTTAGGATCAAGCATCACACCCAGGTCATATAGTTAGCAAAGCCATCTCTAGGAGTTGTTCTCAGCTGGGATAAGGCTTTCCCACTGTGGTAAGTTCATGTCAGAATTATCAAGCTTGTAATGGTGGCTTCACTTAATGTAACATATGCTATTTAAACCACCTATTAGGAAATCCAACTAATGGATGAAAATGCTAGGACATCCCAATGCTAGGACATCATGCTTGTTGATGTATATCTAAGAGTTTTGCATTAACTTTTTGAGTATTTTTCTTACTGTTTTGTATTGATACTTTTGAAGCATACTGAAATGAAATCGAACCAGAAAAAAACTTAAAAGAAATTTAGATCTGTTCCTCAGTACATGTGGAGTGCTATGGAGAATAATGTTGTTGTAGGATATGATTGAGGGCTTTGTTAATATCCAGACACTATACTTCTGATTCCTTGTAATATTTGCAACTTTTACTGCAATCACATCATCAGCAGGTGCTATGAAGAGGTAAAGGGTTCCTGATTAATTAATTAAGTCAAATAATGTCATAGACTTCAGCTGCTCTTCTTAAAAAGATGTCACCCCATGTAAACATTGAAATGGGTGCCTTGCAGGTAATTCCTTTTGCTTGTGATTTGAATTTCTGTAGATGGATGTCTGCCGTGAGGTATTGAATGTCGTCTCAACTGCAGTGGCCTCTCCTGCATAATAACTATTTCATACAGCAGCAGCCAGCTTCAGTACTGTGAGAGCTTCAGTATTTGTGAGAGATGCAGATGTTTGCTAGCTTTGGTTTGCTGCAGAGAAATAGAGCTAGATATTTGATACATTTGTAGTTTGTGGTACCGAAGACAGTAAATAGTATTTTGACAAAGGAGCTCTGTTGTTCTACATAACTGTTTTTCTAAAGGAAGACTGCAGAAGGAATCTCAGCGCTTTGATGTAGCTATACGTGCTGGATTGTTCTGAAAGACTGGGATTGTTCTTGTATGTGGTTTATAGAGGTACCTTTACGATAAGATGGTTTATTTTTAGAATACGCAATTGCATGCTTTTGATTGTCAACATAGCATTATCATGTCTTGTTCTAAATGGTTCTGGTAAAACAGTACATTTTGTAATTTTGAATATTCTGAGATTTTGTTATAATATTATAATAAGAATGAATGATACAAATGCATTCTTGTTTTGAGGCTCATTAGTGGCTCCCATTTCAAAATTAGAGCCATTTCTTCATTGATATTAAACACTGCTCGTTTATATTGACTTGTTTTAAATATTGATAGTTAATATTGATAGTTTGAATTTTCCTTCTTGTTTTGTATATCTTAGTATCATTTGAGGGACTACTGAGCAATTCTAATTTTGTGTCTTACAAATGCATAGACTCATTTATTAAAGCCTCTAAGCAAATCATGTTTCTATTATAAAACCATATGGTGATCTTTTCACATTTTTTGTTTATTAGAGTCTTGAAAAATGTGTAGGTGGCCTTGAGTCTATTGTAGCATCTGTAGTATTTTGCAGCCTTTATAATTACTTTGTTTTTGACAATGACAGTTAATACATATGAGTTAATTGTATAATTTTCTGAGAAATACTTCCAAACAGCTCAATTATATAATTTATTGTTTATTGTTTATTAAAGAAACGGATGTCAAGAAATGAATATCCTTCTGCCAAATCAAATTTGACAGTGCTATTTTTGTAAGACCATTCAAATTGCATGGCTGCAATCAGACTAGTTTTTATTATCCCTTTTGTTCTTAGGTTCCAATTTTGCTAGATTACATTGATAAATGAGTAATTTAATTAAATTATTGTTAAATTGTTATTAAAAATCACTGAATGTAATGCTTTTTTATATGATGTGGTGAAGACATACCTGCAGCATGGAGTAATATTCTGTTGTTTGAGTTACACTAATAAGATGAATAGATATCAACTTGTAGCTATTTTAAATTTTGTGTGGAAAGTGACAATACATACTTTGCTAAAATCAAATACCGTGTTAACAAATAAAAGGTATCACAGTATGATTTTATTATTCATAGAAATTATTCAAGTGAATGTATGAAATGCAGCATTTACGTTGGATTACTCTGTTAGTATATAAGAGCTGCAGGGTGTGGAATACTACATTTTAATACAAAAGTCGAAAGATTGATAAACCTTTTTCTGAAAAAAAGTGATATCTTATGTCGCTTAATAATGGGAAGGTATAGTTCAAAGATACAATTTTTGAAAGTCAGAAAAATGTAATATTTTCATCTTTTTATGAGAGTTATTTATTTGCATATATTTTAATTCAGGTTTTGGGAAGCTGATATAACAGCTGTATGGATATAATAGGTAGCAGAAGATTTTATACTTTTTCCCACATTCATACTGAATTGCTGATACTTAGGTACACTGTTATAATTAAAAGCAATCAGTTTTTGATTATGTTAAACAGATGCTTTAGTCTCAATCAAAAAGGCAATCTGTGGAAAATTGGTAAATTGAAATGTATGTTAATATCATTGATTCAAAAGGTCTTCTCCTTAGCATCAAGTATTTTACTTCTCTTGAACCAAAAAAAAATAAACATGCTTAACATTATCAGACAAGTAGTTCAGTACTTTAATAAGTTCAAACACTTATTTCTCTTTTCTTTTGCAGCATTTTCAGTTGGCTTTGGTTGACTGTAATCCTTGCACTTTGTCCAATGCTGAAAGTAAGTATTGAAACCAATTGTTACTGATCTGCTAGCTCTGTAATCCTCAGCCAAAAGTGTCTTGATACATATACCCCTGTATGTTTATCCAAATGACCAGAACAGCCTGGTATTGGGACCAGTTTAGAGGCTTCAAGCTAGTTCTGACATGTCATACTTAAACCCATTTAAGTCAATAACTCTTTAGTTAGTAGTGTTGACAGCAAATCTGAATCATTTTTTTAAAAAAGATTAACATTTCCCTCTATCACCACTGCAATTTCTCACTTAAAATTTCATACATCTGTATAGAACTCCAAAATCAGGCCTTTAAAAAGTGCAAAGTGTGGTCTCTTTCAGGTTTCTTTATTATTTTAAGAATACAAAACAGAGCAGTTCTTTCAATTAGTCATATTTTTAAAAGTTGAAGGTCAAATCCAATCAAATCTCCATAAGCTCTATAAAAGTCAGAAGTAATCACTGAAGTAGATGGGAAGGGAGGGATATTGTTGCCTTCCTTGCACCATCGTATTTTAAGATGTATACTTAGAACAGAATATTTGTGATCAAAAGTATATATCTATTTCATTTTAGTTTCTTTCACTTTTTAGTAATTAAAAGCTAAAATAATAATCACATTTCATTGAGGCAATTTAAAAATTCAAATGAATTGATGAACACATTCTACATGTTTGTTCCATTAACTCAAATAGCTTCTCCTTCATCAGAGCAACAAAATTAAGCCATTGGACATCGGCTTGTCTCCATCCCTTCAGGACACCTTTCTCCCTTACAGAATTGCCTGTCTATAGAATAATAAACTTGGAAGAGACCCCAAGGGCCATCCAGTCCAACACCCTGCCATATAAGACTATACCAGGGCTGTCCAACTGGCGGCCCCGGGGCTGGATCCGGCCCCGTAGCCTGTTGGACACGGCCCCACCTATGCCCTTTAAAAAATGGCGGCCGGGGGGGAGGGGGAGGTGGGGCAGGGAGGAGGAAGAGAGCTAGCTCCTCCTTTCCCGCCCCCCCTCCCTACCTAGGGCAGGGGAGCCGCCGAAAAAAGGGCAGAAGGCGGCGCCAACAGCAGCGTCACAGGCCTGGCATGACGCGCTGCCCCTGGCGCCGCCTTCTCTGCCTTTTTCGGCTCTCCCCGGCCTAGGAAGGGAGGGGAGCGCCGAAAAGGAGGAGTAGGCGGTGCCAAGGGGCAGCGCGTCACGCCAGGCCTGTGACGCGCTGCTCCTTGGCACCGCCTACTCCTCCTTTCGGCCCCCCCCCTTCCTAGGGCGGAGGGGGCGCCGAAAGGAGAGTAGGCGGCGCCAAGAGCAGCGCATCACGCCAGGCCTGTGACGCGCTGCTCTTGGCGCCGCCTTCTGCCCTTTTCAGCCGTTTTAGGAGGGGGCGGGGCCTGGGGTTGGGGGCAAGGTCTGGGGGCGGGGCCTGGGGGCAGGGCCGAGCGGCCCCCTAGGTCATCAGTGACCTTTTATCCGGCCCTGGACCCCGTAGAAGTTGGACAGCACTGGACTATACAATCAAAACACTCCTGACAGATGGCCTCTGTTTATAAACTCCTAGAGAAGGACATTCCACCACATTTCGAGCCAGCAAATGACCCTATGAAACAGCTCTTATTGTAAGGAAGCCTCCGAGGAAGGCAAAGACAAATTCTGCCAAGGAAACACCATAATAGATTTATTATTATTATCATTATTATGTTTATATGTATTCCACTTTAGCTCTCCATACGGAGACTCAAAGCAGCTCACAAGTAAAAACATTTCAATACAACTTAAAATATGCAAATATACAAACATTAAAACAGTATTAAACAACATTAGTATCAAAACAATCCAGGTTAAAACCATGAAAGCATATAAAATCACATCACAAAATCACGGTAGATCTTGATGGTCTTAAATACCATCTTTAAAAGCCTGCCTGAGTAAGAAGGGTTTAGCCTGCTACCAAAAGGACAGCAGGGAAAGGGGGCCATTCTGGCTTCCCTGGGCAGGGAGTTCCAGAGTTGTGGGTCAGCTTCCGAGAAGGTCCACTCGCTCGTTCCCACCAACCAAGCTTTAGATGAAGATGAGACTGAGAGAAGGGCCTCTCCTGAAGATCTCAGGCCTGGGCAGGTTCATATAAGGGGATGCGGTCAGCCAAATAGCCTGGACCTGAACTGTAGGGCTTTAAAGGTAATAACCAGCACTTTGAATTGTGTTCGGTAATAGACTTGCAGCCAGTGGAGCTGCTGCAACAGGGGGGTTGCCTCAAATATTTACTTTGTGCTTACTATAAGTTGGAAACAGCTTGAAGGAATGCAATAACATTTATCTTACAGAATCCACCTGTTTCTAACTTTATAACTCATTTCTTATTAGCTTTCCTTTAAATTATATTTTATTTTATAATGTGCTTGTTAATTAGTGCAGGACAATTAAAATAAATGATATTGGTGTTATTTTGATGCAGTCACTTACTTTGTCCCTAAAATTATCATGACAGAGAAAGATAGCGGCCAGTAATGTAATGTTAATTCGAGGGAAAACAAATTGAAGACTACTTGTTCTCTTTCGCTAGCACAGCTCCTTGTCTTAATAATGTGAAGCTTATGTGGCATCTCCTACACATACGCTGCAGCGATAAAATGACCTCTGTGGCTGTGTATTGTCAGCCTCACTGTGACTTTGGGAGGTCAAGCTGAGGGTTATTTTGATTCACCTGCTATTTTCTGCAAAAAAGGAGAGCATTTCAACCACCTGAAAAGATTCTTTTCTTTGCTTTGTTATCCTCTAGTTTATAACACATCAATCAGAAACAAAAATTAAAACCTGTAAATGTGTACATTATTACTTCATTTTGAATTTACTATTCCTAACACTTCTATTTCCCTACCTTTCTAGTTCGGTTTCACGTTGCCCATTTATATGAAACCCAGGTAAGTGCACAATTCTTTTTGGTTAATGAAACTGCTAACATTATGAAAGTGTTATGTAGTAAGTTGTATTGAGCTAAAAATATATGTTACCAGTATTGAGAGAATAAACTCTAAAGTGATATTTGATAGGAGATTGAATACTTCACATCATCAGGCAGCACTGCTTTTGTTCCAAATGGTCCCTTAGTAAACCAGCACATAGACAAATCTGTTTTCCTGTGTAGCATTGTGATACTATTCCATTCACTCAGCGATTCTCAATTGTTGGAATGATACTAGGAAACTCCTAACTGAAAAATCAGGGAGGGGAGCTAGTAGTGTCAAAACAGCAGCTGATAGTGATCAAATGTTGCAGAAAACGATTACTGGTAAGTGAGTATTCTCCCCCAGTCCATGTGCAGTCCATCTGATTGTCAAGTGTGTGCTTCTCTCACAACTGGAGGGCCAAGAAATCACATCACCTACTTCAGAAAGAGTTTCCCTCTTTCTTTGTGAAACAAACATGTGAGAGAATAATTTTTGACTTGCTTTTTCATTCACAGTTGTGAAATTATTTATTCTAAACTTTGTGTTTAAAAATAGTTACTCCTTGTGAACTGAAATCTAGATTTATTAAATACCATTTTACTTAGAGCATTAGCACACTAGTTTTAAACAGATATGTAAGGCATTGTAACAGCAATACACATATTTGTCATCCTATATTAACACAATTCTTTTTGTACTGTGACAACACAATTAACACCATATATAGTATTTCTGGATCTGAACAAGCACATTATTTTGCCACATGTAAACATACAGAGATAAATAAAGGAAAAGATAAAATATTTATGTGAATTACACATGTATACTATAGAAAACATAATTTACATGTATGCCTTCATTTAAATTAATACAAATAATAATAATAATAGTAAACCCAATTTGTAGACTTAAAATCTCTTCTAGACTGAAGATAGCCTCATAAATCCATGCACAAAGAAAACCCTAACTGGGCCTTGGCCTCTGTGGTGGGCAGAGAAAATGATGTCTGTTCTTTCAATTAGTTTTGCCTGTAATGACTTGATACTTCAGGCCTCTGGCATCCATAACATCGCTTCCATAGTAATAAGTGCAATGTATGGTTTATTCAGTTAACTGGATGCTCCTAGTTTCGGAGTAAGATGTTGTCTGTATGCAGATGATGTCCAAATCTGTCACTCCTATCCACCTGTTACTAAGGAGGCTCTTCAGACTTTGAACTGGTGCTTGACTGCTGTGTCGGACTGGATGAGGGCTAGCAAGTTAAAACTTAATCCTGACAAGACAGAGGTCCTCCTGGTCAGTCGTAAGGCCGAACAGGGCATAGGGTTACAGCCTGTGTTGGATGGGGTTACACTCCCCCTGAAGACGCAGGTTCGCAGCTTGGGAGTGATCCTGGATTCATCGCTGAACCTAGAACCCCAGGTTTCGGCGGTGGCTAGGGGAGCTTTAGCACAGTTAAGACTTGTGCGCCAGCTGCGCCCGTACCTTGATAAGTCTGATCTGGCTACGGTCGTCCACGCTCTTGTCACATCCCTAATAGATTACTGCAACGCGCTCTACGTGGGGCTGCCTTTGAAGACAGTTTGGAAATAGCAACTAGTCCCAACGGGCTGCAGCCAGGTTACTAACTGGAGCTACATACAGAGAGCATACCACCCCCCTGTTGTGTCAGCTCCACTGGCCACCGGCCCATTTACAAGCTCAATTCAAAGTGCTGGTTTTGACCTATAAAGCTCTATACAGTTCTCGCACAGCTTACTTGTCCGAACGCATCTGCCTCTACATCCCACCTTGCAATTTATCGCATCCAGGGAGGCCCTGCTCTCGCTCCCGCCAACATCTCAAACGCGGTTGTTAGGGACGAGAGATAGGGCCTTCTCGGCTGTGGTTCTGCACCTGTGGAATGCGCTTCCAAGCGAGATACGATTGACCCCCATCCCTCCTAGCATTCAGAAAAAAGTGAAATCTTGGTTATGGGATCAGGCTTTTGCACAATAGCCCAATGAAGCACTTTGGACTGGAAATGGACTGGCAAGCTGATGGATGAGGATATGGCTTAATGTTTGTTTGTGGACGGAACACTTTTTAACCCAATTGAATGCTGATTATGTGTTTAATTTTTAACTGTATTATTTTAATGATCTATGTTTATGGTTTTATATAGTATATTGTGTATTTGGCATTGAATTGCTGCCTTTGTCAAGCCGCTCTGAGTCCCTTCTCAGGGGTTGAGAAGGGTGGGGTAGAAATGTTGTAAATAAATAAAAAATAAATATCAATAAGCAAGGCAGAATAAATTATTTTTGCCAAGTTATATCTCCCGCATTGAATTCCTTTATGTGTCTGAGTTATCCCAAGTGTTTCAAGGAATCCTATGGAACAGCATGAGAGCTACAGAAGCTTTTCCTGCATGGCAGGAGGTTGGACTAGATGGCCCATATGGTCTCTTCCAACTCTAATATTCTATGAAGAGGAAATAAGTGAAAACCTTTTCCACTCCTTCCAACCATGGGAGTATGAATATAAAAGTCCTCTCTGTGTTGAATGAAGATCTGGAGCCAGACTGTTATATCTTATCTCTAAAAGCAAATATTTTAAATTTCTTGAGCATATTTTCAGTATTGAGACTCTAACTCACCCTTGCCATATTTTCTCCATTAATTGCTATAAGCTCTGTAGGAGAATTTACTGTGTAGAAAGGGAGATACAGAACAAGCCAATGATTATAAAGCAGTTGACTTGTTTTGATTCATGAGCAATCTGAATCAATAGTTCCACCTTAATTTTAGGTGGAACTATTATCAGTTAGAGACCATCATCACTAGAGAATCCTTATTACAGTAGAGTGAGGATAAATAGTACATTTAACAAAATCAAAGAGGCAGATCAAGCAGCTTTGTAAGGTCTACATTAGATGTTTTCAATTAATTGTATTGATGGTTTTTCGGTGAAAACAGTTTTCTATGCGATTAGCTATAATTAACATTCATTTATGTTTTTTAAAAAATAATATTACCGAAGTTTATCAGTAATAAGCTTTTACATTTATAAATATGTCTTCTTATTATTAAGAGAAAATATCACTTGGCAAAGAAGGAATATGAACAACTTTTGCAGACTGAAAATCTTCCTGCACAGGTGAAAGCAACTGTGTTACAACAGTTAGGTATGTATATAAATAGAGAAGGAAAGAGAATGAAAAAGGAATGATGTTGCATACTATTCTACAACTGCTTGAATTGACAGGACATTATGATACATCCATATTGCCCTTATAAATTACAAAATAAAGCTTAATTATACCTTTCCCATTAAAAATGACCCTGCTTCTGTTTAGCCTATAAATGAAAAATGGAAAATAATTGTGCAAAAGGAGTTTCACTTGTGTTTTTTTCCATCCATGTTATTTCATTTTTCTGTGTAACTTTGAAAATGAAGTTATTGTTTTAACAGTTAAGTATGAAACAATAACTCATTTAACTTCAGAGATAGAACTTCTAAGAGAAATATAATTTTATACAAGTAGCATGCTGTTTTTCTGGGATAATGGAATTTTCTTATCTGTCTCCCAATAGTTTCTGAATGCTAGTTTTTTGGGATTGACTCTAACCTCATTTTCTGATAATATTTGAGAGGTCATTACATTTTTATCAGCTCCCAATTGTTCTCAGACTACAGTAAGTAAACATATCATCTTCTATCAGCTCTAGTCTTTAGAGGTGCTGTGAAGATGTTTTTAGATACAGATAACCTAAGGTTGTACAGGAATCGCTTTTATTTGTCGTTTCAAAGTTTTGTCTTATGCTACTTTAGTCCTATGCACAATAAATGGATTTTCTTCTAAGAGATAGACAGTGCTATAGGTAATAGCATTAAGACTATCCTCTTAATAATGAAAACCACTTTCTCTGCCCAAAATGACCACTATAACAAGGTCAGGTCTTATACACCCATCATTTTGTTACCTTATTAGCATGTTTTGTAAGCATTACAATAGGGCAATAACTATTTGTTTTTACTATGAAATTACCTTTGTACACAATAACTTTAAAAGTCATATCATAATGGAAAACAACCTATTCTCTTATAACCTTCATTCTACACCCCCACCTCATTCATGCACACATACATTTGTTTTGCATTTTCTTCTCCTTAGGCTGGATGCATCACACAGTGGATCAGTTAGGAGACAAAGCCACCAAGGAAAACTATGCTATTCAGTGTCTCCAGAAGTCTCTAGAGGCAGATCCGAACTCTGGCCAGTCCTGGTATTTCCTTGGAAGGTAAAATGAATTGTGTAATTTCTAACTGCAACAAACACTTTGGAAATTCAGGCAAAAGCATACTCTGATGAAGTTAATTCCTGGAAATGGAAACAATACATTCAGTGCTTGATCTGAGATTTAAAAAATATTTCAGTGTTAAGATACTTTATTTGCAGTTTGTATGTGGTTTCCCATGGTGAGTACAGTGGATGATTTTGTTAAACTCATTAACAATTTTACATTTGAGTATTTAGATAAAACCTTATGAGATTTTTAAAAATCTGTCTTGTGTGCTCTGCCATTATTCTCCTTTTTGTTCTAGTTCAGGCCAAAAATCATTCAGTATTTGTATCTGATGATACATTTAGGGTTTGGCATGACTCTACTTTTTCCCTCTCATTTGGGATCTGTAAAAAGCAAAGGGGATATCAAACACCTGGCAAGCCACAGAACATGGCTAGTGAGCTGTTTTTAGCTTGTTTCCTTAGTCTTTCCTCTTTCTATGCTATATGCTGCCCTGAAAAGTGATAGGTGAAGTTGACAGAGCAAAACAACTACCAGCAATTAAAAAATATATTTCAGAGTAGCTTATTACATAGTTGCATAGAGTTGCATGTAAAATTAGAAGCTTTAGGTTTTCCTGGAAAGGTACACTTTTATTAGGAACTAGCTTGGGGACCCGGCGGTGCCCGGGTTATTTGAAAAGGGTATTGTTTGTTTTCGGATGTTAGGTAATATCAGTTTAGTCATATATTACATTATGTCTTAATCAAACTCAAGTTTGGTCCAGATCATTGGTGGGGGTCACAGTGGTGTCTGAAAATGGGTGAAGGTGCTGCCAATCCTATCATCTGATATCCATCCTCCCCCAAACTGTACCAGGATGTAAATTAGGTTACCAGTTGTCTGTTTGCCAAGTTTGGTCCAGGTCATGTTTATTTAAGAAAAGGTGTTTTTTAAAAAAAATAAAAGAATTGTTTTGTTGAAGCCTGGCCTGTCGCTGTTCTGGAGTCTCTCCTGTTCTGGATTGCCTGGCCTTTTTTTTTTTTTGTAGAAGCCTGGCCTGATGTCGTTCTGGAGTCTCTCCTGCTCTGGATGCGCTGGATTTTTTTTTGCTTTTGTAGAAGCCTGGCCTGTTGCTATTCTGGAGTCTCTCCTGCTCTGGATGTGCTGTAACGTTCTTGCTTTTGTAGAAGCCTGGCCTGTCGCTGTTCTGGAGTCTCTCCTGTTCTGGATTGCCTGGCCTTTTTTTTTTTGTAGAAGCCTGGCCTGATGTCGTTCTGGAGTCTCTCCTGCTCTGGATGCGCTGGATTTTTTTTTTTGCTTTTGTAGAAGCCTGGCCTGTTGCTATTCTGGAGTCTCTCCTGCTCTGGATGTGCTGTAATGTTCTTGCTTTTGTAGAAGCCTGGCCTGTCGCTGTTCTGGAGTCTCTATTGGTCTGGATGCCCTGGCCTTGTTTTTTTTTTTTGTAGAAGCCTGGCCGGACGTTGTTCTGGAGTGTCTCCTGCTGTGGATGTGCTGTAATGTTCTTGCTTTTGTAGAAGCCTGGCCTGTCGCTGTTCTGGAGTCTCTCCTGTTCTGGATTGCCTGGCCTTGGTTTTTTTTTTTTGGTAGAAGCCTGGCCTGATGTCGTTCTGGAGTCTCTCCTGCTCTGGATGCGCGGGTGTTTTTTTTTGCTTTTGTAGAAGCCTGGCCTGTTGCTATTCTGGAGTCTCTCCTGCTCTGGATGTGCTGTAACGTTCTTGCTTTTGTAGAAGCCTAGCCTGTCGCTGTTCTGGAGTCTCTACTGGTCTGGATGCCCTGGCCTTGGTTTTTTTTTTGTAGAAGCCTGGCCTGACGTTGTTCTGGAGTCTCTCCTGCTGTGGATGTGCTGTAATGTTCTTGCTTTTGTAGAAGTGTGGCCTGTTGCTATTCTGGAGTCTCTCCTGCTGTGGATGTGCTGTAATGTTTTTGCTTTTGTAGAAGCCTGGCCTGTCGCTGTTCTGAGTCTCTACTGGTCTGGATGCCCTGGCCTTGTTTTTTTTTTTTTTTGTAGAAGCCTGGCCTGATGTCGTTCTGGAGTCTCTCCTGCTCTGGATGCGCGGGTGTTTTTTTTTGGTTTTGTAGAAGCCTGGCCTGTTGCTATTCTGGAGTCTCTCCTGCTCTGGATGTGCTGTAACGTTCTTGCTTTTGTAGAAGCCTAGCCTGTCGCTGTTCTGGAGTCTCTACTGGTCTGGATGCCCTGGCCTTGTTGTTTTTTTTTTTGTAGAAGCCTGGCCTGACGTTGTTCTGGAGTCTCTCCTGCTGTGGATGTGCTGTAATGTTCTTGCTTTTGTAGAAGTGTGGCCTGTTGCTATTCTGGAGTCTCTCCTGCTGTGGATGTGCTGTAATGTTCTTTCTTTTGTAGAAGCCTGGCCTGTCGCTGTTCTGGAGTCTCTACTGGTCTGGATGCCCTGGCCTTGTTTTTTTTTTTTTTGTAGAAGCCTGGCCTGTTGCTATTTTGGAGTCTCTCCTGCTCTGGATGTGCTGTAATGTTCTTGCTTTTGTAGAAGCCTGGCCTGTCGCTGTTCTGGAGTCTCTACTGGTCTGGATGCCCTGGCCTTGGTTTTTTTTTTGTAGAAGCCTGGCCTGACGTTGTTCTGGAGTCTCTCCTGCTCTGGATGCGCTGGACTTTTTTTGCTTTTGTTGAAGCCTGGCCTGTTATTTATTTATTTATTTATTTATTTATTCGTTCGACTTAATATACCGCTCTCTCTGGAGGCCAGAGCGGTTTACAGAGTTAAAAACAGATAACCACATAAAATGCAATAAAACCAGATAAAACCCCCAGTTAAAATCAAATTGCAGCAGAACTGTTGGTTTTCCTAATGTTGGCAGTTGTCTCACATTATTGCTGTTGGTATTTTCCCTTTTTTGCTGTTGTTGGGATTTTTTCAATGTTTTTTCCCCCTTTTTTGAGACATGTTTATGCTGCCACTTGCTTGAAGGATGTCTGTCTATTTTGGGGCCTAGCTTGTAATGCCAGTAATGCTCTCAGTACACCATGAAACTCTCTCACTGTAGAGAAATCCTCTCAGAAAATGAACATTCCATTGCCAACGGAAAATAACTGTCATCTGGCTCTCAGTGGCAACCAATCCCCTTTGTCTGGGGCCGTAGAATGTTGGAGTTCTGAGGCTGGCCAATCATAGTAGAAACAACAATGGGCTACACCGTGGTAAACACGAAGAAGCAAAAGGGTAACAATGAATTCAAATAGACTTAGAAAAATAAAACGTTTTTCATTTGTAATATCAACAGGCATAAGAACAATCAGCATATATAGAATAATGCGCTTATTATTGCTATTGTAAGCGCATTATTCTATATATGCTGATTGTTCTTATGCCTGTTGATATTACAAATGAAAAACGTTTATTTTTCTAAGTCTATTTGAATTCATTGTTACCCTTTTGCTTCTTCGTGCTGGCCAATCATAGCCCGTTATGCAAATAATCCCAGAGTGCCAGCCAATCGAAACGCTGGCACATATTCGCCCCACCACTCGGTCGCTCGGCCGCAAACATTGAGTTTTATTATATGTATAGATAGATATAGTAATTCAACAACTTGATCCAGTAAACATCGAACATCATACCATTTCCCTTTGTTCAATGTTAAATTTTACATTGATTGAGCAAGCTTTTTATTTGAAGTCCAAATCTGTGTTCGTTTGTTGTCTACATTAGACCTCTGTTATAAAGGCTATGAGCAGGTCCTACCATTTAGTTTAGGACAGCAATAAATTTTAAAAGAAAATTTCCAAGTTGAGCTAGGTGATCTCATTTTAATTGTTTCAGTTTATATTGTATCTTAATGTAATGTTTAATACTAGCAATTAAAGAAGCTAAGTAAGCATTGCAAATGATATGCCATTTATGTATTTTCAAAGGCTTTCATGGTCGGAATCACTGGGCTGTTGTGAATTTTCTGGGATGTATGGCTATGTTCCAGCCCAGAAAACTCACAACCCAATATGCCATTTATGTTTTCACAAAATATTATTGGTAGCTGAATTTTTTTATTATGTAAAGTATACATGCATTTCTCCATTCTGCAGATATGATGATAGCATGTCTTATCTATTATTTAGGCAGACTCCTGTTGGATTGTTTTCAAATAATTTTAATCAATTTTTCCTTTTGTCTCAGGTGCTATTCAAGTATTGGGAAAGTTCAAGATGCCTTTATATCTTATAGGCAGTCTATTGATAAATCAGAAGCAAGTGCAGATACATGGTGTTCTATAGGGTAAGAGAAAATCATTGCCATCATATATATTACAGTGGAGAAGATGATTTGTTTGATAATACAAATATTTTTAATAAAAATTCAGAATGCATGTTTTATTAATATCTCACTTGAATTGTTGCTACATGTGCTTTGGATTCAAAATAATTGATTGTATGTCCTCTTAAAGACAATTTTAATGCTGGCTGTTAGACACAGTTGACTAAGTGGAGATTTACAACCTCGCATTTAGAAAGATCTTTGATGGGCTCCTGTGTATTCCAAACAGGTTTTACACGCAGGAAGATTACTTCTACTGGTGTTTAAGGTAAAATGGAGACACACTGAAGAACTAGGTGTAGTTTTATCATCCAGAATTGATGAGTTCATTTTGTTTTCATTTAGTGTTCTGTACCAGCAACAGAATCAACCTATGGATGCATTACAGGCCTATATCTGTGCTGTACAATTGGATCATGGCCATGCTGCAGCCTGGATGGATCTTGGCACCCTCTATGAATCCTGCAACCAGTCTCAGG
Organism: Anolis apletophallus; assembly: GCA_030556195.1. Classification (NCBI taxonomy): domain Eukaryota; kingdom Metazoa; phylum Chordata; class Lepidosauria; order Squamata; family Anolidae; genus Anolis; species Anolis apletophallus. The sequence continues at coordinate 51,760,449 of JARBWK010000004.1, read as the reverse complement.
ATGCCATTAAATGCTACTTAAATGCAACCAGAAGCAAAAATTGTAGTAATACCTCTGCACTTGCAGCACGGATAAAGTATTTACAGGTAAAAAAATGTGTCTTAAGAGTAGGGGACCTTTTAAAGCGTTACATGGGGTAGGGAAAAGGAAGAAAAAAAGACACTAAAGTTGTAATATGTGGTTGTTTCACAAATTGTGCAATTTGTTTCCATATACATTATAAACATATCACAGCTTGCAGTTCCATTTTATTTCTCATTTTAAACAAGCCTCTATTCTTAAGTATTTTTGTATCTTGTTATAATTTATTACATATTTTGTGTTGTCTACATTTTAAGTTATCATAGCATTTAGAATATATACACTATCCTTTGCTCTTGTTTGCAATTTCAGAACCAAGCATTAATGAGACCGCTGAAATCAGAGGTCAACTCAACTTTGTTCTGATTCTCACAAAGGTTTATATTCTGGTTACCCTCTTTATCCTTATCACTTCTCTGAAACCCCAATTTTCAAATTTATTCTTTCTGAAACACAGTAGAGTACAGAATTTAGGAAGATTTCGTGGACTTTATCTTACTAAATTAGGCTTGTGTGAAATTTACTTTTTACATAATTTTTCCTAGGCTCAGTTGTGTAACCTTCCACAAGGTAGTCTACAGAATAAAACTAAATTACTTCCTAGTATTGAGGAGGCATGGAGCCTACCAATTCCCGCAGAGCTTACCTCCAGGCAGGGTGCCATGAACACAACACAGCAGGTGAGAAGTTGGGTTATGTTCTGCAGCTGCCCAGCTTTTTAAGGGTTCTTTTCAATCAATTTGTAGTAGTCAAGCTTATTTTGCTGTAGCACAGGGCTAGTTTTCATTGGTAATAAGACTATTTAGGAAGGGAGTTTAAGAATAGACTCCCTGTGATTTGGAGGAAATATGGGGGTACCAATTTAGAACCTTTGTGGATTTCCATGATTGTCCAAAATATTTCATCCCACATAGAATTTGCAACAGGTTTTTTTGGTATTTTAAAAAAGAAACCCATGAAAGGTACACACTGCTCCTTTGATGCAATGGAAATTGGTTTTCAATAAACGAGATTGGCATAGTCACACACCCCTTTTTAAAATGTACCACTGATAACATATATATATATAGGTTAAGGACCTTCTTTAAATGTATAGAACCATATTGTTTCTTCCTCCTTTGATTCCTAGGCTTGTAAATCTCATCAAAATACTGAACCTGTACTAGGCCTCAGTCAAACACCTATTTCACAGCAATTGCCACTACACATGATTCCTTCTAGCCATGTAGATGACCTGTCCAGTCCAGCCAAGAGGAAGAGACCATCTAGTCCAACAAAGGTATATATCATGAAATAAAAGCCCCCTTTAGTTAAAAGAATCAGTCCTCCAAGAGTATTAGTCCATTGTTCAATCAGTTTCTTAAACTGATAGAGTTGCATTGTTCACAGTGGTGACACAGTGGAGCAGTTGAATATTTCAGTAGATATAACAGTAGCTTACGAGAGGTTAGAAAAAGGATCATACCATTTTGTCTATCACCTTTGCTTATACTTAGAATGCTTAATCATCACATTAATATTACTGCAAGAGCTAAAAAGAATTTGGATGAACTTTGAAGTCCACCATTTGGTTTCATTTGATTCCTCATCACAGCTGATTATTCTTTAATTTTTCTCCCATGATTATTACATTAACTAAATATGATTAGCAATTAAAATTATTTTTAAGAGAACTGTTCTTTGTGATATACTGAGCAACTTTTAAAAATTCTTGCTTTTTGATATTTATGCTTTTAAATATAATGTTTTCTTTAGAACACTTTAGATGCTTGGAGTAGTGGCCACACAGTGTCACATCCTCCAGTACAGCAACAAGTACATTCTTGGTGCTTGACACCACAGAAATTACAGGTAAATCTTTAGAAAATCTTTTGTAAACTTTTTAAAGTAATGCAGGATTATTATATTTTAACTTGACACATATATTTTTCTTTAATATGATGATGTGTCTAAATATTTACAGATTTGTATGAATGTTCTCTATTTTCGTACCTTTCACTTTGCACTGCAGAATGTTCAGATAGTCAAAATAAGTTGGTGCTACAAATAGAATATTTCTGATTAACATTAACTGTACATTTGATTTTTTTTATAATATTACACTAAAAACTTCATTTTAGTTTAAAATAAATAGTAAAAACCTTATTTGAACAACAATCCAGTTTCTACAGGTAAATATTAGTTATTGTTGGCATTCAGCAGTGTTATTCCAGTTATGCTAATTGCATTGTGTTCATTGATAGCTTGTTCTAAACTGTGAATAAGGAGGAAATCTAACACACTTCTCAGTTGCATTTCTGGGATTGAATGGTTGTTGCTATTTGTTGTGAACTGCCCTGAGTTCCCTCGGGGAGATAAGGCAGGATATAAATAAAGCCTTCTTCTTCTTCCTCCACTACTAATTGCAGAGCTAGACCTGCTAAGGGATAACATGTCTAGGGAGCACAAGGAACAATGTACAGCTTCTTGCACAACTGGAGAAGCCAACCATCTCTGAGTGCACTGTTTTCTTCTATTAATGTTGCATTGGATTTAAGCTGTGGCAATAGCACACAGTTGCTGAGTGTAATAAACATTCAGAGGTTTACATGTATCACTCTTGCATATTTGGAATTGAATCCAAAAAACAGCCTTTTAATTTCCAAAAGCTGGTTGGTTGTTTCCCTTCCTCCAGTCTTTCTGCTGAAGAAAGAGAAATGACTGGGAGAACTTCTGAAGTAACATTATTTTAAGTCTTCATTTATGTCACATTAGTTTTTTAATAACATTTTTAGAAGAATGTACTTTATGTGTATACTAGCTGTCCCGGCCACGCGTTGCTGTGGGATTTTTTTAAACTTGGGGACTGTGTGTGTAGTCATGTATATGTGTGTTTGTATATGTATGTGCGTGTATATGTGTTGATGTGTGTAAGTACAGGTGTGTTTATGTATGTGTGTATGTTTATATTTGTATATTTCTGTGCATGTATATATGTGTGTGTATGTGTTTATGTGTTCCTTTCTTCTCCCCTCTTTCCTTCCTTCCTTCACTCCATCGTTCTATCCTTTCCTTCCTTTCCCCTCCTTTCTGCTTTCCTTCCTTTTTCCTTCCTTTCTTCTCCCCTCTTGCCTTCCTTCCTTCACTCCATCCTTCTATCCTCTCCTTCCCCTCCCTTCCTTCCTGCTATCTTTCCTTTTCCTTCCTTTCTTCTCCTCTCTTTTATTCCTTCCTTCACTCCATCCTTCTATCCTTTCCTTCCTTTCTTCTCCCCTCCTTCCTTCCATCCATTCTTCCTTCTATCCTTCTTTCCTTTCTTCTCCCCTCCTTCCTTCCTTCCCTCTCTTCCTTCTTTCCTTTCCCTCCTTCCTGCCATTCCTCCCATTTCTGTATCAGTCCTTGCTCCCTTTGCCTCTTCTCCCTCCCTCCCTCCCTCCCTCCCACCAGCATTCCGACATTCTAAACTGCCAGAAGGGTGTGGTGTGAGGGATCATGGGAGTTGTAGTCCAGTGGTTTTTTTGTATTTGTGGTCCTGTTGTTTAATTTTTTGTTTTTTGGGGGGGTGGTAAACATACCAAGTGGGGTTTTGTGTGTATGTGGGCTGATTTGGTGTCTCTGCCTTGGAAGGTTTCTCTGTTTGGGACGGTCGTTCCATGACGGGACCTCCTTTATATAATAGATGTACTGAGGACTATATGATTTCAGAAGATATATTTCATGATGTGAATTGCTATAAGCAAATCATAGCTGGGCCTTGAGGAACATGCTCTTATTTCTTTTCCAGCACTTGGAACAGCTGCGTGCAAATAGAAATAATTTAAATCCAGCACAGAAACTTATGCTCGAACAGCTGGAGAGTCAGTTTGTCTTGATGCAGCAACACCAGCAGGTGCCAACAAACACATTTATTTCTTTTCTTTATATCTATGTCGTCTTCTCCTTTTATATGACCAAAAAATCCAAAGAAGTGGTAGGCATGCTTTAAAGCTTTATGGGCACATATAAGCACTTTTGCCACAGTGTCATATTCCTTTCCAGTGAAGGTAAATGTGATAAGTGTTTCTTGGAAATCTATCACAGGAAGATTGGTATAAAGTGGTATAGAATTAGATAGTATCATTGTAACTTTTAAGTACTTCCATAATGTGTAAAATCAGTCTTAGAGATGTTAATCAATTTTGTTTGTTTATAAAGATATCCAGCAAATAAACCCACTACAGGTTGAAATTGGCCAATTTGAGTATACTGCTTTGATTTGTTTCAATCTGCAATGCTTGTATATACAGGCAGTCCCCAAGTTACGAACAAGATAGGTTTTGTAGGTTTGTTCTTAAGCTGAATTTGTATGTAAGTCAGAACAGGTAAGTGTACCTCCAGCCACATATACATACATACATACGTATGCCTGGAGGTACACTTAAAAATGTACCTGTTCTGACTTAAATACAAATTCAACTTAAGAACAAACCTACAGAATCTATCTTGTATTGTTGAAGGCTTTCATGGCCAGAATCAATGGGTTGTTGTAGGTTTTTTGGGCTGTATGGCCATATTCTAGAAGTATTCTCTCCTGACATTTCGCCTGCATCTATGGCAGACTTCCCCAGAGGTTGTGAGATCTTTTGGAAACTAGAAAAACCACCTTAATTGGGCTTTACAGGCCAATGGATACTCCACCACAGACATCCAAAGAGCTGCAAGACCAAGAACAAGCCCTGAAAAATCTACAACAAGCCAGAACCTATCTTGTTCATAACTGGGAATATATATAGCTTTGGAGAGTACAGGGTGGTGGTTGTTTTGCTGTCTGTTCCCCTGTTCAAAATATTCACTTTCTGTCCCTGTGATAATTAAATTTGGGGGGGATTGGCTTGTTGTGGAAGCAAGGATTGGAGAGAAAGCTTAAGTGGAGACACCTTTCCCCATGATAAGTCTTTTGGGAGTGAATTTCCCTTCCTAGTGGTAGATTGTTATCTCTTCCTGTTGTCTGTGAGCCCTTTGTAAGTCGGAGACTGTTCATACTTCGAAGTTCAGAGTCCTAACTTGTTTGGGGACTGTAACCTTAAGGTATATTTCCTTTTAAAGCTGTCCTTTTGTGCACTCCATTCAGAACTGAAGGCTTTTTCCTTCAATCCTGATGATGGCACCAATGCAAAATGTCCTTTCTATGTCCATCAAAATCGAATAGTGTTATTTGGAGAACGTGGCTTTTACTTTTATCCTTATGCAGTTATTCCCCTACTATTGCCTAAATCCATTTGCTAGTCAAAGCTACAGTAAACCTATTTAATTGATTGCTTAATGCAGTGTGTCCCAACCTTTTTTGAGCCGCAGCACACTTTTAACATTAAAAAAATCCGGGGGCACACCACCAACCAAAATGACACAAATGACACTCTAACACAGTAAAGAACGGCTGGGGGTTGGTAGCCTGCTGGGAGCAGCTGCTGGGAGTGCCAAAGCCGGGAAGGGGGTGGAGCCAGGCTGTGCCATGCCCCCCCTACCCCCGGCTTCACCTCTCCCAGCAGCTGCTCCAGCCTTGAGGGCAGTGCCAAGCCAGCGGTGGCAGAGCCAGCACAATGCTGGCTTGGCACTGTCCCCTCAAGGCTGGAGCAGCTGCTGGGAGTGCCAAAGCCGGGGGAGGGGGCAGAGCCAGGCCGTGCCATGCCCCGGCCCCTCCCCCCAGCTTCAGCTCTCCTACAGGCCGCACCATGCCTCGCCCCCTCCCTCCAGCTTCAGCTCTCCTACAGAGGAGGAGCATGAGCGGTGGACGGGTTTCAGTGGGCGGGGCTCCTCCTCCACGCGGCTTCAGCGGGCGAGGGGCGAGAGTCATGGTGGGAGTCATGGCGGATTGGAGGCTGGCTGGGGAAATGGCCGAAGGAGGCGGCGCCCCGATCCCTTCTTCTTTTTCTTCGCCACTGCCCGGCCCTTCCTCCTCCCCCAAGCAGCAGGAGTTCGGCAGGAGGGGGGGAGGAAGGGGGGCAGAGAGCTTTTCTCGCGGCACAGCAGGAGGTCCGCCACAGCACACTAGTGTGCCACGGCACACTGGTTGAGAAAGACTGGCTTAATGGCAGATCAACACTTACTACTACGTAAATTCCCTTGAGCAGGTATACTTTAGCTGAAATTAGCATTTGGAGCTAAGACCAAAATGTTTGGGTGTGCACATGTGATCACATCAAGAGTGATGCAATATGAATTTAAAACTATTTTTCATCTGAGCATAAACTATACTATATCATTTCTGATTGTTCTATTAATACTTTACCCATGCACAGCAACTTACAAGTTTTGGCTCTGGGGGTAAAATTCAACCTTTGCCTTCAGAATACACAAAAGTGCATTTCATGCTTGGTATGTTTATTTAAAAGAAAAAAGTGATAATTTCTGTAGTAGCTCTCACATATTACTCTCATGATATAATTGTAACATCAATTACGAATATGTGATTTTAACCATGTTTTAACTTTGTATTGTATGGTTTTATTCTGTTGTAAACTGTTTTGAGTCCACGTGTTCTATTGAGGGCAGAGACTGCCTGTGTAAACCGTCCCGAGTCGCCTTCGGGCTGAGAGGGGCGGTATAGAAACGTGACAAATAAATAAATAAATAAGGCAGGGTAAAAATACCTTAAATAAAAAAAATAATTAAGAGTAGCTATAGCTGTATCAATAGTCTGAGGTTATTATATCTGTTTAACCAAAAGAAAAGAAAAGAAAACTATTTGAGGAATACATTTGTTTGTAAGTCATTTTGCTAATAGCTTTTACTTTTTGTTTCCATTCCCCACTTTAGATGAGGCAGACGGGAGTTGCACAGGTACGATCTACTGGAATTGCTAATGGGCCAACAGCTGACTCATCACTGCCTACAAACTCAGTCTCTGGTCAGCAGCCTCAGGTTGCTCTAACCAGAGTGCCTAACATCACACAGCATGGGATCCGTCCAACCTGCCCTGGGCAGCCTATGGCAAATGGACCCTTTCCAGCAGGCTCAGTTCCCTGCAGCACAGCAAGAACGCTGGGTAGTACAGACACTATTTTGATAGGCAATAATCACATAACAGGAAGTGGAAGTAATGGAAATGTGCCTTACCTGCAGCGAAACGCACTCTCTCTACCTCATAACCGCACAAACCTGACCAGCAGCGCAGAGGAGCCGTGGAAAAAACAACTATCTAACTCCACTCAGGTATATAATATATTTCATTATTATATAGTGTAAAGTTTAGTACAATATCAGATGGCTCATAAAACATTTGCAAATGCATGCTACAGTTGAAAATAATTCTTCATATTCAGTAAGAATATATTATTATATTCATATAATATTATATTTTTATAATTTCATCCTAAAATGATAATCTGCTTGAATAGCATTCTCTTCCAACTTTGTGAACATTCCAAACTCACCACTCTGTACTTTTTCCTGAAAAACAGAAATAGCTTTCTTTGTGCATCATAGTCATAAAACAGCAAGCAGCCTCATGGTCTGCTCCCACTGTTCCATTCAGTGGCTGCAATAAAAGGCTTGTGAGACTGCAGCCCAACCCTCATGGTCCAGTCCACTTCTTCCTTGATGATACAAAATATAGCAATAATGCTTGAAGAGCTAGAGTTCAACCCCCTGCCTTGCAGTAATGTACAGGTATAGTGCTCCTCAGAGATTGCTATCTATCCTTTGGTTACAGACGTTAACGAAGGAGCATGCAGCACATTCTGAGGTAGTCTATTCTGTTATTGAAAAGCTCTTAATCTTAGGAAGCTCTTCCTAATGTTTACTTGGAACCTGATTTTCTCTTATTTTAATCCATTGGTTTGTGTCCTAGTCAGCAAAAACCGCAGTTTAAACCCAAGCTTTCAATACTCCTTCTATATTGCATCTCTTCAGATATTTAAAGATCTTTAAAGCCACAGTGTCACCTCTCAGTCTTCTCTTCCCGAACCAACATATAATAAAAGCTTGTACTTGTAGAGCTCAGTTTCCAGAGGTTTAACCATCTTGATATTGCTAGTTTTGGCCTAGCTCTCCAGTTTGTCAAAACAATTTTAAATCATGACTCTGTCTTCTGCAATATTCGCTGTTGTTGTTGTGTGCTTTGAAGTAATTTATGGGGACTCTAAGGCTTCATTCATGCCTGCTTAGTCATATTTGCCTTTCTTTATTGGTATAACAAGTTGATCTTAATTTTCCCACACATTATGCATTAGTGTAGAAACATCTTAGCTGGCAGGTCTAAACTTTCCAGCCGCTTCCTTCTGCCATCCCACCAGTGTCATCTCACACTCTCACTTTCTTGATTATATTTTTGAAACTCATGCCAAATATGTCCTTACCAACTCCTATAAAATGCAGCAGGTTCAAGGCTGGTTGACCTGAACTATCAGCAAGATCTGTTTAGTGATGAGATGCTCTGGACAAGTCTATATGATAGCTATGTGTTGTTGCTTATATTCTGAAGACTACTCATTGTAAAGGATCATTTTCAGGTTTCCCAACGGCCAATGGTTGCTATCTCTGGATATTAGTATTGTTTTTGAAGGGTAATATATACTTGTGATGTACTTCTGACCAGTGAATCATTATTTTGTAATCCCATTCACTTCACAGTGGAAGACATCTGTGTTTTGATGCTTGGAAGATATTTATCAAAATTTAAATGCAAATTTGAAATGTTTAAATCCAAGATTTGGGCAAAAATTATTTGCATCAGCTATATTTGTGATCAGGAACTTCGGTAACCTCAGCTTCACCTGGGCATAACTTTGGGACTTGGTGCAGTCAACTTCATTATTCAACAGGAATTAGGGGAAGGATTTTTTGACAGATTATCTTGAAAGATTCTTGTTGTTTGCAGAGTAAATAAGGAATGTTTTATGGCCTTTTAATACCTGATTTCTGGAATCCTAGAATGTGATTTGACAACCGAGAAAGTGACTCTTGGCTGAAAGGCTTGATAAAGATGGATATCTCTTGTTCAGATTGTTTTGTTTATTGGTTCTTTAACAGAAGGCATTTGTGGCAGTATTTTGCTTGTTCTTTTGGAACTGCTTTAAGAATGAGAAAGGCATGGAAGCACATTAGTGTAGGAAAAATGTGGCCAGGAGGAGAATGTTACAAGCAGCTGAAGTTTACAACCATGTTTCCACAATTGGAACATTTAAGGTTTACAGACAATGATTTGCTGTTTTGTCTTAACTGAGACCACTATTGACACATTGTTAGGCACTTTTCAAACTTTTTTTTTTGTTTCAACATAATTCTTTGTGTTGAAGTATTTTTTAAAATATACTGAAGATTTAGAGAAATGTTATATTAGGGTTCCTGTGAGAGAGGGATGAAACTCAAAACCGATTTAACCATAGAAATGTTTTTCTGTTCTAACAATGCTTATTAATTATATCATAGAATAATATAGTTGGAAGAGTCCACAAGCGCCATCACATCTGGAAACAGAAAACAGTGCTGAATTATACCTAACATTTCAGTGTTGTCTTTAGTACTATAGAAGGTGTGGCCTTTTGCATATTCCTTACATTGGGAAGATTTTGGATTTTAACAGTTTTTGATAGATTTTGCAATAATTAAAATAATAATGATAGGCAAAGCATTTGTTATATAACTTTGTAACAAAATCAAGTGCTAGAACTTTAGGATCTGCTAGCATATAATTAATTATTTGAGTAATGTCTTGCTTGTCGAATTCATTGGAGGGGATCATATTTTCCACATAAGTAAAGAATTTTCCACAGGCTAATTACATTCCCTGAAAACATATTTATTAATTGAATATAACATATCCTTTTTTCAGTGCTAGATATCAGATATTAATAAATTGTGCTACTTAACATTTCTATTAAATAACTTAAAGGCAATTTCGAATAAACATGAACTAATGCCAAGTAAAGTGGGAATAACACTATTGAATATATTTATATGAGGAAGTATAACTGGAAGAACTAGTCTTCACTTGATAGAAATTTTAAACATGAGTCTTGTTGGTTACTCCAAATCCTCCCTCCCTCCCTCCCTCCCTCCCTCCCTCCCTCCCTCCCTCCCTCTCCTCTCTCTCTCTCGCGCGTGTGTAAGTGTAAGTGTGTAAGTAATGAAGGTGAGGAAATGGCTGCATTTCTCTTCCTCTCCCAGGATAAACAGAAGATGTACCAGTTCTTCTAGCATGCTGCAGCCAATCCTCCATGCTGCATTTTGCTTTTGCAACTAAACTCAGCAAAGAAAATGAAAGATAAGGCTGGGAGAGGAAATACAGAACACAATACAAACAGACTGAATATGGAAGGGGAGACAGATGAGGTCTAGAAAGCAAAATCAGGAAACAGAAAAAAAAGAGATGACAGAGTTTTGAATGCATGAAAACTGGAGTGAAATATCTAATATTAAAAAAGAAGTATGTGTGTACGATGTGGCAGAGAGAAAAGATGGGTTAATGTAGGGTGGTTCAAGTCATCTGTGCAGAAATCAGTGAAGTTGGATGAAGGAGTATCAGAGATGATTGAGAGCTTTTAATGGTGGGAATCTGAAATATTTTGGCAACAGGTAGATAAGCAGAGAGAAAAAGGAATAGAAGCTGACAAATGCAGCTAAAAAACTGTACATTGAGAAATTTTAAATGTGTCTTTGGAGATATAAAGAAAAGAAACATAGCAACTATTACCGGGTTCAGATCATTGAAAAGAAACAAAGTAACAGAGAGAAAGGGGAGAAATAGAAAAAGGAGATGACAGAAGACAGAAAGAATAATAATTAAGAGCAAAAAGGGGATCTTAACAGGTGAGTTTAAAGAAATTTGGAATTATTATTTTATTGGATAAAAAGCTTGTAAAGATTTCTTTAAATCTTTAGCAACTCCGTAATTAGGACATCTGCAGAAACAGTTTTAAAATACAATGGGAAATGGACAGAACCTTTAAGAAGTTTAAGAAAAGCACCACAATTCACTTGTACTAATGTAAAAGAAAAGCACTGTAATTTACATTTTGGCACTGGTTGAGTGTTTAGGATATCCAATGCTCTCAAAAAAGCTTCCATAATCTTCTTAGAAAGCAAGTTTTTATCCTTTTCCCCCTCCAGTTTCCAAAGTGAATTGGAAGCAGCGCTTGAAACATTCCTCAATTTAAAATCAGTTTATAATGCATTGTAGCATTTACTAAACTTCATTGCTAGCATTTTAATCCGTTGATTCATTGGATTGCTTCTTAAAATATGTGTTCCATTGGAATTCGTAATCTTGTCCTTTCATTCTTCATTTTCTCAAGAATCAAATTTATTATTTATTTACTTACTTACTTCATTTATACCCCGCCTTTCTCACCCCACAGGAGACTCAAGGCGGCTTACAATTCCGGCAAAATTCAGTGCCGCATGAAACATGATGTTAAAACATACCTCATCAACTAAAACAATTAAAAATACTTGAGCAAATAAAACACATAAAATGCATAATTCCATTCATCCATAATCCTTGTTCATAATCCTTATTCAGACTGTGTTGAATCCGTAATATCTTATTCTTCAAATGCTTGCGTATAGAGCTTGTGTGTATGATTGTTCCAACGATAGGACAAGATGTGTTTTAAATGCAATTTGAGAACTGATTGTTTCATGTGTTAGTCTGATACGTGGACCCATGTGATCCTGATAGGTTTCTTTGAAATGTAGACTATCTTAACTACTATGGTTGGAGGAAGATTATGTTCTGGGTTACGCTTTAGGTCAGAGCAGATAGAATGTTTTCTTGACTAAAGAGCCCCCCTTTCATTCTGGCCTCTTTTTTCTTTTGGTAAAATAAAACAGTGAAATCATACCAACTGAACATATGATGCAGAAACTGGTGGCTATAATTTGTTTAATATCTTAGGCTCTTCTTAACTAAGAGATGATATAAGGTATGTAAAGTCAAATTATTAGTTGTAACTTACCTACTACTTTTTACTTACTATTACTAATAATATGGGTTGTGTTTAACTTATTTACTATTATATTTTAATTGAGATTTTCATAAACTCAGATAATTTTGTTTTAATCTATATTATATTATTGTTGGCTACCTTGAACAACTTTTTTAGCAGAAAATAGGTGGTTATCCATTAAAATTAATCCCCCCACTCAAGATCACATGCCAACTGTCTTTGGCAAATAGGTACTGCCTTGAAGACAAGCAGGTAAGTTTCTATTGTACATTAAGAGCGTTAATAAATCTTTAAATGTCATGCTGAATTCTACACTGGTCTGTCTTATCTCTCTTGTGAGAATGGCTTCACATACTACCATTATTTCTCTTTGTACTTTGTGGCAATCTTCACTAAGCTGAGGAGGAACATTTTTCCCTAGACATTTTATTTTCAAATTAGTTTTGTTTCCATTTATCTAAATATGGTACTTAACATTTTAAAGAAAAAATTAAAAGAGGAAAAACATATCTGATGTCTGTGGGGTTTTTGTCACCAAGTTTATACTTTTATTTGGTACACAATTAGAAAACGTTTATCCTGTGAAATATATGTTTATATATAATATAAATATTTAAATAAAAGGTTTTTTTTTCCTTTCTAGGGGCTTCACAAAGGTCAGAGTTCACATTTGGCAGGTCCCAATAGTGAACGACCTCTCTCTTCCACTGGGCCTTCCCAGCATCTCCAGGCAGCTGGCACTGGTATTCAGAATCAGAATGGACATCCTACCATGCCTAGCAATTCAGTAACACAGGGGGCTGCTCTCAATCACCTCCCCTCTCACACTGCTACCTCAGGTGGACAACAAGGCATTACCTTAACCAAAGAGAGCAAGCCTTCAGGAAACACATCAGCAGTGCCTGACACGAACAGGCATTCTGGAGAGACACCTAACAGCACTGCCAGTGTAGAAGGACTTCCTAATCATGTCCATCAGGTGATGGCAGATGCTGTTTCTAGCCCTAGCCATGGAGATTCTAAGTCACCAGGTTTACTTAGTTCAGACAATCCTCAGCTCTCTGCCTTGTTGATGGGAAAAGCCAATAACAATGTGGGTACTGGAACCTGTGACAAAGTCAATAACATTCACCCAACTGTTCATACAAAGACTGAGAATTCTGTTGCCTCCTCACCATCTTCAGCCATTTCCACAGCAACACCTTCTCCAAAATCTACCGAACAGACTACCACAAACAGTGTTACCAGCCTTAACAGCCCTCATAGTGGACATGCAGTGAATGGAGAAATGTTGGAGGACTCTCAGAGCCCCATAAAAAACAACCCTCCTCTTATTGGTCATAAGCCTAATCCTCAGATCATACCATCAATGTCGGTATCTATATATCCTAGTTCTGCAGAGGTTCTGAAAGCATGCAGGTAAGTGTTTAAAATCCATTTATAGAATTTTTACATTTTATACTTCATTCAATCTAGTTAGGACACTGTTGAATGTTAAAAACATTCATAATCCAATAATTATTTTGCTTTGTACTTTTTATTTAGAATGTGAATGTGTTTTATAACAAAAGTAATATTAGCTATGCATTTTAGAATATTGTGTTTAAATTTACACAAAGGACAACACAGATTGCTTAAAATTTAGATTCAAAACTTACCATATTGTCACTGAATTATTTTTTAGCTGAAGTGGATTTCAGAATTTTTTTTCTCAAGCAGCTACTTTCGGTCCACGACCTACTACTTTCAAAACTGGGGAATTTTCTAGATAATTGTATGAATCAGATGAGGAGGAGGCATTTATTGTCAAAAGAAATGAAATCAGAAATTCAGTTATGTACATATAATATATGTGGAGAATTCTAGACTAATTCTTTAGATCCTGACCTTTATATTCATAATAATAATCTGGCCATGTTTGCTTGCATTGTACTGCAGAAAAATTGAGTTTTGTTCACACCTGTATTTTTGTATTTCTATATTTCAACTCTTAAAAATTGCAGGAATGTACAATGTAATAGATTAATGATGGCTTCTATGGCTCTTAATAGCAAAACATCTCACGTATGTATATTAAAAATGGTGCAAATTCAGCTAATATGCAGCTTCCTCTTTTTATCTTCTCCCATTTAACTATTGACCCTGAAAAACTGGAATGCAGAGAAGAGACAAAGAAGAGAAGGAAGCAAGATGAGAGTAGAGGGTGAAATGCAGACCATAATAATTGCTTTAAAATATATAGCAACTCTGAAATAAGTTTATCACTCTATTTGCCAGGCAGTCCAGCAAAAGGCTAGGAAACTTGCATGGAAGTGAAATCTTGTTTTGATTTGGCAAAATGTATAGATGAGATGTGCAGTCTTACCCTACCCACTTTAACTTGGCTCTGCTCCATTCTTCAGCACTGCCCACTGCTAAAATACAGCCTCTGATATATTTTCCTAATTATAATGTGGTTCTCAGACTGAAAACATTTTACTGATTCTGCCTCAAGTTCTGAGGCCTTTCCCTTGATATTCCTGTCAGATGAGGTAAGATAGGTGGCTGCTGGAGAATGGATATTTTCAGTACTGGTTTGTCAGTTAGGAAATGTTGATGGAGATCTATACCTGGTACCTTTTCCCTGGTCCAACAAGATAAAGATTTTATAGCCCTTAGGCTTTTCCTGGGATTTTTACACTCTTTTTTGTGGTGATGGGGGTTAAAACTCTTGTCATAAGTTTTTAGAATGTTATACTAAATACGTTCTCTTTTTACCTTATATACTTATGTATTAGTCTTGAAACCCCCAAAACTTGGCTTAATTTGTCTACAGCTCAGTGTGCATACTGTACCTTTAATTCTTATTAAGATGGAACAATCCCCTTCTGAATAGAGTGGTGAAATATGAAAGTTTAGTTACCCCTGGGAGAATATAAAAGATGCACCATCCCCTTCTAATCTCTCTGCTGTGGCACCACATCTGACCTTTTTGAATATCTGGACGAGTAAATAGCAGCATGAGCCAGGAGTTGCTGGTCCCCAGAATCAGGATTAGTAGTTTCTTTTCATGGTGTCTATGAAATTGCACTTATGGGTTTCCTGTGTCTGCACACTCAGTTTCGGAATTCTCTAGAAACTACAAGATACATTTTGGCGGTAGTCCCGCCAACACTTCCCTCAGTAGTATATAGCCAATGGGAGTGGCTACAGCTTCAGTTCCTTTTTTCCACCTCAGTAGCAACAACTTAGGAATCTCTCTTTGCTTGCCTTTTGACCTATTGCTATTTGGCGTATTTTAATTACTACGTTTCGACTCAGCTTCCTGAGTATTCCTTGTCTGTGGCCTGCCCAACCTCAACAGGCCAGTTACCCTTCACCTACCCTTCTATCTACCCTTCACCTTCCTTCCCCCTCATGAATAAAAACTTTGAAATGCAGGGCTTACGGGGCAACATGCCAACTTTTTCAGGGTGCATCATAGAAGACCATGCAGAGTAACCGTACCATTTGTGCTAGGCCTTACCTCTCTCAGGCCCACAGAAATCTCAGCTTTTGCCTGAACAGGCTCTAATGGTGCCATCCGGCCCAAAAGGCGATCACCTGTGGAACGGGCATCCACCTCTGCCAGGCTAGAGCCTCTACCAGCTGCAGCAAGTCTGGCCCATGCATTTATGGGGCAGAGCCCAATAATATCCTGGACCCAGCAGGGCCTGCGGGAAAAGTGGCTACATCCTCCCTGCCAGCCTGATCACTGGGCAAGGGAGCCAATAGTAACAGAAAAGCCGCTAGGAAGGCTAAAAAGGGGAACAGTGCGCTGGCATTATACCCTCACCCACCCACCCCAGTTTTGACAAACGCTACAATGCTCCACACCAAGGGAGCAGACTGAAACCAGAATGCCACTGAGGAGGCTAAAAGGGGAAACTGTGTGTTGGAATTACATCCTCCCCCATTTTGGCAAAGACAGTGATGCCTGTTACAACGTGGCAGCAGCCGCTATCAAAAAAGCGGAATGGCAAATTCACACATTGGCAATACACCCTCGTCCCCCATTTCAGCCACGGCTGAGATGGTGAAAGGGTAAGTAAGGCTAGGCCTTAACACAGCAGGTTAACCATCGGCTGCAGTAAATCTTGCCAACTGAAAGATTGGCAGTTCAAAGCCCGGATCAGGGTGAGCTCCTGGCCTTTAGCCCAGCTTCTATCTACCTAGCAGTTTGAAAGCAAATGTGAATAGATAAATAGGTACCGCTTAAAGTGAGGTGGTATTTAAGTTGCCCATAAGGAAATGCCAGAAAAATACCGGCAATTCAATCAAGGAGGAAGTTTACGAACAAAGCTTTTCAGTAGGGAAAAGTGTAGTGACAGCACACACACACACACACACACGGATGGCTGGAACCAAGCCCAGCCTCCAAGATGCCGAAGATGAGAAAACCTATATATACCTTTATCTATGTACAGTTGCCTGTCTTGCATTTCATGCTTGCTATATATGTGTTCTGTGATCTGCCCTGAGTCCCCTTCAGGGTGAGAAGGGCGGAAGATATATAGATAGAGAGTTGGCAATAAGCCTTTACTCACCCCCTCCGCTCAGCATAGGCCACAATACCTTCTATAAAGTCTCCCTGAGCTCAAGCAGCACCTCGACTCCGGAGCACTCACCTGGTTCTGTCAGTGAGAAGGTGGGCCTTGCAGTTGTCTGTGTGCTTTCCACAGGAGAGGGCTCTCTCACAGAGCGCTCCTGTCACCTCCATGCAAGGCCTAATGACCATTATTCCTATGCCCATATGAAAGGGATTATGAATGCCATAGAAGCCATTACTACCATCATTCCACCTCTCAGAACACTTACGACAGCTCTTGGCATTCTAACACCATCTGCCTTTTTTCTCACACCCACCACTGGAGTGTGCTATTTCCGCATCACCTTTAGTAGCGGCCTCATCCCAAGTTCATGGCCACAGTGCCTTTCATGATCCTCCTTTACTACACTCTCACAGAGAATTGAGGAGGGATCTGGGAAAGAACTTCCCCTGCCATAATTGTCAGCAGACCTGGAGCCTTTGTCTTCACAGGACTTGTGTGGCTTCTCCATCCTTTTGGTAAGCTTTCGTCAACCAAATCCGCGGCTAACTCCTATGAAAATCCCATTATTATCCCCTCAGCAGCAACAGTCACCTGCTGTGCCTGTACTTCTAGCCCTACCTAGAGGTCCCACCTCCCGCTCTTCCAGAGACCCCATGTAAGCTGGGGAGGTTGTATCTGGTAGATATCTACCATTCGGGATGGCTTTGCATTATTGTAAGTCCAAAATCCCACACTGCTTAACTTTGTCTGACCACAGTGTCTCTCAGGGGCATATGTCACACCCTTTCACATGAAGGGGAATAAATTTGATACCATGAGAGATGATTTACACCTCAGCTAGCTTTTCGCTGGATTAGCCTGTCATGGCACGTATTTGGGGCATACAAAAAATCCCATACATCAGATAACCCTACATTGGCCACCTTCCCCCAAAAGGACAAAGAGTGCCTGCTGCTTTCGAACAAGAGGCCTCTTTCATCGCAAGTCTCTATAAGCAGCTTGCTAAACATACAGCAGATTCTGCAGGCAAACTGCTGTCTGCAGCAGTTGTCTTTCGCAGACACGTTTGGCTTAGGTCCTCTGGACCATTTATGGAATTACAAAAGATCTCCCCATGTAAAAGCTTGCTAGCATAATCACAACACTAACAAGAGGCTAGACCATGCCCATAAGGTGCGGCAACCAGCACATACGTTTGGTTCCCACCGTACTCATCTCACTAGCTCAGAACTCACTGAGGTTGCTCCTCTCCTTGTTTTCACAGGTGCTACAGTGCCTCATCTTCCAAGGGAAAGCCTTGTGCTCAACTTCGGTTACAAAATACTGGAAAGTCGTCCCTCCCCTCCAAGGGCCGCTGACAAGATAGGGAGAAGCTGGCCACCTGCTCCAAGCTGCGCCTTTACACTTACCTTATGGGAAGTGTGGGTCTACTGTTAATTAAGTTTTCATTAGCTCCTCAGCACTTATCTCCCAAACCGCCTTGAGTCCTTTTTTGGGTAGAGTATGGTTTAACTTCTGTTACCTGGGTGCCTGACTTCAACTGGGGCTATGGAGTTGAATTTCAGAGCGGCTAGGCTGTTGAGATTCAAACCCCTCTCACATGTGGATGGAAGTCCGCCGTCTCATAGCTAAAGGAGCTAGTGTGTAAATATCCACGTCTCCTGTCCCGTCCCCCGTCCCCCCCTTGTAGCTCCAAGGAGAAATGGTGGCTAACTTGGATCTTTGTGCTGATCACACCAATATCAAACCATTATTGTCCTGAATGGTTATTCTCTCCCCCTTTTGATTTACAATGATTCACCTGAAATATGTGACTTCCACATTTCAGATAGAAATTAGCACTATGGGTTCCTCAGTTTTGAGTCATCATATCTACCGTTTTTGCCCTTGGTCTCTTGACTGCACTCTAGGTGTCTTCAGTGTGCATATCTGTGATGGTGACCTACTGCCAGTATAACATTCCTGTATAGTCCTACATTTATGATGGATCCTTAGTTGCTGATTTTGACCCTCGTCTATTATTATTATTATTATTATTATTATCTCCCCTGAAGGGGACTCAAAGCGGCTTAACATAAAATCATCCTAACCATTTAAAATCTACAAACATACAAGGATTAAAACAGAATTAAATATAGATAGCATTTTAAAAATCCCAGTTAAACACTTTCATCTTTAAAAGCCTGTCTACGTTCTGATGTTCAGTCTACTTTGGGGACTCACTGTCAATCGCAAGAAAACCCATTTAACCCTGATGAACACCACTACATCCCAACAAGGGAACAGCATTTTTGCTAAAAGACCACTTGAGGACCTTCATATCCGCATTCCAGCACACATTTATCTCATGTGCCTACCACAGGCACTCAGTCCCACCTCTTCAGAGCCACTTCTTGAGCACATTCTATAAAATGCAGCCTGAGAGACTGCCTGACTCTGCCAGCGTTGGTCACCTAGTCCCTGCATTGGTGTGCAAAGTGGTCCAATACTCACAGGGTGAGACTATTTTGCACATCCTTGCCCTTCCTGGTTACTGACGACAGAGCCATCACAACTGGACTGAGGAGCGCACATGAACAACCTAAATGCTAGGGGTCCTTGCCCAATGGGGCAGCACACCCAACTCATTAATCCTTGGAGTTCCTGGCTGTTGAGAAAGCCCTCTGGACCTAGCAGCCCAAGGCCAGGTTCTATATCATGGAATAAGAGGAATTCAATCCCCACGCTTGCTCAACTTTACCATATGAATCTGAAATGGCTCTATCCCGAGGGAGACCCATCTGCTTATGCTCAGTTTCCCCAGAAGAGAATATTTATTTACTACATTTTTATACCGCCCCTCTCAGCCCGGAGGCAACTCAAGGCGGTTTACATGGCAATTCTGCCGTCCAGATAAAACACAATTAAAATGATCAAAATAATAATCATATACACAACAATAATTAACAGTTAAAAACATAAAAATACAATTCTCAGCATCTTGTTAAAATCACTTTCTGTCACATCGTCATCATTCCATAGGTCTAATTAAACAGTTATATTTCATCTGCAAAGGCCTGTTCGAACAGCCAGGTCTTCACTTTCTTACGAAATGTCAGGAGGGGGGGATTGATCTGATGTTACTAGGGAGGGTGTTCCAACGCAGGGCACAGGCTGTAACCCTATGCCCTGTTCGGCCTTTCAACTGACCAGGAGTGTCTCTGTCTTGTCTGTTTTCAATTTCCATTTGTTCACCCTCATCGAGCCTGACACAGCGGCCAAGCACCGGTCCAGGACCTGAACAGCCAATGTTATATATTTTAGCCAATGCTCTCAGCAGGACCATAGTCCACTCCAAAGGGTACTGCTTAAACCTACAGGAGCTCCATTCCTTGTTCTGTCACTGAAGACACTGATAGATGGCCCTATCTATTCTATGCATTACTTTGGCTGAGGATGATCCCAGGCTCCTCTAGAGAGTTTCACTGACTACTGTCAGAGCATCCTCTACAAAGGTTACTGCATCTTAATCACCCGGTGGTGGTTTGCATCTCATCTACTGACATCGAGGAGCAACTTCTGGTGTCTGCATAATTGGCCAGACCCTCATGTCTCAGGAGGGTCGTTTTTGCCACCCAGATTTACAACCACCTACTACCTCTCCACACCATCCCCATTGATCATTGAGACTGTCCATAGGGCATCCACCAAGCGGTGATATGTTTATAAATGGAACCGCTTATCAATTTGCTTAAGTCATCTAACTTTGCCCCACTATTCTACACTCAGCATAGTGTTCCTGATTTTCCAATTACATCTGTCAAACAGTGAACTTTCAATTTCATCTTTAAAAATTGTATTTACCATATGCTATCCCACCATATTGCGAAACAATGGATACATATCCTGCTTTCCGACTTTCTATTTTGCTATTTTATAGGGTCACTGGCATATCCCTTCACATATATGTGTTCCAGCTCCTGCATGGAGTGTACAGCTGGGTTTTTTTTAGTGTTATCCAAAATCCCCTTTAAGCTGCTAGTCTCAGCAGAACTTCCTTGCCTCTCCCACAGAACCATCCAGGGTTGTGGTCACCTTGGCCTGACAGGCCAGCAAACTGTCTGGCGTACGGGTAGATAACCCCTACATCTGCTTCTATAAGCAAAAGGTAGCTCTTTGAACAGATACTTCCACGTATACCAAAACATTAGTCTGTTGGCATTCTTCCAGAATCCAATCACTTAACCGGAGGAGACTCTCCATTCGATAGATGTGAGGAGAGCTGTAGCTTTCTACGTCTACGGGACAAGTGTAAGTACAAAACCTTCCAAATTCTTCCATAATTACTGCCACGATGTGCTTATATGTCCAATATCTCATATCTTCATGAATCACGGACACTAGGTGCCTTCCCTTCCAGTTTGCGGGACAGGACCTTCCGCATCACATCACAGGTCACTCACTTAGAGCTGTCATTATATCACACAACTTTTCTCTTGAAAAGTGCCACTGCGTCCCTGCTGCAAGTGTGAAGCCTCCTTTTAAGCATGACCCAACCTCCAAGCTCAGTGACTTGATAGTCCACCATATGTGCAATTTCACAGAAACCACATAGAACAAAAATAGGTTGCTTACTTGTAACTATGTTTCTTCAAGTGGTCATCTTTGAAATTTGCACATTCCCACCCATGCTCCCTGCTATTGTCATACCTTGGTACCGATGGCTGCTATCTTGCAGCTAAGAAACTTGAGGTTGTAGCCCCTCCCACTGGCTATATACTACTGAGGGGAATGTGGGTGGGGCTACCACCAAAATGTATCTTGTAAAGCTAAAGCAAATTACAAAACTGACTGTGGAGGCGCAGGAAACCCATATGTGCAAATTTCACAGATGACCACTCAAAGAAACATAGTTACATGTAAGCAACTCATTCTTCCCCTCGGTGAAATGGTCTTCAATTTATCCACGTGCCATATCAAAATCTATAATTGTGTTCCCAAAACCTGTTCTCGACCCATACATGAGGTTGACTTACGAATGGCTATATAATGTACTTTGACGTTAATCTGTGCCTGTTTAAATTTATATTAGATTTTAAGTAATTTTAATGGCTCAATGAATATGCAAGCATAGAGACTAAAAGAGGAAGTATTTATGAACGCAAAGCTGTAATGAGGAATTGAAATGTTTTGATACTTTTTAGCATTTATTTTCTTGTAGAAATTTCTACACGTGGGAATGATAAGCGTTAAAAGAACCTTTATAAAGTTGAGAGTAAAAATGGGGAACTTGACAGATCATTAGTATGTGTAATGTATGATATTACAAAAGTACAGGTATAAATTGGTGCTGCAGAGTCTTGCATCACTGAATAGTATGTGGGAGGATTTATTTGCAATCTCTGTTCATTAGAATTAGTGTCTTTAAAAAAACATATTTCCTAGCTGTGCTTTTTCCTCTACTTTGTCCTAACCTTCATGCTTTCTCGTAACTTTCTCAGCTTGCTCAAAACTTTCTCTGCATTTCCACACCTATTTTTTTTTGTTGTCACATACCTCCAGGTTGATTCCAATTTATGGTGACTTTGTCATAGGGATTTCTTAGCAGGATTTCTTTTTGCTGTTGCCTTTCTTTAAGCATTTCAAAGATGACCACTTTCTTTAAGCCCATGGTCACCCGGTGACTTTCCATGTTTAGTGAGAATTTGAACCCTGGTCTTCCAGTCAGTCCACATTTGCTCTCTAAAACCATAATACTGAAATTGTATGACTGTTCCTGATCTTTTGGGGTACCAGTAATGTTATAGTGCTTTCTCTTTTATTGTTATGACTCTCCTCATACCACAGATTGTTTTATGATTATCTGGTTGCATTTAACTAGACAAATAAAAACTTTAGAATTTCATCAAATAACAATTATATTTCTGTTCAATGGGGTGTTGTGTTGTTTCTGGGCTATATGGCCATGTTCTAGCAGCATTTTCTCCTGACGTTTTGCCTGCATCTGTGGCTGGCATCTTAGAGGATCCTCCAAACATGCCAGCCACAGATGCAGGTGAAACATCAGGAGAAAATGCTGGTAGAACACAGCCATATAGCTCTGAAACCACACAACACCCTATATGTCCTGTTATCAGTGTGTACTTGCTAGCCTTTTCAGTCTTTGTATTTCTTTTATTATAGGAATGCTTGTATGTAATTTTTTGTAATCCAAAATTCATTGAACTGAAGGGTAAAATGTAATGACCCCTAACAAAATCATAACATTTTATTCTATATAGTCCATTATGTCTTTACTGGTTCCATGAGCTTTGGCCCTCTGGAGTTCATATTTCAGTTCTTGTAGCCAACTTCTGCTTTACAGTTCTGTCCAGACGGCTCCTGTCATCTTCACCTTTTGCCATTTATTGACCACCTATATAACTGAATGAAACAGAATTCAGAAGGGAGCAATCAAAATGAGCCGCCCCGAGCCACCCGGGAGTGGCAGCCTAGAAGTCTAACTAATAAATAAATAAATAAATAATATTAGAGTTGCTAGCTAGAGCACATATTTGCATGAAAGGGATAGCCTCATTTTATCATGTAGTACATATTGATCGGCTGTGAAATCTTGCTGCTGTAAACATGAATCCATCAGCTCCACATATGAATAAGAAACAATGGAAGATGTTGGCATTATATTGCAGGTCCATTTGTTGAGACTGTATAATAGGTTGATCACCTGGTTCTGTGGACATAAATAGCTAGCCCACAGAAGCTCAAGCTTCATCCCCTCAGTTGAATGATTAGCTACTGTCATATACTAGACCAGGCCTCAGGAATTAGTCTGAATAGCAGAGCACTTGATGAACCAACCTGGACACAGCATATTATTTGAGAACACAGAAATGCTGGACCACTCCAACAACCACCATGTCAGACTACACAGAGAAGCCATTGAAATCCATAAGCATGTGGACAATTTCAACAGAAAGGAGGAAACCATGAAAATCAACAAAAATCTGGCTACCAGTATTTTAAAAAACCCTCTAGAATCATAACAGTAAACAACTCAAACACAGGGAAACTCCAGAGAGGAAACAATCGGGGACAGCTAATCACCTCTCAACAAAAGATTCCCCCAGGCACTAACAAGCCACACCAAAAAACTGCCAGGCCATCAAATGCTAATCAAGGTGGACAATTGAAACATTCACACCTAGCTCCAGCAGACAAGAGTTCCTTCTCCCACCCTGGACATTTCACAGATATAAACCCAATTTTCCTAGTTCCAACAGACCTCACAACCTCTGAGGATGCTTGCCATAGATGCAAAACGTCAGGAGAGAATGCTTCTAGAACATGGCCATATAGCCTGAAAAACACACAACAACCCAGTCTGAAGTCTGTTGGGGCATTATTGTGGGCATGTTGAAAAAGAAATAAGGCTGGTGATATCAGAATATACAGTTATAACTCCAGAATAGAAGCACGTTCTGTATAAAGAAGAAGCATACACTTAGGGGCATTTAACTCTTAGCTCCTTTTGGAAAGACATTTCTTCTCAAAAGGGTGCTTGAGGATACACGTAACTTGGTGTCAACTCTGATATCTGGGTACTATTTCAGGCCTTTGTAAATCATGGATATCATGGAGTCAGGATTACTAGAGAGTTCAATTAAATTACTACAGGCTCTGACAAGCTTGTGGGAGGGAATGGTCTAGAGCAGGAATTCTCAAACTTCTTCAGCTGCAGAGCCCTTTTTAAAGCAAATGTTTCTCGTGGAATCCCAACAAATGTTTTTATATAATATTATGTGATATTATATTATATATATCAGACATAGGAAAATGTTTGTACACAGGGGCTGCATTGAGTTTTAAAATTTGACAGACGGGCTGGGCCAGAGGCAGATGGATGGAGCGTGTTTGTGTGAATTGATTTTTAAAAATGAACAAATTCCTATGCACACTGCACATAGTTTGCTTGTTGTGCAAAAAAAAGGAAAGAAAGAACAATACAATATCTATTTATAAATATAATAATAGTGAATGTGTGTGGATATGTGCCTGCTTTCCGATTGGCTCCCAGCCTCAACATTCTAACAACATGATTGGTTGCCACAGAAGGGGAATTTGCATACGGACTATGAAAATTTCTAGGGAGGCCATATTTTGTGAGATGAATAGGTGAAACTGCACATACTGATACTGGTATTTCTGGAGAGGCTTCCATATCCAAAGTTTACAATGAAGTTCAGTTAGAAGGAGAACAGAAGAAACATCTATTATGCTACCTAGCTTTTAAACTTTAGAAAAGACATCGTCTTCATGTTCCTAATTTTTTTTCCATTCCATTCCAGAATCTTGCATTTAGTGCTTCCCTTTTGTTGAGCAAGTGTGGTCTAATTATAATGATCCTTTTCATTAGAAGAATTACAGAATGCCTCTAATGCAGTAAGACCTGCTTGAGTCTTAAACATTTTCAGCTTTGTTTATCAAAGTTAAACGTTAACCTAAGGGTGATAAGGGTTTGGGTAAAGAATAATAGTTAATACTGTGTTTAATTCAGTCTTGGAAACATCTAAGGACAGAGCAAGTCTCCTTGTCGTAAATGCTTTTATTAAATGTTGTTACTATGAAGCTTTGCTGCAGAGAAGACAACTGTATATACTGATTCTTCTTATCCCTTAAGATCACAAAAATAAGGGTTGCAAGTAGCTTTTACCATACTTTTCTGCTGCTTTTATTCTTAGAAAGAGTATTTTAGGGTCAAAATAGATGTTAAAGGGAATGTGTGTGTTCCTTCTGATTACACCAGGATTAATCTACTGTATTACTGAGTATGGGCTGGAATCATGTCACCTTTGGAAGCTTTGCATGCTTTATAATGACTGCCCACTCTTATGACTGTTTCCTTTGGAGCTACTTTCCATACTGTGTATCACAACATGTTAGTGTGTTGACTGCAGTGTGTAGGTGTGTTGCGTGAATGTAATAAGTACCCTCTGTGTCTGTGTGAAATAATAGAGAGGGGTTTTCATGAGATATGTTGTATGCCCATACATTTCGTTATTACAGTTTATGTATGTGTCCTTATTTATTGTAAGAGGTTTAACATCTAGTTTGCTAGTAAAACTGAATTACTGTGTTGTGAAATAAGACATGTCTAAAAAGTGTCACCAATATGAAATGTTTGGAAAGTTCTGCCTTAGAGCATTGTCTTTGCATTTTGAAATAGTACTGTAAAATGCCCTTGCCAAAAAGTGTTCACCAGTTACCAACATGTTAAAACTAAACATTTGGGCTTTAGTGTAAGAAATGAGTGGCTTTCCTGGATGTTTATGTTCGATTTGGATAGGACAAAAAAATTATAATTAAATTCTGGCCTGCATACCTAAATTTCAGGGCACAAATATAAGTATAGTTCAGCCATTTCAGAGGACTTTATATGTCCCTTATTGTACGTAGCTACAGCAATTTGATTTAACATTTTGCTCATTAAATCAGTTAAATTGACAGAAGTACACATTGATTCTATTCTGATTATATTGTTTATTTTGCAGCAGATACATATTATTCAATTCAACCTACCATTACTTTTTCTTCCAGACTTTAACTTTTCGCATCTAGTGTTATTTTTCTGCTTGTACATATTATCTATCCCTCACCACTGTGCTCCCTTCCCAAATCACAGCTTTTACATATTTCAATTTTTCTTGTGGAGGTAATTTTCCTTCTTTCTTTTTAAATCCTTTTTCAATAAATTTTCTCCATACATCATCAAAATCACTTTGTTTTCATGTGCCTCTTTAAACTTTTAATTTACATGTCAGCTTATCATTTATTGCCAGTTTCCATACTTCCTTGTACCACTCCTCTATTTGTATATTTCTTTCTCTTTTCCAATTCCTTGCTGTAAGCAGTATTGCTATTGTTATTAAGTTTGTTATCGTGTCGTTATCCTCTTTTTTCAATTGTTTATTATTATATAATGATAATAAAGCTATACTAGGACTTCTTTCTATTTTAATGTTCATTATATCTTCTATTTCTCTAAATACTTTCCCCCAAAATCATTTACATTGCCACCACATATGTATATATGTTCCTGATTCTTGACATCCTCTCCAGGAATTTTTTAAGTAGTTTTTATTTATATTTGCTATACTTACTGGTGTTAGGTACCATTTCCATATTAACTTATAATAATTTTATTTAACCCATATTGATAAATTTTTTAAATGTCTTTGTCTCCATAATTGTTTCCACTCTTTTTCATTTATTTTTATCCCTAAATCTTCCCAGACCTCCTTAAGGATATTATTTTTTGTTTTTCCTTCCTTTATTTCAATTATTATCTTATATACTTACTAGTTATTCCTTTCAAATTTTCATGCTCCTCTACAGCCCTTCCATTTTGTATTATTTGTTCAAATTGGTTAAGCTTACTTCCTTTTTTATTATTTTTTACCCAATTTTTAAACTATTGATTGATTGATTGATTGATTTTATTATTTATGAGTCGCCCTCCACGTCAGTGCTCCGGGCGACTTACACATAAAACACATAAAAGAGTTCAATAGTTAAAAGCTAAAAGAGTAGGAAAAATTAATTAAAATAGTTCCAGTAACTCAGGCTAAGTCTGGAGGGTGTCCTTAGCCGTAAGCCTTTCGGAAGAGCCAGGTCTTCAATGCGGTCAGGAACTGGGGCATGTCCAGGATAGCTCTCTGATCCGCCGGCATCAAGTTCCAAAGAACAGGGGCCGCGATGGAAAAGGCTCTCCGTCTCGTGGTGTCGAGGCAGGCCTCACTCACACCTGGGATGCGGAGAAGGTCCCTGTTTCCTGAACGCGGCGACCTTAAATGAGCTGGTTCGGACAAGCGGTCTTTTAAATAAGCTGGGCCGGCACCATGGAGGGCCTTAAAGGTAAGCGACAAGATCTTGTGGATGGCTCTGAGCTCGACTGGCAGCCAGTGCAGGCGCTGTAGAGATGGCGCGATATGGCATCTCAGTGGTGTCCCGGTGAGGAGTCTGGCGGCTGCATTCTGCACTAGCTGGATTTTACGAGTGGTTGACTGCGGCAACCCCACGTACAAGGCATTACAGTAGTCCAGCCGTGATGTCACTGTGGCATGGACCACCGTAGCCAGCGCATCTGATGGAAGGTAAGGTGCCAGTTGACGTGCCTGGCGTAGGTGGAAGAAAGCTCCCTTACTTGTCGCAGCAACCTGGGCCTCCAGTGAGAGTCTCGAGTCTAGTATCACACCGAGACTCTTCACCGATGGGGCCGGGATCAGCGGCTCTCCCTCAAAGAGAGGTAGCGGAATGGGTGGCTCTGGGCGTCCCGGCCATAGAATCTCAGTCTTTGATGGATTGATCTTGAGTTTGTATGAGCGGAGCCATCTGGTCACTGCCTCTAGTCCTTGTCTGAAATTCTCAGGCACCGATGTTACGCCTGGCTCAAGCTTCAGCAGAAGCTGGGTGTCATCTGCATATTGGTAGCACCCAAATCCAAAACTTCTGGCTATGCTTGCCAAGGGTTGGACGTAGATGTTAAAAAGCGTTGGTGACAAAATGGCGCCTTGGGGGACTCCACAGTCCAGGGTGGATTTCTTGGACACTTGGCCTCGCCACTCAACACGCTGCGAGCGGCCCCGCAGGAAGGAATCGAACCAGGCCAAAGCTGTGCCTTGAATCCCAATGGCTGATAGTCGCCGCAACAGCAAGTCATGGTCCACCGTGTCGAACGCCGCGGTGAGGTCAAGCAGCACCAGGATAGCTGAACCTCCCTTCTCCAATTGGCGGCAGATGTCGTCCGTGATGGCCACCAGAACGGTCTCGGTCCCGTGTCTGGCGCGGAAACCCGATTGGCAGGGGTCCAGGCTCCCTGAGGTTTCCAGGAATTCCTGTAATTGGATCGCTGCTGCCTGTTCAATCAGTTTCCCGAGGAAGGGTAGGTTTGAGACCGGACGGTAGTTCGCCGGCGCCGCTGGATCCAGATTCGCCTTCTTCAGCAGCGGGCGGACTCTAGCCTCCTTCAGCGCATCGGGAAAAACTCCCAGCTCCAATGAGTGATTTATCAACCCTGTCAGAGTGGCCGAGAGGCTCCCCGCACAGGACTTAATCAGATGGGACGGGCACGGGTCTGTAGAGCAGGTGGTTGCCCTTGCTGCGGCCAGGATTTGATTAATCTCCTCTGAATTCAGGGCCTTGAACTGGTCGAGTTTCAGGCTAGGCGATGGAGCTGGGTTCTTACCCATCCCGCTCCTCTCCTCAGGTATAGAGGGTAAATCACGCCTAAGGGCAATTATTTTCTCAGTGAAGAAAACTTGAAATTCTTCCGCTGAGATAGCTGAGTTTTCATTGTCTCTCGGCAGTGAGTTGGGCATAGCTAGGTCTCGAACGATCTTAAAGATCTGTGCTGGGCGCGATCTTGCCGCCGCTATTAAGGAGGAGTTATAGGTCTTCTTGGCCTCTTTGACCGCCCGTTCATATGACCTGCGCATGTCTCTGAAGGCTGATCTCGACGTCTGAGTTGGTTTCCGACGCCACGCGCTCTCCAGCTGCTTCCGCCTTCGCTTCAGCAGTCGCAGGTCGTCCGTGAACCATGGAGAATGGACTCTTCGTGGCCGGATCAGGCATCTGGGGGCTATTTGGTCGATGGCTTTCGACAAGACTGTATTCCATCTGTCCACCCGTTGATTCAAGGTCCCACCGGGAACTTCCATCGGCTCAATGGCTGCTGCGAAGCAGCTGGGGTCCATATGCCTCTTCTGGCGTGCCAGTATGGGTTTTGGCTCTGGCCTTGCTGGTAGGGGGATTCTGATGTCGACCTTCAGAGTGAAATGATCCGACCAGGGGACCTTCGTTGTTACTTGCTGCGTAACCCTCAACCCGTACCCAAAGATTAGGTCTAAGGTATGTCCGGCCTGGTGTGTGGGTCCATCAAAATGAGACCTAATGTGTCCATGGATCAGATGAACTCCTTCGCTAGGGGATGGCATATTAGCGTCTGCATGGATGTTAAATTCTCCCAAAACAATGAGTCTTGGGAATCTAAGTGTCCAATCCGCGGCAAGATCGATCAGATTGAGTAAACTCTCCTTCGGGGTCCGGGGGAGCGATAGATTAGAAGAATCGCTAAGCACTCCTTAGCTTTTAGGGTGATTCCCAAACACTCCATGCCCGTGATATTCGGGGCCTGGATAACTGTCACCGGGATGTCATCCCTAGCTACTATACCCACTCCTCCTCCCCTACCACCAGTTCTCGGTTGATGGAACATCGGAAACCCGGAGGGGACAGCTCATGGAGAGGTATAGTGTCTCCATTCTGTGTCCAGGTCTCCGTGATGCAGTTAATATCTGCATCTTGCTCTATGATGAATTCATTCAAGGTGGCCAGCTTGTTCCGTATCGATCTGGCGTTGAGGAGCAGGAGTGATGAACAGGTGGGAGGTGGTGTCGGGGAGGAGCTTTGTTGGGGACGGGTCGCAGGAAGGGGGACGGGTGGTGCTTCCTACTATTCCCATGGTTCCTAATTAGAGGTCGGCCCTTGAGTCCAACTTTCCTTCTACCTGTAACTGTTGGGATTTTTTCTCCGCAGGTTGATGGACTCGTAGAGGGAATGTGGATAATGGTTGACAGTTTTCCACCTTTGGCCCAAGATCTTGAAGGGCATCCAGTTTGCGGCAGACCCCGTGAAAAGGGGGAGTCGCCGTAGCAGGCGGATTGTCCATATCAGAAGACCTTAGGGGCTTCATGGTTGTAATCTTGTCGCACTCTATAAATTGGTTGATTGGCTTGGAGGTCGAACCGGTCCGAACTTCCTTCTCCGGACGGCTCTCCTTCCGGCCAAAACCCACCCCCCAGAAGGTCCGTGAGCGAAACGACCTCTTCCGAGTCTCGTTAGCCTTCCCTCTCCTCCTCGGGCCATAGGGAGCCATGTTCTTACAAGGATGGCCACTCTGGCGGCGGCCAGCTCCTACTTGTGGGCCAGCGATGTTCTCCCCTCTATCCCGCGAGGGGGGGCTCCGGACATCTGGCAATGGGCCAGAAAGAACTGATCTCGCTGGTCCGGGCAATAAGTGGAGGCAAACAGGGGGCCAGACGTTGGGGTTTTAAGTTGAGGACCGGGCCTCCATTATTTGTGGTTTCCACGTGCCCTAGGATATTAGTATCCACAGGGACTCTAGACTGAGCCGTTTTTAGGGATGATGGCTGGTGTAGTGAACCAGTGGCTCGGCTGCGCCTCATCTGAGCCCGTCTTCGTCTGGGCTGGCCCAGTCGATTCTTTTTTAGCCTCTTTTGGTTATTGTCCAGCAACGTAGGGTGTTGGCGCTCAATCAGGGACGGCAGATCCGCTGGGAGGCGACGAGCGCGGCACCTGGGCCGTTCCCCTGGGGCCTTTGCCAGGATCTGGGAGATGTTTAGATCCTCTGATGGAGAGCCAGAGGGCTGCAGCTGCTCTGGCAGGCTCTGGTGGTCAGTGCTAGGCATATCTGGACCCAGTAATGTACATGCCAGGGTCTGGGAGATGTTTAGTGCCTCTGATGGAGAGCCAGAGGGCTGCAGTTGTTCTAGCAGGCTCTGGTGGTCAGTGCTAGGCATATCTAAGCCCAGTGATGTACAAGCCAGGATCTGGGAGGTGTTTAGAGCCTCTGATGGAGGGCCAGAGGGCTGCAGCTGCTCTGGCAGGCTCTGGAGGTCAGTATTAGGCACATCTGAACCCAGTGATGTAAGCAGAAGGGGTGGGGCTAAAGACGCCGAGCAAAATGAGCTCGGCGCCATGTTGGGGCCTGCCACCAACACCCTCCCTGCCAAGGATAGAGACCTCCGAGGGCCCAAAGCCCTCCATGGGCTCCACCACGGGAGAGCCGCCAGCTCCCTGTCCTCTACGGCTGGTGGGCTCCCGGCTGTAGCTCCGTCCAGGGCGGCCTGAGAGGCCTGTTCGCAAGGTGCTGGGGGTTCCTTCTCCTGCTGCTCTACCAAGAGGTGCGGCCCTCCCGAGGGGCCTGGGAGCAGTTCGCCCCGAGGGCCAGCGGGCGGCTCTCCTACCTCTCCTCCCTCAGGGTCCGCCGATGTCAGATCCCGGCCTGTACCACCTGGAAAGGAGCTGGGGTGGCGGGGGGACGGGGGAGGCGACTCCACGTCCAGCTCACCAGCTTCTCCCAGCCGGGCGACCAGCCGCTCAGCCAGCCGACCGAAGGCGAGAAGGAGGGAGGTGAGTCCACGTATCGAGTCTTGCAGGCCCCAAGGATCGATCTGGGCCCGGGCCCCGTCAGCTCCAACGGGGGAAGGCTCGGCTGCCTCCCACTGGATGGCAGGAAGGGTGGGGGGCTCCAGTGTCCACTCCCCCGGTTCCACGTCTGTGCCCAGGCCCGGCCAGGGGACTGGGGACTGTGGCAGATGGGTCCTAAGGATGGTCCTCCTTGGCAAAGTGGCGGCGCCGGAGCCTGCCCGGATCCTGGCTGCTAGGGCCGACTCCAGGCCGACCTCCAGGACAGCCTCCGCTTCGAACTGTAGGGCTTCCAACGGGAGTGAGGGGCCCACCAGCGATTCCCCCAGAGGCCAAGGGCTCACCCCGAAGTTATGGAGGTCACCCTCTCTGCCAGGGGTGCCAGGAGTAGTTAGCCTCACCAGCGAAGGTGTTGAGCCGGTGGAACCGATAGAGTCCCCGAGGCCCCAGCGGAGCTCAGCGTTTCTGCTGCTGCTCAGCGCGGCCATATTGGAGTAAATTATTGTTCTAATTGTATACAATGGAACCATGTCAATTTTATTTCTCTAATTTCCTCCATAATCATTTCCTCCTTCATTCCAACCTTTATCCAATCCCCTATTTTATCTAAAAAAATACCCTTAACTTTTTATCCGTTACTTAAAAAAAGAGATTGGAAATTTCTTTTTCATTACAATTGGGGTTATTACTGATCCATTCGTTATTAACATTCTCCTATATTTGTTCCATACTTCTAATATATTACTCATTATTGGGTTTCTAATTTTCCTAGTTTCTTTTCTCGTAAACTCTTTAAAAAATAAGTATATTCCAAATTTCTTCCTCCACTTTTTCCGAATCCTTTCTTAGCCAATCTGCACCCTCTTTTTTTATCATTCCTTCAGTCTGCTCGCATTACAATATTTTTTAATATTAGGGAGTGCTAATCCTCCCTCTTTTTGTGATCTGTACCATAACTGTTTGTTTAATCTATTTCTTTTACTACCATTACAATATTTATCATTTGTTGCCATCTATTTAGCTCTTCTATAATTTGAAGTGGCAGCATTCTAAATATAAAATTAATTTTCGGAAGTATTTTCATTTTTACTAATGCTATCTTTTCCAAACCAAGAGAAATGTATATTTTCATACTCTTAATTTTTTTGGACAACTTTTTTCAGTTCTACATTTACCTCTTCCATTTCTTTTAAGTCCTTTGTTATTATTACTCCCAGGTATTTTAATTTATTCTTGATTCTAATTCCCATTTTGCTCTGATCTATAAAGTCTTTTTCTTGTTTCTTTGTATAATTAAATAGCATCATTTCTGACATATTCCAGTTAACTTGTAGACCCGTTGTTTTCCCAGATTTCTAAATGATCCTTTATTTTATGCATTTACCTACTATGTTTTCAATAAATAACAATGTATCATCGGCAAATAAGCTCACCTTCTGCTTTTCCTTTATGCCTACCCCTTCTAAGTTCTGAAGATGTTACAAAAGACCCTACAACATATTCATATATATAGGAGCTCTTATATTATAATACAAACTATATAATGCTCTTATTTTGTCATCTCTAAAATTTATAACTATTGGCTTTCTTTTGGATTTAGAATCTTATCATAGTTAATTTATTCTGGAATTTGTAGTACAGTACTGGTTTAGCTGTATGTGAATTTTAGACTGAAACGAACCGAACAATTTTTGCATATGTCCAAAACTGTATGTGTTTTCATCCCAAACATTCTTTCAGAAGATTCTATTCTGTAGATATTTGCAAAACTATTTTATTTCTTTGTTTTACTTGCCTACTTTCATTTTTGCCTTACCTCACACATCCTTTCACTATAAAGTGGGGAAGTGATTAAAGGTTGTAAAATATCAGTAAACCTTAAAAACTGAGTTCACTAATTGGGCGCACACACTTTTGTTCTATCACTAAACATGAACACCTCCATGTTGTGTTCTGATTCAAAATGTTTTCCAGGTTTCCATATGAATTGTTTTCTGACCATGTCTTTTTGCTTCTTACGATGTCCATAATATCCAGTTGTATTTGGTTCCACACATATTCATAGCATTTTTCAAGTGTCCATTTCTCTTTTTTTTTCTTTTCAACCCCAAGCTATTGCTGCATGTGCTATTCTAGACATCATCATCATTAGTTCTTGGTCCTTAACTCTTCTATCACCATATATTCCTATTAACAAAACTTGCATATTTATATCAAATTTTATTTAGTATGTAATTCTACCTGGTTTAGAATTTGACTCCAGATTTTTTGTATCCTTTCACACTCCCACCATAGATGTGAATACCATGCCTCCTGAACTTCCACAATGCCATAATATGTGCCAGCTGAATTGGTGTTCTATAGAATCTATACCATTTCGTTATTATTTTCAGTTTTCCATTATTTTATACATAGATTCCTTATCTTCTATCATTCTTCCATATATTTTATTATGTACTTTTTTTGCCTCCAAATCTCTCTTCTAATATCTTGACTATTATATTTTCTCCCTTACTACTTTATTTCTTTTTGATTTGTTGCCAAATTCCTCTTTGTGTTAACTAATTAATCCCATCCCGCAATGTTTCCAATTGTTTCCATTCCATTAATTCCTTATTTACATTATATAAATCTTTGATTTTACTATATCCCATCTGTTTCAGTTTTTTTAAATTATGCTCTCGTCCTCCTCATTTCTTAAAGTACCTATCGGGGCTTCCTTTGATAAATATGGCATCCATTTCTCTTTCCATTTCCCCCATATTTTTAATGCTATTTTCCTTGGGCCTATTGTTTTTTTTATTCCCTCTTTTAAATTATTTGTAAAGATTCCATAGTCTCCTTGACTTTTATTTGCTTCATTTTCTATCCTTATCCACTTCTCTTGCTTGTCCTCTATCAATTCCAGAATTGCTTTCAGTTGAAATGCTTCGTAGTATTCTTGTAACTTTGGTATTCCCAATCCTAATTCTTTATTTGACATATATAGTTCCTTATTACTTATTCTTGTTTTTTCCCTTCCAAATATCCACTTCCTTATTTCTCCATCCCACTTTTTGAATTTTTGTTGTGTAATCTCCAGTGGTAGAGTAATTTATACAGTAATTTAGGGAGGATTACAAATACAGTAATTTAGGGAGGATGCACATTTTAATTGCTCTCATTCTCATTGAAATACTTACATTTTTATCCTTCCAATTATTCATTTGTGCCTGTAACTTTTCCCATGTTTTCTTATAATTATAGTCCCAGATCCTCATTGGCTTATTAGTTAAGTAAATTCCCAAATATTTAATTTAATTTTTTACAATCTGTATATCTTTCTTTCTCCGAATCTCTTCTTGGATTCCTTTCCCCAGGCTAAACCCCAGCAGCTCTGATTTTGTAATATAAATCCTTAATCCTGAGATTTTATAAAAATCTTCCAATATTACTTCTAATTCCTTCAATGTATCCAGTTGATTTTCTGTTATTATTAAGAAATCATCCACAAACAGATTATTTCACGTTCACTTCCTCCTTTCCCATCCTAAATCCTGTTATTCTACCATTATTTCTAATTCTATCTGCCAGATATTCTATAACTATTGTAAATAACATCGGTGATAACGGGCACCCCTGTTTGACCCCTCTTTCAATGTCTATTACTCTGGAGTATCCCTCATTAACTTACTTTTGCTAATCCTTTTTTATACATTTCTCTTATAACCTCTATGAATTATTGTCCCATTCCCAAATTCTCCATCCTTTTAAATAGAAAGTTATGATTCATTGTATTGAAAGCTTTATATACATCCAATTTAATAAATGCTATTTTTTTCTTACTTTTCTGTGCCATGATGTTAAGCAAATTCCTAATTGGGTGACTAATATTCCTCCCCTTTATAAGTCCATACTGATCTTCCCCTATCACTTTTGGTAATGAATCCTTTAGCCTATTTGCTAGTATCTTCGCAAATATTTTGTAATCCTGGTTCATTAAGTTGGTTGGTCTATAGGAATTTAATTCTCTAGGATTCTTCCCTGGTTTGATAATAGTTATTATTTCTACTTCCCTCCAAGACTCAGATATTTCACCCCCTCTTATTATGCTATTAAAAACGATTGCCAATTCTGGGATTAGTACTTCCTTCATTTGTTTGTAAAACTCTGCAGTATATCCATCATCTCCAGGTGATTATGCTGTTTTTAAGTTCATTATCACATCGTCGATTCTCTGGTATGGAATAACACTATGTAAATTTTTTTACCCTCTTCCTCCATTTTTACACAATTTCTGATAAAAATCAGCTAATATATCCCTTATACTTTTATTGTCCTTTACCAATTTATTTTTTATCATATATTTCTTTCACCCTTTGCTTTTCTTTTTTTAAAAAAAAAAATTTTCCAGACACCTTACTGAATTTGTATTTGCCCTTTGGAAATCATTTTCACCATTATTTCTTTTTTCCATATATTAAATTTATCTATCTCCTCCAACTCCCCTTTCAGCTTATCTATTTCTTTTTTATTCTTTTTTCATATCTGTTCTGAAGGTCCCTGTACTTATCTTCCAATTGCTTAATTATTATTTTTCTCTCTTGATTCATGCTTTTCTTCTTGACTATTTCATATTTATTAATAATCCTCTTACAAAAGCTTTTCCTGTATCCCAAATAACCTCTTCCTTTTCTGTATTTCTATTAACTTGGAAGAAATTTTTAATTTCTTTTCCCAACTCTTCCCTGACATTTTCCTTCATCAATAATAATTCCTTGTATCTCCAACTATGGTGAGGCTTCTCCACTGTTAATTATAGTATTACTTGTACTGGTACATGATCTGAAATTTCTAACAGACCGGTTTCTACTTTTAGTATCTCAGATTGATTAGAGTCTCTCTTTAAAATATAATCTATACGGGTAAATTTTTAATGTCTTCCTTTGGTTGTGTTTTTACCTCTTCAAAGCAATCCTTCAATTTCCATTTGTCCAATAACCTGCTCTTATTTTTTAACATGTCTAAATTGAAGTCCCCTGCTATAATTACTTCCCCTTCAAACTGATTTTTTTCTTGATAATTTCACCTGATGTTGTTTTTAGATTAGATTGTATATTAACTTCATGGAGGAAGGGACATTGGTTTCTTAAATCTCCTTAAGTTACAATGTTAATAAATAGTGAGAAAGATCAAAATGTTAGTTTCAGCTAAAGTAAACTCTTTGAGTTAGTGAGAACTTAATAAATCAGCAGTTATCTAAATTCCATTAAGTTAGTGGATGTACTGAATTGGGGATAAAAATAATTCATCAAATATATACTATAGTTTTCCATTTCCAGTTATCATGTTACTTTTGAATTTAAAATTGTATTCATATTAATGTATGGATAATATATGAGTGCATTCGTCCAGTGTTTGTACAGTGTAATTACTTTACTTCTTTTTGTAGGAATCTGGGTAAAAATGGCCTGTCAAATAGTAGCATCTTATTGGAAAAATGTCCTCCTCCAAAACCACCACCACCTCCATATCCCCCCCTGCCAAAGGACAAGTTGAATCCACCTACACCTAGTATTTATGTAAGTGCTGTTCTACATGATTATTAAAAAAACAGATTGAATCTCTTGAATATGTTCATATGTTGAACATAGTTCTCTGGGAATAATCCGGCTATTTTATGTTTCTGAAATGGCCTCGGCCTCTGGCTACTTTTCTTGAAACTACATTTTACTGTCCCTATGATTTATTCAAACAGATTGTCAAAATGGCTTATGGATTTTTAAAATTATTACTGTTATTATTAACTTTATTTATATCCTGTCTTTCTCCCCGTGGAGACTCAAGGCAGCTAACAATGCCACACTTTGATCATAATTTTGAAAAGTGCAATACAAATAATACAGTGTGGATTAAGATAAAAACAAATTAAAATATAATAAATATATTTTAAAGTTTTATCAGGTAGGGTTCCTCTTACAAGGTAAAAACCCAATGAAGCATCTTTTAGGATAATGGCCAATGTTCATTGAATATTTGAATGACTCTTTTAAAAAAGTTTCATCAGAATGAAGGTTTGTAATACTGACGACATTAATTTTTTTCTTGATCTGTGCTTCAGATCTCACATGAATCCCTGTTTTCTGTATATTTGTGTCTACAACATTTCAGTGTTTTCTGAGCATTTGTAGTCTTACTTTCTAATTACAGCAGAATGTAAACCATAAAACATGAATTTCCATCCTATATGATTTTTAAAATGTTACCTGTAAGTTTCCGTTTTTATTTGAAATGAGGTCTAGTTTTGTGCATAACTCCCAGAGGATGCATAATTTGTTGTTCTGCGTCACTAAGTAATTTCAAACTTACGACATCTCTAATATGAAGTTATCCAATGTTTCTTGGCAAAATTTGTTCAGTGGGAATTTACTATTGCATACCTCAATGCTGACAAGAGTGTAACTTGTCCAAGGCCACCTAGTAGATTTCCATGGCTGAGCAGAAATTTAAACCCTCATATTCCAGAATATTAGTCTAGCACTCAAACCACATGCATAATTAAGCATCCATAATATCTCTAAATTATTGGTATTAAGTAGCTGAATTTTATAATTTTAGCAGCATGATAAACATAGAAAGTATAGTTAGAAATATTTTGGTAATAAAGGGATCAATCCACTGTGCACAATGTTAACAAACATTGATATTGAAGTTAAAAGTTGCCATTTCATTTTTCATTTTTGTAGTTGGAGAATAAGCGTGATGCTTTCTTCCCACCTTTACATCAGTTTTGTACAAATCCAAACAATCCTGTTACTGTAATACGTGGCCTTGCTGGAGCGCTAAAATTAGGTAAGTTTGATTTACAAATATTTACAGTGCATATTTATATATATATATTTTCTTTTAAAAAGATCTGTAGAAAACTGAGGTACTCTTTGATGTGCTTACAAATTTGTTATTATTTATTTCATTCAGTTCTACCCCACCCTTCTCCCCACAAGGGGACTCAGGGCGGCCTCACATAAGCATCAATTATGTTATCAACCGATACAATAAAATTTCAATTAAAACCGTAAAACTCAATTTAAAACATTATACAATACATTAA
This sequence comes from Anolis apletophallus, assembly GCA_030556195.1. Lineage (NCBI taxonomy): Eukaryota > Metazoa > Chordata > Lepidosauria > Squamata > Anolidae > Anolis > Anolis apletophallus. Next base: position 51,721,600 of record JARBWK010000004.1, on the reverse strand, counting down.
CAAATTCATTAACAATAAATTAATGTGCCACTAAAACCAAGATCCAGGTAAATCCAATGTCGCAATGTTCAAAAATTTCCTTTCCAAGTTGCCGCTAACCTCTAGTCAAACGCCTGGTCCTAAAGCCAAGTCTTCCGTTGTCTAATCTAGAGGACAGGTGGCCAACCTGATATCCTTAGGGAGAGAGTTCCACAGACAGGGGCCACTGCCGAGAAGGTCCTGTCTCTCATCCCCACCAATCACGTTTGTGAAAGTGGTGGGATCGAGAGCAGGGCCTCTCCTGACGATCTTAAGTTTCGTGATGGTTCATAGCAGGAGATACGTTTGGACAGTTAATCTGGGCCAGAACTGTTCACTTTGTTTCTGTCTATCCATTTATACCTAATTACCAATTGTTACATGTCCTGTACATTCATATGCCAATCCACATGTCTAAATTCAAAACATTCAGGAATTCTGTTTTGATCTCTATATGTAGTACAGATTCCAGATCCACAGGTTCTGAATTTTCCATTTCCATCCACCATGGATTGTTTCATCCTATGCATCAAATTGTATTGACATGAATGCATATGTGTTGAGTGTTTGCATTTGTGCTGCCCCCATTTAATAATTTGGGATTCAGTTATCTGATTTGTTTTTGTTTGTTTGGCATTTGTGGGAGTCCCAAAATTGAACCCTTGTGGATCCAAAGGGCCACTGCACTCATAAAATTTAATATTAAAATGAAACTGCAGTTTCAATTACTTCCCTGTTGTCTTATAACATCTGCTAACAACAAATTCTATAGTTTGGCAGTGAGAAGGTTGTTTGCTCTCTCCCTACATTTTAAGGAAATTCTCCTAAATAAAATTGTTGAAAACATGGTGTGTACATATCCTTAAAATTAGCTTTTATTTGAGATATATATCTTACCTACTCAGTTTTGGGCTATGAGGATATACAAGCTGTCATTTAATTATTGGTGAAAATATTAAGAAATGCAAACTATTTCTGAACTTTTTTTTTAACTAGAGACTTTATAGTCCATTGAGGGAAATCTTGTGGCTTGTGCCAATTATAGAAGCTTGACTATTCAGAGATTTATTCCCTGCAGAATGAACATGTTTTAGCTGTAGTTAAATTATACAATTATGATGAATTTCTGCAAGATTTTGCATCTCTTAAGTGTATAAAGATATCTCCTTCTCATATAACCTGTTTAAAGACATTCTTGGACCAGTAAGATTATTTTTAAATTCTGTAAATTCAATCTGAGGTAGGATAAACACTTGATATGGGTTGGTTAATGCTGTGTACATTTCTTGATGAGATAAGCTAAGGAATCTTGCCGTTTATCCCAGCCTCTATGGGCTGGATGTGGGCCAGATGTAGCTCACATAGGGTCTCCATCTGGTCTGCAAGCTTCTTCTGCTGTTATCTTTGATCAGTGATTAGAAATAAGAAGGTATTTTATTAAGACCAGAAAGCAGCTGCCTGAAATTGAGATTTGTTGGGAGGTCAGAAAACACTTGCATGGAATTGAGTGGAAATAAATAGAATTGAGATGTTCTTTAAATGTCCAAATATGCACCTGATTCTGTTCTATGCCCATAGCTGTGCTTGTTATTTGCAGCCTCCAAGGTACTTTCCAAATGGGAAATTGATTGCTTGGCTGAAATATGCCCCCTTACCTGCTATAGGCTTAATGTCAAGGGGAAACCTTTACCTTTTTTATCTGTTATAGTGAATTTGTCTTCTGCATACCGTATGTATAATTTAATTTTTCTTTGACACAATGTGTCATAGAAAATTCATTGTTGATATGCACTAAAGAATGAAGTTATATGTTTTTTGGTGGAAGAATATACATCTTTCTTTGTAACATGAGTAGTCAAGATTTTATCTTTAGATTGACAGCTTTGTATTTGTATTTTACAGATTTGTTTTTTATTGTATGTGTATGTATGTATGTGTGTGTGTGTGTATATATATACTGTCATACTAGGATGACTTCATTTTCTAGAAAATAAAACTGAATTATATATAATTGTTCTAATGTGCCTTGAAGTCATTTTTGACTCATAGTGTTTTCTTGGCAAGATTTGCCCAGAGGAGGCATGCCTTAGCCTTTTTCTGAAGCCGGGAGAATGTGACTTGCCCAAAGTCACCCAGTGGGTTTCCTTAGCTGAACCCAGATTTAAACTCTAGACATTACTGCTGATATTATGTACCTTTTAAATTGCATATTCATTGATCTCCTGCTGTTACTGCAGTAGCAATGCAAGAAATAATGCCACCATTCTGTTAATTCCATTAATTTCTCCTAGATCTAGGACTCTTCTCTACTAAAACTTTGGTGGAAGCTAATAACGAACACTTAGTAGAAGTAAGGACACAGCTATTGCAACCATCAGATGAAAACTGGGACCCCACTGGAACAAAAAAAATCTGGCGTTGTGAGAGTAGTAAATCTCAAACTACAATAGCTAAATATGCACAGTACCAGGCCTCCTCATTCCAGGAGTCATTAAGGGTGAGTGGACTACAGTAATTTCATCATTGATCAACATTCCACATGAAATCATTTTTAATAGCTCCAATTGACCATATGGGCATATTTAACAATTTCAAAGGAATAGTTTTTGAGGAGTGGCTCTATATATAAATTTGAAGTAAAATTGAAGTAGAATAAGCAACCCCATCCCTTTTCAAGTAGATCAAAATTATGTTTTTCTCAGTTAGATCCTTCTTTTAAGTCTAAGATATAAAAGGACTATTTAAAGTTTAATATTAAAAAGTAGTACTCAAGTTTGAACATCTGTGTATTTCTTAATAAAATGTTAACATTAAATATAAGACTTTTGCAGTGTTTTACCCGAGTATGAAAAATTATGCTTGTACAGTTCTTTTTTTAATTAAAAAGAAAGTACACATCTTGATGTTGATACAAAAACTGCTTCTTCTTGATAAACCTAACTATATGGCATTGTGGGGGTAAGACATTGAAATACTGAGCCACAGCTACTATTTGACTGAAAATGTGATAGAAAATTATTTGTGTAAATGATTGAGAAAAGCAGAGTTACACATCTCTGTTAAAAAAACAAAAACATAGAAGACAGTGTAACACTAAATCAGAACTAACTTATGGGCAGAATATTGCCTGGGTTACATGTGAAAGACTGTGAAAGGACCTTGTGGGTGGTGAGACAGAGTTGTTGAAAGAAGAAATATAAGCGGGGCTGGTTTGGTGGGTATTTTTGAGATCTTGATAGTACTTGGTTGGGCTGATCAGGGACACAAATGGGATTTTTCTAGATTGCCAATGGTGATTGGGGAAATGGGATGTCCACTGAAGATTTCCGTCGGCTGGTTGGAGAAGGGAGTCAGCGTTGTGTTCTCCCAGATCATTCCATTGCTGTTGGAGGGTGGGGGTTTCCAGAAGCATTAAGCCTCTCTGATTCTGGGGGCCAAAAGGTAAGCTAGAAAGATCAGAGACTATGACAAAGCATTGTGTGGAGATTAAAACATGTGGTACACAACTGAAAAATTAAGAGGAATTTAGCATATGCTTTGAGTAGTTAGAATATAAGTATGAATGTTAAATGGAATATATATAGTATTACATCCATTTATATTAAGACTGTGAGAAATAAAAATGAATAGTCATTGAGATAGTGAATATTCCATACTGTACTAAGATTTAGGATAAAAAATTGCAGTACCTCTATTCGTGACATGTTTTACAAGAAACAAATTTAATAAATTTTCAATTGCATTGATTAAAAAATACCAATTAGAATGGATTGATTCTAATTATTTTTAACTGCAAAATATTCATGTGGTGGAAGAGGGATGCCACATAATCCGTATCTTCCGTGAACAAATTGATATAGATGTATTGAACAATGTTTTAAAATATTTTGAGAATATTAGCTAAACTGATGCCTTTTAATAGGAAAGGTGAAGGATCTTAGATACCTTTAACAATGTATTTATTTATCAATCAAATGTATCAATTCACTCTGTACATAACAATAAAAATTAGTATGTCAACTGACCATTTCTCACATTTTTTATAATTGGGAAGGAGTGACTCATAACTTTCAATATAAGATAGCTGCATGTTTTATTTAATATTAATAATCATGTTATAGCTACTATACAATATATTTGTAGTATATCTTCATTTGACTTTTGCAGGAGGAAAATGAGAAAAAAAGTCATCATAAGGACCATTCAGATAGTGAATCAACATCTTCTGATAAGTGAGTGGATAGCATTTAATATGGGATTAGCTGTGAAAAGAATGTTAGATTCAATTTGTTCTTTCTAGATGTAATCCTCCCTCCACCCCCAAACCTGGTAGTCTCCAACTCCTTCTTCATTTGAAGGAGTGCTGCAGTTAATTTCCTATTTCAGAGGCTGTTGTAGAGGTATAGAGGTAGATGCCATTTCTCTTTACAGGCACACTTCTTGGGTGTGAGGGACCCACATTATTAAACCTACTGATACTCATACACGTATCTCTGTAGGATAAGAATAGCCTACATGTTTCTGATAAGGTAGGAAGAGAGCCTCAGTGAGAAAGGAAGCAGTGGAGCAAAACCTAATACAGTATATGCAACTTCGAGAGGCAGCATCTTTGATAGATGTCTTAGTTTGTAAAGCCTTAGTTGTTTTAGAATATTTATATTAAGAGCAAGTAGAATTGTTTTTGCCTTAACATTAATCTCTATACATTTCAAGGCAGATGATTTTTCAATACTGTATTGCAAGAATTGCCAGGAGTAATTTGAAGAGCTGCTCCTGTTGTCATCACTGTTTTAGAGAAAGACACATGTTGAAACTTGGAACACTCTGCAAGGGTTTTACCAAAGAAGCACTGAAAAATTGCATATACTGACTCAATATATCAGAAATGGAAAAATCTGTTCAGCCTCTAGCTCCTTTGATTTTCACTGTCTGTTAGACAGTTGTCCCCCGAGCAATTTCAGTCATCAAAATTGAAGTCCGTTCTGTCTTACTCCAAAACAGCCTTGGTGTCAGTCAGTTGGATTCTATCAATTTCCTTCGTATTGATGGTATCATAACCAACAATTCGCCATCAATATCATATGTCAGAGTTCCAACTTTCACTAACTCCATGAAAGGCTGTTGCATGTAAACAGAAGTCCCACCGTGAAAAGTAGGAAAAGAATCACATCATCAAGAAAGTGGTTGAAACTGTGTATTCTTAGTTTATTTATTTATTTATTATTTATTATATACATTTCTATCCCGCCCTTCTCCCTACAAGGGGACTCAGGGCGGCCTTACATAAGCATCCGAAGATGTTATCCATATATATATATATATATATATATATATTCACAATTAAAACTATACAAACCATTTAAAAACATTATACAGATTCAACAATTCATTAACAATAAATTAACATGCCAATACGACAAAGCCAAGCCAAGAATCCAGTGTCACAATGCCCAAAAAAGTTTCTCTTTCATATTGCCATTCTCCTCTAGTCAAATGCCTGGTTCCAGAGCCAGGTCTTCAGTTGTCTTCTAAAGGACAGGAGGGAGGTGGCCAACCTGATGTCCTTAGGGAGGGAGTTCCACAGACAGGGGGCCACTGCCAAAAAGGCTGCGTTTGCGAAGGTGGCGGGATCGAGAGTAGGGCCTCTCCTGATGATCTTAAGCTTTGTGATGATTCATAACGGGAGATATGTTCGGACAGGTAACCTGGGCCAGAACTGTTCAGGGCTTTAAAGGTTAAAACCAGTACTTTGAATTGTGCTCGGAAGCCAATCGGCAGCCAGTGGAGCTGGCGCAACAGAGGAGTAGTACGCTCGTACGCTCCCTGTACGCTGCTCCAGTTAACAACATGGCTACTGACCATTGGACTAGTTGAAGCTTCCAAGAAGTTTTCAAAGGCAGCCCCACATAGAGAGCGTTGCAGTAATCAGGAAGACCCTTTGAGCTCATGGCAACTAGTGAATATTATGGCAATCATGATAATTAAAAGAATGATTATTAGTGGCTTTTTATTATTTCTCCCCTCCCCTATTCTCTTTTTCCATAAGAATAAGATCGTCTTGAAGCCCAATATAATCTTTCTATCAAAGGTTTTATCATAGTTCTATGTGTCCCAAGATGTGATCTTACAAGTTTTCTTCCATCTCTCTTCATCTTTAAGATGTGACATTCTTTCAGTGTATAATCTGCTCTGGTGTTCTGTGTGAACAGACCTAGAAGCTTTCAGTCTTTCAAATGGTTCTTGTTGTATTATGGAAACTCATGAATTGTTTGCCTGTATCCTCCAAGAATACCTCATCGTGGGTGATGACCCCATATAGCTTGTGCTATGAGTTGGCTAAAAACTGTTGCATGCCTTTATGAGTAGCCACTCCGCAGAGTTTATTTCAAACCTCATTTTCAAGGCATCTGTAAAACAATTAAGGTGTGCAGCCTTTGATGTTCATTAATCTCTGTGGCCTTCATGTCAAAGCTTACAAGTATTTTGATCTTGGAAGGGCAGTGCTGTACATTTGACAACTACCCTGTCTCCAGATGAGTCAGCTTGCATTTCATCCATATCTGTAAATCACAAAGACTATGATAAAACAAGTTGCTTACGTAACTGAAGATTTCGCTTGGCAGACTGCCATCCTATACTAACCAGCGCTGACCCTGCTTAGCATCCAAGATCAGACAGAATCTGGCACATTTAGGGTATTTACATGCTACCTACTTATTTATGCCTGTGCTCATTCCTTCCACTCCTGGCACATTATGGCCTAAATGCTGTGTTCTAAATCCTGTCTAGATAAGCTCCATTGAATGTGAATTTACCTATATGATGGACACAGCATTCAATAGTTGATCACGTTGGTCTTCTCTGGTTGAGCATAACAAAGAGGATTCAAGCTCATCTCTGCATCATAAGTGCATACCATATCTTCATTATAGATTTCCATATTTGCACTTACTTAATTTGTGCTTTTAAATACAACTGTACCCTCAATTTGTTTCTGACATGATAAATACATAAATAAATAAAGTTACTTAATACCACAATTCCACTGAAAATCACAACCGCTAATGTAGGTCTTTTGCTAATCCAGTGGGGTAAAGATCTAAATGGGATAGATCTAAAATTTCAGTAAATTTGGTAAACATGTAATATTTGTTGCTGTCAGCCTCTTATCTATATTTTTTATGTTACAGCTGTGGGAGGAGAAGAAAAGGACCTTTTAAAATGATCAAATTTGGGACCAATGTTGATCTTTCAGATGATAAAAAGTAAGCCCGGCTATTTTTGTGAAAGAGTCAAAAGTCTCTTTCATCGCTCTAAACTGAATATTGTTCTTTCTTTGTTACCAATTCTGATTCTGCTGAGCTATTCCAACTAAGTCATTGAATCTGATGGTCTATCATATTGCTAGATATTATTATTTAAAAGTTTAAGAACATGCAGTTCTAGTATTACCCAGTGAGATTTCAACATACGATGTTAGTAAGAGGCTGATGGTTTTGCTAGTGAATTACTTTTCTAAAGTGCTATACATAATGTGTTGGGTTTTTTTATGAACGTCACATCACTAGATCAGTTTTCTCTTTTACAACAGATGGAAGCTGCAGCTCCATGAGCTTACAAAACTTCCTGCTTTTGTGCGTGTTGTATCACCAGGAAATCTCCTTAGTCATGTTGGTCATACAATTTTAGGAATGAACACAGTCCAGTTGTATATGAAGGTACCAGGCAGTAGAATATCAGGTAGGTAATGTGTGGTGCTTAAATAATGCTACATGCTGACCCCAAACAATAGCTTAATCCTTGTGCTTCTCTTTGCATATCATTACCAGTTCAAAATGAAACATAAATATCCTGATTTTGAAAACTTTCTTAGTAGAGTTTGTAATCTCTTTGATTTCACTCATAACAGCATACATTCTAATAGTGCAACAGTTGTAAGAGAGATCAGTTTTTAACCTCTTTGTCACATTGGACTACAAAAATGGAAGGATAATCATGTGAGTGGTTTGAAATGCATCGGGTGAATGCTAGGATATACTGTGGCTGCCACTTATTTCCCCACCCAGGCATTCAAACAGACTATAAGTCACACCATAGTAGAAAGAGTAGAGGTGCTGGTGCTTCTTCATAGGTTGTCCTGGGGTAGACTAATATCTTGCCTTTCGTCACTCTATTCAGAAATGGGGATGTACCCCAGCCCAACTCTCATATATGATAAAAAGGATAAGCCCAATATGTTGACACTGGAAAAAAAATAAAGTATGGTATGCCCATATTTGTTGGGAATGTTAAAAAATAAAAACTTCTTGGGGGGGGGGGATGGAAAAACTAACTAAAATACTGTTTCAAGTAAATATAGAATTGATGTTAATGGGAGTATTAGGGAGTAATAAGATTACTAGAAAAGAACAGTTTGAAATTATGATTTTAGTAGAATAGGTAATGATAGCATGGGGATAGAAAGATGAAAAAAATGACTATAGAAAATTGAAACAACTATATTTATGATCAGGTCCAATTCTGAAATTATATCATATGTAATTTGGAAGATATACAGGAGGATAAAAAAGGAAAAATAAAAAATAGGCGGAAGACATATGTGAAATAGTTAAAAAGTTGCAAAGCCAATGTAAATATTGTACAGAAACTAAGAAAATTGTGTGCATTGTTAAGGATCAAGAAATAGAGGAAATATGTGGTCTGGGGGAAGAGTGATGAGGGGGGATAAGACGAAGGGTGTTCACAATAAAATTAATACAGTATTATTAAAGAGAAGAATTCATAAAATGAGAAGGTGCAGATAAAAGAACTGTTACATGAAAAATGAGACGCTTATAGGTATACGCACCAGTTGAAAATAAGTGTAAATGAGATGATGCAAAGCTGAAATAATAAAAATATATTTGAAAAAAATATTCATGGAAAGGGGTGTTTTCTTTTTTGAGAAGTGTCAAGCTACAGTACTACAGTACTCGTATTGATCCATGGGAAAGTCAATCAAGGTTTTTTGAGTTTATTTTTGACTACATTTCTAGACTTATCCCTGAGTATATTTGATCATCAATTTCTCACTCTCACCCTTCTTAAATAATTATATTGAATTACGTTATCGTCCTAAATTTTTCAACAGCTTCTTGTCTGTACTTTCAAATGCTCCTTTAACATTATCAGTTTAGATCGCTGGCCTTACATTTTGGTACATCTTTGTCTATGACTTCATGTGAACAATTTCTGTTGCTTCAAACAACTCTACACTTTCTCCCCTGCCACCTCTTACACATGAATAAACTCCTCAGTGAAATCTCTTACTTAGTTCCAAATCTACCCCAAAATACACATTTTCTTTTAGGCTTTTAACATCAGTGTTTTCCCCTCATATGCAGATGCAACTGCATTTGTGAAACTAAGATGAGATTCTCACCTGGCTTTGTTTTTAAAATCCCTACAATTGCATTATTTATAAGTATACAAGGGGTAAATCCGTCATATTCAAAAGAAGTCCATGGGAATTCCTGACAGAAGATCATAGAATTAAAAAAAATAGGCTGTTATACTCTTCAGAAGCTCCTCCCTTCTCTCAGTAATGATTTCTCATATGAACTCGATGACAGGCTTACTTTGCCCAAAAAAGCCCCTTGCCTCTAGTCAAAGGGTGACAGCAAGGAAGGAAAGGAAAAGTGGGAGTCAGGATTTGTGGGAGAGTGGGAAATAACATGAACCAGGGTGACAAGGGGAAAGCCCAGAAAATAAGATGTGCACATTTCACACCTAAAACAGAGGAAGTAGGATGTTTGCAACATTTCACTCTGTTCACTTAGAAGCCACTTTAGTTATGGTGTTCAGTCCATTTTTGAAAATTCCGAATTTTCCCATCAGTGAACACCTGCTGTGATTGTCTATGGTATTTTGCTTAAGAACAAAAATGGCTACAGAACCATAAAAACATATTTCATCTGATACACGAAGAAGTCTCTTATGACTAGAAAATACATTAATTTTTACAAACATTTAAGTTCTGCAGTCTTTGTGTGTGTGTGTGTGTGTATAAACACACACACACACACTAGCTTGGGGACCTGGTGGTGCCCGGGTTATTTGAGAAAGGCATTCAAGGCATTGTGTGCCAAGGTTGGTCTTTATCATTTATTTATGTGGCTCGCAGTGCTCTCAGGAATTGAGTGAAGGTACTGCGAGTCCCGTCTTCCATGGTTCATCCTCCTCCAAACAGTACCCTAGCAGGATGTAGAGTGGATCATGAGGGCTCTGTGTGCCAAGTTTTTGTCTTGAAAAGTCATTGAATGAGGGTTGCAGCGGTCTCAAAAAGTGAATGGAGGTACTTCCAAGTCCTGTCATCCGTGTTCCATCCTCCTCCAAACTACACCAGGGTGTAGAGTGGGTCATGGGGACTCTGTGTCAAGTTTGGTCTTGATCAGTCATTGGATGAGGGTCACAGTGGTCTCAGAAAGTGAGTGAAGGTACTGCAAGTCCCATCATCCATAGTCCATCCTCCCCCAAACCTTTCCAGAATGTTGAATTGGCCATGGGGGCTCTCTGTGCCAAGTTTGGTCTTTATTGGTAATTGGATGAGTGTTGCTGTGGTCACAGGAAGTGAGTGAAGGTATTGCAAATCCCATCATCCATGGTCCACCTCCCACAATCCACACCAGGATGTAATGGGGGTCATGGGGGTTATGTGTGCCAAGTTTGGTCCAGGTTCCTCGCTCATGGAGGTCACAGTTGCCTGTGAAAGTGGCAACCAATCAGAAAGCTGCCACATACATACATACATACATATATTCACTATTATTATATAGATATAGATATATATTACAGTGTTTTGCAAACGCCACTCATCACTATTGGGGTTTTTTTTTCTTATCAATTTTAGGTCATCAGGAAAATAACAACTTTTGCTCAGTCAACATAAATATAGGGCCCGGTGACTGCGAATGGTTTGTTGTTTCAGAGAATTACTGGGGCGTCATGAATGACTTCTGTGAAAAGTATGTTCACTACTTCCTATCAACTTTTGCTCTTCCAATTATTTTACAACCCACTCCGTATTTATTAAAAACGTTATATATTATGTTTATTTGAGAAGCCATATTGAACACCTTCTTTGTTTCTTTGTTTTGTTTCACTATTTGTTTCTTACCCTTTTTCTATGACTTCTACATTTATTCCACTGCAACAGCAGTATTGATATGGAAATATAAATATATGTTTTTCGTTATAGCTAGAATCTAAAGATTCAGTGCAGCTAATTCTGGTAGCACTGGAGCCTTTTGTATGGGTTTGTTTTAACTTAGTTCCCTCTAGCACATAGTAGGCTTTTACTTTCGAGGGATCCTTTATGATATGGCAGGGGAAAACGATAGAAAGTTCCCATTAGATATGATAAGCTTTTGCACTTGTCCAAACTCTTCTTTTTAAATCTTTCACCGTAATTGTTTGAGTAAGGATGTGAGAAGGGCAGGTAGTAAGTAGTAATTAAGGCACTGTGCCACAAGATTTCCACACTGAGATGGTGTGAATCTCTTTGGCACTAAAGCCAAGGCAAAACAGAAACAAATATGAGCTGTTTTCAGCAGCTCCTGGTCAGAGAATAGGTTCTATTAGTCTGCAAGGCTTTGCTGAGACTTTTTACAACCATCACAGTTTTACTAGTTGTCACAAAGCAAGCTGGATTGTGGGATGGATTGAAGGATCTAGATTAGTGGGTCCCCAGGTGTTTTGGGCCACAACTTCCAGAAATCCCCGCCAGTCTACCAGCTATTAGGATTTCTGGGAGTTGATGGCCAAAACACCTGGGCACCCAAAGGTTGAGAACCACTAATCTAGATGCATATTGTAAGTCTAATTCCACATGTGCCTTGGATTTTCTGGGCTGACGAAGCAGTTCTCAAAATATCATGGTACTCCTTTTTAAGCTGTGTACAGTATTATGAGTTGATTTTTTTTCTACTTAGGATATTTATATCAACTAATATTTGTTTTTATTTCAGAAACAAGATGAATTTTTTAATGGGCTCTTGGTGGCCTAATTTAGAAGATTTATATGAAGCCAATGTCCCAGTTTATAGATTTATTCAGAGACCTGGAGATTTGGTGTGGATAAATGCAGGGACTGTCCATTGGGTTCAGGCTATTGGCTGGTGTAACAACATTGCCTGGAATGTTGGTCCTCTTACAGGTATAAGTCTTCCAGTCGCTTGCATTGAAATCTGAAAAAATTACTGATAGGGGTAAACTATTGGATGAAGCTGAAATGTGATATTGAAAAAGTGAGAAAGTAGAGTAATATACAAGACAGCTCAGTAACATTTCCATAAGAGAGAAAGGCTTGTGTGACATAGAGATTCAATCCTCAAACTATATTTATGAAACAAAATAATTCCTAATCTAAGAAATTTGTGTTACTCTGTGATGACATATCCATTATTTAGACATCTGTGAGTAATACAGAAACTGGCATCGAGAATAATTTTAAAATTATGCATATACAGACTCCCCTCTCCCATGCATATGGTCTCCCCCTTGACCTAATAGAGTCATCATGGTTTGGCAGATCACGATGTCATTGAACGTTTGATTGACTAACAGCTATACACCAGGATCTAACAGTGATTTGCAGTCCTATGGTGAAGGGATTGCTTATAGTTCACCAATTTGGACATGATTGCAACCTGTAATTTGATTAAAAAGCCTTATTTCCTCAAATCCAAAAGCTGGGTACAAGAGTGGAAGTGGGAACCCATCAAATTCTTTTAGAGCATAGGGTTTGAGTGCAGCCATTAATCTTAGCATCTGAGCCACTTGGTAAAAGAAGTCCTTTTTCTTAGGAAAACAGCTTTATAATAAAAGATTCCAACTGAAGGACAATGATAAGTAATTTGTTTTAGTATTACTAGTGATTCTTCAAATACTAAAGACTATTTGAAGTAAAAGCCCTTGCTGTCCTATTTCTCTAATTTCTTCAATTTTGATATAGTGTATGCAGAAAAATTCTTTGAATACTATCAAGAAAATTTGCATATGACTAGAACTTTTCTTAATGGACAAGAACAATCTCTTAGCTTTTCTGGTGTTCATATTTGTTACTCACTGTTATCTTGCAGCATTCCAATATAAACTGGCAGTGGAAAGGTACGAATGGAATAAATTGCAAATTGTGAAGTCAAAAGTACCCATGGTTCATCTTTCTTGGAACATAGCACGAAATATCAAAATCCCGGATCCAAAGCTTTTTGAAATGATCAAGTAAGCTCCATTCTTAAATTTGTCTATCTCTATTACATTTTAATTGATGCAAAATGATATAAAGTATATAGATCTTCATGAAATAAATTTGGAGATTTCTAAGATCAAATACAGAAGAGTTCAATTAGCATTAAACAGTATTGTATATCCAATGTGGATTTTTTTTTTAAAAAAATGGTGTGCTAGAAAATCAGAATGTCAGTGTCTCATTGCTTCTACTATAATTCCAACACTGTAATTGCAGACAAGACTCACATTTAATTTATGTTGTTATTTATACATTACAAAAAAACCCGACATTTCAACATCCACCCAAACAATTTCTACCCCCACCCCCCCAGGCAACAACTTAAAATATGACTTCCCACCCACTCAGCTAAGGGCACAAATATAAATAAGTCTTCCTCCCTTTTTAAATATATGGTGTGATACATTTTTTTCCTAGTCAACAGCCATTTCTAGATCACCTAATACTCAAATCCCACAAGGTTTATCTTTCCTTCTTTTTATTTAATAAATTGAATAACATCTGGAAATTATTTTTCCCCTAAAACTTATCATTATTGACAATTTATCAATTTCAGCAAATTTCAAGGAAAAGATTGACTCACAGTTAATTTAAGAGGGTGATATAACCATTAGGGCTGGTTGATCCATTAAAAATTGTTTCTAAACTTGGGGGGGGGGGGCACTGTTGTTTCAGTTATGTATGTGAACAGTTCCAACTAGGATATTCTGACTTCTATGCAGAATCTCATCCAATCCTATACCTTAGGCAGGGGAAATCCTATAATTTCCTGGATTTTTTCAAGGAGCAATATACACTTCTTTTGACATAAGAGATTAATGCGGCTAGCGCTTCTTTACTTAATTCTGTTTAAACAGCCTTGGTTATAAAATGACAGAGAAGTTTCAGCTGAATCTCTCCATCTAATAAAGCGTTGTGCTGGTGCTTTGCACATCTTCCTTCCCATTTCCTCCTTTCTTATTCTTACACGTTTCTTCTTGGTTACAAAGACATTTCAGATATTTACACATGGAATCCTTGTCTTCAATATTGCGTAGAATCAGTTATTAGCTATTTTTCCACAATGCATCCTTCCTAGCCCCCCTCACACACATGTTGTTTAAATTACGTGATAGTAAAAAGGAAGAAATGAGAAAAGAGGGAAATCATTCTCTTTTTGGGAATGTCTTTCAACTAAGCAATTAGGTAACTATGTCCAGGCTTAATGGAAATATGACTTTTTCAGGTTATTACTAAAGAAATTAAATATTAATCAAAACATGTTTCATATAATTAGTATATTAAAACAATCTGGTGTGACATTGGTGCAGAACTTCGCCCAGGGACCACGCCGCGCTTTCTTTGATATGGTATTTACACCACTGATATTGCTTATGTAAGTGCCAGAGAACTGTTATTGTTATTGTTCTCTACCAGCGTCTCCCACTTCATTTGTATGCTAATATATACACTTTATTTTTGATAATATACTGTCTCCTTGTGTGTTTTGCTATCGTGTATTTACAGTACATGATTTGTTTGTGTATGAATTGGTGCAGTAAAACCAGATAAAACATTGCATTTGTAAGACAGCGTAGGCCTTTAATTAAAATACATTTTGATTAAAGTAAATCCCAATATTTCTCTAAAAGAAATCAAAAGGACAAAGATCAGTTAATGAATCAATGTTATAAGGGTGAGGCACTTGAAATGTAGAGTAGATCAAATGAAATGCAGAAAAGTAAGTTGGGAAGATGAGCTTACTACTACACAGCAGAGAAGCTAGTTCTAGAATTTTAAACAATGAATTTTAATTTTACACTGTATTAGTATTGGTGTCCTGTGCATCTTAATATGTGCATTGTAATTGCATATTTTATATGCATGTTTTAACTACGTTGTACCCCACCTTGAGCCATGAGAAGAGGTGGGTAACAATTTTTTATTTTATTTTATGTATCATCCATAGAAGCCCTCGGTGGCATAGTGGTTAAACTGCTGAGTTGTTGAACTTGCTGACTGAAACAGCTCCCACTGTTAGGTCCAGTTTTTGCCAACCTAGCAATTCAAAAACATGCAAATGTGATTAGATCAATAGGTACTGCTTCTGTGGGATGGTAATGGCACTCCATGCAGTCCTGCTGACCACATGACCTTGGAGGTACCTACGGACAACCCTGACTCTTTGGCTTAGAAATGGAGATGAGCAGCAACCCTCAGAGTCGGGCATGACTAGACTTAATATCAGGGGAAACTTTTACCTTTTCATGTATCATTCTTGCAGATGTCATATGTAGCAACTGTGATACAATTTAAAAATGATAGTAGTAGGAAGATGTGGGTTCTTTTGAGGACTCTTTTGACAGAATTCACTGTGAGTCCTCTCCCAGGACTTCTCTTCCAGTAATCTCAAAATTCCGAAACTATTCTTTGTAGCCATAACATTCAACAGAAAATCTGTTGTCAGGCCATGTATCAGTATTGCTTTTTTAAAGTTTCAAACAAAAGATTTCCTTTGTTCTTTTCCTTATTCCACAATATACCCTATATACCAGACCAATACAACATACACTCCCAAAAAGGCTGCCGTTCTCATCAGTTCCCTTACACTCATTGTGCTTCCTGCAAGAATTCACACCCTTCCTCCTTATTCTGTAAAGGGTGGGAAGGAGAAGAGGGGGGAGGGGCTAGACAAACTGGTGCTCACATGAGGAGTTGCAGGCAATCAAAATTGAGCACAGGGGGAGGGAAAGTGGCCCAAAGAAGTTTAGAGAATTATAATATTGTGCAGATCTACATATACTTGTGTATAAGTCTAAACATTTTAGTTAAAAAAATCAACCCAATACCTTGGTCAATTTATGGTGCTGCAGTATCTGGCCTTTTTGAAAACTGCAGCAATGATGAGGTGGTGTCAGTGCTTTCTCCTCTCCAGTGAATGACCTCAACATATCCATAGTTTGCATTATGGGGCACATCAGAATCCATTATTTTGGCCCCAAAACCTCCTCTTAACTTAAATATGGAATCAACACGTATACTATACATGGGTATATAGATAGTGAAGACAAACATTCTGACACTTGGAGCCAACAGTGGCTTTTTCCCATTCCCTAAATATTTGGGTTCTCAGAGGAAATGAGAGCTTGCAGTGTTACTAAGAACTTTTAGAAGCTCAAGCCACATCTGTGCAGAACTCTTTTTTTTCATATTTTTAGGATTGATGTAGATCAGGCGTGGGCAAACTTCGGCCTTCCAAGTGTTTTGGACTTCAACTCCCACAATTCCTAACAGCTGGTAGGTTGTTAGGAATTGTGAGAGTTGAAGTCCAAAACATCTGGTGGGCCGAAGTTTGCCCATGCCTGGTGTAGATGAATGTGGACAGCTCTGCCCTACAGGGTACCATTTGTAAGTTGAGTGGGTGCATGAATACTGCACTTTGTGTGTGTGTTTTGTTCTATGTTGCTGTTCTAATATTTACCTGGCTGCCAGCCAGCTCTGCAATTGTCGGGTAGAAAGAGGTAGGTGACAATGCAGTGGTATTGAGGAGTCTCCTGGAATTTGGTAAAAATTAAAGCCCTCATCCTGCTGACAACAGGTAGGTACTGTAGAGAGCTTTCTGGCTCTGGGAGAAGCAAGAATGACTGGTGAAATTGCCTGTGCTGATACACTGGCAGTCTTTACAGTCAGCCCAGATATTCTCACAGAGTCATGCTCTGAAGCCAGGCATTCGGGAAGAAGCGTGTTCTTTACAGTGCTTTTTAGCAGGAGCACTTGGGTTAGAGTAGTTATTATCTTTGCCACAAATGATGTCTCACCTACTCTGGCCTGCTCTGGGCACAGTTGGTTGCCACATTCTAACAGTAAACAACTATACTATACAAGTGTGCTTTGCAATTTCAGCAGTAAAGTACTTCTGTTTTCCTTGATTTGAGGACTGCATAGAGTTGGCTAGAGGGCTGCATGCAGGCTGGACTTTGTGCCCCCTTGGCTCACAAGCCCATTGTGAGGGTCAGCCAAGTCGATTGGCACAAGGGATATAGCTTTGTCAGTGGTGATTCCTTGCCTATGGAATTTCCTCCCAAAGAGGTATCTTTGGCTCTCTCACTGTGTTACTTTAGATGGAGTTTAAATGCACATTGTTTGGAAATGATGAGTTGGATTTTTATGTTGTCATTTATTTCTTTTTAAAATTATAATGAACCCTTTGATAGTCTATTAACCTTGCCTTTGTCGTGTAATCTCTTTCCAAATGTAATGGCAGGAGAGCA
The DNA here is from genome assembly GCA_030556195.1 of Anolis apletophallus. Classification (NCBI taxonomy): domain Eukaryota; kingdom Metazoa; phylum Chordata; class Lepidosauria; order Squamata; family Anolidae; genus Anolis; species Anolis apletophallus. Next base: position 51,704,044 of record JARBWK010000004.1, on the reverse strand, counting down.
ACAGTATTTCTTTCCCCACTGTTGCATGCTACAAGACTTAGGAACTTAGGGCTTCCCTAGTTTCCTAGAAATTCTGGCCTAGTAGGCTGCAGTTATGCAATCTGAAAGAGGGATGGAGCGGACAGATGTCTTTCTGGTAGCACTCTCCAGCAATTAAATAAGGGGAATACTGGATATGTTGTAATAGAATTGCTCAGGAATGATAGGAGTGGCATATCCCAGTTGACTCAATTTTGGAAATCTTTCTGCAAGCAGTCAAAATCTTTTTAATAATTTCAAAGAAGGAAAGCAGTAAACACGCATAAATTAGAAGATCATTGAGAAAGATAAGTTGCTGTGTCTTTTATCCATTCAGTAAACATGCTTTGCTTTAATGCATTGCTTCACTACTAGTATATTATGTTAAGATACCATTACCTGTTTGTTTGGTTTTTTAAAAAAATATTGTGGTACCCAGTTGAGGCTATGTATGGTCTACAGACTGAAAGAGCTGCTATCAGAACAGCTCACAATATATTTGAATATTACAATTAAAAACAAATTTCTATAACCATAAAATTAATTTTTTAATGATTTTAATTTCTGTTACAGGTATTGCCTGTTGAGAACACTCAAGCAATGTCAGACTTTGAGGGATGCTCTAATTGCTGCAGGAAAAGAGATTGTATGGCATGGGAGAACAAAGGAAGATCCAGCTTTTTACTGTAGCATATGTGAGGTAAGTTAAAAATATATGTGCGTTTTCTTACCATTTTGAACAAAGGTCACCCATCCTACTTTGATTATCATAGTAATTAAATTCCATCTCCATTAAATCTATTATGGAGTATTCAGTTTTCTTCGCTATGGCTAAATGTACTTAACTATTATATTGGCAGAAAATTGCTGTAAATATATTGGGCTCGTTTGTCAGTACATTTGTTTTTAAACCCTGTAAAACAGTTACTAAGTCATCAAAATAAAAACTTGGAATCCAGCCTATTAAATCTAGTCACAATTTTATTAGGTCCCAAATGCTTACATTAAGCAAAACTTTTTTAAACTTGGCATCAACATAATGGGCAATGTGGGCATCATTCACTTGCTTACGTAAAAGATGCATGTGATTATAACAATGTTTTCATCAGCACTAATAGCGCTAATTTTTAATGGTGGGATTGCAGGCTTCAGTGAAACAATATACTTAGTTGCCACAGCAGTGCTTCTGGTAACGTATTTTATGTCAATCAGGCTTTTGCAAATGAATGAGACTAAATGTGCCAAACAGCTACTGGGAAGCAGCAGTAATGAAAGGTGACACTGCCATAGGATCCCTTAAAGACAATGGTAGAGGCACCATAGCTAACATTTGTTAGTACTGAGCACAATGGGGGGTAGGGTAAAAACCCTATGATGAGGTAATGAAATATGAAATCAGAGACTGTGACAGATGAGATTCTCAGGTGGGATTGCATTCAGTGAGCTAGAGTAGGGGGCAAATATAATTAGTGCTGTGCAACTGGACTCAACCTGAAAGGATGTTCAGCCATTCTTGAGCTTAGAGGTGAAAGGAAAATCTGAAGGTGCACAACGCATATTATAAGAACATGGAAAATATGAAACATGAATCAGGAAATAAGACATAGGAAAACAAGAAATGGAATTTATAAAAAATAGAATACTTGGGACAAGCAGTATTGCAATATTTATAAAATGGAAAGGAGTGGAACATTTTGAATCGGATAATTTTAATATTTACTCAGGAAATGAAAATTTAAGGAAGAAATGTGGGGCATTAATAGTGAGGAGGGATATTGCAGAAGCAGTTTAAAGGTTTAATGCAAAGTCTGATCAAATCATATAATACTTTGGGGAAACCCTTCTATATACCATAACCCAAATTTATACTCTGAATACAGAGGCAGAAGAACAAAGAGAAATATTATTTGCTGGAACCTAGCAGGAAATAGATCACACACCAAAATAGGTCTTATTAATCATAGGGAGTTGGAATGCAAAGGTAGGAAAGATAGGATAATCAAAGATTGTAGGAAAAATTGTTCATGCCATTGTATTTCCCATTTCTATGTATGATTGTGAAAGTGAAAATAAAAAGATGATAGAAAGAAAATTAACGTACTGGAAAGGGTTCTATGGATGCTGTTGACTGCTAAAAGGACACATAAATGAGCCCTAGAGGAAATCAAGTCTAAACTCTCCTAAGCTAAAATGACTGAACTGACACTATAGCACTTTGGCCATATCACTAGACTAGGAAAGACAAAAATACTTGGTGAGATAGAAGGCAGTAGGAAAAGACAAGACTGTGGTTCAGAGGGATAGACTCAATCAAGACCTTAGTAAGATTGTTGAGGATAAGGTGATTTGGAGGTGTCTCGTTCATGGGATCATCCTAAATCGAAGTCCGCTTGACAGCAGCTAATAATAACAACAGTTATATCTCTACTAGCTCATTACAGACACAAAATATTGGCCCAAAATGTGACTGGTAGCTACATTAAATCATTTGATTCATGGAAAAATGATATCTATATAAATCAGATTAATTTGTTTGGACTCCTCTAATTGGAACAAAGTGTTATTTACAAGTGTGTCTGATCTAATCGTATAAAAATTCATTTATAGGAGCTCCACTGAGCCCAACATATAGAGGTATAAGTGAAAAGAAAGTATCAAAAAGAAAAAAACTAGAAAAAGAGGGGGGGGGGAGAAAAATAGGGCGTTGTTGACTTCCAATCTTTTCCATAAAGGTGGTGGATCGTTGTTAATTTTCAGTATTTATTAAAATATTCCATTCCCTCAATAAAAAGAAACTATAGTAGCTGAAACTTGGTATGTTTTTTTTCTTTTTTTTGTAAGAGGTGAGACGAACAAGATTTAGTCTCCTTTTCTTGGAGTACAGTGGAGAATGCAGAATGTGGACATCCTTTTTTCTTACTCAAAATGTTTGTGTGCTGCCCTTCATTTAATAAATACTAAGATGTGAACAGCAAATAAATCATAAAACATAAAGTATACCATAAAATTCCACCATAGACAATACATGCAATTAAACATTTACAGAATTAAAATACTGGGGAAAATTTAAATAGTTTTAACTTAAAACTTGAAAGAATGCAATGCATCTTTTTATTGCATGGGTACAAAAGAAATGTCTCTAGCAAAGAAAGTTATAATTCCTTCCTTATGAGCCAATTACAGAAATCCTCCCCTCCATGTTTCCCTGCCTAGTGTTCAGTTGTTACAGGCGAGAGTTCAATTTGTTACCTTTCTTTCTCACATGTGAGAATGTGCCAGTACTAGACTTGCTCACCAAAGTTCCTTCTGAAGCACATTATGATACATTTTCCATATCTGTGCTGTGACTTTCAAAGAGCATCCTTAGCTCATGATGCAGCTGACATTAGACAATACCAAACATTTTTTCCATTAAACATATGATCCCCAAACTGCAATGTTAGTGATCCCCTTCATCACATAAGAGATCAAGGGATGTTCTATTGGCAACACACTATTGAAAATTGAGGTTTCAGCATGAGTCGTTCTGCATTCATTGTGCAGGTTTGGATTTAGCAAGGAAAAAAGAAGAGAGGTTTTAGTCTATGTACTTGCTGACTTCACAGGAATAGGTGGGAAATACACACTTCCGGTAGGAGTCCTCTAGTTTCAAAATTCTGGATTCATGCAGTTCTTTTGAATGAAAGATGCAGATACATGGTCATTCATAGTTTTGGTCTCATCTTACTTATTCAGTCTTAGTAATATAGGCCATAAGTATACCTAGTTTTTCTAAATAAATGTCAGTCCATTTGAAATTACTGGTGTAGTGACATCTTCTCTTAATCACCAGTAGCAGTAATCACCAACAGTGGTTACATTTCAAACCCTGCCTTATGCACAAGAAGCATTTTGTTAATTGAACAAAGGAAAATTCTTCACATTTCCATTGAGGCTTATTTTATCTCTGATCCAAATAATATTATCTAGTAGGACAGTGCAAAAAGTCGTATCAGCATCATATGTTCATATGTTGAATCTGTTCTGTAAGATTAGTATATACAAAACGATATTAAGGGACGTGAGCATTGCCCACGCAAAAAAACTTAAAGGTCGGCATTATCACCCAGTGCTTTTACATACGTTGCTTAAGTGTCATAACTTACTCCGTGATGTAGTTTTAATATCCAGTGAAAGCAAACTGTACCAGGAGGCGAAGCCAAACATGGTTTGCCTCTCAGCCCTTTTGGGGGGAGGGGGAAGGCAGAGGCACAGCTATTTTACTTTAAATTAAGGAGTGCCACAAGGTTCCCTCCATTGCAAGCTGGGAGAGGAGAGAGAGCAGAGCAGCAGTCTAGGCAAAGGCTAGGCATGCAGTAAGCTAGGCTACATTGATAAAGGCTAATTTCATCTAGCTCTAAAAATGAGGGAGAAATGCGACTTGGAAGCTTACTCATTTGCATAATCACATAATGAAATAATAATGAAAATTTCATTACTGTACAATAGTTACAACTCGGACACCTTCAATATTTTAGAACTACTTTCAAAACGAATTGCTGCCACACCGTAATTTAGTAATGAGTACAGAAGCAAATTTTGCAGGGGCTGTGGTCCCAAAGGCCAATGGCATTATATTTCTATGCTTAGACATTTGTATCTGTGCTCTTTTTACGTTGTCTCCCAATTTTAGCACTAACAACCTGGTAATGTAAGCTTTTTAGTTTATCACCTACATAATATAGTGACAAATCTAGAATTTAGCTTTGCATATTGAGATTCCGGAATAGATTTGACAGGTAGCTCAGCTGTCAGAATTTAAGACACAATTGAAGACCCATCTCCTCCGGCAGGCCTACCCAGTCAATTTTAAGTGGTGAATTTTAACCTGGATTTTATTATTTTAACTATGTATACTTTGTTGTATGTCTTTTAATAGCGTTTTATCTCCTGTTTTTATGATGTTATATCCCGCCTCGAGTCTCAGAGAGAGGCGGGTAATAAATTCATTATTATCATCATCATCATTATTATTGAGCCAAAGGTACTGCGGTGTTTTACTAACTCATTTTGCATACTGCTACAACTTAATTTTGACTTCTTTTTATGTCCAACAGGTGGAAGTCTTCAATTTGCTTTATGTCACAAATGAGAGTAATTCTCAAAAAACCTATATTGTACATTGCCTAGATTGTGCACGAAAGATATGTGGGAACCTGGAAAACTTTGTGGTGCTAGAACAATACAAAATGGAGGAACTGATGCAAATCTATGACCAATTTACGTTAGTAAGTGGAATGTCTTTGTGAGCCAAAATCACATTGGCACATCTGTATACTTTAATTCTGTTAGTTGAACTGGAATCATTGTAACTGTATGTTCTGCAGAGATAACAGGAATCTTTTGCCTATTAAGTAGTCATTAAACGTAGAAAATATAATTGTACCTTTTGAAAATTAGATAACCTACAGCTGATACTCTTTTAAAAGTAACCCATACTTTTCTGGATAGTATGAGTTTATTACATTCTCCTGCTACTTAGCAGTAAACATAAGAGCTGATATGGCATATTAGTTGTATTCAGTCATTTGCTGCCTGGTTGCTATGTTCCAAAAAGCAACTGTATGTATTCCTTCAGATTAGTTGTGTCTGTAATGATAACAGAATTTTTGACACCACTACCTAATTCTTACACTGTAAAATCACAACCAATCAACAAATATTTTGAGAAAAGCAGAACAGGTAGAGGTAGAGAAAAGATTGCAGGAGTACAGAAGACAAGCTAGTGAACATAGGACTATTAAGCAGAAGCACAATAATTTATTAGCTATGCCTTTAACCATCCCTTTGCAGTCAGTCGCTATAGGAAGGTCCGTTCACTAGGATTGCTTATCGTCCTGTCAACATCTACTGTCATGTTTTATAGATGAGGTGGATGGGCACCCCACATACCCAGGCCAGCTGTATTTTAGTTTGAGATGTTTTCTTTCTTCTTCTTTTTTTTAAAAAAAGACACAGCAAAGAAACTACTGATTTATTATGTACCCCTTCCATTAACTACCATTAAGACAGATTTAGCAAGGAGTAATTTTCTTCACATATTGGCAACATCAAGATTACAGTTATGCAGAGGCGCTTCTATGTCAAAGTGGGTAAATTTGACACAATCAATCTTCCACCATTTGAACTTCACTTTGAAGAGTTGAGGCGTATTGAGAGTTGGCCTGTGGTTGAGTTTCTATAGATGAAATAAAAACTACCTGCTAGTAGTTCTTCCTTTCTGAAAAAGAGTAGCAGGAAAAAGGTGGATATGGTGGCCATGGCTATAGATGACGGATTTGCCATGACATAATTGACCTGAAACCTGTATCACCTATTGATGTGACACATAGCCCCTTTTGACTCAGAAAAGCAAGGAAACCAATGCTCAAATCCTCCCCTCTTTTAATAAGGGCCAATAGGACATAATGAACAGAATCTGATGTAGGCAGGTTGTTTGCTACCAATTCTCTACTTACATGAGCTGGCAAATAAACTTCCATATAGTCCTGAATGTAAAGGAAGTTTTCTCATGGATTTCTTCCAGTTCACAACCCTTTTAACTATATGGATCCTAACATCTTTATTGCCAACACACACATACACATCTGATATGCTAGCTAATAAAACATTTTCAGAGTCAAATTATTTGGCCAGTAATGGGCCTTAGTAAAGGCAAGTTAATTTTTAATTTTATTTTAGTCAGGCAAAAAAGAATAGACCATCCATTAAATGACCAATTATAAAATACCAGAGAATCAGTGTGGTGTAGTGGTTTGAGTATTGAAGTATACCTCTGAAGACCAGACTTCAAATCTCTGCTCAGCCGTGTAAACCCACTGGGCAAGTCACACTCCCAAATTCCCTCTGAACAAATCCTGCCAAGAAAACCCAGGATAGTTGGTGTAAGTTAAAAACAAGTTGAAAGCACAGAACTACAACAAAATAATAAAATTCTTCAACAATAATATGATAAAAATAGGTAAATGAGATAAAACATAAAATATTATTTATATTTTTAAAATGATTCAAGATATTTAAACAATATTACAAATACAGATTTTAATGACCACAATGGAACAGTTGCCCATATAGTAAATCATAACAGCCTTTGGTTGTTTTTTTTAAAAAAGCTCAATGATACACAATTAAACTTATTAAAACTGCATTCAAAAAGCCTTTCAGATGCTTGGAATAGTGACAAGTCTTGACCTGGCACTAGAAGGATGACGGTGTCAGTGATACTTGCTGGAAGGAGCATTCCTTCATTGGAGGACTGCCGATGAAAAGGGCTGCCTCCTTGTTGCTATTTTTCCAAATCTGCCTCATAAATGTGCTTCAAATGTTAATCTTCACATATAGGATATATTCATGTTTCTTTTGGATAAGAGGCTGAACAGTTGTAGCTACACACACTGGCCTTGGTCTTTCCCATAGGCATATCTTCATGATCCTGTTTGATTAATCAATCCTTCCTACACATACTTTGTACTACCGTGTTTCCCCGAAAGTATGACACCCCCGATTGTAAGACGTATCGGGGGTGTCAGAGGGGTCGGCTTATATAAGCCGTACCCGAAAGTAAGACGTACCTCGGGCGGCATGGCGAGCCGTGGCTGTGCGACGAGAGGCTCCCAGAGGGGCTCAAAAGGGGCCGGAATCCTCCTCCTCTTCCTCCTCTTCCTTCCACCGGCGCCTTCCATCCTCTTCCTCCTCTTCCTCCCAGCGGCGCCTTCTCCCTCTCGCGAGTTCCGCCCCTCCCTTCAGTGAAGGGAGGAGGCGGAGCCGCCGCCGAGAGGGAGAAGGCGCCGCGGAAGTCCCGCCTGCAGGGCGACTCAGGCGCTTTTCGCCGCCGCCCCGCTCGTGTTTGGAGCGCGGGCGAGCGGGACGGCGGCGGGGGAAAGTGCCTGAGTCGCCCTGGGGGTGGGACTTCTGCCAGCGCCTTCTCCCTCTCGCGGTTCCGCCCCCTCCCTTCACTGAAGGGAGGAGGGGCGAAGCTGCTGCCGAGAGGAAGAAAGCGCCGCGGAAGTCCCGCCTGCAGGGCGACTCAGGCGCTTTTCCCGCCGCCCCGCTTGTGTTTGGAGAGCGGGCGAGCGGGCGCCGGGAAAAGCGCCTGAGTCGCCCTGCAGGCGGGACTTCTGCCGGCACCTTCTCCCTCTCGCCGGCGGCTCGCCCCTCCTCCCTTCAGTGAAGGGAGGAGGGGCAGAGCCGGCGAGAGGGAGAAGGCGCCGCTGGGAGGAAGAGGAGGAAGAGGAAGAGGATGGAAGGCGCCGCTGGAAGGAAGAGGAGGAAGAGGAGGAGGATTCCGGGCCCCTTTTGAGCCCCTCTGGGAGCCTCTCGTCGCACAGCCACGGCCACGCCATGCTGCCCGCGATAAGTCTTACTTTGTCTTACTTTTGGGGCACCGTCGCCCAATATAAGACGTACCCCGAAAGTAAGCCGTAGTGGGGATTTTGGGGGTCAAAAGAAAGTAAGACGCTGTCTTACTTTCGGGGAAACACGGTATTTTATGATATTTCATTCATTGAGTCATATAAGTAGATTCCAGGTTGGTATCAAATATCAACAAAGATAGGTTTGTTGATATTTTTTCTTCAGAAAGGCCATAATGCCTTATTTCTGAATCAAAGACTTCTTGATTTTTTTTCGCAACAACTCTCAGTCCAGAGGATAACTTGTCAAGGTTTGCTTGGACAAAATTGCTACTAGAATTTCAGTGCTAGACAAGGAAACCACTAGATACGTTGTCTTGGTCAGAAAAGTGTCTGGAATTTCTTTGGTCAAAACATTTGCAGAAGTTCAGACAGGATTGCAGGATGCCTGAACCAGCAGCCTTACAAAAATACTGGTTGCCTTTGCTGCAGATAATAAGATATATTTGGATGTTAGGGCAGAGGCCTCTTTATTTCATATTTCAACCATCAAATAGAAAAGCTGTATACCTGATATAAGAAAAAAAACGAAGAACATACTTTTCTAGAAGTACTGAATTATTCCTTCCCAGTTTCCTTTCTGGTCCTAATAGTACTACATAAGATAAAAAAATATGTGGAGAAAATTGATATGTAGAAGCATTTCATTAATCTTGCCTGATCTGTATTTGATAAATTACCACTTAGGTTATTGAACCACCATGGAGATTTTCAAATATAACAGAACCTTCTAATTCAAGGTGCCATCCAATACTTGGTAGAGATGTTTCATCTAACTGACTAGAAACTGAATGCCAGCCAACTGAAAAGTTTCAATTACTCTAAAGATGTGTTCTCCAGAAGAGCCCCAGCTGTTAGGATTTATGAATCTACCTAAATAGCTTTCATCACCTGGGGCTAGAAATGGAGCAGACTTTTGCTTGCTGTGTCTGGTTCAAATAGTCTTTTTAAGGACTGAAAAAGAGCCATAGATTCTGACTATTTCAGTTGGATTGGCATATATCCTGAAAGATGCAGAGATTAATTTCAGATCACCATCACATGCAATTCCTAAAGAGCAATTCATATAACTTATTTACAATACACATCTTTGCCATCAAATGTGCTAGCATTACTATGTCAATACTGAGGGCAGTCCCTGTCAAACGTCTCAAATCCATTGAAGCAACTGAACTTTAAGACTATCTTCCAGATCTTTTGAGTAAGGTGCAATCCCAGGGCATTAAAAAAAAATAATGCATCTGCATTTATAATGTTTTAAAAAAGAATTGATTCTAGGAGCTGCAGGGAGATAGATTGTTACTGCAATTACAACTGGAGATTTAATCATTTTATCCCATGTTGCAGTCTAGATTAAATCTTGTTCATTGAATGTCTTGTTAACATGAGGTTGTAGCCCTCCATTGGTGCTGCCACATTTCTTCTTTGATTCTTAGTTATGGAAATTTAGGTAATGTATATGCTGACTCAGTCTACTGGCTAGAGCAGGGCTGTCCAACTGGCGGCCCTGGGGCCAGACCCGGCCCCCCAGCCTGTTGGGCACGGCCCCAGCTATGCCCCCAGCCGCCATTTTTAAATTTTTTTAAAAAAATTCTAATTTTTTAAAAAAAATGGCGGCCGGGGGGGGGAGGCGGGGCAGGGAGGAGGAAGAGAGCTAGCTCCTCCTCCCTGCACCGCCCCTCCGTCCCTCTCTCTGCGCCGAAAAGGAGGAGTAGGCGGCGCCAAGGGCAGCGCGTCACGCCAGGCCTGTGACGCCCTTGGCGCCACCTTCTGCCCTTTTTCGGGCGGCTCCCGCCCCTAGGAAGGGCGGGGGGCGCCGAAAAGGATGAGTAGGCGCTGCCAAGGGGCAGCGCGTCACGCCCGGCCTGTGACGCACTGCCCTTGGCGCCGCCTTCTGCCCACCTGGCTCCCCGCCCTAGGAAGGGCGGGGGCTGGAAAAGGAGGAGTAGGCGGCGCCAAGGGCAGCGCGTCACACCAGGCCTGTGACGCGCTGCCCTTGGCGCCGCCTTCTGCTCTCCCTCCTCCTCCTCTTTCCTGGGCGCCGTGCCTTGGCGCTCGGGACAGCCGTGGCGCCCGGGAAAGAGTAGGAGGAGGAGGAGGGAGAATGACAGCTTTAGGAGAGGGCGGGGTCTGGGCTGGGGGCAGGGCCTGGGGGTGGGGTCTGGGGGCGGGGCCGAGCGGCCCCCGAGGTCATCAGTGACCTCTATTCCGGCCCTGGACCCGGTAGAAGTTGGACAGCCCTGGGCTAGAGAATATTGGGATCATGCATAGCACAGGCATAATCTAGTTTTTTAAGGTAGTACCTTCATCCAGAAGAACACTTAATTTTGTGTGGCCAGCAGGAAGGCAGTGCCAATAAACAGATTGCACTGTATCTCTAGGAAGAGCAGGGCATTTGCATTTAACAAAAGGTCACAATCTACCATTTGTCACTTGGAAATGCCATTCAGAAAAGACAAAATACATAGTCCATATTGAATGTGACTGCGCATGCTGTAAATCATGCTACTAAGGATGAGTTATTTATTTATTATTCATTTTTGTATGCCGCCATTCTCTGAGGGCTTGGAGCAGCTCACAAAATAGCATAGAACAGATAAAACACATAAAAATGAACTAAGCCTAAAACTAGACTAACTAAACAGAATTACAGAAATCAGCAGTCAAATGCCAGCTTGAAGAGATGGGTTTTGCAAGTCCTGCAAAAGGAGGGCAAATCTTGCAGGGCACGCGCTTCAGCTGGCAAAGTATTCCAAATACTCAGTGCTGCCACAGAGAAGGCTCTGCGACGAGTAGAAGCCAAGCGGATGGTTTTAAAGCTGGACACTTCGAGGAGGTTTAGATCTTCAGAACGGAGCGATCTCGGGTTGATAGGGGGTGATACGGTCCCTCAGATACACCGGCCCGAGCCATACAAGGCCTTGAAGGTTAACACCATCACCTTGAAGGTGATCAGGTGCTCAACCGGAAGCCAATGAAGCTTCTGTAGGATGGGAGTTATGTGACTCCTCACAGGCACTCCAGCAAGGAGACGAGCAGCGGCATTCTGGATGAGCTTAAACTTCCGGACCAAAGACAAGGGTAGGCCAATGTAAAGGGTGTTACAGTAGTCTAATTTTGAGATGACCGTGGCTTGGATCACCATGGCTACGTCATCTCTGGACAGGCAGGGGGCCGGCCGCCTGGCCTGCCGCAGGTGGAAGAAAGCGGTTTTGCTGACAGTGGAGGCCTGGGCCTCCATCGTCAGCAAGGGGTCTAAAGTAACCCCCAGGCTTTTTACTAACAATGACGGGCGAAGTGCCTCGCCATCCAGAGCAGGTAGCCGGAGCACCCCAAAGTCTGGTTGACCCAGCCACAGTATCTCACCCTCAATCTGCTGGCACACAGCCATCCAGTAACGCCCTCAAGGCACACATCCTTGTATTTTATTAAATGCAAGGTGAAACTAGGTCTTCAACACAATTTTCACTAATTTGAGTAAACTTTCAGTAGTATTCTCATATAAGGTCTTACTAGTATAATCCAATTAACCTTTGTATGGCTCAGCAAACCATGTCAATGGGGGCCTAATTATATGTAGGTATGAGTTCCAAGAACGGAGTGAGGAATTTGCCAGCCTCTTGTCTATTCTTTGTACAGAACATACAAACTGGGGTTGAACCTGAAACAGTCCTAAGAGAGATAGGTCGTGTAAATAAAAATCAGATATTTCATTGGGGTGAAAATTGAGTAATGTGTTTGTTCCTTTTTGAAGGAACAAAGAATGACTTGAAATTCCTAGTGAGCAAGAAGTTGACTTCTATTTTAAAGCTTAGAGTGCAGCATATTTAAAAGGTGAATTGCAATTACTAATATACATTTCACTTTCTTGTGGCTGGAAAAATGAAACTCTAGAAAGTCTGAAGGGTTGAAGGCATTAAATAAACCTTCAGAATATCTATTTGACTTCATACATTGGCCTCTACTGGATTAGATCCAAAATTGCTCTATCTTTCGTATAATTTCTGCCCACTTGTAGTCTGCACCTCCCTTTATTACTCCCAACACTTTTGATGTGTCCTCCCAATTTCCCAAGAACAGATTTTCAGGGATGTGGGAAACTGCAGCTTGAAAGGGAAGATATGGAAGCCTTGGAGTCACAGAAGGAAAGTTAGGATCTAGCTTTTTGGTTATGGGAACTTGCGGGATGTGTGTCTTTAAGATAACAGAAGAGTAATAGCAAGATTAGTCTTGTTACTAAAGAGTAGAGTGGCTGACCAGGAAGATGCATTCACAAAACAAACATTGCTTAATTATGCTTCTACTTAATACCGTAAGTACCAGTTTTTAAAAGATAATGTGGTGTATTTTCTCTTTTCAGGCACCTCCATTGCCATCATCTTCATCTTGACATTTTTTCCAAGGACATTTACATAAAACTTTTCTGATATTCAGGAAGTGACCCAGTTCTGCACCACTGATTTTTGTAGCGATCCCATAAGGCTGCTGGCTGAAAGCTGTGTCTATGCAACCTTCCAAGTGCGGAGTGTCAACCAACTGGACAGGAGAGAGCACAGCTCCTACTCCAGAACATATAGAATGCTCATTCAGCTGAATTTTTAAAAAAAGATTCCATGTTTTGTATATATCTGACAAAACTGGCAACATTATACAGACTACTGACTTGAAGACCACCTCTTTTGTACTTCTCTGTTTCTGGGCTGATGAATTGGTTTCATCTATTCTCCCCCTCCCCTTTCAGAGTTTTTTTTCTTGGAAAAGTACTAGCATAGCTGGTCATTTCTTTGTTATGTAGTTAGAATTTTAAGTCTTTCTTTGGGCTACACTTTTTTTTAATGTGAAAGGTTAGGTGATACTTTTTTTTACGGCTTTTATGTTATCCTGTCTTGTTTTGAAACCATGATGGTTACTTTTTGTTTCCTAAATAAAATTTAAAAAAATTAACAGCCAAGTCACAAAGATAAATGGGTTGCACATAGACTAAAAATAAACTTCAGATTTGTGATTTTGTTTCTAATCTTGATGTAAATTTACACTATTTATAAATACATATTTATTGCTTGAAAATATTTGTGAATGGAATGCTGTTATTTTTTCCAGATTACCTGCCATTGAAATTTTAAAGGAGTTCTGTAATTTCAAACACTACTCCTATTACATTTTCTATATGTAAATAAAACTGCTTAGCATTGTACAGAAACTTTTATTAAAATTGTTTAATGTTTAAAGTTTTGTATTGTTTGAGTTTCAAAAAGAAAATATGTACATTGCCCTGTTTTTGTTGATTTTTTTGAATTTGGTTATATATATTTTATATATACTCTTGTGCTTGTGTATATATAATATATATACATATATAGAGAGAAAGCTGAATATAAATATATGTATAAAGAATTAGAGCCTAATTTTTCTCGTTTTTAAGTTTTAAATCTATAGTAGATTTGAGGTGTCTACTGTAAAGTACTACTTACAAAAGTATGATTATTTTTAATATATATGGTATGTATCAAGATATATGTCCTTCAGACTGATTTATTGTTAAATTGCACTTCTTGCAATTACAGACAAATAGCTATTGCCAAATTGTAGTAGTAAGACATGGGAAATAACTTATCTAGCAGCTCCAAGAAGCATAATACAGTTTTAACAGAATTTTGAAAATTAAATTTAGACACTTTGAAATTTAGCAAGGAATAATAAAGGAAATAGAGGTATAATGAGAATGATATCTTAGAACACAACTAAAACAAGATTTGTACATTCCAGTTCCGTTTTTTAAATAAGCATATGGCTGCACTGTCTTAAGTACAAATTATGCTATATTTCTGTTTATTTTGTAATTCAAATATATTGATGATTTTAAAGCATTACAGTTCTATAGGACACCTTATTTGTTTGAAGTTTAAAGTTAATCATAGCATTTTATTCTAATAATTGCTCCCATACTTTCTGAACTGTTACATGGAAACACATTAAATCTAAATCCAATATCTTTATTCATCCCAGTGGATTAGTTTACTGATTCATCAGATTCTGCATTGAGTGAATTGATAACTCTTAACTTCCAGAAATACTGTATTATATTTTATGTTGCCTACATTAAGCATCAATAGTCTTCCATTAAAAGTTTTGAAATGGTATAGGAACGTACTCCTCAACAGATTAAGCCATAACAAGGGGAAAGGTTACCTAATAGCAAAATGTGACTATAAACCAGAGTTAGCATATGACAACATGCTAAAAATAAATTCTAACACAGAAATTCTTAAAAGAACAGAACGTTGCATGGGTAGCAACTCATCCTGCACTTAAACCACTCTTAAGATGAGTTTGACTTATTCATTTATTAGGCTGAAAATTCATTGAGAGTCCAATGATTTATGTTAAAGATGACAGGATGTATCAAAACATTGCCAGCTTTGTGTAAAAAAGAATTCTTACTGCTCTTGGATTTCATAAGTTCCTTTTGATGCGGTGATGGAGTCAATTTTGAAAAAGCAAGAGGGGATCACATTAATGCCCGTGGACCCTCATCATGGGTGATCTCTCATGGCTGAGTATGACTGTCTTCCAGAAGTAGAGTCTTGGCAGTGAATCTGTAAATGACTGTGAAAACCTAGTCTGGTTACACATGATCTTTCACATTGAGGATACAGATTTTCAGACGGAAGGCAGTCACAACAAGGATTTGCTTGATGCTTCTTCCTCTTGGCATGTTTTTTTTCCTTTCACCCTCTATTCATGCCTCTTCAAAATCCATAGCATTGTTGGTAACAGCTGACCTCTAGTTACAATGCTCAAGTCCCAGGACTTCACAGTTCCTAGTGTTTACATCACATTTTTAAAGGTTAGTTTAAAAGGCATCATTAAATCATCTTTGCTGTCCGCCGACATCCCGTCGTCTGTTCTTGAGTTGAAAATAAAGTAACTGCTTTGGAAAAAGGTGATTAGGTGTTTGATGGCAGAGAATCATTGTTTCAGTGCTGGTGATCTTACTTCTTCCAGAATGCCGACGCTTGCCTGTCTTCCCAAGAGATTTATTTGCAGGATTTTTTGATGGCAACGGTAATGGAATCTTTCAAGAAGTTGACAATGACATTTGTAGATGGTTCATGTTTTGCATGCGTACAATAGAGTTGGAAGAACAATAGCTTTACGAACAACCATCTTGGTATTCCTACAGATGTCATAATCCATGAATACTCTGCTTCACTTGAAAATATTCTACGCTCGCAGACTTCAGACAATGTTACATTTTAGCATCTATTACAACTTTTGAGAAGATGCGGCTACCAAAGTAGTAGAAATAGTCAACATTTCCTAGCATAATACCATTAAGCTGTATTGTTGACATTGCAGAGAGATTGGTTTGTGCCTGCTTGTAGAGCACTTGGTCTTTTTTATGTGAAATGAAAGGCCAAGCTTTTCATACACTTCTGCAAAGGTAGCTTGTAGGCCTTCCCTTGCATGAACAAGTTGTTGCCTTACTTTTGGATTTCAGCCTGCTGAAAAAGCTTGCCATTTGTCCAAAATATGATTTCCACACCAGTTGGAAGCTTCTCATCAACAAGGTGTAGAATCAGCTATGAAAATGTAAAATAAGGTTGGGGCAATAACACATCCTCTTTGACACTTGATCCCACTTTAAATGGGTCACTTTGTGAGCCATTGCATCCAAGACTGTTGCAGTCATATCATAGAGGAACCATAGGATGATCACAAATTAATCAGGGCATCCAATTTTCAAGAGGATAGTTCAGAGAGCATTACAATTCACGGTGTTGAAGATGTTTGCAAGACCAATGAAGACCATATACAAAGATTGGTTTTGTTCCCTGGATTTTTCTAGGAGCTGCTGTGCAGTTAAGATCATATCCACTGTTTCTATGGAGCGGGCAGAAGCCATTCTGGGATTGAGGGACGGTTTCTTCTGAAATGGGTAGGAGGCAGGTTGTGATTAGTCGTGTGAGGATTTTTTTTGGCAGAGATTACAGAAGATACCTCAAAAGTTTCCACAGTCTGTTCTTTCACCCTTTATGAAAAGAGTAAAAGGCATCCCTGAAGTTCATTGGGATCTTCTCAGTCACCCACACTTTTTCAATAAATTTATGAAGGAGTTGTGTCAGTTCAGGACTGCCTTCTTTAAAGGAATCCCATAATATCTTCTAGCTTTGTTCTTTTTTATTGGTTAATGACTTTACTGACTTCCTCCAAACTAGACAGTAGTGCAAGCTCTTCCCTAGCTTGTTGGGGGATTTATCAGAACATCTCTTCGGCCACATTGCAACTGTGGTTAAGGAAGTTATGGTAATGCTCTTTCCAACGTAGTGTAATGAGGGGTTTTTGTCCTTTAAAATTTTAGTTCCATCTAATGAATGTAGAGGGTGTATCCCATGATTCGTTGGGCCATAAATGACACATGTGGCCTGAAAAAATCCCTGTGCATCATGGACATCTGCAAAGTACTTGATTTCTTGAGCATTTTTGTCCACCAGTGAAGATCTTTTCTTAGATCTTTTTCATAGCAGCATAGTTGATGCCTCGTTGCCATATTTGGAAGGCTTTCTTTTTCTTAGTGATTATTCTTATATTGGATCTCATTATGTTTCTCATCACATCAATCTTGATGTTTCATAGTTTGATATCCAATAGTTTCTTCACAGGCTGTAATGATTGAGATCTTCAGTTTATTCCAGTGTTCTTCAAAAATTTTAGGGTGTTCCATGTGTAGATGAGCCTTAAGTGTTGTTTGGATAAGGGCTGTTTAAAGGTCTTGTGGATATCATAGACATTACCACATTTTACCTGAAGCTGAAGAAAATATTGTTTGATCATGTGTAGGTGTCATGGTTTAGTCTTGTAACCATTTTAAGCACATAGATGTGGGCATCTTCCATGGCTATAAAGGATTTTTTAAAAGCAAGTTGCATTTGAGGGTTTTGCCTATTCACTATGGTGACAGGATATCCAAAACACCGAATGTATCCAAAAAGAACTAAAGTGACTGAACATGGTGGCTATCCTAGTACTGTATAATGCAAGACAGCAATGTAAACTAATAATAGCTCAGCTTTCTCTGGTTCATGTTGGATCATTTTGCAGACTAAATTCCATACCATTGGTGGAAGTAGAAGTCTTAGATTTTATATATTCTTCTGAGACATCTTCACAAAATTGAATGAGATATAAGTGACAGTGGATGCCAGACTTTTCTGTTGAAATATTTTTGTATGGAAACCTCGTATTTTAGAAGGTGAAATGTTCTGTTTTCTCATTGTACGTTTTCTAAAGTATGCTGATAAGCAACAAGGTGGAACATGTCCACAAAATGGGATCCTTCGAATCTTCCTTGAAGCTATATTTGAGGGGGGGTTTGTCTGTTTGTTTTGCATAACCTCCTATTTGCAGTATTCTTGCATTATAGGATGGGGGTAAATAAAATATTAAAATTATTTTAAATACATAGTAATAATTTGTTCTAATGTTCTTTCTGAAGAAGCTGTTAACTTTAAAATAATGACCATTTATATTGAATATCACAAAGTCCTAGGAAGATGCTTTAAAGGATTTGGAAGGAAGAATTTAAAATATGTTGTTTGAATAATCAATATTGGCAAATATTTAATCATCTTGATATTGGTAGTTTGGGGAGCTGTTAGGGTAACAACAGCAACATACATATGTTTATATGTACTATTTTCTGTTTTGACTGAACTTAGGACAATTAGTATCCTCAAAGCCATTGGTTGGCTGCCAAATGAATGGTGGCATTAGAGCCTCTCAGACCATATATATGAAGAGCTGCAATTTTCCTTTGTAGAGTAGACAATAGAAATAATACTCAGAATGCTGTAATATATCTTGCAAGCTGTTTAAGGTTCTTACAATATTAGATCAGATGAAATGTTTGTCATGTTATTTTTTCCAGGTGGAAATGATTCCCCTTGTTTAATTCAAGGATGAGGATTGAGGTATGCCTGGATGTTGTACTACAATTCTTAGCATTCTTTATCATTTGCAAAGCTGGCTAGGGCTCTTAGAACTTGCAATATTTATAAAGTCACAGGGAAACAGTCCTATGAGTAGACTCTCAGAGCAACATCATTGGGAGACTGAAACTACTATTGAATCTAGGTGCCTAAATAGTGATAGATATCTTTTTTTGGCCTAGATCTCTAGCTAAAATATCATCCACTTCTGCTGTAGTTTATCTTAATTGCTGGTGCTAATATGTGGAATGGCAAATAACAAATACCATATCTCAGTGGCAGAATTGTTGCCTTTCGCTCTGTTGCATCTCAAGGTAGGGATAGGAAGGACTCCTGCCTGAAGCTAGGGATAGGAAGGATAGAAATCGGTAGTGTACAGGGTGTTAATAGATAGATTCAGCTATTAACAAGATTGATATAAACTAAATACCTGCATTTCTCTCTAAAATTAATGTATGTTCCACATTTGTAAATCACATGCACAGATTCTTCTGGATGATATGGACAAGCAATACACTCACTTAGTGATTATTCAGTGCATGTTGGGGGGGACCTACAGAGTCATTAAATCCTGCCAGCCAAGAATGAATTTTCATTGTAAGCACCAATCTCTCACTTAATTTTTATGATGTTTCTGCATCCCCAAAGATGATTTTTAGGGTACCTCGTTCAGTTTATGTAAAAAGAACTGCTTTCTAGACCTAAGTGTTAGATATATTTCATTATAAAGTGCATCTGCCAGTTCTGTAAGGGACATGCTTTCCAGACGTCAGATAGGACATCTTCTAATGATAGACATCTGGCAACCTTGATATTGAGTGAACAGTGACCTGACTTTATATAGTGCAGTCCTTAAGTTATCTTGGCCATTTCCCCCTCTAGTGTCCATATTTATGTCCATTTGCTATAAAGTGTTTTTTTCTTTTCTGGAAACCCACGGACCAACATCTGAGGTTACAGTATGGGACCAATTTTATGGGTCATCATGTTGAATAGCACTGGTACAGGACAGCCTCCTCTCAATACTGAGGAATTATGGCACATTTACTAAATAATACCTTAAACTGTTAGTGTGAGATTTGATCAGCTGATGGTCTTACATCTAGCAGCTGAAAATATGGCATTCCCATACATCTGAATCTAATTGGAACTTTGGGGTGTCAAAAATACACATCAGTATTGATGCTTCCTGTCAATAGTAAGGACACATAGTCAATGTGTAATGGAACCATAGCATCAGTGGGACCAGCACATAAAGGCAGCTTATTATTCTTCAGGAAGATCAAGAAACATTGCTGTGGGACTTGAGAGAGGGTGCATAATTCTTCTGCATTTTCTTAAGAGAAACAGCAAAGGAAGAACAAGAATCAGATTTGGCCCTCCAGAAAGTTTGGAAAAAAAACTCCCACAAACCCTTCTTTTATCCTTAACAGTGATGTTTTAACGTGCTTTTGTGCTGTTTTAAATACGTATTTCATATAACTTATTTTTGTAACATTTTTCTCTTTTTTAAGTTTGTGCATAATCTCTAATTATCCAAATTTGTCAGGGACAGTTCTAAATAACCCTCTTCCACCCCACTTTTTTCTGATGTTTTTTAATTGTCCCAGTTTCTTTCTCCTCCGTCCACTTGCTCCACTTTGCCTTAGCTTACATCAATTGTAGCAAACAGAACTCAAAGTATGAAAGTAGTGTAATTTGCACTTAACTCAGACAGGAGGTGGTGAAGTCTTGTCCCTCCTAGTAGATGCAAACAAAAGCAGACTCTACTAGCTTAAGTGTTCTTCCTAATCAGGAATTTCTGCCATCTTGACCACACTTGTGATAAACTCCAGAGGCAGACTGCCATCTGGAAAATGAAGTTAAACAGGCCTCAAAAAGAAATACATTAGTCATAATGGGGGACTTCAACTATCCCCAAATAGATTGGCCAAATTCTTGTTCTACGCATGAAAGAGAGACAAGGTTCCTCGACATGCTAGCTGATTATTCCCTTGAGCAGATGGTCATGGAACCAACCAGGGGAAAGGGGATCCTGGACTTGGTGCTAACTAATGAACAAGATCTCGTTCAAGATGTCCTTGTAACTGAGCCCATAGGTACCAGTGACCATAACACAATAACCTTCAACTTAAGTTTGGATAGCAAACTGTCAGTGAAAACTAACATGGAGACATTAAACTTTCACAAAGGGAATTTCACCAAAATGAGAAAAATTGTAAAGAACAAACTAAAAGGAGCAGTAAAAAAATCAAATCCCTCCAAAATGCTTGGAAACTGTTTAAAAATACCTTAAAACAGGCCGAACTAAAATGCATTCCAATAAAAAGAAAGAGGCATGGACAGTCCAAAAGGACACCAGTATGGCTTACAAATGAAGTAAAAGATGTGATTGGAAAGAAGAAAAACTCATTTAGGAAATGGAAGGCTCTTCCTACCGAGGAGAACAGAAAGGAACACAAGCTCTGGCAAACTAAATGCAAAGCAACCGTCAGGAAAGCCAAGAGAGATTTTGAGGCACATATTGCTAAGAATATTTAAAAAAACAACAAAAAATTCTTTAAGTACATCAGAAACAGGAACCCAACTAGAAAAGCAGTTGGGCCACTTGACGAAAATGGTAAGAAAGGGACAATAAGTGAAGACAAGGAGATTGCTGAGCGGCTAAATGACTTCTTTGCCTCCGTTTTCACACAGGAGGACAGACAACATATGCCTGCAGCTGAGTCAGTTTTTTCAGGGAGGGAATTAAAAGAATTAAAACAGATAGAGATAAACAAGGAGGATGTTCTCACATGCCTTACTAAACTAAATGTCAACAAATCACCAGGTCCAGACGGCATCCACCCCAGAGTTCTTAAGGAACTCAAGTGTGAAATTGCTGAACTTCTAGCTAAGATATATAACCTTTGCCTTTTCGTGGTCAACTGTGAATGCATACATAAGATATTTGCGCTTGCGCAGACAAACTTCGGAACCCTCTAGAAGAAATTTCAAAGCCTCGCTGAAGCCCCGCCCCTCACTCCCCCCACCGCCTATATAGCCAGTGGGAGGGGCTTCAGCCCTCACTTCTCTCTTTCCGCGCTCGAGTGAAGCAGACAGAGAGAACCCTCTTGCTGTGGTGGTGATTTTTCACTACCAATCGGAACCAATTGGACTGATATTCATCCTATACTGACCTTTGGACTTCGTACTTGACTACTGTACACTCTCCAATCCCTCGATCTACGGACTGTGACATCGACTAGTGAGTGACTCCCCAACTCTTGAATTTCTGGACTCCTCAAACGACCATTCCTCATCTGAGATTGTTTAAACCCAAGATGTCCAATACAACTGGATTTAAAAAGTGCACTAGCTGCCTTAATTCCTATCCGGACAATGACGGCCATGACTTCTGTCTGGCATGTCTTGGGGAGGGGCACCCTGTTCAGAGCTGCCCTATATGCCAGGGTTTCTCCTCTCAAACGAGGAAAAATAGAGCTCTTCGGCTCAAAGCCGTCCTCTTTGACAGGGCTTCTAACCCAGCGCCCCCCCCATCAGTTCCCCATGAATACCGCTCTTCAAGCGGGCCATGAGGTGCCTACAACGTCCACAAAGATGGCGGCCACTGTGAAGAAGAACAAGGCTAAGAAACCAAAGGCAAAGGGGCCCCAAAATGGCGCCCAGCCTTCTTTACCTTCTCTGCCAGTTGACGTCTTGGCAGGAACAGCCTCTCCATCGCTGACAGCTCTGGCGCAGCTCGAAAACATGGCGCCTGCTGCTCCGCCGTCTGCGCAGGTGCAGGAGCGCGTGCTGAGGGCAGGGACGCCTCTTGAGGACGAGAGGCGCTCCCCACCGAGGCAGCTGCTGTCTTCTCCGGCGCCGGAGCATCAAGCATCCTTGCTTGGAGGCGTGGTCTCCGGACCTGAACCCGCCCCTCCTCAGCTGCAGGTGTCGGTGCGGGCCCCTCCCACTGCTCCCCCCACGGGCGGAGCCTTGGAGCGCCGCTCAAGAGTCCCTGCCAGGGATAAGGGACCTTCTTGGCACCGTCGACGCCGCTCTGCCTCTGAGCGCTCCAGCTCCTCCTCCTCCGCCTCCCCTGACAGGAGAGCCAAGAGAGGGTGCCATTCCTCGCGGCAAGGCTCCTCGGTACCGCAGCAAGCGGCAGGGGCGTCCCCAGCAGCATCAGCTGCTCTCCCTCTGCTAACGTCAGCTGACAGGCTGCCTTCATCGGTGGTCGGGACAGCAGCGCAAGCGGCTGCTGCAGCTCCTCCATGGTTTTCCCCAATGGGACCGAGCTTTCAGCTACAGGGAAATATAGGAGCGTCCTTTCTTCCCTCCATGCCAGCCCAGTATGCACCTCCACCACCTACCAGGGAGCAGGGATTCTGGCAAATGACCCCTCAGGGCCAACTGATGTACTTTGCCCCGTCAGCACCACCATGTAGTGCACAGTGGGCCATGCCAGATAACTACGTTGGATCCCAGCTGCCATCCTCGGTGCCGGGACCATCTCAACCCCCACCTATCGCTTTGCCTGTATCAACAGCTCCCCCTTGTGGCCCATCCACTCCATCGATGGCCACAAGGTTTTCTGCTTCTGCCCCATCTGCCTACGCTGTCGCAGCGACGGCTGGGGTTTCTAATGACATAGCATCATCTGATACTGACAGGGAAGGAGATCAGGAGCTCAAAGAGGCTGATCAGGATCAGCAAGTGCCTTCTGACTTTGCTAAGTTTATAGCCGTGATGGGACGCATGGTGAAGTCCTTAGAGCTGCCAGCTACCGCTGCTGTAGACTCTGTCCAGGACCCAAGCTGGACTCCTGAGGAGCAAGGGGCGTCAATGTCCACCTCCGTCCCGCCATCGCCCTTCCTGATTAAGCTCATGAAAGTGGAGGGGGTGCCCCCATATTCGGTGCAAGCCATCCCCAGAAAGGCTGAAGCCCTATACAAAGTGGATTTAGCATCTGCCGAATGGGTTTTGCGTCCCCAGAAGCCCAACACTGTTGTGGTGGACGTCGCAAAGACCAAACGGTCAAAGGGCTCTGCGCTCGCCCCCCTGGATAAGGAGGGGCGCCGTATTGACACTATGGGCAGGAAAGCCCACCAGTCGGCGAGTATCTTCGCTAGGATGGCGCACTATGCGCAATACATGGCGAGGTACCAGGTGTACCTGTGGGAGAAGGTCGTTCCTTTTCTGGACCTGCTACCGCCGAGCGAACAAAGATTTTCGAAGGCATTCTCCACTGAGGCATTTCAACTGGCGAAGTTCCAGAAGGACCTGGCCAAATATATGTCAGACTCTGCTGGGAGGCTCTTCGCCAATGCCACAGCTATGCGCAGGTATGCCTGGTTGCGCTCCTCGACGCTCTCCGATGAGGGCAAGTCCCTGGCCGAGGATATGCCAATGCATCATGATGGCGTCTTCAATCCAGGGACTGATGTAGACCTAAAGGAGAAGCACCAGACGCGCCAAGCAGCGCACCGCTTCGGTTTCCCACCCCAAGCGCCGCAGCAACCGAAACAGCGTTGGCAGCCAGCGGGTAACTCCTTTCGCAGGGGCTTTGGGGGTTATGCCCGTGGTGGGGGGAGATACCACCCGTGGTCCAACAATCGTTACCAGGGTGGCCGTAGACAACCCTACAACAACAACAAGCCCTACCAGGGCCACCAGTAGCCTTACCAAGGGGGCCCCAAGTCCCAGCCTGCCTCCAAGGGGCGTCTTTGACGCATCATCTTCAGAGGAGTCTCTTGATCAGGCCCCACTCCCTGTTGGAGCGGGAGCTGATGGTCACACCTACTGTTTGAACACTCACCTTGAGTCCCTCGCGGACCCCCCCCCCCCGTGTTTGGGGAAAGGTTGAGAACTTTCTATTCTGTTTGGGCCTCCATCACGCAGGACTCTTGGGTCCTCAGCATTATTCATGGAGGTTACTCTATTGAATTTACTTGCCTTCCCCCTGTGGGTCAAATTAAGGCAACTGCTTCCTCCCCTGTTCTATTGGAGGAAATTGATGGTTTATTAAAGAAGGGGGCAATATCCCCGGTTTCACCTTATTTGTATCATTCGTGTTTCTTTTCAAGATACTTCGTGGTATCTAAACGGGATGGTGGCTTCCGTCCCATACTGGATCTCCGGGGGGTAAACGAGTTTATTGTCCCTAAGAAGTTCAGGATGGTCACCCTGTCATCCATCCTTCCCTTACTCACCAAGGGCTTGTGGTTCGCCACTATAGACCTTAGGGATGCCTATTTCCACATCTCGATTGCTCCATACCACCGTAGATTTCTCTCGTTTATGGTGGGGGACAGGGCATTCCAATTTAATGTCCTCCCATTTGGTTTGGCCACAGCCCCCCGCGTTTTTACCAAGTGCATGGCGGTGGTGGCTGCGTTCCTCCGTACCCAAGGGGTCACCGTTTACCCCTATATAGACGACTGGTTGGTCACAGGTAGTTCCCATATCCGCGTACACAACAACTTACTTACAACACTATCTCTCCTCCAGTCCCTAGGTCTGGTGGTGAACGCGGACAAGTCCCACTTGTCACCGACACGGCGGATCCAGTTTATAGGAGCAGTATTGGATTCCACGGAGGGCAAGGCATACCTTCCCTACGACAGATTCCTGGCCCTCCATGCTCTGGTGCTACAGGCCATCTACAACTCAATGCTGCCAGCCAGACAAATCCAGGTCCTCTTAGGCCACATGGCCTCCATGACTGCTGTAACACCCTATGCCAGGCTCCGGCTTCGGCCTCTGCAGTCCTGGTTCCTGGAGGCCTTCCATCCCAGATCAGACAACCCCTCGGTGCTCCTGTCTTTGCCACAATCAGTCAGGGCTTCCCTCCATTGGTGGCTGGACCCGGCCAATGTTTGTGCTGGCACCACATTCGACCCCCTCGGCTTCGGTGACCATCACTACGGATTCCTCTATGACGGGGTGGGGGGCACACTCCGGCAACCTGGTGGCCCAGGGGTTGTGGGACCAGCAGGAGTGTTCCCTGCACATCAACGTTTTGGAGCTGTTGGCAGTATACAAAGCCCTGTTGTCTTTCGAGAGGGTGGTCACTGGGCAGGTGGTTCAGGTCGTGACAGACAACACGACCACTATGTTCTACATAAACAAGCAGGGGGGCACACACTCCAAGACCTTGTTGAACCTGACCCTCGATATCTGGGAGTGGTGCATCGCAAGGAACATCTACCTGCTGGCGTTATACCTCCCGGGAGAGCAGAACACCCTGGCGGACGCGCTGAGTCGGTCGCCTCTGACCCACCACGAGTGGTCTCTCCATCACGAAGAGGTGAATCGACTCTTCCGGGCCTGGGGCACCCCGATAATCGACCTGTTCGCCACTCAAGAGAACAGGAAGTGCAGTGCCTTTTGCTCCAGGACACACGCGAATCCCGCTCAGGGATGTCTGGGCGACGCGTTCTTAATCCCGTGGAACACGGACACCCTGTATGCCTTCCCACCGTTTCCCCTGCTCCTCAGGGTAGTGGCCAAGCTGCACAGGGAAAGGGCCAGATGCATCCTCATTGCCCCGTGGTGGCCCCGCCAGCAGTGGTTCTCCCTGCTACTAGAGATGGCCAAGGGGATGTTTATCCCGTTGCCTCACAGAGTCGACCTCCTGTTAGCACAACAGGGCCAGGTGTTGTATCCGGAGGTCGAGAAGCTACGGCTAACGGCTTGGAGAATCCTGCCCTCAGAGTGACATTGTTTTCACACCTATCAGCACCAGTTCGGGCCATAGTGGAGGCTGCGCACAAAACCTCCACTAAAAAGTCCTATAAATACAAATGGACCCGATTTTCACAATTTCTGTCCCCTAAGGGACAAGACCCTTTGAAAGTTCCAGTTTCTACAGTTTTGGATTTTTTGTTCGACCTGTCTAAGAAGGGTCTGTCGCATTCTTCATTAAAATGTTACTTAGCGGCCATTTCCTGGTATCGCAGGAGGGCAGGTCTTCCTTCCTGTTTCGAGGACCCGATGGTCAAGCCTTTCTTAAGAGGTTTTCTCAATTCCAACCCTCCTGTTGCTCCTGTTACTCCATCCTGGAGCCTCGAGTTAGTTTTGTTGTCCCTGACCAAACCGCCTTTTGAACCATTGGCCACGATTGACCTCTCCTTCTTGTCATGGAAGACTGCATTCCTCGTTGCAGTCACCTCGGCCAGACGAGCTAGCGAACTATGCGCTCTTAGGGCAGATCCCCCTTACACCAAGTTCCACAAGGATAAGGTGGTTTTAAGGACAGATATTTCCTTTCTGCCTAAGGTAGTATCCAGGTTCCACACATCGGAGGAGCTGATATTGCCTTCCTTGTTCCAAAATCCTACAACACCTTTGGAGACAAGCCTGCATCTCCTTGATGTCAGGAGAGCCCTGGCTTTCTACATTGATAGGACTGCTTCACTAAGGAAGTCGCCTAGACTCTTTGTGAAATATAGGAAGGACGCCAGTGGACTTCCCATGTCTTCCCAGAGACTATCGTCCTGGATTGTATTGACGATTCGCCATGCTTACCGTGTGGCAGGGAAAGAGCCTCTGAAAGAACTCAAGGGCCACTCGACGAGAGCAGTCTCTACGTCGGCGGCCTTCATGAGGGGCGTTTCTCTTGATGCAGTGTGTCGTGCGGCGATATGGTCCTCCAATCATACCTTCGTCTCCCATTACAAACTTGATGTGATCTCAAGGAGACAGGCTGGTTTTGGACGAGCTGTCCTTTTTTCTGCTGTGGCATGACTACCCACCAGCCTAGGTCAGTAGCTCGCTATTCTATCTTATGTATGCATTCACAGTTGACCACGAAAAGGCAAACATGGGTTGCTTACCATGTAACCATGGTTCCTTGAGTGGTCACCTGTGAATGCATACAGCCCGCCCTTCCTCCCCTCTGGTCATGCCTTCACTTACCTTTTTTAGTCTCTCGCGCTAGAGAGAAGTGAGGGCTGAAGCCCCTCTCACTGGCTATATAGGCGGTGAGGGGCGGGGCTTCAGCGAGGCTTTGAAATTTCTTCTAGAGGGTTCCGAAGTTTGTCTGCGCAAGCGCAAATATCTTATGTATGCATTCACAGGTGACCACTCAAGGAACCATGGTTACATGGTAAGCAACCCATGTTTCTCTAAGATCAGGCACTGTACCCGAGGACTGGAGGGAGGCAAATGTAACTCCGATCTTCAAGAAAGGATCCAGAGGTGATCCAGGAAATTATAGACCAGTCAGTTTAACCTCAGTTCCAGGCAAAGTGATGGAAACCATTATTAAAGAAAAAATTACTAGGCACATAGAAGAACAGGCATTGCTGAAAGAAAATCAACATGGTTTCTGCAAAGGCAAATCATGTCTTACTAACTTGTTAGAATTCTTTGAGGGTGTAAATAAACACATAGATAAAGGGGACCCAGTCGATATTGTTTACCTTGACTTTCAAAAGGCTTTTGACAAAGTCCCTCACCAAAGGCTCCTAAATAAGCTCTTCAGCCATGGAATCAGAGGACAGGTCTTGTCCTGGATTGGAACCTGGCTAAACTGTAGGAAACAAAGGGTGGTAATAAATGGACATTTCTCTGGGTGGAAAGAGGTGAGAAGTGGCGTACCCCAAGTTTCAGTTTTGGGTCCGTTACTTTTTAATTTATTCATTAATGATCTGGATGTAGGAGTGAATTCTGAGGTAGCAAAGTTTGCAGATGACACTAAACTGTTCAGGGTAGTTAAAAATGAAACTGATTGTAAAGAGCTCCAGAAAGATCTCTCGAAATTGAGTGAATGGGCAACAAAGTGGCAAATGCATTTTAACCTAAACAAGTGTAAAGTCATGCACATCGGGGCAAAGAACCCCAACTACACCTACAAATTGATGGGGTCAAAGCTTTCTGAGACAAACCAGGAAAGGGATCTTGGGATTTTGGTGGACAGCTCAATGAAGATGTCAACCCAGTGCGCAGCAGCAGTGAAAAAAGCAAATTCTATGCTAGGAATGATCAGAAAGGGAATCGAAAATAGGTCAGCAAATGTTGTATTACCTCTACAAATCTATGGTAAGGCCACATTTGGAGTACTGTGTACAATTCTGGTCTCCGCACCTTAAGAAGGATGTAACGGAACTGGAAAAGGTACAGAAAAGGGCAACAAGAATGATCCAAGGGATGGAGCGGCTCCCTTATGAAATGAGGTTGCAACGCCTTGGTCTTTTCAGCCTTGAAAGACGGCGTTTAAGAGGTGACTTGATCGAAGTGTATAAAATCATGAATGGGATAGAAAAGGTGAATAAAGAAAAAATATTTTCTTTGTCACAAAACACTAGGACTAGAGGGCACGCCCTGAAGCTCCAAGGTAGGAAAATTAGGACTAATAAAGGGAAATATTTCTTCACCCAGAGGGTCATTGGGTTATGGAACTCACTTCCAGAAGAGGTTGTGACAGCTGTCAGCCTGGACAACTTCAAGGCAGGATTAGACAGATTCATGGATACCAAGTGTATCGGTAGTTACTGAAAAGGACATTCAAGTGCCACCTCGGAGTTGGTTGAGGTAGGCAGGATTTCCCTGGGTACTGGTTGTGGGGGGTCGGGAGCAGGTTAGGGTTTTGCCCTCCCTTCTGCTCGAGATCCCCATGTACAACTGGTGGGCCACTGTGTGACACAGAATGCTGGACTAGATGGGCTGAGGTCCGATTCAGCATGGCTCTTCTTATGTTCTTATGCTTGGCCACACAAGTCTCAGATTTAATGTTTATTCTGTAAGCCACCATGGTGTGGTGGGAAATTAAAAAAACCATCAGCCTTGTTTAGTAGTATGCATGAGAACATAAGAAAGGCTAAAGATTCCTTGTTCTACAAATATGCCACCTTTTAGAGATAGAGGCAGTTTTCCAATAGTTGCTTTAGTAACAATCATAGCTGAGGTTACCAATATCATTCCTACTCATCAGATAGACATGGGATATTACAATTCTTGGAGCTGCTACTACTCCACCTCTGGTCATATTCATGGTCATGGTCTTCCTTGTAGGCTTCTCCATAGGAAGTGGTGTTGAAAATATTAATTCCATTCTGCTAAACCTCAGATCCATAAATCTATAGCCCACAAAGATAACAGCAGAAGCAGCCCTCAGGTCAGAGGAGAAATACGTCGAGCCCACATCCAACCAACAATTCCATATTCATAAATATGTAACCCACTGACTGTCTTATAGATCTCAACACAAAGGGTATACTCGCTTATGCTGACATTAACTATTATGAAACAGAGCCAATGAATTTTAAATACGCTCATATCTCATATATGACAAGAATCCAAGTGTAATATAACTATATATTTTCATATAAATGGTTCAACCATATATAATAATATGATAGGTACAAACAATGACATTAGTTACAATCTACACGGTATCTCTCATAGAAAAAATGCAGCAATATATTGGTGTAAACCTTCCGGAGGTAAGTATAACTGTTTAATCTGTTTTCAATAATTCCCAGTGTCTCGGATAATCCAGATTATATTGTTTTAGACTTGGGTTGAACGAGGCAAGTCACACTATGTAATTATGTAATCCTATGGTAGGGTTACACAGTTCCGCTTAAGGTGGATTCCTTGTCCATATACCAAAGTAACTCTAAAGTCCGTATGCTGAAGACCTTGTGTGAAATAGCACAAAGGCAAAGGTGAGGCTTCTAGGAGCTGAATAGCTTCTAGGGGCCTGGCTTCATGGAATTGACGGAGTAAAGTATACGAGTTCAATCCGCTTCGTTGTCTTTCTCAAGGCTTGTGTGTTTTACGCCAAACAGGGTCTCCCCACATTACAAGGATATCTGCAAATAATTATAATAAGATAAAAATGCTTTTAAATTAAGGTGGATTCGATGTCCACTTGTTCAACCCAAGTCTAAAACAATTTAATCCGGATTATTCGAAACACTGGGAATTATTGAAAACAGAACAGTTATACTTACTGTACCTCCGGAGGGTTTACACCAGGGGTGCTCATTAGGTAGCTCGGGAGCTACTAGTAGATCTTCGGCCCGCTTCCAGGTGATCTTTGGGCCTCACCAGCCGAATGGGGCGCTCCTGCCATGCGCGCACACCCTGCACGCACGCGCGCTCCTGCTGCTGGCTTCCGCTCTCGCAGTGCTTCTTTCACCTGCGGGCATTGCAGAAAGAAGGAAGCACCCTCTGGATGCCCTGCCTCGTGCTTTCTCCTTT
Organism: Anolis apletophallus; assembly: GCA_030556195.1. Taxonomy (NCBI): domain Eukaryota; kingdom Metazoa; phylum Chordata; class Lepidosauria; order Squamata; family Anolidae; genus Anolis; species Anolis apletophallus. The sequence continues at coordinate 51,673,395 of JARBWK010000004.1, read as the reverse complement.
CTGCAATGCCCCGCAGTCGGAAGAAGCGCTGTGTGGGCGGAAAACAGCAGCAGGAGCACGCGCTGTAGCAAGAGCGCGTGGCGGTGGGAGCGTGCGGGAGCGCACGGCGGCAGGGGCAGGTAGATCTTTTGGACTTGGTTGCTTTAAGAGTAGCTTGCATGCTGAAAAAGTGTGAGCACCCCTGGTTTACACCAATATATTGCCGCATTTTTTCTATGAGAGATACCGTGTAGATTGTAACTAATGTCATTGTTTGTACCTATCATATTATTATATATGGTTGAATCATTTATATGAAAATATATATTGTTATATTACACTTGGATTCTTGTCATATATGAGATACGAGCATATTTAAAATTCATTGATTCCGTTTCATAATCGTTAATGTCAGCATACGCAAATATACCCTTTGTGTTGTGTTTGGAATCGCATGAGATAACGTCTTTTGTTTGTCTTGTAGATCTCCCCATGGAAAACAAAAGTTTGAAAACAACCTCTCCAATCTCATACTGCTCAATTCTTCAGATTCACACATTTGTAGTCTGCAAAAGGTTCACTGGATTATCCTTATCCTTTGTCCTTATGCAACTAACATGAAGGGGAGAGGGAGCCAATCCTCGTAGGCAGAGGGGTTCAGATACAATGGGTCCTGGGCCAGTTTCCTGCCCTGGAACCTCCATTGGCCAAATGAACTGTAAACCCACACACAGTCAAAAGCTAATTGGAAGTGGTTTGGAATAATAAGTGTGTTAGAAATGGCCCATGTTATTTATCTTTAAAAAGTAATCAGAGGTTTGTGATTGAAATCTTGTGTAATCAAGTATTGAAACATGTGAGCTGTGGGTCAAGAAATCTCCAATTAAATTATGAACTTAGATGACCTTAGTGCCTTAACCAAGCTGCCATCTCCGAATCTCAACATACCTTCTTTTAGGATTATTATAATGGCATCACATGTTGAACAATCTAACCACCTTATCCTCATGCTTATGGCATGCCCCTTTTTAAAGGCAGAGAATATACGCAGTTTTCTATTTCTTGTACCCTTATGTGTTCTGTTATGCTGTTTCATGTCTTTGAACCACTTTGTGTTAAATCAAGTCATTTCTCTTATCAAAATCAACTTACTGAGCAAAATCCTTTCTGATACCCCCTGATTCTTGTCTTCATTCCATCTCAATGCTCACTTGTCAAGGTTTTCATTATCCATTTTGTAAAACAGATAGTCTTAAGACTCACTTATGATCCTATTTCATCCCATGGAGATATCATTAAATGAGTATTAAACGGTTACACCTGTTGATCCTTCCTCATCTTTCTAGAACTGCAGGTATCAGTAAAGGTTCCTTCCTACTCCTTCTGTGTCTGAGGCAAGCCTTTCCAATCAATCAGTCACTGTTCCCACAAGAACAAATGAAATGAGGCTGGATAGGAAAGTAGACTAGAGAACAAGAAGATTTAATGTAAATGCGGTAAAAGAAGGTGAAGTGAAAGCAACCAGATAGTGGAGCCCAAGTAGCCCCGTGGAAACTATTGATCTTAAAAAATGAACCCAGAATTGGTAGAGGGACAGATGCAACTCATGATCTCAAACAGAAAGTTAGTCAAATCGCAACTTCGCTACAAACCTAATGTACCACTACAGCTGGGGGGGGGGGGGAGTGACCCAAGATAATGGCAAATCTTAGTAAGTCTCTGCTCTCCTGAAAGAGACAAAAGATTCCATTCCCAAACAGCAATCAAGAAAGTAGTTATTCAATAATTGTTTTCTATGCTGCCATAAAAAGCTGCTAACTAAAAAAAACCCACCTAAAATTGTATCTTTGACCCAAAGCACTTCTGGAAAAATTCTAGAAACATCATTGTCTGCAGCAACTAGCTTTTATGCAAGCAATATTGTACATTTAGGTGAAGTAAACAAGAGGTGTTAGAACATGGCCAATAAATAAGTGTCTCAGGGCCCTGCATTGCCACATAGGTGCTGCGGAGCTATGTTTGAAGGTTTTTGAAAACTGCTAACCCAACAGAGCTATAAAGTGTGGCCATGGTACATTAGCAAAGTGGAAAAGTGTTCAAGTCCCTATGGACTGAGAGATTCCAGTTCTTGTAACTTCAAAAGGCAGGAGAGGCATGTGGAGAATAGCTTTGAGATCCCATCAAAACATTTTCTTCAGGGACTGACACTATATTTGCAGTCAGGGTAGCGGTAGGTAAAATGGGAATCACAGGTCCTCAGAGGTTTCAAAATGCCAACTAGCTCCTGAGCTGCCAGGACAATATCTTGGTTGGTGAGAGAGCTGTCCGCACAGATATTTAGAGCCTTGTCGATCTTATTTTGCACAGGAGATAGAAACGTCCTTTTTAAGAGCTTAGGTAGAAGTTCTGCGCACACCATGCTGAGGCTCTGGGTATGCTTGATGGGATTACAGGAGGGGACCACAGACTGGCAACCAGTCACCAAACAACTAAAAATATCCTTCTCTTCCTCTTGTCCATCCATCCATTGGCTACCTAATAACAATAACAAATGTTAGTTAAAATAGTTAGATTCATTTCCTTGGCACTTAAATTGCCCTATTTTCAACAATCTCTAGGTTCTGCACAGATTTTCTCTTTAAAAATGAAAACACACAATAGTAATTAATCTGCTTGGATTCGAGTTACAAGAAAAGGTAATCTCACCAAAATATTAGGAATAATGTCTTTAAGACCTGTTTAACTGGTGAGGACTACCTTGATGGGTAGTGGATTCTTCTTTTTTGAGTGTCTGAAAATTGTGTATTACTGCATGGCAGGGTGTTGGACTAGATGACCCATGAAGCCTCTTCCAAACTCTAAAGGCCTATGAAATTATGATTCCACTTATATTTAAACCAGGATAAATCCAGCAGCAAGACACAATAAAACCAAATACACAATTAAGCCAAAATTAAAACCATGATTTGAAAGTGCCAGTTATTTAAAGCTTTAGCAAAGTAAAAAAAACACCACATTTTCTTGGTCCATTAAAATACAAGCAAATATTGTTTTCATTTGGATTAGTGTTTGATTACTTATTTTAAAAACTATCTGTCTCAATTGTATGTAGCAGCTATACCCTATTATGGACCCGCCCGCCCCCCAAACAGTTCTAGAATAGCTTAAGATATCTGACGTAGTTTTTGTCATCAAGTTTATAGTCTAAATGAAAGAAAGATAAAGAAGGGGGGATTTAATATATTGCTCAGGAATGCCCCCAAATGCACTCTTGAGTGTAGAGCCTTCTAGGAATTTGGAGCATTCTAGGAATCAAAAATGTTTTAATGGGTTTTTAATACTGTTTTTGCCCCAAAATGCTAAAAAAATGTCCAGCAGGGAGGGGGGTATTACTCTACTCTAAGTACTATGGCTTGTAGTGGATTTGTGGGTTGTTTTTTTTTGGGGGGGGGTGCATTACTATAACATTTTCTAGGTTCCTTAGGCCAGTTTAGCCCATGAGAAACCTAAAGGGGAAATCCGAAACAGAAAGATAATGCCCCCATAGGCCCCATAGGCATTTGGAAGCATTTTTTATAATAAAAAAAATGCAGGAGCAAATGCAGTCCTTCTAGGTCTCCTGGGGGTGAATGCATCTCCCTTGTCTTCCATGATTTCCCATACCTGGTATGCAGGTATCAAATTATACCTAGCACTGCATATTATGAAGAAGAGGCAACCATTCTGGAAAATACAACGTTAGTTGCCATTATATAGAAAGCTAGTGCAATTCAAGAAAGAGACCCCCCTCCAGCTCTCACTTGACAGACAATCTTTCAACATGCAAGGGCTTATTGAACATTTCAGGCATCTGAAATGAAGTCCTGCAAGGGTCCATCTCACCTTTGTTGGAGCCTGCTTCAGTTTTAGTAGTTGACAACAGTATGAATATATGTGCAAGAACACAACACATATGTGTGTGTGTGTGTGTGTGTGTATACAGATATCCACCTGCGTAACTTCAGTTGAGTTTGAATTTGGCCACCAAATAAAATCTGTCAGCTTGGCATAGTGTGGAGACTTCTGCCACTGGCTGCCTATTGTAATTTTAATTCGCTGCTTTACAATTACATGCCCGTACCTAAAGAGCAAATGAATACAATCGAATTTTTGTCCTGCCTCATATCTTCTTGTGACAGACGCTTACTGAAAGATGAATGTGGGTACCTTCCTGCTTGTCAATGACTCCCAGAGTGCTGGCATCTCGGATGAGCAGATGTCCATCACTGAAAACGCCAAACGTGCCAGCATCGACATGAGTAAAGTAGAAGAAATAGCTCAGATCATTATTTGCCATGGACTCAAGAATAGCAAGGAGCTGAAGAGCCAAATCTGCTGCCACTTCAGGCGCTGTGCCGTAGAAAGCCTTCAGGGGTCTGGTGCTGGTGGTAACTATCAGCCGGCCACAGGACCCCAAGTATTTTGGAAATGGCCAGCCTTCTGCTCCAGGGAAAATCTGTCAAAGAGAAGAAAAGCTGTTACTCTTGGTAATATTATGTACAGGCAGTCCCCAAGATATGAACAACATAGGTTCTGTAGGTTTGTTCTTAAATTGAATTTGATTGTCAGAATAGGTACGTTTTTTCAGTGTAACTCCAGCCAAAAATATATATTATTTAGCTTTGGATAGCCTAGGGAAGGGTTAGCAGCCCAGTGGTGTTTGTTTTGCTGTCTGTGCCCCTGTTCAGAAGATTTCACCGTACTTTATGTCCCTGTAATAATTGGATTTTGAAAAAATCAGCTTGTTGTGGAAACAAAGATTGGTGAGAAAGTTTCAGTTGAAACCTTTTCCTTCCTAGAGATAAATTTCTCTCATTTCCTGATGTCTCATCCCCATTCTTAACTATGAGTCTTTTGTAGGTTGGGTGTTTGTAACTTGGGGACTGCCTGTAATATGAGAATGTAGATTATGACTGACTATAAACAGCCTTGCATAACTACACATTAAATTGTCATCAGACCTCACTTCTGCAAAGACTGGAAAAAGTCTGCAATGTTTTATAACAGGCATTTCAATCATACCTAGTAAGTATTATGAGGTGTAAAAGTAATCCAGACCATGAGAGCATTTTGAGGAACAGCAGACACAAAATGACAGCAAATGTCTTCCATGGACTGCTAACTTCACAATCATGCTGATGCTGTTCTCTCCTTGAGCTGCATCACACTACCCAATTTTAGCACTGGAGGCTCATGTAATATATTCACACTATTCTACCAATTTCTCTGTCTGCAAAAACGGATTTTGTACAAGCTCCAGCCTGAATCAAGGTGTATGTAAGGGAGAACATGGCCATATTATCATTAAAGAAGTGCAGTCTAGTTTTTTATTTTGCCCAAAAAAAATTGGATCAAGCACCTGTCTCTTACATCCAGCAATTGCTTAATTAATGCACTAAGTGTAGGCAAACAGCTTGTGCTAGATTTCGTAGGTGATGGTGTAACTTTTCCTTCAGTGAAAGGCATCCATTTCCAAGGATCCATTGTTCATAATATTGAATTGTAGTGCTATTCTCTTTTGGGAGTATTTTTTTGGGGTGCAGGAGGATGAACCTCACTATTTTGAGTAATTGGGAGACAGAAGTGCGTAATATTAAAAAAAAGATTAATAGGTCATAATGAACAACACTGGGAACTGGAGTTCAAAATAGCTGGATGGTGTCAAGCTAGTGAAATTTGGACGAGGACCAACCTTGTATCCCACTTGTATGTTAGTATATTCAGTCAGACTTATGCTCACTTGTGTGCCACTGTATACACATACTATTCTTGAAAACCAGTTACATAATACTTGTCCTGTTTTGTCAATGGTTTGCTGCTATCGCATGCAAAATGTTCAGGAAGAACTGTTATTTTTCATTAAGCTGATGTCTCAAAATTGTATGTTGTACATACTTAGTCGCAATTATAAGCTAGTTTATCTCCACTACCTTCTAAACCCTTGCTACATCAAAATGTCAGGGCACTTAATTAGATAGAAAATAATTGGTTTTACTTTTGTCAAGTTTTGTTTTAATTTGAAGGGTGAAATTAATGAGCCAAATCAAGGCTAAAGTTCTACATGTAAACTTTGCTTATGGTATTTTTCTAATTTAAGAAAGACTCAGAAAATTATCTCTTACATCAAAAGACATTTGCTGCAAGAAACATTTATTACAGGGTTGTCAGAATGGGTGAAAGTACAAGTAGGTCGCTAAAATGCACACATGAGTAACCAGCTTTCCAAAAGTGTGTAATATCTCTCAGTTTTCACTGAAAATGCTGAAAATGGCTGTGGGCTAAAAATAATGATCTCAAACTCCCAACTAGTGAAGGCAGCAAAGTAAAACAGAAGGGTAAAGTATAGTTACTTTTTGTGAAAATGGGGAAAACTAAAAATAGAAAAAAGATATATTAACTTTAGTAGAAGAACTACCTTGGGTCCCCAGATGTTGTTTGACGAGATCCCTCCAATGAGCACTCACACTAGCCATACATGGTAGAAGTTGATAGATCTACAACATTTTAAAACCCAATGCTAGAAGAGTCTTCTTTGTGAAATTCTGTAAGCCCCGGGACAGTGGAAACGGATGACTTATAGATCTGTGAACAGCAAATCCACCTCAGGGCACTTTAACTATTTTGGTAATATCACGTAACACCTCAAGAAGCTCCTTTGAGATATGTTTCCTGAAGTCAGTAGTGCCATTTCTGCCCAAAGAAGGTTTCTGCTGCATCAGACAAGGAATAGAGCTTGGTACTAATATGTTACTTGTAATTAACTTTTTTTTCCATCTCAGGAGCGACTTGAGAAACTGCAAGTCGCTTCTGGTGTGAGATAATTGGCTGCCTGCAAGAACGTTGCCCGGGGGACACCCAGATGTTTTCGATGTTTTGCTTCTTTCATGTCCCTGCATGGGGAGCTGGAGCTGACAAAGGGAGCTCATCTGCGCCTTCCCTAGATTCGAACCTGTGACCTGTCGGTCTTCAGTCCTGCCTAACCCACTGCACCACTGGGGACTCCACTTGTAATTAATGACTTTTTGTAATAAAGTGTTACTAATTTACATTATGGATAATGTGGTGAAAAACTTGCCTGTTCAGCTACTTTTACTGTTACCACCACATTAAACAATAGAAGAGAAGTATCGCATGATTCCAGTGCAATCTCTTGTTCTATTGGAGATATTAAGGTGATACATGTCTTGTATCATGCACCAACAGTTTGTAGCACTGAAATTTTACAAAAATAACCAACTGAAATCAACTATTTTCGTTATATTTGAGAAACAGCATTATATATTATACATAGTTGCTTTGAAATTTAACGGTAATGTTAACGAGTGTATGTGTGTGAAATTTTAACAGTAACAAATTGGTTTTTAAAAACAGCTTTCCAAACCGAGGAGGCAAGAGTTGATAGTAGCTCACATCCAACATGGGACCTCATCTGGGAAATGCTTAATAAGGAGTAAAAAAAAGAAAAGGAAATTGCCCCTTCCTAATAAGAATTATGCCATCCTCGATGAATTTCTACCTCAGTCCATACATTTCTATTACTGCAGCAACTTAAACTTTATTTATTTATTAATTAGATTTATATCCCACCTTTCTCGACCCCAGGACTCAAAGCGGCTTACAGCATAGGCAATAATTCAATGCCTTAAAAACAATATACATCCAATATACAATTAAATAAACATTTTCAATTAGGAATTTAAATGAGATTAAGAGCATTAAAACATATTAAACATTGCAATTACAACTATAAAGCCACTTTATTCGCAATCATAGGCCATTCTGGAAATCATTATGCATACATGTTCAAACTTTCCATTGAGCATTTCAAAGTTTACAGTTTAGGCACCTGAATAAAAGGGGCAGGTGAGGAGGCTCCCATGGGATTAAAAATACAAGAGTTCGAGGTGTGAACCCTTTTCAATGGCTCGCTATGTAAAATGCTAGAAATTTGGGGAATGAAGGAAAATTTCAAGTGGTGGTACAGAATTTTTTTAAAAATGGGGGGGGGGGGGTGGTTATGTCCAGTGCAGACTCTCAGAAAAAGTTGATTTGGTGAAGTGATGGTGTCAAGTTTCACCAAAAATAACTCCTAGACATGTTGAGAGCAATAAATAAATATATACATGAATGACATTTGCTTGTTTAAATAAATAAATAAATGGGAGTTTAAGATTATGTGAAAGAGAATTTTAAATTTCTTTTTAGGATAATTAAAGAGCCCTTTTCATTTTTAAAGAAAAAGTTCAGGTTCCTTTCTTCCATGCAAGTTCATTGTTGCTGCTGTTGGTACAAGGCCTGAGATTGGGACCACTTCCAGACAGCACTTAAATGTGCTGCAAAGTGAAACCTGTCTAGATACACATTTAAGTGTCGTCGTCCCCCCCCCCCCCCCAAAACCCCTGTGCTTTTCTGGTGTCTAGGTGCCCTCCTGGTACTTTCCAGAAGGGCATCCAGACACCCGATCCCCCCAAGAAGGCTTTAAAATTCAAAATAACTTACCCAGCCACCATTAAGGTCTTGCTGGAGTCCTCCTGGAACGTAGAAATGATGTGCGGGAGGGGGAGGAATTATTTTCTTCCTGCCCCCACCCCCAGCACATGATTTCTACATGCCAGGAGGACTCTGACAGGACCTTAATGGTGGCTGGGCAGGTTTTTTTGTATTGTAAGGCCTTTTGATGGGGGGTTGGGGAGGGGGTTGGTGTCCTCTGGGTTTTCCGGGCTCATACAACCTGAAAAGCCCAAGAGGGCTGTGTGGATTGGGCCTGGGGATCACGTGTCATGGTCCCTGGGCCCAATTCACTCTGGGCCCAATCCATACTGGGCCCATACCTGGAAAGACCCAGATCTTATCAAAGAACCAGGTCTTACCAGGTATCAAATTAATGTGGGACCTGCTTGGTCTCAAATTAATTCGATTTTACGAGAGGCATCATTTGGATGCCTCCAGTAAAAGCATGCAAGCTTACACATTTTGGGCTCTGACTGGGGGACCCTGGGTCTTAGGATATTGAGTTAGGTCCAGACTATCTGAAAGATCTCTTGTCCCTATTTGAGCCTGCCTAGGTGTTAAGATCTTTGTGGGAAGAGTTTTCTTCAGCCCTACCACTATCACAATAATGTTTGGTGAAGACTTGGAAGGAACCTTCTTGGTAGTTGCTCTCAAGCTTTGGAACTCCTTCCCATGGAAGATTTGGTTGGCCCCTTCCATGCTCTCGTTTTGCCAGTGGGCGAAAACCTTTGTCTCTTAATTCATTGTGGCACAATTGGTTTTTTAAAAATGAAATGTACTAATACTTTATCTTTTCTACAATGTTTTAAACCTTTTTTTAACTGAGTGTTTTAATATAATTGTATATTTAATTATTTTTTAATGTTTGTTTTATACAGTTTTTAATTGTATGTTAATTTAATCTGTTGTGTGTTATCCTTGAGTCCTGTGCCATGAGAAATGTGGGATAAAAATAAAATAATAAATTATTTATACTACAGGAAGGCCAATGAAGTTGTTCTACCTGTAACATGATGGGATGAGCATTAACTGACAGTGTGTAGAGAAGGCGCAGTTTATCCCGGTCTGTGAAATGGTCCATGAAAATGCTCCCAGCATCTGGCACTTCAGCATATCGGCGCACTATTCGATCTAGCAGTCGTTGAGATGGACAACGAAGCATTGGTGTATGCAGACCCTGGAAAGGAGATGGAAGGAGAAAGGAGCAAATCTTTCTATGCACTGAACATAGTAGACCTCATATAATTATTGTTTGTTGTATGCCTCCTCTTGTAGTACCTACAAAAATTATATTTGTAGACCACCTTGCCAGAATTCCCAAGGTTGAATCACAGAGATTCTGGACAATGGAGTCCCAAAAAGCAACATTTCCAAATTCTGGGTATTTGCATGACTCCCTCAACTGCTATTGAAGAAGCACCTCCAGCAGGAACCTTTGGTCCTCCAAATATTTTAGCCTACAGCTCCCACAATTCTTCACCATTAGTCAACTGGCTTGAGCTTCTCAGAGTTGTAGGATAAATCCACTGGAGAGTAAACTATTCCCCAACCCTACAGTGTAGGCTAGATCTAGGATTATATGCTTCTGCTATATATTTTAATTAAAATATCAGCCAAAAGAAGGTATATGGAAATACAAATAGAAACATAGAAAAAAGCTATTAATATACATATAACTAAATTGGACATACCATTGATAATGCATAGGGTTTTATCAGAGCCAGGCAGTGACTAAGTGGTAAGTCTGGGGCAACATATTATAAAAAACATATTAATTCTGTGAATGGGATGTGTTGCTCAAAGGGACTTAATGTGGTACATTTTTGGATGATAGATGAAACTATCCTTGAGGATTTATTAGACCCAAGACATCATTTTAAAAATATGACACAGTATTTTTAAGAACCCTGACATGAAGCCAGATTAAGTGTGTTGAATACAGTGTTCCCTCGCCACTTATTGTGGACTCACTTTCACGGATTTCAAAAAATATTAATTTAAAATATATATCATGGTATTTTCACTGTTTATGGGGTTTTGCCACTGCCGCTCTCCAAGGCGCTTTCCCTCCTCAGTCCTCTCTCCCTCCAGCCTTGAAGGGCCTTTCCTTCCTTTCCTTCACTTTATTTTAAGTTGATAAAGACTTAAAATAGTGTATAACTACTAAAATAATGTATAAATATTAAAATAAATAGAGTATCCCTACATCACAGTTTTTCTCTTATTGTAGGAGGTCCTGGAACCTAACCCCAGTAATAAGTGAGGGAACACTGTACATCTGCCTCTGAAATCACAACCAGGTTTATTTAATTGGTATTGGGAATTAATGGAATCTCCATATGATGGCCTTTTACTTCCATCGTCACCATCATTGTCCAGGTTGCCTCCAACAAATGGGAATTGGGATCCAACAGCATGGATGGGAACCAGTAGGGTTCCATGTAAAAATGTGCTCCTTCCATCATCAGCAATCAGGCTCCCTGAGTTTGATGGGAATTGAAGTCCAATAGCATCTGGAGGATCATTGCTTCCTCAGCAATTATTTCAATCATGATTAATATAAATTGAATTACTTGAGTTAGTCTAAATACTAACACGCAGTCAAGTGGAGTTTCCGTTAGAATAAACATGGATAGATTGCTGCTGTTTGAATATCATCCAGTGTTTGGTAATACAACATTTGTTGATTATTTCAGAATAAATTTCTCACTCTCAGTACAGCCCATTCTCTGGAACATGTTTTAAGCTTTTCCTTTTAAGGGCAAATAATAAGACAGTCTGTTTATTATTTTAAAAAGAAATATTATTCCACTAGGAACACAAAAGTACATATTCAAAGGTTATGGGGAAGTGTAGATAGAGAATGTTTCTCTGCACAAAAGAAAACAAGTCAACACTTTTTGTAGCCAGCATTATAAAGAAAACATGATTAGTATTCTTCTTATGGGAAAACTCAAATGAAAAGTCTGAAATGGAAATCCGCAATATGACACAGGAAGGAAACAGGAGCAAAATAGGTTTCCATTGCAAAGATCGCTTCCACAATGTAACACTTTGGCAGGGGAAGTAAATGATTAGATCTGATGGCTAAATGGAATCTCTGTGCTTGAAGGCAATTTACCATGGAGCCCAAGTTTGGCAGGTGGCAGGAGCATGGAGGGATAAGGCTTTCATGCCCTCTTTGTGGCCTTTTGAGTCCTCTCAGGGAGATAGGGCGGATGATAAATTTATTATGATTATTATTCTGTCACAAAAACACAGTATGTCACAGCAAACGAGATATATATGCTGGATTTGGTATCACAAAATCACAAGTCGAACACTTCCCAAGCATCTAGGACTGTGTGATGTATTTTCGAATGATGCACGCAGATCCAAGTAAGATGGCCTTTTGCAGTTGACACATTATGATTTTGTCAATGTTTATTGTTTCCAAATGCTGGCTGAGATCTTTTGGCATGGCACCCAGTGTGCTGATCACCACTGGGACCACCTGTAGTGGTTTATGCCAGAGCATTTGCAGTTCGATTATTATTATTATTATTATTATTATTATTTTACTGACACAAAAACACAGTATGTCACAGCAAACAAGATATATATGCTGGATTTCGTACCACAAGATCACAAGTCGAACACTTCCCAAGCATCTAGAACTGTGTGATGTATTTTCGAATGATGCACGCAGATCCAAGTAAGATGGCCTTTTGCAGTTGACACATTATGATTTTGTCAATGTTTATTGTTTCCAAATGCTGGCTGAGATCTTTTGGCATGGCACTCAGTGTGCTGATCACCACTGGGACCACCTGTAGTGGTTTATGCCAGAGCATTTGCAGTTCGATTATTATTATTATTATTATTTTACTGACACAAAAACACAGTATGTCACAGCAAACAAGATATATATGCTGGATTTGGTATCACAAAATCACAAGTCGAACACTTCCCAAGCATCTAGGACTGTGTGATGTATTTTCGAATGATGCACACAGATCCAAGTAAGATGGCCTTTGCAGTTGACACATTATGATTTTGTCAATGTTTATTGTTTCCAAATGCTGGCTGAGATCTTTTGGCATGGCACCCAGTGTGCTGATCACCACTGGGACCACCTGTAGTGGTTTATGCCAGAGCATTTGCAGTTCGATGATGATGATGATGATTATTATTATTTTACTGACACAAAAACACAGTATGTCACAGCAAACGAAAGATATATGCTGGATTTCATATCACAAAATCACAAGTCGAACACTTCCCAAGCATCTAGAACTGTGTGATATTATTATTATTATTATAAACACAAGATTAGTATACCGCAAACAATGTCACTATGCTGGCTGCTGTATTGGATCACACATCGGACACTTCCCAAGTCTATGAACTGGCTTTTTACTGCCTGGGGGAATCCTTTGTTGAGAGGTGATTAGCTGTCCCTGATTGTTTCTTGTCTGGAGTTCCCATATGTTTGTGTGTTCTTTTTTATTTACTGTTATGATTTTAGAGTTTTTAAATACTGGTAGCCAGATTTTGTTCATTTTCATGGTATCCTCCTTTCTGTTGATATTGCCCACATGCTTGTGGATTTCAGTGGCTTCTCTGTGTAACCTGACATGGTAGTTGTTAGAGTGGTCCAGCATTTCTGTCCAGCAAAACTCTAAAATCAGGATAGTAAATAAAGAATAACACTCAGAAAATCAAGGTCAAGTAACACCTCCCAAAAAAGATTTCCCCAGACAGGAAGCAGCCAGTCTTTGAAGCTGCTAGGCTTTTCAATTCTAACCAAGGTGGCCAATTGCAACATTCACACCTGCCTCAAGCAGACAAGGGTTCTTTCTCCCTCCCTGGACATTCCACAGAAATATAAACCCCACTTGCCTTGTTTCCAAGGGACCTCACAACCTCTGAGGATGCTTGCCATAGATGTGGGAGAAACGTCAGGAGAGAATGCTTCTGGAACATGGCCATGCAGCCTAGAAAACTCACAGCAACCCAATACATGTAAGAAAAGATCCAGGACCCTGGGAAATAGATTCAGGACCTTGTTCCCTAGGGACCAGACCAAGTGACACCCGCTTCTTGCATATAAATGTAAGAGTGAAATCTAGGTTGTCTCTGGGGAAGGTGAGGGTTTCAGTCCCAAGTGACTGCAGTTTGCAATGAAGATTTTTCTTGTGCCGGATGAAGTAATCATTGTGGCAGTTCTGCTCAATTGATAGCTGGGTCAGGTAGGGCAGGCTGTGCAAAGTGAAAAACATTATTTCATGGTCTGTCATTTTGATTTGAGTATGTTAAAGTTTGTCATAATTCTTTGCACTATAAAAGAAAATTACTTGAGCCCAATAACTTCTGTCAAGTCTCCTACATATCTCCAGACTACACAGGAGAAGAAGCAGCCGTCAAGGGAGTACAAGTGCTTTGATGCAGCAATGGGAGCAGGGCCGTAGCCAGGATTTTTGTTTCGGGGGGCTGAGTTTGGTTTGGGGGGCTGAGACTGGGTGGAAGAGGGTCTACCCTAGCAAACCTTTTGTATTGTTATCCCAATAACCCCATTAATGTGGGATATAATGAGCATGGTGATCAGATCATGATATGAATAAACATAACAGTTTAAATAATGTACCAATAAGGCCTTTTCGCGGACCACCTTGAGAATTTCGGGGGTTAAGCCCCTTAGCCCCCGGCTACATGCCTGAATGGGAGTGAGTGCTTGGGGAAAAAATCCACTCACTTGACTCTTATACCTGCAGTTGCTTAGCCTGGCAACAAGAGAGGATAATCATGCCCAGTAGTTGCTTTCGTTTTTATTTTATACTGCTTGTGACAATCCAGTGGAATAGTCGATTTAGATCATAATCCACAGAAATTTGAACATTTGAATTTTGTATGATCCTTGGATTGGATGAATGAGGTTAACTTTTTGTTACATTTGGAATGGTGAAGGGGGGGATGACTAAATGAATTCATATTTTGCTTGGATTCTATTGTATCTTACAAAAAGAGCAACAGAGCTGTGTGTCTGTGAAATTTGAAAATTTGCTGGGAACAAGAAGTTGTGTGATGAAACAAACCCATTGGGATCAAGGGGTAAGTCAGAACTGAAGAAAAGGCCATGGTGTAAGGTTGATGAGCAAACCAGAATTACGAGAACAAGAGAGCTTGACTATGGACTTAATTAGAACTAGAATTGTCAGACAACCATACAGGCAAATACCATGATTCAGAAAGACCCTCGGAGCTACATAAGGCTCCCCTGGAATAAGAAGTGGAATTTATTCTTGGGCATACATGTAGAACATGTATGAACTCGAAAAGCACATTCTGCCTAGGAAATAGGGAAGTACAGCTTACTTGTCCAAACGCATCTCTCTCTTTGAACCATCACAGAGGTTAAGATCTTCTGGGGAAGCCCTGCTCTTGATCCCACCTCTTTCACAGTGGGGACGAGAGACAGGACCTTCTCAGTGGTAGCCCCTTGACTCTGGAACTCCCTCCCCAGTGAAATTAGATCCACATCCTACTTCTTGGCCTTCAGAAAGAATGTAAAGACATGGCTATGGGACCAAGCCTTTAGGCAGTAAAGTAATACAGAACAAGAAATGAATAGGAAATATGTATAATTGACCATTGGAATGGCTTTGGATTATGTGATTTTAATGTTTATATTAGGATGTTTTAATTCTATGTTTTAATATCTAAATGTTATGTTTTGTGCTTAATATTATTTTAATGGTTTTAATTTATAGTTATACGTCATCGTTTAGATTCTGTGCTTTGGTTCTATATGTATGTTGGCATTGAATCTTGCCATTATTTGATGTACACCACTTTGAGTCCTCCCTGGAGTGAGAAAAGTGGTATATAAATGCAGTAAATAATAATAATAATAATAATCCAAGCCAGTCAAGGTGGTCCCAGTGGTGATCGGCACACTGGGTGCAGTGCCTAAAGACCTTGGCCTGCACTTAAACACAATCAGCACTGACAAAATTACCATCTTCCAGCTGCAGAAGGCCACCTTACTGGGATGTGCACATATTATTCGTCAATATATCACACAGTCCTAGACATTTGGGAAGTGCCCGACGTATGATCCAATACAACAGCCAGCAGAGTGATCTTGTCTGCTGTGGACTCATCTTGTTGTGTTTCAAATAACAACAAAACAAGAATAGCAATCCCTGTATCTACAGGGAATATAGTCTTTGCCTATAGAATTAAAAGGCTTGACACAAACTTAAAAGCAACTTGAAGGCACACACACACACACACACATAAACAAGTATTGTAATTTAAAATTAAATAAATAAAGTAGTCCAACATAATAGTATCTAAACCAGGAAAAAGGTACAATATTAATCAAAGAAACGAGGAAAAATGAGTGTTGGTAACAAAGCTGTTCTTCTTTGAGATGAATATTTATTGTTATGCAGTCACAGAACTGGAAGGGGAGGAGGATGTGGAGAGAAGTAGTATAAACAAAACATTGTGCAGAAATCTACCTATCTATAGATAGATATACATTGCCAAACCTCACCCAATATGTGTATGTCCCCTGTTCTATTTGTTTAATATCTAGAGCCTTGGGCTTGATTTACCAGCAAATTTTGAGCCTACACAGACATTTGGCTGGCGCCTTCGACACAAGCAGGAAACTTTAGCCCATGAGAGCCATTGGATGGGTGCCAGCATGAGGGAGTGCTCAAACGGAGCACATTGAGTGCATGAAAGATTGTGCTCTCAGGAGATATTTGTGTGGCACCGGCCAGCCAACTGAGATTGGGTTTCATCCAAACTGGACAGGGGAGAAGGGAGTGGAGGGAGGCAAAGCGCCTGGTTGTGGCAAACAGCCCTTGCTATCTGCAGGGAGAGTCCGAGGAAAGGCTTGCTGAGTAAAAAAGACAGGGGGAAATGGCATGGCAGGTGTGTCATGCTCATTCTGTGCGTTCTGAGTTTGTTAACAGAAAGACTACATCTAGCCTTTCATTTTAGTAAATCTATTGTGGTCAGCCTTACATACTTGTAATTGGAAATCATGTTTGCCAGACAGTCTTTCCCAAACTGGACACAGAGCTGCAATTTTTATTTTGCCAACACATTTCCCATCTAGTAGGATAATCCGTGCTGCCACCTTGTGGGCAAAAGAGCACCAGTGGGGGTTGAAAAGGCAAGTTGAGATCCCTTCCCCAAAATACTTGGGACCAAAAATGTTTGGGATGTCACATTCTTTTGTATTTTGCATTTATGTGATATTTTGGAGATGGGCCTCAAGTCTATTTTTGTGTGTGTCAGGAGCGACTTGAGAAACTGCAAGTCGCTTCTGGTATGAGGGTGTTGCCCAGGGGATGCCCAGATGTTTTGATGTTTTACCATCCTTGTGGGAGGCTTCTCTCATGTCCCCGCTTGGGGAGCTGGAGCTGACAAAGGGAGCTCAACCCGCTCTCCCCAGATTCAAAGCTGCCACCTGTCGGTCTTCAGTCCTGCTGGCACAAGGCTTTAACCCATTGCGCCACCGGGGGCTCCAGTCTAAAAATTAAATTCATTTATGCTTACGGTGCAATTGATTGTGTAATTTTATACACAATATTTTCAATAATTGTGTATATGAAACAAAGTTATTGTGTTTTGAACCATCAGAAAACAACAGTGATACTATTTGTCACCCATGTGGATAGTTTTGGATTTTGGAGTATTTTGGATTTCGGATTTCTGAGTAAGGGATGCTCAGTCTATAATACCTCACCAGTTATGATGCTGGAGTAGAGAAGGTTTGGATGAGAAGAAAAGAGAAAGTTTGGTTGGTTGTTTTCTTTCAAGTGACAAAACACTGAGTCTGGCTCAGTCCTTGTGCTAGGTCAATTAATGTACTTTTGTGGACAGTAATGATTTTGTTTGAAAATGGCTCTCCTTAGGGTCTACTTCTGTCTAAATTTGCATTTTGTGAAATTGGTGACATTTTCATTGGTGAAAGCCCTTGGATTGCAAACTTGAAATGCTGACAGCTAATGAAGTGCGTTCCTATATGTGTTTCTTGATTAGCAGTGTAAAAATATTGTTTCACACCAAAATACTTTCTCATCTTCTACTTAGCATAACTTTGCATAGTTTTAGCTAAGTACAAGAGGCTCTAATGAATCTTGTTGGTGAATTGTGAAGATATGTATCAGGGTACCAGAAATATTGTTGGATGACATTGTGGCAAAGGAGCACTGGGCATGTGGCAGGCTCTCCTGCAGCAGTGCTCTCCACTGGATAAGGACATTGTAAAACTGTCCAGTTCTAATCCCTGCATAGGTAAGTCCATTAATTTTACAGAGATACAACTCTGTTACAAGATCGTGGTCTCAAGCAACTGGGAGAAAGGCTGTGGTGGAGTGACTCTGCCATTCTTCCTGGACTCCTAGCTGTTCACTTCAATTGGCATATAGAGCTGTATATGCTACATAGCGGGGGGACCGGTAGCGCAGTGGGTTAAACCCCTGAGATGCTGAACTTGTTGACTGAAAGGTCACAAGTTTGAATCCGGGGAGCAGCATGAGCTCCTGCTGTTAGCCCCAGCTTCTGCCACCTAGCAGTTCGAAAACATGCAAATGTGAGTAGATCAATAGGTACCGCTCTGGCGGGAGAGTAATGGCACTCCATGCAGTCATGTTGGCCACATGACCTTGGAGGTGTCTACAGACAATGCTGACTCTTCAGCTTAGAAATGGAGATGAGCACCAACCCCCAGAGTCGGACACAACTGGACTTAATGTCAGGGGAAAACATTTACCTTTACCTGTGCTACATAGGCCATTGGCCTGAAAAGCCAGGAGGAAAGTACTCTACTCCCACTGTTCAGCTGATTTTTGTGCATGTAATGGGGGAAGGGCATCAACTTATCTTTTGCCGAGTTCATGATATTTATTTCTTAAAAATGCTTTATCACTCAACAGTACCGTATCCAAAATTTTGATTTGGGGGGGGGGGGGGGCTGAGTCTGAGTGAGAGGGGATCTACCCTAGCAAACCTTTTGTATCGTTATCCCAATACTCCCATGCATATGAGATATATTGAGCATGGAGATCAGATCATGATATGAATACACATAACAGTTTAATGTACCAGTAAAGCCTTCTCGCAGACCACCCTGAGAATTTTGTTGGCTAAATGCCTGTCACTCAGCAAGTCCTTTACTTCTCATTGACAGAAAGGCAACTTGCTGACTTTTAATTACTTTTAAGTCATTGTTACATTATTACAAGCTGCGGATGAGCTCTCTCTGCCAGCTCCAGCTCCCCATGTGGGGACATGAGTGAAGCCTTCCACAAGGATGGTAAAACATCAAAACATCTGGGCATCCCCTGGGCAATATCCTTGAAGACAGCCAATTCTCTCACACCAGAAGCAACTTGCAGTTTCTCAAGTTGCCCTGACACACCCACCCACACCCACACACACAAACATAACTAGGCCATTGGAAAATACAGGAAAATCTTCTTAATTTCCCCCTAGTGGCCAATTCAGATATTGCAACTGGGAAATTTTGAGGACAATGTGAGTGTCACAAAGCTATCCTTTCCAGCTCCAGCACAAAGCAGGCACTCCACTTTCTGCCCTTTCCATTGTTCAGACTGAATTAGCACACCAATCTTGTGTACCTTAATGATATTTGCAGGTAGCAGGCACGCACACACATGCAAACACACACTGTTCCACTTTGTCAGTGCACAAAATAAATTTCCAGAGTAACTAATGAGAAAAAAAGTCACTTCTCAGCTCTGAGCATAATGTCTTGAGCTAGTCCTGCTGACAAATATTTTAAAATAGTTCATTGGAATAGTTCATATTGTGGCCATTGGAAAGTTGCTTGTCTCATTTCATGGGACAGAACTGATCTATGAGAGCACTTATTTTTAAGAGTTCTTTCCTATACAACTCTCTTGCTTTTAGTCTCCAGTCTCAAACCATTCCTTTAATCCTTGGCTTTAATAACTGTCCTACCCCTTTCTGCACTTTGCCTCTGGTGCAAAGAGGAGCTGGCATCTTTCAACATAATGAGAGTCCACCTTAGAGAAAACCAAAACTGCCATTGCTTCCATTTCCCTTCCTGACCTGACTATTCCTGCATTTGGGAAACAGGGGTGTTTAGGTTTTGTTTAAACACTTTAAAAACTTTTGTTCCTTGGAGACTGCAGCTGTTCAGCAGATTTCCTGAAGCATCAGTAACTGTGGTCAAATCACAAGCTATATCCCTTCACTCAACTTCTGTGTGACTCTGAAGGCATTCATTAAAAAGACCAACAGATTTCCTCTCGCCCATAGCCAGGATTTTGATTCGGGGGTGGGGGTGAGGGAGGGGTGTGAGTCTGAGTGAGAGAGGATCTACCCTAGCAAACGTTTTGTATCATTATCCCAATACCCCCATGCATATGGAATATATTGAGCATGGTGATCAGATCATGATAACAGTTTAAATAATGTACCAGTAAAGCCTTCTCACGGACCACCCTGAGAATTGGGGGGGAGGGGCTGAAGCCCCTCAAGCCCCTCCCCCCGCTACATGCCTGCTGGAGGCCCTTTGCTACCCTGTTTTAACACCACACAGAATGATGTCAGTGTTGGCATCAAATGAGGCAACAAGCACTGACTTTCCCTTTGGGCACCAACTCCTTAAAGATGTCTCTGTGCTAAGGAATTAAGCACCAGTCTATTACCTTTACTGACTAGATTATTACTTTTACAGGGACTTGGTATCCAATGGAGATATGTCTCTATAGGTTCAAAAGAGACCTCTAGGCAGCTTATCCACATATCTCTGTCCTAAAGGCATCATAGCCGTTGCCAGCTTACTTCCCCTCACTTTACATTAATTTGTGAAATTTAATAAGCTAGCCAAACAAGTCCACGGACTATGAAACTTTGAAAGAGTGAGCATGGAATGGCTTAGACAATGCTTCTGAAAAATGAGTTAAGAGGAAGTCACTGGTGATTATGTGATTTTAATTATTTTGTATGGTTTTTATAATATGTGCTAAATGTTTTTAATTGTATTTTATGACTGTTGTGGCATCTAATTGCTGCCAATTTGTAAGAAATCTCAGTCACCTTCGGGCTGAGAAAGGCGGGATAGAAATACCATAAATAAATAAATAAATAAATAAATAAATAAATAAATAAATAAAGAAAGATCATGGCTAATAACTTTTGGAAAGCCAGTTTACAGATTTGCAGGTGACACAAGGCCTGACTCACTGGGCACATCTTCACTCTAGAATGAATGCAGTTTGATACCACTTTAACCACAATGGCTCAATGTTATCAAAGGAGTTATAGTTAGATGAGATACCAACACCCTTTGCCAGAGAAGGATACATACCTTGTAACACTACAATCCTTTGACTCCATGACCATTAAAGTGGTGCCAAACTGCAGTGAGTTGATCACTGGCTGGATCTAGACCGGGGGTGCTCAGAAAGTCGATCGCGATCGACTGGTCGATCCTGGGACCGAGGGAGGTCGATCCCAGCTGGATGGGGCGTTCTGAGGGGGCGGAGCCAAGCCCCGCCAAGCCCTGCCCCCTCCGCCGGCTTCAGCATTTCCCCAGCTTCTCCAGGGTAGAAGAGGATAATGCCAAGCCAGCAGTGGCTATCTATGCCACCACTGGCTTGGCATTACCCTCCTCTACCCTGGAGAAGCTGTGGAAATGCTGAAACCAGAGGGGGAGGGGTGGAGCCAAGCCCCGCCAAGGCACACCCCCTTCCCCTGGCTCCGCCTTGCTTCTCTCTTGGTAGATCTTGCTGACTTGGTTTTAGTATAAGTAGCTCTCATGCTGAAAAAGTGTGGGCACCCCTGATCTAGACCCATGTGTGTAAGCAAATAAAGTTTTTTTCTCCAAGTTATGGTTGCTGCCTCTATCTTTAGTATTGTAAGCAGAGCATATCTCACACACCTAAACAAGAAACTATTCCCCAAGTGATATCTTATAGGGATGGACAGAGGCAGTCTTACCTATAGACAAAGTGAGGGAGGTAATTTGGAGTATCACAAAAATGCAGCAAATTGTAATTTATCATTATTTTATTTCTAACTAGAGATGTATATGAGGGAATTACAGCCTCAGATGCCATAAAGGCTAGGGCAGAACTGAGAGCTAGGCATTTTATCTTGTAGCAGTGTGTATGTGTTTCATTTCCAGTAGCATAAAATGTTCTCATCTAGCTTTGTACAATGTGCTTGCATCAATTTGGTTAGCTGTATACAATTTCTCTTTCTACAGGCAGCATTTTTTTTATTTACAGTATTTATATTCTGCCCTTCTCACCCTGCAGGAGACTCAGGGTGGATTACAATGCACATATATGCATGGCAAACATTCAATGGCATTTAGACATACAACATATATAGACAGACACAGAGGCAATTTAACATTCCAGCTTTCCCGGCTTCATGAGGGCATGCTCAATCCCGGCCACAGGGGGAGCTGCCACTTCACCATCCACTTGTGACACCGAGTCCTTGATGGAGTACTTCCTCATTCTTACACACATTGCTGGAACGTCTTATGGTGTCGTAAGTTAGTTAATTAGCCTCCTCGCATAAAGCGGTACCTAAATTCCTACTTGACAGATACAACTGTGTTTCAAGCTGCATAGGTTGACAGCAAGCTACACTATTAATGGTCGGGAGCTTACATTGACCCAGGCTGGATTCAAACTCATAACCACTCAGTCAGTAGTGATTTAATGCAGCTGGTTATTAACTAGCAGTGCCACAGCTCAATCCTTACTGTAGCTTACCCTTGATTCAAATTCTCATCAGGTATAGAAGTGTGTGACTGTGGCGTATGTGTTTTTAGCTAAAGCATGGCAACTGACGCATAGCCCTAAAGTCTATCAGTGTGTGTGTCAGGGGATTGTGAGAAAGTATGCCTATGCATGAAATTACAGCTCCGAAACTGTGTTGGAATGAACAATCAAATGCTATTCAATCTTTTCAGGAAAGCTTGAGTCACTTTATTAACTCTTGGAATGGGCAAAAGAGACCTTTTGGCTTTGTCCCAAAAGCTATCTTGAACATGAATGGATTGCAATGGCATGATTGTTGGTGGGAGTATGCAGTGACAGAAACCAATGAATTAAAACAAATTTAATTATGAATTAAGTTGGAAGTTTGCCAAAAAGGCACAGCTTAATTAAACTAATGGTTGACTGAAATGGGAATTTCAGCAGTAATATTTCAACAGAATTAAAATATAAGTTTTAACTTAATTAAATGAGTTGCAGTGCTAGTGCGCCAACAAATTTTTTATTACCTATTCGGTTCTTTATCCAAAGCATGGCTTGCTTGAATTTTAAACAAAATGATTTTTTTCAAATCCCTGAAGGTGGGAGAATAACAAAGTTTAGGTCATAGGTGGTAAGAAATATTGGAAGAGTGTGTCTTATTTATAGTCATATGCTTGTATTCAACCTAGATGACCCAACAGAAGTGCCCCATTTGTCCAATGAAACTGAATGTTGATTCTCTTAAGTTAAGAATCTGAACCTTGGAACTGGTTGGAATACATGTGGAAATAGGACATTTAAAAAAGGAGGGCAAGCAGGTAAGATTTGTGTAACCAGTGTGTTTATTTTCTTAATTAAAAAAGGGCAGAAGTAGAAGTATGGCATTTTCCATTATATTTTTAGTTAAATGCAGTAGACTAGTTAGGAGACCCCAATGGCACAATGGGTTAAATCCTTGTGCCAGCAGTACTGCTGACTGAAAGGTTGGCGGTTCGAATCCAAGGATTGAGATGAGCTCCCGTCTGTCAGCTCCAGCTTCTCATGTGGGGACATGAGAGAAGCCTCCTACAGAATGGTAAAACATCCGGGTGTCCCCTGGGCAACGTCCTTGCAGAAAGCCAATTCTCTCACACCTGAAGCAACTTGCAGTTTCTCAAGTCGCTTCTGACACGAAAGAAGTAGACCAGTTTACTCAGTGTTTTTGTGTATGCCATGATCTGGCAAATGCTTATCGCTGCTCGTTTCCCCCACCCATCCCCACCCAGTTATGATAATTGTACAACTTCTTTCTTGATTTAAACTGAATGCTAGCAGAAACCCAGGCTTGGTGACTTGGTGTGTGTGCATTAAGAAAGACACTTGTGAGCCCTTGAGGCAATATAAACTTATCTCCAAAAGGCAACAGTAAATAGCTTTTAAATAAGCGCATTCTGTGTATCAATCATGTATTTGGGAGCCTGAATACTAACCTGAACCAAGTCAGGGGTGAGGCGTTTTGCTTTCAGCCATTTCTGAAACCTCTCTGTCTTCCACAAGGCTCTCTCAATGCTGCAGCTCTTAGTGTGGATCAGGGAAGTACAAATTCTCTTGTCAGATTGGTCATGCTGATATTTTGTGGTTAATCTGGAGATCTCAACTGGCCGCCAACTTTTGGAATCATCAGAATAGTTCCCAGAGTAGCAGGAGAGGTAGTTGGGAGGGAGTTTTAAATTGGAAGAAAGCCAGCTGTCAAACCTGTCATCAAATGAAAGCATACGACTCTCTTAGTCCATCTGTCTATCCATTCATCACTTTATTTATATTCACCTTTCTCCCAGAGTCGGACTCTGGCCAACTAAAAAAAGACAGAAAATTGCAATAAAAACACATACCATAGAAACATATAAAATGAGATCAAAACAGTGTTAAATCACAACAGAATTTGAAACATTTACTTTAAAATAAGGATTTAAACAGCTTCGCACTATAAATTAATCTCTTATTATATCAATTTTGGAGCCCCAGTGATGTAGTGGGTTTAAATTGCTGAGCTGCTGAACTTGTTGACCGAAAGGCCTCAGGTTCGAATCCGGGGAGCGGCACGAGTTGCCGCTATCAGCCTCAGTTTCTGCCAATCTAGCAGTTCGAAAACATGCAAATGTGAGTAGATCAATAGGTACTGCTCTGGCAGGAAGGTAACGGCACTCCATGCAGTCATACCGGCCACATGACCTAAGAGGTGTCTATGGATAACGATGGCTCTTTGGCTTAGAAATGGAGTTGAGCACCAACTCCTAGAGTTGGACACGACTGGACTTAAAGTCAAGGGAAAACCTTTACCTACCTTTACCTATATCAATTTCTGAAAAAGAAAGGTCTAAACTCACCACCCAAAAGACAAAAAAGGGGCCATCCTAGCTTTCTTAGGGCCTTTCTACACAGTACTATATCCCAGAATATCAAGGCAGAAAATCCCACAATATCTGCTTTGAACTGAGTTATTTCAGTCCACACTGCCATATATTCCAGTTCAAATGAGATAATGTGGTATTTTATTCAGCTGGAAGGGCCCCCAAAGTGGGAATTCCAAATTATGGAAGAAGCCATAGAGAAAACCTTCTTTCATGTTCACATTAACCATAACTGTGAAGGCAGATGGATAAAGAAAAAAATATTTACAACACTAATTTTGCCAAATTCTCAAAGCTTCTGAACTGATAAGATGGCTAAACATGCTAATTTTTGTTTGTTTGTTTAGTTGACTTGAAGATTATAGGCAATATAGACAGTAAATCCTATACCCCTCACTTTTTGTTTTTACTGTATACACTATTGTCCATGGAAGGAGATAAAAAGGCAGCATCAATAGAAGCAACGCGTCTGAAAAACTCTGCGTCAATAATTATAAAGCCAATACATCTGTAGTGGTTATTCTCTGATGTAGGCAATCCATAGAAAAAAGAGTATATGAGAAAAAAATTGGACACAAGAAAGAAAAGGGTCCCTAGGCAATTGGAAAGTTCACTTCTTTTCTCTCTCTATTTCTAGACAATTGAAAACAGCCACTAACCTAATTGATATATATTGTTTGTGGCTACTGACGGGTTGGTGTGATTCACCATGTCGGTCAGGCACTTTGGTTTTGCAAATTTTTTTTGTCCAATTTGGAAACTTCTTTCTCTTACCTTGTTATTATTTAGGTAACCAGTCCTATTTAATTATGTTCCCCTACACTCACCCTAAAAATATTTTTAATGCTTTTTAAAAGTCAAAGATTTTAATTGTGGGGTTTTTTTTTTTTCATGTCAGAATCTACAAGAAACTGCAAGTCGCTTCTGATGTGAGAGAATTGGCCATCTGCAAGGATGTTGCCCAGGAGACACCTGGATGTTTTACTATTCTGTGGAGGCTTCTCTCATGTCCCCGCATGGGAAGCTGGAGCTGACAGACGGGAGCTCAACCTGTCTTGTAGATTTAAACTGCCGACCTACAAGTCAGCAGTTCAGCCGGCATAAGGGTTTAACCCATTGCGCCACCACAGCTTCTCCTAGTGAATCTGTGGCATTTTATCTTTAGGTAAAGCCAAAATACCAAGGTGAAACTGTCCATATCAGACATTTTCAGTGACTACTGTTCAAAGTGTGCACGTATAACATCATTGGCTTTGAAATGATTTTACAGTAGGTCACATACTTTCATGGGAGTTAAGGTTACGGCAGCCCCAGTGAAAGTGGAAAAATTGCAAATAAAAAATTCTACTATTTTATATCTTGGTGAACACTAGTGTAGGAATCCCTAGGTTCTCCAGAACAACTCTATGGTCAAAATCCATTGGACAATGACCATATTCATGCTGGCAAACCTAGAAATTCCTAGAGAAAATGTGAATAATTGCATCTGCAAAAGTTAAACTTGCAAATGTGGAGGGCCAACTATAAAAGAAATATTTTTAAAATGGTCTTAATCCATAGTTATAGACACCCAGTCTCAATTTCAAACCTGATTTAAAAACTCACATCCCTTTGGAGACAACCTTTAATACATTCTAAGTAGAATCCCTCCAGAATATGCCTAGCTGAGACAATCTTGGTAATGACTTTATTTTAGATTGCATTTTTTACATTCAGAAAAAGAGAGAAAAGAATAATGTTTAACTCTTTATGCCAGTGCTTCCCAACCTTTTTGATCAACCTTAGTACCAAAAGGATTATGAATCAGGTTTTAGTCAACTTTGGTTTGGTTATTTGAGGTGCTGATTCAGAAAATTGCATTGGATAGACCACATCAGCTCTAGTTTCTGATACAGAACATCTGCCATCCAGTAGTCACCATCTGCTCGCCCCATATTTAATAATCTAGAGCTGATGTGGTAGTAATCTTTCATGGATGGTCAACCTCTCCCCTCCCCACACCCCCATTGCCTCAGCACTATATGAGGGTTTTGTGAGACCAGTCACTCGTTTTGCTGTGTGGTTTCAGACCATATTTTCATTCTTGCGGACCACTAGTGGTCCATGGGCCACAGGTTGGGAACCACTGCTTTATGCAAAGTCAAGACTATTGGATTGTCATGCCTGTAAATAGCTACAATGGCAATATGAAATACAATGCATATTGGATAACTTCATAGCCATTGGCCACAGTGGTTGGTGGGATTTTAGCAGTGGTGGTCCAAAAGAAAAAGTAACTTTATTTTAAAATTATATAATCCCAAAATAACATCACAATACTTACAAAAATGTGTACTTCTGCATTGCAGTTTCTAATAATGATTGATAAGAGTCCTTGACAGAAAGCTTGCATTTATTTACTCTCTTATTAGCACACCGCTGACAGTAAGTAGCTGGAAACTGAACATTAATTAGGCAGTCAGCTGGCTTTTTAATGGACCCCCCACTGCTCTGCCTTTGACAGCCATCTGACATAGACAAATTTAGTGGTGCTTTACTTTATGTAGTGTTATTCTCGTAGGAAGAGCTTCACCCATGAAGTGCAGACATATCACACTACTCTTGGAATGAGTAGGAACACTAGAAAAATATTAATGGCAGCTTCAGAATTGCAAACATGTAACCACATAATCTAAAGATTCAGGAAGTCTTGAGAGTTTTTGACCCTTGAACATCTCTCTTTTATAGGAATTTAGGAAGCTTCCCAATACTGAGGGCCCTTCCAGACAGGTCCTATATCCCAGGATCTGATCCCAGGTTTTCTGCTTTAAACTGGATTATATGCATCCACACTGCCAGATAATCTGAGATAAACAGAAAACCTGTGATCAGATCCTGGGATATAGGGCCTGTTTGGAATAGCCATGAGTTGGTCCACCTAGTGGCACTGTCTTGCACTGGCTCTCTAGAGTTTCACATAAGATTCATAGTCCTATGTGAAGATGCAAGAGAGTTGAGCCTAGGACCTTCAGCATGCAAAACATATGCTCTATCATTGTGTTATGGCCTCTTTACATGGTTTTAGTTTCACACTTAGTTCCTTTGAGTATCATATTTGCCAATGACCTTAGAGAACCTGTAAGGTTCCATTTAAATCATACCCAGCCATGAAAACACTAGATTCAGTTTAGACACATGAGATCAGAATTGGCTGTCTAGAGAATGTTTAAGCACTTCTAGCTAGGCTCATGCAATTCAGCCAAAAGACATGCTGTTTCAGGGTCCATTTTCAGCTAACCCCTCATTCTGTTTACCAGGAAGATACTTGAATTGGGAGGAGTGTTGCAGTTTTTATTCGGCAAAGATTCGGCCCATTGGCTACAATGGGACACTTTAAGGACTCAATCCTCAGTCGTTTTAAGGCCTGCTACCTGCATGAAACACACCCCAGTTTTAGACCTCATTTACAACTGCAGGCCTGCCAAGTTTCATAACAATTCACCAATCTACTGATTTTTGATAATTATTTTAAGTTTTTACCATAACATTTTTTTTTAAATGAGACAACCCACAAGAGAGGGTTCTGGGAATTATAGTCATTAGGCATGCGAAAAAAGTTATGAAAATTGAAAGAAATCGGAAGGGATTCGTATGTATGGGACTTTCAAGTTTATACGCATCGCTGCCGCAATCCCGGAAGTGGACTTTCTTTTTCACACTCCCTGGGCCCAAATTTTTGTTAGATTTGTAAATATTTCGGAAGGCCCCCTATTATCCCTCCAAAATAGCTTCCCAGACATTACTCACAGTCAGATGGGGCCTTTCCATGCTCGAGGCCTACTTTAACTGAAAGGCCTTTCCTCCAGGAAGTGAAAAAGGAGCCGGACCATAGAGAGATCCAGAGCGGGAGTCCTAGAGTGGCTGGAGGACTCAGGAAAAAAGCGGTTTAAACTGCAGGGAAAGGAGCCTAGATAGGAGGACAGGCGAGAAGGACATGAGGAAGGCTGAAACAATGGCAGAAGGGGTTGAAAACAGCCCGGGGAGGAGCAGGAAAAGTGCAGAATCAAGGAAAAGCCATAGAGTTCAAACCTCCTAGAGAGCTATGGGAAACTGAATGGGGTAAAGCTGCAGTGAGAAGAGCTCTGGAGAAGGTAGGCAACTATTTTATAATTAATAATAAATATATTAATAATATTTACTCCTTCTAATTTCCTGGAAGGAGGGCCCTGGGCATTTAATTCTAATAATAATAATAAATATATTAATAATTTTTACTTCTTCTAATTTTTTGGAAGAAGGGCCCTGGCATTTAATTCTAATAATAATAATATATTAATAATATTTACTCCTTCTAATTTCCTGGAAGAAGGGCCCTGGGCATTTAATTCTAATAATAATAATATTATATTAATAATATTTACTCCTTCTAATTTCCTGGAAGGAGGTCCCTGGGCATTTAATTCTAATAATAATAACAATAAATATATTAATAATATTTACTCCTTCTAATTTCCTGGAAGAAGGGCCCTGGGCATTTAATTCTAATAATAATAATATTAATAATATTTACTCCTTCTAATTTCCTGGAAGAAGGGCCCTGGGCATTTAATTCTAATAAATGCTCTGGAGAAGCAAGCCTTGACCAGAGGTGGGCAACTATTTTATTTAATAATAATAATAATAATATATTGAAGGAGACTCATTGAGTTACAGAAGAAACGTCAGGAGAAAATGCTACCCAGGCATAGGCATAGAGAAGAAGGCAGAGTTAGCAATAATCTGCCCAGAGACAGCAGAACAGAGAAGGGAGTCAAACTGAGCATGTGCAGGAATGCAAAGAGATAAAGAAACACTGTATCTCCAACAATGAACAGTCCGTGTTACATTATGATAGGCTGCAATTCTAGCTGCGACATAACTTTTAACCAATAATAAGATTTTGGGCAACCATAAGTTGAACCCTGATGCTTGTATAAATATGTGCCTTACAAGAGGGGAGGGGCCGCCCCCTTGAAGCACCATGTTGTGCTGAGGGACGGACTCACAGCTGTGAAAACAAAGTAAACTGAGCTTTCTGAGAAATCCTGTTGTCTGTCTTCCCTTCTACTGCGTCTGCACGAGCAGCCTGCCTTGTGGGAGTATGGTTATCTGCTACAGTATTAGTGCATGATATGTCCCTGCAAAGAAACCCTGGCTTTTTATAATAATAATAATAATAATAATAATATATTAATGCATTATATCTCCCTGCAAGGAAACGAAGGGAAATGTTGCCCCTTGATTTGCCTGTGCTTAAAGCAGTGTCAGTCCTGTTTCCCTGCTTTGCCTACTTTAGAACTAATTAAGAATTTCGTTACTAATCATGTTACATTTTAGAACTTTCTGGAAATTTTTTTGTAAGTCTTTCTATTACTAATAAAAAAAATCCCCCCCCCATTTGATTTTAGAATCACGGTTTTTTGGTTCTAAACCATGCCTGATAGTCATTAGTTGTGTCCATTCTCAGTCAATTAGAATATGGATACAACCAGGGTTTTTATTGGCTGAGAAACACACAGAAAAAAACTTCAGCTCCCATCATGCTCCGAGAGGAACTCAGAGACTTTTCAATGCCCGCCCCATGCATGTGCTGCTGGGAAAGTGAGTTCCCAGCAAGGCCTGCTCTGGAGGAGGAATTTTCCCGCTGCCAGAAGAGAGAAAAGACTCTGCAGGATCTTCTCCAGGAGTCCCATGCAGACCTCTGCCTCAGGTATAATGCAGACTTAACTTCATCCTCTCCAGTAGCTGATAAATCCAGCTCTCTTGATAAGTTTTGCCCAGTTTTTCTGTTCCCTCTTCCCCATTCTGTTTTTGGGGGATTACATGAAACGGACCACCAAATATTATGAATCACTTTAGGTCAAACTGGCCTGGGGCCAAGCCTACTTCTAGTCACACAACTGTCAGATTTGCCTGCATACTGAGAAGGCAAGGAACCACAGGGTGCATGTCCCCAGGTGGAGCCCATATCTTCTATCTCTTGGTGTTACCATCAAGTGGGAATCATTGTGTGGCTAGTAGGCCATCAAATGTTTGGATCAATTGCTCAGTGTTATACCAAGAGTCCTCAGCTATGATGCTGGGACTGCAATGTGTTTGTATGCCTTCCTATCTTTCCCTTTACAACCAGTTTCCCTGCTAGGACAGCAAACATTGAACCTTTTTTGGCCTCAATACAACATCTTAAAAATGGAAATTCCTAAGATGTAAGTAATAGGGATCCTGTGGGGACAATTCTTATAAGTAGTTTGTGTGTAACCGGTTCATAATTGCAGATGTCTGCTACAGCCTCTTTCAACTACAGCTTCCTATCATTTAGCGTTCATTACAAACAACAACACATATAAACTAAAAATGGATAATTTCTTCTCGAACCCTTTAAGGCAAAGTGAAAAGTTTATGGGAACATGATTTTATCTGTATGTAATTGCACACCAGGTAGCATTTTTAACCAGTTCACCAACTACTTGACATGCTGCCAAGGGTGGTGCCAGAAAAATCACCCACTCTTATATCATGTTCTTTCATCTGAGGCTTTAAAGCACATCACATAGACCACTTAACTACATTACTCAGCAGGATGAGCAATTGAGTGATCCCATTTTGCTAATGAGAGTTAATTCAGACTAAGATAAGAAAAAATAGGACATGAAACTACTCGTATATGAGAGCGGGATTGAATAACTGAGCCGACATGTACTGGTTACAACTAATGCTAAGTTTCATTCAAATGCATACATCATACATTGTAACATGTTCTGAATGGGTAAAGCCTGTTTTGAAATGACTAAAACAGATCTTTGCTGATGGATCTCATAGTGCAATGGGGTTTTTTTGTTGGGGGGGGGGGGGGGTTTGATGTGATCCTACTCAACAGTCCCCATCTCTGCGAACCATGCAGTAACAGTTTGTTTAGGTTAGTCTTCCATCCAGCGATTCTGTAGGAAAGGAGAGGATTGAGCAGAGCAAGGCTGCAGGTGATACTGAACATCATGAAGCATATTCCAGATGAGCCTTTCCCTAAACTGGGTAGTATGTAGGGTGGAAATGTAGGGAGTTATAGTCCATCCATGGCACTTCAGTGACATATTCTTTACTTAGCCCTCTTTCTTATGCAATGTTCAGCGTTATGGATTACAAAAGTGTGTTTTTCAAACTGTCTTTATAGGAAGGAAGCGAATGATGTAGCTCCCCAGATGTACTAGGACTGAAACCATCAGAAATTCTAACCAGCATGGCCTATGGTAAATAATGTTGGGTGATAAAGCCCAGCATGTATTTTAATTTTAACTGTTGTTTACTATGTATTGTGTGGCCTCGAATTGTTGCCGTCTGTTAGGCCGCACTGAGTCCCCCCCTTGGGGGTTGAGAAGTAGCGGGGTATAAACACTGGAAATAAATAAAAAATAAATAAGCAACATCTGGCAGGCTGCATGTTCTTCACACACACACCCTTTAAAGACAATCCTTTGTACATTCATTGATAAGAAAAAAAGATAACCAATGAAATAACTAGCAAATTGCCAGACTTAATGACACTCCAATCTTTGCTTGCTAAGTTTCTGAGAAATCTCAGGGTTTATTCGAAAGAAAAATGTTCCTCCAGGGAGATAGAGCGGAATAATAATAATAATAATAATAATGGGCACACCTTTTTATATACATTATTGAGATTTTAATTATCCCCTTAGCACAGGGCTGTCCAACTGGCGGCCCTGGGGCCGGATCCGGCCCCCCAGCCAGTTGGGCACGGCCCCAGCTATGCCCCCAGCCGCCATTTTTAAATTTTTTTAAAAAATTCTAATTTTTTATTTAAAAAATGGCGGCCGGGGGGGAGGGGGAGGCGGGGCAGGGAGAAGAGAGCTAGCTCCTCCTCCCTGCACCGCCCCCTTCGTCCCTCTCTCCACGCTGAAAAGGAGGAGTAGGCGGCGCCAAGGGCAGCGCGTCCTGCCCGGCCGGTGACGCGCTGCCCTTGGCGCCGCCTTCTGCCCTTTTTCGATGGCTCCCCCGCTCTAGGAAGGGCGGGGGGGGGCGCTGAAAAGGAGGAGTAGGCAGCGCCAAGGGCAGCGCGTCATGCCAGGCCTGTGACGCGCTGCCCGGAGAATGACAGCTTTAGGAGAGGGCGGGGCCTGGGCTGGGGCGGGCCTGGCGGCGGGGCCTGGGCTGGGGGTGGGGCCGAGCACCCCCGAGGTCATCAGTGACCTCTATTCCGGCCCTGGACCCGGTAGAAGTTGGACAGCCCTGCCTTAGCACAAACACTACAAGCAATATTTCTTCTTCCTGAACCAAATATTTCCATGCTTCTGTCTCTAACAGTGTTCCCATTTGATAGTCAGTTTGGTCTGTGAAACAGCTTTGGGAGGGTCTGCTGGGTTTAGGTTCAGCACATGCCTGAGGTCTAATTACCATATTTAGTTTGCGGAAGCGGTTTTCAAATAACATTGATTGAGTTTTTCTCCACTCCTCTATATATTTCCCTTTAGGCGATCTTGCAGAACCAAGGCACGTTTAGCATCTGTTGATGCCATAAGTTGTTCCATGTTTAAGAGGCCCCACTGTTGTTATGTGCCTTCAAGTCATCTCTCTCTTATTTTCTTGGCAAGATTGATTCAGAGGAGGTTTGCCATTTCTTTCTTCAGTAGCAGAGAGTTTGACTTGTTTAGGGGACCTGCAATCTCCTCCCAACCCAATATACTAGGCACTGATACTATATTTGTCCCCAGTGGCTATTGTTTCTTTCTTTCCTGGAATCTTGCTGAAGATCAGCACCAGTCTATGGACCACCACTTTGAATAAAACTGCTATAAAGAAACAGTTCACTGTCTCTTTAGTATGTACAATAGAGTCTCTCTTATCCAACATAAACGGGCCAGCAGAACATTGGATAAGGGAAAATGTTGGATAATAAGGAGGGATTAAAAGAAAAGCCTATTAAATATCAAATTACCGGATGATTTTACAAATTAAGCCCCAAAACATTATGTTTGACCACAAATCGACAGAAAAAGTAGTTCATTACACTGTAACGTTATGTAGTAATTACTGTATTTACGAATTCAGCACCAAAACATTGCAAGGTATTGAAACAGCTGTGGATCCAGGTGGGAGGCAGAGTGCGTTGGATAATACAGAACGTTGGATGAGTGAAGGTTGGATAAATGAGACTCCACTGGATTGTAAATGCAAGGAAAGGACAGTGACTTCGTTATTATGACACATAGCGAGCTGTCATCATGATAGGTAATGCAGTTTTTTAAATATAAAAAGCAAAAATGATTCTTAGAGGGTTTTTTTATAACTTTAGTGTAGTACATTTGCTACAGAAGTAGAGACTCTGTCTGGTGAGCAGAAATAATAGCGTAGGCAATGATCTAACTACAGTGTAATATTACAACAATACACCCCTTCAGAGTGTTACTAGTTCTTTAAAAATATATCTGGGTCTTTAAGTCATACTGGAAGAGAATGAACATGTCTCTTGTGCCAGTTATCTTCTGTAATACCTTTTATCTTTGTCATCTCTACATCGAGAGCTTGAAATGGAAGAAAATCATTGTGATAATGATAATGGCTCACACACATATTTTATACTGTTGAAAGAGAATGTGTGCTTGACGATTTTCCTGATATTCTTTACAAAATCTAATGGGAAAAGACCGTCTATGTTTGAATCAAACACATGGGTGTCTGTGTAGGTCTAGATCTAGATATAAGCAAGCACACACCACACTGGCAAAATAGAGAGCTCATTAGTGCTGGGTTTCACATTTCAAGTCCAGATCACAGCTTGGAAAGTTATTTTTGGATGACATCTCCCAGAACCCTGAATTAGTATGGTCATTCTACATGGGTGTCTGAAAGAATATACCCTCCTTCTGCTGCTCCTTGTCTCTCTTTGGACTTAAAACCTTCAGCTATGGTCTGCTTTTCCACACACACTCAGACAAATGTTCAGAATCTAGCTTGATCGTTTTATGTAACAGAGTCCCTCCCAAATCCTCATTGTCTAATGACCTCAGCAAGCCAATTCGGGACTTTAAATAACCTTATGATTTGAGAAGGTACTGTAATTGGTACTATTTTATTCAATAGTTGTGTTTCAGATCGAAATCACTGTTCTTGTTGTTTTTGTTTTTGCTGCTGTTAATGATGATTTTGTTTAGCTTCTTTCATGCTATAAAACAGTGCTCAACATTCTTTAAAAACTGATGAAAACTGCTAGTCTTATCACACAATTAAAACAAGGATGGAAGGCTATACAAAAGGGAACATTCTTGGTTGTACACCAGAAGTTCAGTAGAAATGGAGCCAGACTGGGAGGCAGTTCCACAACTGAGGGCCCTTCCACACAGCCCTATATCCCAGAATATCAAGGCAGAAAATCCCACAATATCTGATTTGAACTGGATTATCTGAGTCCACACTCAAATTATGTGGGTTTTTCTGCCTTGATATTCTGGGATATAGGGCTGTGTGGAAGGGCCCTGAGATGTTATTGCAGAAGAAAGCTCTGCCTCATTTACATACCAAGCTAGCTTCTTAGGCTGCATTTACACTGTAAAATTAATGGAATTATTTGACCCCACTTTAGAAGCCCCTCATGGCACAATGGGTTAAACCCTTGTGCCGGCAAGACTGAAGACTGACAGGTTGCACGTTCAAATCTGGGGAGAGAATTGGATGAGCTTCCTCTGTCAGTTCCAGCTCCACATGTGGGGACATAAGAGAAGTCTCCCACAGGATGGTAAAACATCCGGGCACCCCCTGGACAACATCCTTGCAGATGACCAATTCTCTCACACCAGAAGTGACTTGCAGTTTCTCAAGTCGCTCCTGACATGGAAAAAAACCCCTGCCATGGCTCAATATGATGGAATCATAGTACTGGACCATGGGAGCTGTAGTTTTGCAAGGTCTTGATGAGTGCAAGTATCTCATCAAACTACAACTCCCATGATTCCATAGCTTTGAGCCATGGCAGTTAAAGTGGTGTCAAATTGCATTAATTCTACAATGTAGAAGCAGCCTTAGAATAGTGAAACACCCAACAGGTAGATTCATGCCAAAGGGCATAATTTTTCAGATATGCTATTTCCAAGTTACTGAGGACTTGATAGGTCAAAACCAGTACCTTGAATTTAGCTCTGAAACAAGCTGGAAGTTTGTGCAGTTTGTAGTTATCCGTTTCAGGCAGTTTTTAAGTGCTGACCATACAATAGTGCAGTAGCACTTGATATTACTTGTTACTTCCAAAGGCTTTTCAAGGGTAGTCCTACACAGAAAATATTGCAATCATTTAAGGAAGAGGAAATTAAGCCATATATTGCTGTGTCCAAATCTACAGTCTATAGAAAGAAATAACACTTAGTGTTTGGAAAAGAATCTAGAAGATCAGAACTAATCTGCTTCAAGATCCCACAAGACTAAGAAATGTTAATTAAGTATTGCTACAAATATATGAATAGATTTCACTGATGTCATTGATAGAGAGTTGAAGTGTGCACCTGGTGCTTAGGTTAAAATGGTTGGGATTCAAAATAGACCTAAAAATGAAATTCATTCTGTCCTGGATCTTGTTTTTTTTAGCATCGTTTCTGAACTCATTAACCAATGTGCTTGAAATTCAATGTACACAAGCCAAATTATATCTATGTACACAAAATGTGTTAGTTTTTGATGTGTCACAATACTTTGTTGTTTGTGCTGTCACAGACCACTGGAAATTTTAATAGCTTCTACAAATAATATAGCCATTGAAAATAGTATTGGTACAAAGCTGTCCTAGACAAGTTGGTCATTTGACATAGATATACATTCTGGGGATTTACATTGATAACTATAATATGATCTTGGTTACTAACAAACTGATACTCCATCTGATGACAAATTACTTGTTTGAGTTCCTTTGCTGTTCCCACCCCATTCACGAGCAATTGGAAATATTATTAATAGTTTAGACTCACATTTCCCCTTCTCCCCAAGTCATAGATGGCATGGAGAGATTCTGACCTTATTTCTTCTTTAAAGAATTTCTTGCAAATTGATGTCCCAATGCAGGCATTGCATTTATCAAGTCCCAAAAAAGTCCGGCCGAAACTGTAGCTGGGCCTGACGCGGGGCGCTGAAGATGGAGAGGCTGCTTCTCCCAAGAAAGGACAGCAGCTCAGACTCCAACCTAGAAGAGAGAACAGCAGCTGGGGGGAAAGGTGATGCAGGCAGGACCCCATCTCCGACATCTGATGGCAGCATAAATCTCAGTTTCTGATACTCAATGGCCTTTATACAACAGGGGAACGTTGGCCCATGAGACCTAGAGCTTTTTTAATCTTACCAGCTGGTTGGTGGCTTCAGAAGTTTGGTGGGAAGGAGCATGGATTGGGGTGGGCACAAGGAAATACATGAGGATGCAGATAACTTGTGTTGCTATAGCTACCTTTCCTCTCCCAGGAGCAGCTGCTGACCCACCCATCATCAAATGCAGAGCGCCACAAAAGCTTTGCTCATCACAATGCTGGTGGAGACAAACAGAGGATATCCTGTCCAAGGAGACCAAGGTATGCAAAACGAAATTCAACAGGAACTGCTTCAGATATGGGCAACAATTAGCATCTAGGCAAGTGAAGAAGGAAAAAGCCATCTGACGTTTTGTATCCTTTGTATGTTAAAATGTGGAGACCGGTGTAATACAAATGGTTTACAAGTCCCTTTCATACACATCTCTGCTCCTAACGAGTGGATTTTATGCATCTGTCAAGTTGCTGATGTTGTGTTTCTTCAAGTCATTTCCGACTTATGGTGACGGTCTGAACCAGAGTTTCTCAAACTGTGCTCCTCCAGATGTTTTGGAGTTCAGCTCCCACAATTCCTAACAACTAGTAAACTGGCTGGGATTTTTGGGAGCTGAAGTCCAAAACAGCTGGAGGAGCACATTTTGGAAAATCTTGGCCCAATTTCTTCAGAGGAAGTTTGCCTTTGCCTTCTTCTGAAGCCGAGTGAGTGTGACTTGTCCAAAGTCACCTGGTGGGTTTCCGTGGCTTAATTGAGATTCAAATCCTTTTCTCCAGAGTCCTTCAGTCTAATTCTCAAACCACTACATTACTCTAGCAAGTATCGTAATGTTTTTCTTCTGAACACTTATGTCTCGTAAAGGGTTGCAGGATCATATATAACCTGAGACAATGTAACTTACTTCAAAACAAATAGAATGAGGTGGTCTCCTGCTTCCTGTAAGTATAAGTGCAGGAAATTGCTGGAACAGCTGCCAGATTTTTCCTCCAAATACAAACAAAGACATAAAAAGAGAGGAAGTATATTTAAATAGAACAGTATAACAAATACACAAGACTTTTATCTTTAGAAGAAAACCTTAGGTCGCTATAGTGATTTGTTGTTTATGCCTTTTGGATAAACACTAAACTATGTAATAAAAATAAGATAATAATGGCCTTGGATGAAAATGGATGAGCAGCCACATTGTTAAGTCTTTAGCTCTTATCTAAAAAGATGTTAAAAGCTCCAGTAGCATCACATTTATTTGAAAATAAAGACTCTGGGTAACATTGAGGGTTTAAAAAGAAATGTTTAAAGCCAATTAAATATTGGCATCAATTGTGTCCATTTGGCTTCCATTTCAGCAAGATCCAATTCAGATCTCACTCTGATTTTTAAAGGAATACTCCAAGGGACTGAACCTTCTTGGGGAAGAGATTTCAGCCCTTTTAATAATCCTTTAAAGTATGGATTAAACTTTGATACAGATTCACTACACCAGTAAAAGGAAAGCCACCAAGCACCATGATTTGCATTGATAATCTGTGGGACAAATATCTGAATTCCACCATTTTCAAACTGTCCACAAATGAAGAGAAAGTCCTATGTCTTTAAGAAAAAGTAGACTTACATGTGGTTATTTTGGTGCGTAAAAGAATACATTTAAATATTTACACTTGTTTTTTGTGGTTTGTGTAATCTTTCAATACAGAGTTCCAAATTGGCCTTATAATCTCTATCTCTTCTCTATCTGTATACCTTTATAAAACGGAATGTTTGTGTGTATGCTTTCACAGGCCAGGGCGGATATGAGGCAGCCACTTTCACAGGCCAGGGCGGATATGTGGCAGTCACTTTCACAGGCCAGGGCGGATATGTGGCAGCCACTTTCACAGGCCAGGGCGGATATGTGGCAGCCACTTTCACAGGCCAGGGCGGATATGTGGCAGTCACTTTCACAGGCCAGGGCGGATATGTGGCAGCCACTTTCACAGGCCAGGGCGGATATGTGGCAGTCACTTTCACAGGCCAGGGCGGATATGTGGCAGCCACTTTCACAGGCCAGGGCGGATATGTGGCAGTCACTTTCACAGGCCAGGGCGGATATGTGGCAGCCACTTTCACAGGCCAGGGCGGATATGTGGCAGTCACTTTCACAGGCCAGGGCGGATATGAGGCAGCCACTTTCACAGGCCAGGGCGGATATGTGGCAGCCACTTTCACAGGCCAGGGCGACCAGCGCGGGTGATGGACCTGCACCAAACTTGGTACACATAACCCCTCTAACCCCCTTTACGCCCTGGCGCGGGTCGGGGGACATGACCCACGGATTATGGGATTTGTAGTACTTTCCAACACTTTGGTTCCCACAGACCACTGAGGCCACCAAAAAGGACCAATACAGACCACACTCAGCACACACAGCCCCCATGACCCACTCTACGTCCTGGTGCAGTTCGGAGGAGGGTGGACCACGGATGATGGGACTTGAAGTGCCTCTACTCACTTCCCAAGTCCGCTGCAACCCTCATCCAATCACTGATCGAGACCAAACTTGCCATACATAACCCCCATGACAGCCTTCACGTCCTGGTGAGGTTTGGGGGAGGACTGACAATGGATGATGGGATTTGTAGTACTTTTACACCCCTCTGTTCCCACAGATCACTGTGGCCCCCAACAAACACTGATAAAGACCACACTTGGCACACAGAGCCCCAGTGACCCAGTTCACATCCTACTGAAGTTTTGAGGGGGACAGAACATGGATGATGGGACTGGCAGTACCTTCCCTCACTTCCCAAGACTGCTACAAACCTAATCCTATGATTGATCAACACCAAACTTGCCACACAGAGCCCTCATGACCCACTCTACATTCTGGTGCACTTGGAGGAGGGTGGAGCATGGATGATGGGACTTGAAGTACCTCTACTCACTTCCCAAGTCTGCTGCGACCCTCATCCAATTACCGATTGAGATCAAACTTGGCACACATAACCCCCATGACTGCCTTCACGTCCTGGTGAGGTTCGGGGGAGGATTGACAATGGATGATGGAATTTGTAGTATTTTCACACCCCTCTGTTCCCACAGACCACTGTGGCCCCCAAAAAACACAGAGAAAGTCCACACTTGGCACACAGAGCCCCAGTGACCCACTCTACATCCTACTGAAGTTTGGAGGGGGACAGAACATGGATGATGGGACTTGCAGTACCTTCCCTCACTTCCCAATCCTGCTACAAACCTAATC
The DNA here is from genome assembly GCA_030556195.1 of Anolis apletophallus. Lineage (NCBI taxonomy): Eukaryota > Metazoa > Chordata > Lepidosauria > Squamata > Anolidae > Anolis > Anolis apletophallus. The sequence goes on along the minus strand of JARBWK010000004.1, from coordinate 51,633,163 downwards.
CAATGACTGATCAACACCAAATCTGGCACACAGAGCCCTCATGACCCACTCTACAGCCTGCCAAAAAACAATGCATCCCTCATCCATTCACCAATACAGACCAAACTTAGCACACAGAGCCCCCATGACCCAATCTACATCCTACTACACTTGGGGGGACGGGACAGATGATGGGACTTGCACTACCTTCAGTAATTTCATGATACCACTACAACTCCCAATAATGATGGATCAAGACCAAACTTGGCACACAGAGCCCCCATGACCCACTCTACATCCTGCTTCTCAAATATCCCGGGCAGGGCCGGGTCCCCAAGCTAGTATATAATAAAGCGGAATGTTTGTTTGTATGTGGGCGGGTGTGTATGTGGGTTTGTATGTATGTGCCAGCGTTCTGATTGGCTGCCACTTTCACAGGCCACAGCGACCAGCGCGGGTGAGGGACCTGCACAAAACTTGGGACACATAACCCCCCTGACCCCCTTTACGTCCTGGTGCCGTTTGGGGGAGATGGACCACGGATTATGGGATTTGTAGTACATTCAAACAATTTGGTTCCCACATACCACTGCGGCCACCTAAAAGGACCAAAACAGACTACACTTGGCACACACATCCCCCATTACCCACTCTATGTCCTGGGGCACTTTGGAGGAGGGCGGACCATGGATTATGGGACTTGAAGTACCTCTACTCACTTCCCAAGCCCGCTGCAACCCTCATCCAATTACTGATCGAGACCACACTTGGCACACATAACCTCCATGACTGCCTTCACGTCCTGGTGAGGTTTGGGGGGGGGGGCTGCCCATGGACGATGGGATTTGTAGTACTTTCACACCCTCTACTACCACAGGCCACTATGGCCCCCAACAAACACCTATGAAAACCACTCTTGGCACACAGAGCCCCAGTGACCCACTCTACATCCTACTGCAGCTTACAGTGGGGCAGACCATGGATGATGGGACTTGAAGTACCTTCCCTCACTTTCCAAGACTGCTGAAAACCTAATCCAATGACTGATCAACACCAAACCTGCCACACAGGGCCCTCATGACCCACTCTACATTCTGCTGCAGTTTGGAGGAGGGCAGACCATGGATGATGGGACTTGCAGTACCTTTCCTCACTTTCCAAGACTGCTGCAAACCTAATCCAATGACTGATCAACACCAAACCTGGCACACAGGACCCTCATAACCCACTCTACATCCTGGTGCAGTTTGGAGGAGGGCAGACCATGGATGATGGGACTTGCAGTACCTTCTCTCACTTTTCAAGACTTCTGCAAACCTAATCCAATGACTGATCAACACCAAACTTGCCACACAGGGCCCTCATGACCCACTCTACATCCTGGTGCAGTTTTGTGTCAAACGGACCATGGATGCTGGGACTTGAAGTACCTTCACTCACTTCCTACAAACAATACAACTCTCATCCATTCACCCATACAGACCAAACTTGACACACAGAGCCCCTATGACCAAATCTACATCCTACTGCAATTTGGGGGAGGCTGGGCCACAGATGATGGGACTTCCAGTACCTTCAGTACTTTCATGATACCACTACAACTCCCAAGAATGATGGATCAAGACCAAACTTGCCACACAGAGCTCCCATGACCAACTCTACATCCTGCTGCAGTTGGGAGGAGGACAGACCATGGATGATGGGACTTCCAGTACCTTCCCTCACTTTCCAACACTGCTGCAAACTTAATCCAATGACTGATCAACACCAAGCCTGGCACACAGAGCCCTCATGACCCACTCTACATCCTGGTACAGTTTTGTGTGAGATGGACCATGGATGATGGGACTTGAAGTACCTTCACTCACTACCTCCAAACAATGCTACCCTCATCCATTCACCAATACAGACCAAACTTGCCACACACAGCCCCCATGACCCACTCTACATCCTGCTGCAGGTTGGGGGAGGGTGGACCACAGATGATGGGACTTACACTACCTTCAGTAATTTCATGATACCACTGCAACTCCCATTACTGCTGGATCAAGACCAAACTTGACACACAGAGCCCCATGACCCACTCTACATCCTGCTGCACTTCTCAAATGACCCGGGCAATGCCGGGTCCCCAAGCTAGTATATATTAAAAACAACATCTATTTCTAAATGGCCAATATAGCATAAAATACAACAGCATTTGAGCACTCTCTTTTATTTTATTGCAAATTGCCCAGAAATCTTGTGATATAGTAGGTATGGGCAAACCCAGGCCTGGGGGTCAGATGGGCTCTTGGGCTCCTTTCTCAGGCCCTCCTCTCTCTAACCATCCTATCCTTCCTTCCCTGCCTCTTTCTTTCCCCTCCCTCCCTTCCCTCCCTCTTTCTCCCTCTTCCACCTTTTTGTCCTTCCTTCCTTCCTTCTCTCCCTCTTTCTCCTTCCTTCCTTTTTGTCTTTCCCTCTCTCCTTCCTCTCTTCCACCCTTCATCCTTCCTTCTCTTTTTTCTTCCCTTCTTTCTTTCCTTCCTTCCCTTCTACCCTTTCCTCCTTCCGTCCCTTTTGTTTTTCATTTCTTCTCTCTTTCCTTCCTCCCTTCCCTCCCACTTTCTCCTTCCATCCTTTCCTACTACCCTTTCGTCCTTCCCTTCCTCTTTCCTCCCTCTCTCCCTCTTTCTCCTTCTTCCTTGTCTTTTGTCTTTCCTTTCTTCTCTTTTTCCTTTATCCTTCCCTTCCTTCCATTCTTCTCTTCCTCCCTCCCTTTCTTACTTCCTTCCCTTTTCCTTCTTCCTTCTCTTCCACCTATTCATCTTTATTTTCTTTTGTCTTTCCTTCCCTCTTCCCTCCATCCCTCTCTCCCTCTTTCTCCTTCAATCCTTTCCTTCCTTCTTTCAATCACCGGGCAGCCAGTCCTCCTAGCAGGGAGTGCTAGCATGTGAACCCCAAGTTAGAAAGTTTGCCCATGCCTGTGATATTTTTTTTAGTTTTCGCCACTTAGAACTAATTGTGTGACAGCTGAAATTATTTAAAGTGAGAAATCCTTTGATTTGGGAGAAGGCAAGGAAAGGCTCCGGTGTATTTTGCCACATAGATGGCACCCCAGCAGAAACAAACAAACAAAAAGCACAACAAACAAATACCTCAAGAAAAAATGTAGCTGTGTATTTGAAGCAAAACAATAAAGAGAAAATGCTTCTAAAACATGGACAAACTGCCTGGAAAATACACAACACTCCAATGGGGGGGGGGGACCCCTTTTGAAGCCTTTTTTGTATTAAATAATTATTAAAGAAGACAATAAAATAGGATGTTAAATATCCCCACTTTATATCCATTCTTTTATCCTGCCTCACACTCTACTAATACAAATAATTAAAAACAAAAATACCACGACATCATTGCTTGACCATTACATGCACAGAATGCTGTTTAATCTCACTAAACTCATGAATGATGTTCACCAACTTGGATTCAAGTTGTAGATTGTATCTATTTTTTAAATCAAATTAAAAACCTTCCTTATTGTGCCCTTTGTATTATGCGTACAAAGAAAGAGTAGTATCTGTAAGAAAGTGTGGGCAATTTCTGGCAGTTCTCACACTGCAGCTATAGGGGAAAATGCACACACCACCAGCTTGCTCCTGCCATTGTACATTTGCTTCAGGGACCCAAGTGCCTTATGCTGCTTTCATATTTGTTCAGGCTTTACTTTTTGCAGAATGAAGCTGGACAGGAATCCAATCGGTTTGCTTACTATACAGATTCTTATGGCTTTTTGCAATACAGGGAGAAAATACAGCTTTTCCAACAAAGTTTTTTCAGTTCTGATTTAATAGCTAGTGGCTACCACCTGCCTCGTTGCTGTCTTAACAAGTAAGTAAATATGATAAAAGGTACATCTTTTGCCTTCACCTCCCCCGGCAAAGAATAAATTCTTTATCATTCTCTTTCTCTGGTACCTCAAGTGAATGGTCATACTGAACTTGTTTTTCCAGCATTATATTTCAACATTTTTATCCCTAAAGGGATTTGTCTAGAGCAGAAGTTCTCAAACGTTTTCAGCCATAGAGCCCTTTTTGAAGCAAAACTTTCTCGTGGAGCCCCAAGAAGTGTGTGTGTGTGTGTGTGTGTGTGTGTGTTGTGTGTATCAGGCAGGGGCAAACTTTTGGACACAGGGGCTGTATTGCATTTTAAAATTTGACAGACAGGCTGGGCCGGGCCAATAGCAGATGAATAGAGGTTTGCGTGAACTAATTGGAAAAAAGAACAAATTCTTATGCACACTGCACATTTCTTGCTTTTGGTGCAAAAAAAGAAAGAACAATACAATATTTAAAATAAAGAACAACAAACTTAACAGCATTTCAGTGGGCCATCCAGTCCAACCCCCTTCTGCAGGAAAAGCACCATCAAAGCACCCCTGACAGATTGCCATCCAACCTCAATAATATTAATGATAATGATAATAATACTCATAATAATGTTGGAAGAGACTGCATGCGCCAAATAGTCCAATGCCCTTCTGTCATGCTGGAAAAGCACAATCAAAGCACCCCCACAGATGGCCATCCAGCTTTTGTGATGATGACGGCGACGACGATACTTACTTTACTTACTTAGGGGTTCCCTCGTTGTCTGAGTATGATGGCCTTCCAAGTTTAGTGTCTTGGTGGATAATAATAATAGAAACTACAGGAGCCATCCAGTTCATTTATTATTATTTATTTACTGCATTTATACCCCAGCCATCTCACCATGAAGGGGACTCAGAGTGGCTTTACAGAACATTCATATGGCAAACATTCAATGCCGATTATACAATAATAAGGACAGATAACACAACAGAGCTAAAGGCAGTTCAACTCCCTTTTGCCATGCAGGAAAAGCACAAAGTGCCCCTGGCAGATGGCAGTCCAGTCATTGTAATAGTAATAGGAGCAACCCCAGGGATCATCCAGTCCAGCCTCCTTCCAACATGCAGGAAAAGCACAAGCAAACCACCACTAACAGATGGTCTGCTATTGTAATAATAATAGTAATAGGAGGAACCTCAAGGGCCATCCAGTCCAACTCCCTTCTACCATGCAGGAAAAGCACAATCAAAGCACCCTCTGAGCGGTGGGAGGGATATCGCGTTTTGGAAGCAAGAAAGGTGGTGGCGGGGGAGTGGGGAGGGTCTGGGCTTTGAGAAAAAGTGTCTGAGCAGTGAGGCAGGTGGGGAAGAAATGGTCTGTGCCCAGGGACGATGTTGCTGTTGCTGCTGTTTTGGCAGCTCCAAACTTTTAATTTTCCTGCATTTCTTAGAAGGAGGAAGGGGGAAGGGGCGAGAGGCAACATGGTGCCATGGAGCCCCTCACTATCACTCATGGAGCCCCAAGGGCTCAACGGAAAACAGTTTGAAACCCCCTTGTCTAGAGCAATGTTTCCCAACCTTTTTTGAGCCGCGACACACTTTTTACATTTGCAAAATCCTGGGGCACACCACCAACCAAAATGACACAAAATGACACTCTGACACAGTAATACATATAGTTAATATGTTTCTAAATGTATTTATACACTCAGTGTGAAACCTGGGCCTGTTTCAATGAACTCAACATAGATATCCTGGCAGGAATGACAGAAAGACACAAACTTCCCACACAGAACTCCCATAACCAAGAAAAAATGCTATAAGAGTTTGGTGGGCATTGACCTTGAGTTTTGAAGTTGTAGTTCACCTATATCCAGAGAGCACTGTGGACTCAAACAATGTTGGATCAGGACCAAACTTGGCATGAATACTCAATATGCCCAAATATGAACACAGATGGGGCTCAGGGGATATAGACTTTGACATTTGGGAGTTGTAGTTGCTGGGATTTATAGTTCCCCTACAATCAAAGAGCATTCTGAACCCCACCAATGATAGAACTGGGCCAAACTTCCCACACAGAACCCCCAGGAGGCGAGAGGAGATCTCTACTTGGGGAAAGGGAGGCGGGCCTTCCCAATGCATGGAGGAGAGACCAAATAGACAACGGGTGGGGAGGGGGTGTTTGTAATTTTGTGCCTTTATTGAGGGTAGGTTTCTTAGGGTTTTATACTTCAACACACTAGACTCTCCCCCCTTCCTGGAGGTTCCAATTTCCCACGGCACACCTGATGATCGCTCACGGCACACTAGTGTGCCCTGGCACACTGGTTGGGAAACACTGCTCTAGAGAAAGGAGATTGAGAGGCTCTTAAGAGTAGTTGAAAGTTACCCACCCTGAACTGATGTGGTAATTCCAAAAGGTATGAACAAACAAGAAAGGATCTCCTTAACATTCGATGACCCAAATTCCACTAGTATTCTTCTCTTCCCTGACTAATGTAAGAGTTTTATACTTATGCATTTTCTTCTAAAAGGTATCTAACTAGATCAGTGTCTAATGGTTTTTCTACCCTACTATCTCAGCCATATACTAGATCAGATTTTCCCAAACATTTCATGTTGATGATACACCTTTTAGACATGCATTATTTTGCAACACAGTAATTTGGATTTATTATCAATCTGGTGGTTAAACCAATCCCTTTATAAGAAATACAAAAACAAAAAAAATTAAAAAAGAAAAGAAATACAGAGACATACATAAATTGTAATAACGAAATATATGGGGACGCAGCGTAGCTCATAAAAACATTAAATAGTATCTGATTTATTATTTATTGTATATAGACTCAGAGGTGTCTTCCTATGTTTGCTGACACACTAACACACTGCAGTTGACACACTAACATGTCACAACACCGTTTGGAAAGCTCTGTATTAGGTCATACTATGCCAGCACTGATTTCAATTATCGTGAAATGGTGGTATGGCAGGATTATAAGAAGAGCTAAAACTTTTTTTTTGCCTTTATGGATACTTTTGGGTGAATTCACAATGTGATGGCATCATGACTGACAGTGGCATGGACAAAACTCTGGTGGCAGCAGTAAATCCAGAAGCAGAAAAAATTGACTTAGTATAAAAGGTGCTGCAATACAATAGTAAGAGCAAGGGCTCATATCTAAAATTCAAAGGTATTGTATTGCAACCTTAATGTACCAGGAATGAAGAGATGGGGAAAGTTGTGTAGCTGTAGGTGCTGAATGATTTTTTGATCTGATGGCAAGATGGAGTAATCTCCCCCGAGGATGAAAACTAGTTGTTCCACATTTGACAGCCAAATTAATGAAGCAGTGCAGAAAGGTTGCAAAGTCATATGTGGTATCAATTCCCATTATTTTCTGTAAATTTCTGCTAAGTGTATCTGCTATGGCAATTTCTCAGATGTTTGTTATCTATTCTCTAAGGTTGAGAGCCAGTGTTGTTTGACTATTGGACTAAGACTCTGCAGACAGGGCTTGAATCCTGCTCAGCCCTAGAAGTTCACTGGGCAAACCTTACTCTCATGACCTCATCAGATGATGGAAGAGAGGCATCTTCTCCCTGATTCTCTACACTGCCAGCACAGAGTCCCCTGGAGCCCATCACATGGTGAGGAGCTACTTCCAGCACATCTCAGTGGGGCTCCTTGCTGGCAGCTGAGAGAAACAGGGCTCAGAGGAGTCAGGTGTGCACCAAACTCCTCATACAAAAATGGCAGAAGGGGTGAAGAGGAAGTGAGGCACAGGTTCCAGCAGTAGGAAACACAGCTAGATGGTTCCTTTTGCTTCCCCACTGTTTTCCCCACTATCCCCCACTTTCCAAAGGGCCTTTTTTATGAGGTTCACAGTCTCAAAGAAAAACAATGGCACCCCCACCGCCTTTGAACAATATTCATATCAAAGAGACTATTGGATTAGGTAAGGACTCAGTGTTTCAGTTTGTCATCAGAACCATATAGCTTTGACCTTTTTTTTTTTGCTGAAGGTGTGAAGTCTGAAGAGAAGAGCTTTAACATTCACCTTGAAAACTTTGTTTAAAGCTGGCATATAAAGGTCTCCATTATGTATCTTCAAATAAATTTCACTGACGTAGATGCTAACAAAAAAGTCCTTTCCAAAGCAGAAAACAGAAAGAAGATAACAAAAGGTTTTCTGTTTGGAATGTAAAATAATTAACTTTTTGAGACACGACAAAAAAAGTGTGATCTCCAAAGAAAAGATGATTCTTCACTGCTTTCATTGTAACTATTGGTTCAGCTGTGGGCCAGAGGTTCAAAAGATTGAAAAAGAAAAAAATCACAGGCTTACATCTTTGGCTTCATCACCTAACTACTGGCAAATAGCAGAATAACTGAGGTGTCCTTCAGATGTAACAAGAGAGCCATGACTCTTTTATGAAGTCCTTCCCTTGTGGCACTACAGTGTTTTTTCAATTTATTTTTATGGTACTATGTACTATTATATTTAAAAAGAGCAACTAACACTGCAAGCAGGGGAAAAGGAGGAAATCATGCAAAAGGACAGTACAAAAGAATATGCTACTTAAAAGAGGGCAAAAACATAAAAGGAAGACAGTAATCGAAAGAAACAATGGAGTGAGAACAATAATAAACTATAATAACAAGGGCAACAATCAATAATGACAATAATATTAGAATATTGCAGAATAGAAGTGTCAGTTATTATCATTATCATGATTAGTGTCAATAAACAATATCAAGACATCCTCCAGTATCTGGGCAGTTCAGAACAAATAATAACATCAATTATAAATACATAAAAGTAGAATTTAAAAGCAATTGAAAACTTAAAATATTAAATGTCCTGGGTATAATTCTGCAACCAAGATAGTGTGGCAGAGTCTCTTACTGCCTTGCTTTCTTTGTAAATTGATCACCAATAATAAACTGCAATCAACAGTTTATTATCGGTAAATAATTTAGAAAGAAATCTTTAAAAATGCAGTGCTTCAGAAGTCACCCTTGACAGTTACATTACTCAGCATTTTCTAAAATTTCCATGTTATTTATATTATTAGTAAATGCAGTTTGGAATTATTCAAGAGATCTTCCCAGGCCTATTATAGCTACAATAATGAATAGAAAGCATATTAAATAGAATGAATTGCATGGCTGGCCTTTAATTTTTTCCTATAAGTGCATACTCAGCATTTCCACAGAGGCCAGTGACTGATGCCTTTTCTCCCAAAAGACAAATTTGTTACATCAGTCCAATGGCACCATATTTTTAATTTTGCCCCCAGGCAGGGAAAGCCAATTAGTGCTTTATATAGGCTGCATTCATTAGATCACAGAAATAAACCTGCTTCAGCTTAAACCTCCTGCACATAGCACATCTCTTTAAACATCCCCCCCCCAAATTTTTGAATAAAAGAATAAACCCATTTCATGTGCATGTAAGAGCATAGAATGTTCTTACATCTCCAATATTTCACATTTAACCCCTTTGAGATGCAGCGAAACTGTGCTAGTTTATATCACAATCTGTGAGGAACCATAATTATTCCTTAGTACAGGGGTGTTCACACTTTTTCAGCATGCGAGCTACTCTTAAAGCAACCAAGTCCAAAAGATCTACCTGCCCCCACCGCCGTGCGCTCCCGCCGCCGTGCGCTCTTGCCACCGCGCGTGCTCCTTCTGCTGTTTTTCGCCCGCGCAGCGCGTCTTCCGCCTGCGGGGCATTGCAGGAAGGAGAAAGCACGAGGCGGGGCATCCAGAGGGAGCGCTCCACCCTGCCTGTCTTGCTGGCAACGGAGGCTGCACAGCTGCTTCTGGATGAGAGAGAGGCCCGCCTCATGCTTCCTTCTTCCTGCAATGCCCCACAGGCGAAAGAAGCACAGCGAGAGCGGAAGCCAGCAGCAGGAGCGCGCGTGCGCGCAGAGTGTGTGCGCGCATGGCAGGAGCGCCCCATCCGGCTGGTGAGGCCCAAAGATCACCTGGAAGAGGGCCAAAGATCTACTAGTAGCTCCCGAGCTACCTAATGAGCACCCCTGCCGTAGTATGATCACTTCATAAGACAGAGGACACCAGATTAATTTGTGGTGACCCTTGCCAATGAAGACCCCAAAGATAGGATGCATTTACACTGTAGAATGAATGGAGTTTGACACCACCTTAACTATCATAGCCTGATGCTATCAAATTATGAGAGTTGTTCACTGGAGCACCAGCTCTATTTGACAGAGAAGCCTAAAGACCTTGCAAGACTACAATCCCATGATTATATACAGTAGCTTTGGGCCATGGCAGTTAAACTGATGTCAAACTTCATTAATTCTACAGTGTAGATGCATCCTGTGTGATGGGGGAAGCATCACTGCATCCTTGCTGCCAAAATGCCACTTGGGGGGCGGGGGGGAATGTGTGATGAGGCCATTTCACCAGCAAGGCAATGTTTTCTCCATCACACAGGGGAAGTATTGCAGCCCCTGCTGGGCCTGTTTTGTATTACCCAATGTATGTAATTTGCCTACCTGCAATGCCTTTGTATTGTTTACAATGTGTGTGCATTAGGTGAGAGGGGCTGTGTTTTGGCGCCAAAGATGACATCAGCACCTTAACCCCGCCCTTTTCCGAGGTCACCTGAGGGCTGGACTTCCTCTCTCAGCCCATTCCAACAAAGAACAGCATGGACATTAGCTGGAAATCTAGGCTCAGCTTAGACAAAGCATTTTCATTCACTATAGTAAAGTAATAGTAACTAACCCAAGTGGGATCAACTTCAAGATATCCCGATACACTGCAAGATCTGGGTGACCCTTGTGTGATTCCAATGCCTTCAGCCAATCTACAGCCAAAAAGGGAGGTCCGCCTTCAACAGAGAGAATGTGGATTTGGGGCCTTGGGGACTTCGCAACCCTAAAGCCATTGAAAGCAAAGGGCAACTTGGGACCAGAGGACTGCATCCATTTTCTACAACCCAGAGGTGAGTAATTGCATGCCCTTCCCCAAAGGACTTTTCTGTAACTTCTAGCAACTAAGCAAGCATCTGGACCACCAGTTTTACTGGTTGTAAATCAATAAACGTTGTTGAACTTTGCCATTTATAGTCTAGAGCCATCTTTAAAGCCTTTCCAAGTCTCCTTTGTTTCATAGGAAGGTAAATCAGCAACCCTAGGACCTAAAGGCTACATGTCCCCCTCAAATCTCATTCTAAAAACCCTAAAGGTCTGCACAGGAAGCATAGCCCAAACAGGGCAGAAGGTTTCCATGTTGGCAGAGAAGTACCTGAAGATATTTCCACCTTGGTTGGGGGCAAAGCCTCCATAGAAAGTTACGCAATGTCGTTTGATGGCCAGCATGGGACTTCATCCTCAAAACACACTGGAAGCATCTTAGGATGCTGAATTTGGTAAATATGATGAGGCGATAAGAAAGGATAAAAGAGAGGATACACCTCACTTTCAGACTTACTGTTGACTGCTATCAGATCTAGAAAGGTGATAGTTTTTTTAGAGCGGCTCTGAGTGTTGAGTCACCTTTTACCCTTTACTAAAGCCTTTAGCTTCTTCTTTCTCCTGCCTCCTTTCTCCTCTCTCCTCTCTTTCATAAAATACGTTTAAAAGATTATTAATAATAATAATAAATAATAATAATTCCAGCAAACAGAAGAGCCTCATTCTCAGAAAAACGTACCTACCTAAACTTACCACCAATGCCCAATAATTTCTTTCTTTTGCAATCTCCTCACAAGCTCTCTCTGTTGTTTTATTATATTTCTCTCTGTGCTCTCTGCATTTTTAATTTAATAATAATAATTTCTCTGTTGTCTATAATAATAAAACTATTGGGCTTCTGTGGAAGCTTTGCTAAGCCAACAGAACCCATTGTCTCTCTCTAACGCCAACCTCCATTAGAACATAAAATATTGTTGTTGTTTTTATTATTAGTAGTAGTAGTACTATTCATAAGAATAAGTGTGGCCATTTTCATCCCAATAACCCTAAAAATGATGGGTACCGGAGCCCTTGAAGCCCCCCTCCCAAATTGCTGCCATTGGGCCGGATTTTGCTGCATTTTTTGTCTTTTCGGATGTCCACCCATTTTTGGGAGGTGCGCAAAAACAGATCTACTGGTCCACTGAAATTCAGATACAGAAACGGATCATGGTTCAGCTGAACTGCACACGCCTACTGCCCATCTACCTTCTGTGAAACACATTCCAAAGCAAGTGCCAAAGCATACCAAATCCTACTCTCTTAACACAATTTTCTCATATTTTGTTTCCACTTTTCAATATAAATATTTTCATTCCCACCCACCCTCTTGCTATTCTAGTAATTGGATTCACTACCCAAAGTAGAAAAGCTAATTAGACGACAGTAAGGAGTAGTATTCTTACATTAATAAAGGAATATAAAGCATTCTGTCTGCATACTGCCCCAAAATATACCCTTGTGCAAAGGGGGGGGGGGGAGCTGCCAATCTGGAATTGCAGAAAGAAAAACTGTTACTCTTGGTCATAGATAGACTGAAAGTAGAAGGTCAAGGAGGGATTACACCAAGCCTCCAAATCCAAGTTTGTGCAATAGCAAAAAGTGAGAGGGAGGAGGATTTGCACTTGTAAAAATTACTGCCAATTGAATGGCAAAGCATTGGGGAGGCTACAAATCTGTTACTGTGGTCAAAGAAATTTGGATGTCCATGAAGACATACTTCATCACAAAATAGCATTTCCATGAAAAATGTCTACTCTGTGTGGGAACACACAGATGAGCCACATTTGGAAATCCTAGTACTTACATGCAGAACACCCAATATGATCCCTGTTTTGTTCCCCAAGCTAACAATTCTCAGGTGCCCTATTCTTGGCAAAAGCAGAGTTGGAACCTCACAACAGAAGATGTAGCAGTAAACAAAAATGAATTTAATTGTATTGAAGATCAGCACCCTAACTCCTCCCAGGGTCTGACCAACAAACGATTACTTGATGGAACGGATGGAAAAATAGAACTTAGCCGGGTTTCTCTCAGTTTCTTCCAAAGAGATCCTCTTTCTAGCCTCTTTTCAGTGTCCTTTGTCTGGATTTGACTTCTGTCAACACCTCTTGTTTAAGAATCTTTTCTTCTTCAAACTGTAGACTTGGTTCCTCAATACTTCAAACTTGTTTCTCCAGGTTTTAAACTTAGTTTCCTCCACCTTTGACATGGAAGATATTACAGCCTCTAGGCTCCATGGCACCCTCAGAATGACTAGCTTCAAAGGAATTACTGAGGAGGAGTGCAAGTTCTGCCTCTGGGGGTGGGTTCTTAAAGGGAGAGGGTCTAATTAAGGTTCCCTCTCACAGAAAACGATCTAAACCCATTCTAAATAAAGGAACAACTGAGGCATAACAAAGAAAACAGTAAAAGTCTCTGTGGTGGAATGGCAAGCCCCAGATTCATTGAAGCCAATACATGATAGACAACGGAAAAGGCCTCTGGCAACTACCGTACAGTGGATCAGGGCTTAATATATAAGCCCTTGTTAGCTCAGACCCACCAAGACCAATGATGCAAAGGCAATTGGAAGGGGCTCTGGTGGCTGCTCCGATGGCAAGGTCCTCAGTGGATCTAGTTATGTTCCATCTCAAAATTTATGATCCTCTGGGGAGGCCCTGCTCTGGGTCCCACCTTCGTCGCAAACACGTTTGGTGGGGATGGGGGACAGGGCCTTCTCAGTGGTGGCCCCTTGCCTGTGGAACTCGCTCCCCAGTGAAATTAGGTCAACCTCTTCCTTCCTTTCCTTTAGGAAAAAGTTGAAGACGTGGCTATGGGACCAGGCGTTTGGTTAGATATTGGGAGCAGATGGATAATAAAACAATGACAGTGTTGAGAACGGACTGTCAGTGGCTTTGGACAAATATGAGACTACGGAACTCGGACTTTGTGTATTTGTGTATTTTAACAATGTGTATTTGTAACTGGTTTTTAATCCCTTTAATGTATTTTTATGGTGCAGTTGTTTGTTTAATGATTGTATATGTATCACTGCCTGTGTTAGCCTCTCTGAGTCCCCCTTCAGGTGTGGAGAAGGGCGGGTTATAAATAAATAATAATAATAATAATAATTGGGAGTATGTACATCCCTCTGACATCTAGGCCTATTGGGGCCAATACTGTAAGGGCAATGGGAAGGGACGCAAGAAAGGTCTCTGTTGACTTCTCTTATTGTGACAGCTGTCTCCACATCACTTCTTCCCTTTATTTGTCCCAGAGACACATGCTCCATGCACTCTTCCTTCCTTGTCACTCTGTCAGTTTTATTAGCTGTCAGTGGCTAATAATTTGATCACTTACAAAGCATGACTTAACCAAAAACAGCTGAAGATGGTTACTGGTGTTATCAAAGTCTCTTTTAAAAATAGTGTATGTCAGAAGCCCTAGCCTTTGCAAATGCAAAGAGACTATTAGAATAAATAAAAATTAAATTTGATTAAAGGTTCCCCTGTCCCATTACTATGCTCTATATCCTTGCTGGCCACAGTGCTAGCTGAGGGCAATTCCAAACACTGGCTATGCCTACCTCTATGAAGACAATCGCTAAAATCATCCAACAGAATGTGCACTCTATGGGGTGAATGGAATGAGTAAAACTGTAGTAAGAGACTTTTCTGGGGTTTACTTTTTACAGCAAATCACACACATTAATAATATCCATTAATCATATTTACATAATATATATTATTGCTCATATCAAAACAAGTTCATTATGTTTGCCCAATTTTACTACAAACGATATTAATAAGGTAATACCTTAGTATTAAAAATGGCAATTAACAAAAACTTCCTGAATTTATATTGCAGTTTCCTTTGTTAAAATTTACTTTAAAGAAACAAAACCATAAATCAAATGATTCAAAATAAGCAATATTTTATAAGTTTTAAAAATTAAAATGTATAAATCACATCATCTGCCTTATAATAATTTTAGACTTCATCTTTGTGAAATTTGAAAAGGGATTGTATTTCCCTCCAGTTTCCTTCTATAACAGTTTATCTATGATAATTTTAATTTTTTTAATAGTTGTGAACGTTCTTTTGGGATCAGGGGTGTGTGTGTTTATTTCCTTTTGTTGGTGTATTCTGGAATTCAGTGTTTGCATTATTTTGTGTTCATGAAACCGCTCATTATATCATTAATGTTAGTCCCTTTGCTAGGGTCCTCGGTATATAAATCCTGGCTAAGATAAATTAAGATGATGATGGTGGTGATTATTATTATTTCTCCACCTGTCCATATCTATTGGCATACTTTACTTTTACCTTCCTTGTGACTTGCCTAATTTGCTTCATGTACTCACACCGCTACTATTGCACTTACATTTCCATGGTCCATTGGCTATCAGTTATGGTAGTGGATATTAAGAGTGAAAAAGTAGAAAGGCAGACCCTGGGGCAGTGGTTTACTAGCTGTTAGGATTTCTGGCAGTTGAAGGCCAAAACATCTGGAGACCCACAGATTGAGAACCACTGCCCTGGGAGGATTGCTTTTGGTCCTGACTGCATAGCAGCTTGGCTTATGACTGGAACAGAAGATTTATGTGTGTATAACAAGGCAGGTTTAGGAGAAGCAGCATTGGAATGGATCATACTAGTTAAAGCACTTCCACTGTTGAACTCAAATAGGAAGAGGGAGTATGCTGTGTCCAGAGCTCCATCTTATTTCCTAGATGTCCTCTGGGAGCAACATCATTCTGCTAAAAAGATAATGCACACACAAACACAACAGAAATGACTAGAGGTCTATTTGTTTGACTAAAATATTTTTTTTGTTGGGGGAGGGGGTTGTTAAACAGTGCATGGAGGCTGCAACTTTCCAAGGGCCCTTTCACACAGCCCCATATCCCAGAATATCAAGACAGAAACCACCACATTAGCTGAGTGTGGACTCA
The DNA here is from genome assembly GCA_030556195.1 of Anolis apletophallus. Taxonomy (NCBI): domain Eukaryota; kingdom Metazoa; phylum Chordata; class Lepidosauria; order Squamata; family Anolidae; genus Anolis; species Anolis apletophallus. Next base: position 51,617,398 of record JARBWK010000004.1, on the reverse strand, counting down.
GATAACCCAGTTGAAAGTAGATATTGTGGGATTTTCTACTTTGATATTCTGGGATACAGGTCTGTGTGCAGGCATGTAGCCCGGGGGGGGGGGGGCTTTAGGGGCTTCAGCCCCCCCCTCACAATTCTCAGGGTGGTCCACGAGAAGGCCTTACGGGTACATTATTTAAACTGTTAAGTTTATTCATATCATGATATGACCTTCATGCTCAATATATCCCATATGCACAGGGTATTGGGGTAACGATACAAAAGTTTTGCTAGGGTAGACCCTCTCTCACTCATTCAGCCCCCCAAATCAAACTCCTCCCCCCCCCCGAATCAAAATCCTGGCTATGGGCCTGGCTGTGTGGAAGAGCCCTCAGATAACCCAGTTTAAAGCAGATATTCTGGGATTTTATGCCTTGATATTCTGGGATATACGGCTGTGTGGAAGGACCCTAAGATGACCAATGCAGTTTTTCTTACAAGAAAAAAGTGGGACAGGGAATTGGGGTTGGGATTTGGGAGGTTCAAGAGATGAAAAAATAATCTGGGGAGGGAGGGGAATGTAGTATGTGCTAAACCTCACCAACTCCTGGGCTTAATAAATGGTATCTGCAGCAAAAAAGGAAGCAAAGGATGCTCCTACAAACAGTACTATAGATATTCAATTTCACTTTGATATTTTACTGAAACACAAAATAATCACCACTATACATTTCATACAAGAGTTCAAAGTCACTCCGCAACAAGATATTCAATAATCATCTATAATTAACATCAACAGGAAGAACTTACGCACAGGTAAGTTGGAACGCTAGTGGAAGAAATAAAGGAGGAAGGTTCCTCTAAGGATGCTCACGAGGGAGCCGTCCCAAAACGCTTATACGTAATTAATTCAAAAGATAGTACAATAGTTCTTGCAATTATATCTTAGTCCATATCAAATCTTGAGAAGTAGAAGACAGTTCACAATGATCTACGGATATTGTTTGGAATTGCTGCGCACTTGAGATTGATCCTCATTGCTGATACTTTTTTGATGCTGCTGTGGAACGCCCCACTTGGATACTCCGGATTATGTCCCCGGTCCTGATGAAGCCTCATGGCGAAACGACCATGCGCTGGCACTAGCCATCTCGTTGACCGTATGGCACTTTGTTTTTAGATCATTGTGAACTGTCTTCTACTTCTCAAGATTTGATATGGACTAAGATATAATTGCATGAACTATTGAACTACCTTTTGAATTAATTACGTATAAGAGTTTTGGGACGGCTCCCTCGTGAGTATCCTTAGAGGAACCTTCCTCCTTTATTTCTTCCACTAAGCGTTCCAACTTACCTGCACGTACGTAAGTTCTTCCTATTGATGTTAATTAATTATAGATGATTATTGAATATCTTGTTGCGGAGTGACTTTGAACTCTTGTATGAAATGTATAGTGGTGATTATTTTGTGTTTCAGTAAAATATCAAAGTGAAATTGAATATCTATAGTACTGTTTGTAGGAGCATCCTGTGCTCCTTTTTTGCTGCAGTTGCCTTAGCAGGAGCAGCCACTTTTTTTGCTTTGTGTTCTTAATAAACGGTATAGCAGATGATTTTAAAGACCTCCATATGAGAATCCTAGAGACAAAATTCCAGACTAGTTGATACTGAATATGAATTATAATTTTTTTAAAAATCAGTTTGAAATTACTTAAAGCACCCAAGCAATACAAAAAGAGAAAGTTCATGGGCAAAACCACTTGGTTTTTAAATAAAAGAAACCTATCTAGATTTTACATTGTCAAAACATAAACAAATGGAATTTTTTGCCTTTCACAGGAATCCAGAAACATGTTTACAAATAATGTCAGCCATGACCTCTTGTTTGCGCTTCATTAAAAAAAGTGAAAATCCATTTTCTTTTACAATAGTGCCTTCCATTCATTGTAAGTTAATGATTTATTTTAACATTCCATGTGGACAGAATTATATACACATTAACAGCGTGCCACTATAAAAACCTAAAATATCACATTCTTTGAGCTGGCTGACTTTTTGTTTAAACTTGTCTGAAGTTTTAACTCCCAGTTGGCAGGATTTTCTCTTCAACTATACACGCTTCAAAGTGTTTTGGGTGGAAAGTGGCTCCAAGTAACAAGGCAAATGTATCAGTCCAAAAATACTGTAAAAAGGCACAAGTGTGTTATAGCAACACATGCTATGTGTCTGCATTATAATAATGTATCTCCTTTTTAAAAACTGTCCTATGCATGGAAACCAAAATTTTAATTTTAGGTGCTCTCATTTTGCTTCTTAATTGGTAGACACTTAGATCCCCAAATCCTCTATTGGTGAATAGGTAATTATATGCACAGTACAGAGACCTTTATGTCCGAGCAATGAAGAGGGGGAAAGTTTTGTAGATGTAGGTGCTGAATTAAATTTTTGATCTGATGGCAAGATGGAGTAACCTTTTGTTCTGAGGATGAAAACTAGTTGCGCCAGCAATTGCCGGTGAAAGGGAAGGTGCACAAGGAAGCTCGTGGCACTCCGCATGCCCTCTCCCCTCCCCTCATCATACGGAGACAGGAGAGGGTGCTTTGACACCCCTTTCCTACCCTCATCAGATGGCAGAATGGGCAGTATATTTAAGATGTCCTAAGACACCCTGCTCAAATCAGTGTTTCTCTTTAAACTTGGTTCCATATTTGTTTTATAAGGTTCTGTATGGAACATTTGGATTCAAATTCTTATTGTTCGCACTCGGGTGGGCAATTGCAATTTTCAGATATTGTATCCTTAGTAGTAGGGGAAAAAATAGACCGTAGTACAGTACTGCACAATGTGGTCTGAACAGTATAAATTAATGTCCTATGGGCAGAAGGTCTCCCTTTGTGACACAGGAAAGTGGCATTTCTGGCAGATTTGAAAATGTAACTCTTTTAGGGCAATTGCTTTTAGGAAGCATTTTGTAAGCAGCTTCCAAGTGGAATTCCCTCTTACAGAAGCAAATGAAGGCAAGCCTAGCAGAATCCAGGAGAAGGCAAGGAAAATTATCCTCAAAGCTTGGATAGGTTGGCCAGCTGCCTTGGCAGTCTCAAGAGAGGGCAGAAGGCATAGGATGTTACCAGGCAACAAACTCCTGGGGGGAGAGGGCACTGACCTAGAAAGAAAATCTCCAGCATCAGTGAGATTACATGTTAAATGTGAGGAGAGAAGCTGACTTTTAGCTCTTTTGCCTTTTAATTTTGGCAATCATTCATTCATTCATTTAATTTATATTCCACCTTTCTCTCAGCATGGGATCTAACACTCAACAAATTAGAACAAAGTGCAGCCAAAACCTTATGAAAGTCTGCAAACAACCCAATAAACAATTCTATTAAAAGTACATTTCTCTCCCCCCCCGCCCCACACTCCCAGATACAAGACCTGGTCTCATCTCCAAAACAAATAAACAAATAGTGTGAGAGACAGATGTTAAGAAGTGAACAAATGCAGAATGGATGGGGATCCTGGTGTTATCGAAACACCAGGATCCCCAACTGAACCCTGAAATCAGCAGTCCCATAAGAGCCAGCAATGAGCCCCACAATGACATTTTCCCCAGTTTCAGGTGACTTCTCAGTGAACTCACCACAAGTTGTACAAGCACTACATATGCACCTCACACCTCAGACATTGTTCAACATTTAGTTTAGGAATGACCCCAATCCCTTCACAGTGCCGTGAGACACGTAATGAGTTTAGGAAGAGCCACAGGGCTCTTTTCAGATTTTATTCTAGTTTATTCCTGGGACGATTTCCTCATCCTAATTGCTAAATCAGACCTCCTCCCTGGGGATCCCTCCAAAGAGTGCCAACACCCTCAGCACCTATTGTATGGTCAGGCAAAATCCATTGTCATGTTGCAGGCAGGCAGGAACAGGGCAATCAAATCCCATTACCTCAAACCTACCCACATTTTTTCCTTCCGACATACATGAGAAGTGGAACAAATAACAGACACAAAACATCAAACTGAACAATAACAATTTATTAAATTGCCTGCCATGCCTGGCGCCAATCAACAGTGATGACAGACGGCACTCCTTCATCTATCAGAGAGCAAATCTTAGCTGGCCAAAATCTACAGCAATGGTTCTCCTCTTGCCTTCTTTGCTTCCAAAACCCAATTTCCCTTCCATCACTCAGGGGGTGCTTTGATTGTGCTTTTCTTGAATGGCAGAAGGGGGGTTGGACTGGATGACCTCTAGGGTCTTCCACCAAAATACTGTTAAGTTTATCTTGATCAAAAAGTTTGCCCATGCCTGATATACCACTATAATATTATAATATAATATAATAATAAATCAAAACATTTCTTGGGGCTCCATAAGAAACTTTTGCTTCAATGGGTGAAAAGGTTTGAGAACCCCTGATCTAGTCCAATCAGCAATAAGGGCTACGAAGACTTTGTTTCAAACTGCTGTCAGAGTGCTATAAATATTTCTGTATGTTTGCATTGAGTTATGTCAGTCTTTGGAACACAGACTCTGCTGACATCCTCTTTTGGCCAAAGGTGAATAAACTCTGTTATTTACCTCCATCCCATCTGTGCCTTATTTTGTCCTTTGGGGAGCTTGACACACTAGGCTTCTGAACCTGCAGTTCTTGTGGAGCTGAAATCACACAGCAAATTTATATATATTTATAATCAAAACTTTCATGTAATCTTTATTCTTTGAGCACACAACATGTCAGCTTAGTTAGGCATTATGTAACAGCCATGTTTTCTAGTTCTCTCTTTTGCTAATTTATGGAAAACATCAAGGGCATTCTAGTACATGATACTATGGAAATTAAACTCTTAAGCTTTGCGAGAAAACAAAGAAGCCTTATAAAGTTACAGACCCATAGCGGCTGCAACTTACACAATGTGTTCAAAATGGCAGGAATAGCTTTGGAATTGCAAGCTGGTCAATGAAGTAATTAAGCTCTTGCTTATACCATCCATGGCTTCTGGATATATCATTATGAATTTTATTTTTTTATTATATGTGTTTATGACATTCCCAGAAGAGACAGTAATAAAAGTACTGCAAACAGGACAAATCTTATTCTCAGTCAGAAATCAAATTTGTTTATATCATTTATAACCCACAGGGGACTCAGGGCAGATCACAATGCACATATACAGGCAAACATTCAATGCCATAGACATACAACATATCTAGACAGACAACGAGCTACACAATTGGTCGAGAGCTCACCCCGACAGGCCTCGAACTCATGACCTTCTGGCCAGATCTTTATGCAGCTGACTCTGAGCCAGCTGCGCCACATTCCCAGTGCAATTAATGAAACCCAGTAACTTTTGGATGGTCAGAAACACATTTTCGACAAGCATGCCAAGAATTCTAAGAAAGGTAAGATGATGCACTCAGTGGATAGGTTCAAATTCTTGATTTCTTAACCTCCTCAGCAACTCTGGTGAAAAGCTAAGTAGCATAATGTGGTTCTACTAGGACTTCCTGCTGGCCAGCTGTATTTTCAACAATTCCTTTCTCTTCCACTGGCTTGTTCCATCTCTGCTGCTGTTTCCCCCTCTATCCACCCATTGTAACCGAAATATCCTCTTTCTCTCCCATCCCTGCACATTGAGTTAATGCAATTTATTTTAGAAAGCTACCTTAGAAACAGCTAATTGTGTTTTTGTTTGTTTGGGTTGTTAGTTGATTGGTAGGTATTGAGGGAGGAGGAATGAGATCAACTCTCTCTTCCTACTATCCTCTTATATTTATTTATTTATTTATTTATTGACTTCGGGCCGAGGCTCACAAAGCCGATGGCCCAACGCCAAGGGTTAAAACAACAACATAAAAACAATTAAAACACATTAAACACAATTTAAACAGGCAGTACAGTTAAAATAAGCAGCAGCAGGTCCAGCAGCAAGGAGGAATTTACACCAACCTACTCCGAAGGCCTGTCTGAACAAGTGGGTTTTACAGGCCCGCCTGAACGGAGCAGGTCACGCAGCTCTGGCTTCGGCCGGGAGGGGCGCCACAGCGGGGCTATCACTGAGAACGCCCTCCGGCGGGTCGATGTTAAGTGGGCCAGCTTTGGATGGAACAGCAAAAGATTGGCCTCCTCAGACCTCAGTGATCTCGCTGGGCAATATGGGGTGAGACGGTCCCTCAGGTACGCTGGCCCCAGGCCGTGGATGGCCTTTTAAAGGTAAGAACCAGCACTTTGAAGGCGACCGGTGCTCATTAGGCAGCCAGTGCAGATCCTGCAAGATTGGTGTTATATGGCCACCTGCTGGGGTCCCAGACAGGAGCCGGGCGGCAGTGTTCTGCACCAGCTTGAGTCGGATCGACGACATAGGCAGGCCAACGTAAAGCGCTGCTACATTCGAGATGACCGTGGCTTGATCACCGTGGCTAGACGGGATAGGTAGGGGCAAGCCTCCTAGCCTGGCGGAGGTGAAAGAAGGCAGCCTTGCTGGCCAGGTGACCTGGGCCTCCATGGTCAGCTGGGAGTCCAGGTGACGCCCAGGTTTCACACTGACGGCGGTGCAGCCGTCCCGTCCAGGGTCGGAAGCCGCCACCCACTCCCGCCCAGCGAAGAGCCACCTCCGTCTTCGCCGGATTCACCAACCTACTGGCTCGCAGCCATCCAGTAACGGCTCAAAGGCAATGTTGAAATTATTGGGGACGATCCGCCTGCCCTCCATCTCAGAATGACTGGGTGTCATCAGCGTATTGATGACAGACCAGCCCATAACTCCGCACCAGCTGCAAAGCAAGCGGTTGCATGCAGATGTTAAATAATAGAGGGGAGAGAATGGCCCTGAGGGACTCCACACACTAATGGGGAGCTCCTCGAGACCACCTCGCCTCCTCACACGCTGAGACCGCTGGTGGAGGAAGGAGGCCAGCCATTTAAGGACCGTCCCCTACTCCAGCCATGGCCAGGCGGTGGATCAAAAGATTGTGGTCGACCGTGTCAAACGCTGCCGTGAGGTCCAATAACACGAGCAGCGCAGACCCGCCTTGGTCGAGCTGGCAGCGGAGTTGATCTGTGATAGAGACCAGAACCGTCCCGTCCCATGCCCCGAACGGAAGCCGGACTGGAAGGGGTCTAGCCATGCTGTGTCATCTAAGAAGGACTGCAGTTGCTCCATTACTGCCCTTCAACCACCTTGCCCAGGTACGGAAGGTTCGACACTGGGCGGTAGTTGAGAGAACCCAGGTCCAATGACGGTTTCTTCAGTAATGGAGCTACCACCGCCTTTTAAGCACTCTGAAAACCCCTTGCTCAAGGGAGCTGTTAATGATATTCAACAGAGGCCCACGTAACCCCTCCCGCAAGATCTAACAAGCCAGGAGGGGCACGGGTCGAGGAGCAGGTGGTAGGGCGAACTGCAGTCACTATCTTATCAACAGCATCTGCGTCCAGTGGCCGAAACCGGTCGAGGGTGGGCCCGGCGGAGGGCCACGGAGTCTCTAGCTCTCTTTACTGTGTCAACTGTGGCCGGAAGGTCCAGCGGAGGCTCAGTATCTTGTCTGTAAAAAGCTCTGAAAAGCACCGGCAGTGAGGGCCTGATCACTATTTTTTGGGACGGTAGGGACCGTCGTCAGCGATCGAATTACCTTAAACAGTTGGGCCGGGCGTGAGCTTGCAGACGCTATCAAGGCAGAGAAGTAGTCATTTTTGGCTGCCTTGACAGCATGCTCATAAGTCTCTTTAAATAGCTTATAAGCTGATATTGAGGCTCCACGGAGTTTCCGCCACTCGCGCTCTAGCCGTCTCCTTTCCCGTTTCATGGTCCTAAGGTCTCCTGTATACCAGGGAGACCGATGCTTACGGGGTCGGAGAGGGCGCCTGGGAGCAATCTCGCCGAGAGCTCTTGCCAGTGAGGTGTTCCAGATCTGAGCTAGCTCTTCGACTGAGACGCTGATAGACTCCAGATCCCTCAGAGCATTCAGGAACCTTTCAGGTTCCATAAGTCTCCTTGGGCGAACTAAAATCTGTGCTCAACCCGGATACTTAGAGCAGTGGTCCGACCATGGAACCTCTATTACGGAGGCTAGGTCCACTTGAACCCCTGCGCTGAACACTAGATCGAGGGTGTGTCCGGCCGAGTGTGTGGTCCCGACTTACACAGGGAGAGGCCCAATGTCGCCATGGTCGAGATTAGGTCCGCGGCTGCAGATGGAACAGAGGCTGCGTCGGGCGTGGACATTGAAGTCCCCAGAACAATAAGCCTGGGAAACCTCAATGCCCACTCCGACACAGTCTCTAGCAGCCGCGCCAGGCTCTCCGCTGCTGCGCTAGGCGCACGGTACACCAGCAGGATCGCCAGGCTCTCCGGGACTCCCACACCAGACCAGCACTTTCCAGCCCCGAGGTGACAAGCGCAGGATCGCTCTAAGGTGTAAACCATCACGGGAGAGTATTGCCACCCCCCCCCGTCCCTCGTTCCTATTCTGGTGCGTGGTAACGTAGCCAGGGGGGACTACTTCATGGAGGCAGGTGGTGTCGCTCTCCTATCAAAGAAAATGTCAAAGCACAACCTGGATCTTTGTGTCACAAGCTGGCAGCCCTAATATGACTCTCCAATTTGTCCCTAATTGTGCCACATATGGAGAAGGCAGCCCCAGCCATCTGGTCCAATCAGTATCCAGAAATTGTTGACTCTCCTTCAGGAAGACGGGTTGACATTTTGAAAAGCATGGCTTGGATAAAGCACAGTGACAAAACCCCTAGAGATATTTACAAAGAAAGCACTAGAACACATTGTACGACCTTGGTTTAAATGAAGGTCAGCAATTTATAGTGGAGTGACCCAGGGTTGAAAAGTTATACTATATAGTAGATCCCAGAGGGAAAAAAATTCCTCATTTTTGTTCTAAGGGAGTTTGTGAACCTTTCCCAATTTGTTACAAATTAAGCTGACATATAGTCACTCTTATACTTTATTGTGTTCCTTTCCTCTTCTCCCCAAGAAGATTAAGTCAAATGATGGAAAAAACAATCCTTCCCAGTAATTTACTATGACTCCTTGGTCATTCTCAGATAAAAAAAACAATGTATAGAACTGACCTTCTCCTACTCCGATGTGGCTTTATTTTTATTTCAGGGTACCTGAAATTTTCTAACAAAAAGATCACTGATTATGATATTGTGGACATTTGGAGGAAAAGTTAGAAATGACATATTTTAACCTGTCTGTTCCAACAACACTGTTAGTATTTTAACCTAAGGACCGCATCACACTTACCTTTTTTAATTTCCTAGGATACTAAAGGGACCGTCTAGTAATGGATGGGCATGCTGACATCACATGATATTGCTGGACTTTCTGTTGAAGCCCCCTCCCCATCAACCAGAGTGGGAGTGTCATAGGACACTTCTCTCCTAACATGGGAAGACTGCCGTGTTATGCTGGTTCCAATGGAGCCAGCACACTTCAGCAAAGCTTTGGCAACTCTTCCCCCATGTGATGGGGAAAGCATTGCTGCTCGAAAGTGGTGCACCGGGGGGGGGGGGGGTTGTCTCTGTATGACAAGGTTGTAAGTCTGTTCTAACAACACTGTAACTCCACAATTCCCATGTTTGGGATAACTTACACAGACCTTGTATGGGCAATACTCACACATTTTCCTCTCTATTTGCAAAAATTTAGCATCACCTTGATCCTCCTCCAGAAGTAAATCAAAAGAATTGAAAAACAGTATGACCCCCTTATCTATGGATTCAATAGCCATAGTTTCACTTAAGCTCCAAAAAATTCCCCCAAAAGTGTTTATGGGCTTCTCTGGGTCTTCCAGTGTGATTCTATGGCATTCTTCCAACACAAGTATAGTCAAAATATCATTGTACCCATTATCATTATCATACATCCCAAATAGACTACTGCAATGCACTCTATGTGGGATTGCCTCTGAAGACTGCCCGGAAGCTTTAGCTAGTTCAACGCTCTGCAGCCAGGTTGCTCATGGGAGTGGGGTACAGGGACTGGACAACTCCCTTGCTACACCAGCGATTAGCTTCCGAGCACAATTCAAAGTGCTGGTTTTAACCTATAAAGCCCTAAATGGTTCCGGCTCAGTTTACCTGTCCAAATGTGTCTTCCCCCAATGAACCACTTGTATAAAATCTGACAGGCAGCTGTTAAAATCAAGGTGATAGGTTTAAGGTCAGCCAAGCAAAGGCGACCCGGCAGGGGTCTGCAAGAAGCCAGTCACCAAGAGCTGAGGTCAAAGGCAGCCTACAGCAAACTAAGACTGCTTCTTCCTCCAAGCTCCCTGCTGCAGATGTCCCTTTGGCTCTCTTGGATGGTGCTGTATGGTTTCAGGTATCCACTGGGTATCTTAGAATATAAAAATGTATACAGGGGGCAGCACTGTCTAGTACAAGCAAAAAACTACTAAGGCAGTAATATAATCAAAATAGCTTTAAGTATCAATCAAAAACTCACAATGTGAGAATAGCAATATAGCACATACATGTGACATAGAAATACATAAGTATTACGTGTGTATCACAAACATACAGTTATACAAACAGCAGAATGCATATAAGCAACAAGCCACAGAAGACATGAGTAAATACAATACCATATGGTAAATGTTTAGTCATCAGGAGTCTCTTCAAATGCGTGGAGGACGGGCCATCCCTTCCAGTGGAAATGGCGAAGGGATGGAAGGGATGGCCCGTCCTCCACGCATTTGAAGAGACTCCTGATGACTAAACACTGGTGAGGACGTCACATTTGGATAAACCGCTGCCTCTGAGGAAGTCCTACAACCCTAAAGGACGAAACGGCTTGCCGCCAGCTGTACACAGAGCTCTTCGCCGTCAGGCTTTGTCCCCACACCACTCCTCCCCGGTGACATCTGGTTGTGGGGCCCGAGTTCTTCTCCCCGCGTCGCTCGCAACTTTTGAGCCCGGGCGTCTGCTGCCATTGTGTGGACTACCACTCCCGCCATCCTTTGCGGACACCGCATAGGCGGGGCCGGCGTCTCCAACCAGGAAGACGTTCTCCGGCTGGGCCAGACCCCGCTGACTTCACCCGCTTTCGCCACCCGATTTACGGGCTCCAGGGTACATTCCTCTTACAGAAAGGTTCTGTCTCTCACTATCTTAGTGCTGATTTACAAGAGACACACCTTGTCAGCGTTCTTCCAGCCCTTCTATTACCATATGGTATTGTATTTACTCATGTCTTCTGTATGATTGTGATACACACGTAATACTTATGTATTTCTATGTCACATGTATGTGCTATATTGCTATTCTCACATTGTGAGTTTTTGATTTATACTTAAAGCTATTTTGATTATATTACCGCCTTAGTAGTTTTTTGCTTGTCTTAGAATATATCCTGCAAATATGGGGGTTGCCCTGTATGAGGTTTATCCACAGAATAGGATATAAAAACACATCAGGCAACTGTGTACCTGTTGTATTTGTAAGAAATGTAATGAAATCTATAAGATTTATCAGTCATTGCCAAGTAGATATGAATGGGGTTCGGGTATAACAATATTATATACAGTATTTTTGTGAATGAGTTAATTTTTAGATGCTTGAAGAACTTCCCTTTCTACCTGCTTATGAATATGGTAATTTGTTTGTATGTACTGAAACAGCAGCTTGTGTATCTATGTCTACTTTTAGCCTCAAAAGCAAATGATTGTTTTCGCATAAGCTTTCCTAAAGTAAAAAACACAAACACAAACCACTAACTAGATAACATGTTCTCTTGATGTTGGTTGATTGATGCTACTTTACTATCCTTTTGGGGAACAGCTGTTGCTAATAAGAGGCATTATAACAAAATAATTGGGTGTCTTACTTGTGAAAACATTTTGTACAAAATGCTAATGATGTTTATTTTCCTTCATAAACATTTTCAGGGACTGTTCTTTCATCTGGTACAGCAAACTATTGTGGTGATGGTTAACATGGAGAATGACAAATTGTTTGTAGCTTTCCAGACAGGAAAATTCTCCACTGATTTATATTTGGCTGAGTTGGGAGCACTGTAGTACTGGGCACAGGAAAAAGCAATTCCAGGAAGAACACTGCTTTTTGCATTGCAAACTCCAGTCACAAGAAAGGTAATCGTAAAAAGGTTGTTGTTGTTGTCATTGCTGTTGCTGCAGATTGAGCACCTTCTATCTTAGTGGTCCTCAACTTGTTGATCCCCAGGAGTTTTGGCCTACAACTCTCAGAAATCCCAGCCATTTTACCAGCTGTAACATTTTCTGGGAGTTGAAGGCCAAAACCTCTGGGGACCTACAGATTGAGAACCACGGTCCTATCTGGATTTCTGAAATCCAACACTCTAATATCCAAAATTGTAGCCAAGATAGTATCACCTTTGCTTTCTAGTGGTTCAATGTGTATACAAAAACCTTCTGGCTATGTGTACAGAGTGTATATGAAACATAAGCTGGATCTACACCGTCCAATAATGCAGTTTGAACTGCATTGAACTCTAGTACACAAGTTCAAACTGCATTATTTGGCAGTGTAGCTCCAGCCATAAATACATTTCATGGTTCCATCCACACTGCCATATAATGCAGTTTGAAACTGTATTCAGGGGTGGCTGAACCATTAGGTGGATTAAGCAATTGCTTAGGGCGCCACTTGCCCAGGGGCGCTGCTCTGCCAGCCAGCACCGGAGTCACCATGGCCCCTGAGGAAAGAGGCAGGGGATGACAGGCGGGGATTTTCTCCCCCCCCCCTTTCTCTCTCAATCTCAATCTCAATCTTTCTCTCTGTCTTCGCCCGGTTGAGCTGGTCCCACGTGCAGCCAGGAGCAGAGAGGCAGCACTTCAGGAGGGCAGGCAGAGAGAGGGGGGGGGGGAGGCAGCTAGGCGCCCAGATAGGTAACTGTGGGCTCAGCCTTGGTGTGGAAAAAGAAAGGAGCCCTCCTCAGACTCCCCTTAGTCGAGCCTGCTGTGGCTTGACTCTGGTCCCGCCAGCCGGCCCTTTCTCCCCTCTGCCTCCAGGCTGCATCCCCACTGTACACTCAATGAAGTTTGACACTGCTTGGACTGCCAGGGCTGAATGCTGTGGGATTGGGCAGTTTGGTGTAATGGCACCAGTTCTCTTGGGCAGAAAAGGGGAAAGACCTTCCACCATTCCATACCACCCAGGGCCCTTCCACACAGCCTTATTTCCCAGAATATCAAGGCAGAAAATCCCACATTAGCTGAGTGTGGATTCAGATAACACAGTTCAAAGCAGATTTTGTGTATTAGCTTCCTTGATATTCTGTGTGGGAGGGCCCTCAGTCCCCATCTATTATGCCATATAAAATCCAAATAATTTGCTTTAAACTGGAATTTGTGACAGTGTAGACATATATAATCCAGTTCAAAGCAGATTTTGTGTATTATCTGCCTTGATATTCTGGGTTATATGGCTGTGTGGAAGGGCCTTCAGTCCCCATCTATATATTATCACATAAAATCCAAATAATTTGCTTTGAGCTGGAATTTGTGACAGTTCAAAGCAGATAAATCTGGATTATATATGATAGTGTTGCTGAGGTCTCAGGTCTCCCAGGTCCCTTCTACACTGTCACATAATCCAGATTATTAAATTAGATAACCCACATTATCTCATTTGAACTGGGTTATGTGAGCCGTATAATCCAGTTCAATGCGGACCATTGGTATTTGATATGGCAGTGTAGTAGAAGGGGCTGCAATCCACACTGAGCATTATATGCACTTCAAAGTCAGGCAACAAAATTTCCACAAAAGCAAGACCTTTGTGAGCGTCAGTGCTCTGCTGTTTGTGTAAACCCCATCCCAGCTTCAAGATGGTTTTGCTATGTAACCATTCACACACACAGCAAAACCACTTTGAAACTGTATGAAATGATCAGTGTGGCCGTTTTCCTCCCTGGCTCCAGACCAATGCCCGAAAGCCAAAGCCTTCAGAGACACAAATATCTGCTGGTTTAGATTCCAATGTGCATGTGTGTGTGCATGCGCAGTCCCTGCTCCAAATTGGATGGCAATTCTACAATTCTGAATCTGGTGGAAAACAGTTATTTGTAGTATTTACAACTCCCAGAAGAGCCCAATTTCAAGCAGCAAGGATGAACTGCATTAAATTGAGGGGCGGCTGAAGCAATAGACAAGTTACGTATTTGCATATAGCACAAAATCCCGGCTTACACTTGAAAATTACCTAGGGCCAGCCCTGACTGTATTATGTGGACAGTGGAGACTCATATAATGCAGCTTAACTGTATTGAACAACATTATGTGAGTCTACACTGACCATATAATGTAGTGTAAATGGGGTTGATGATTAGATATAGGTCCCATCTCATAGGTGTAAGTAAGTATTCCAATTGTGTATATGCAAGTATTCCAAAATCGGGGGGAAATGTGAAATATGGAACACTTCTGCTCTACATATTTCAAATAAGGGGCACTCAACTTGTGTTTTCTATTTTATACGGCCCTCATTGCAGTGAAACTATGAGACACGCAGAGCATCCATCCAGGAATTAGGTGTATTTGTATGTATGGGGGAAAGGGGGAAATCAAGGATCTTTTCACACAGGGCATTTTTGTCCAGTTTTGCCACTTTTAATCATGGCAAAGACAGGGCCTGTTCTGTGCCATCACACGAGGTACGGCAGGTCCCACCCACATTCCTCCCAAAGTGGAGGAGAAGCTCCAAACGGCACTTTCTTCTCCACTATGGGTAGGAAAGTGTAGTTTGGGTAGCTCCGATGGAGCGACCTGCATGTTCCTCCCCTTTTTGCCTGCGCGTCTTCCCCTTTACCGGCAATATCCGATGCAATGGCATGGCCCGAAAGCGTCGTGTGAGAAGGTTACAAGTCATTTTTGTCAGGGCAGAGTTTGGTAGAGTTCCTCTGTTTTGAAAAAAAAATTCACAGAAAAGGAGAGCCGTTCTAAACTCAACACTTTCCCCTTCCTTCGTACCATCTTTTCTTTTGTTGACTTTGTTTGTGGTAGGAAGACTAGATAGTAGTAAACCAGATGTTTGGGGAAAGAAACCTACACTGAGAACATGACCTCAGCAACTTTCTCCTGCTTGTGTTCCTAAGCAACTAACATGCAGAGGTATCCTGCCCCTGATACATCATGAAATATATAGACCACATCATGACTAGTAATAAAAAAATATGTTTTTATTGTTCTATTTTTATTGATCATTGTTTAAATTGTTGTTTTTACTGTTTTATTAGATGTGGTGATATTGTAAACCACCCCGAGCCTTCGGGATGGAGCGGTATACAAGTATGAATAATAAATAAATAATTAAATAAATAAATAGTTGGATAGTCTGTGAATGAATCTAATCTCCCCTTAAAACCATCCAAATTGGTGTCTGGCACTAGTTTTTGTGGAAGAAAAATACCAAAATTTAACAACATGCTGTGTGATGAAGTACTTCTTTTTATCTTGTCTTCGATTTCCTACCATTTAACTTTATTTCCTGTCATTAAGTATTATGAGACAGGGGAAAATCTTATCCCTTATCACTTTCTCCATGCTGTGCATAATTTTATGTACTTCCCTTATTTGCTGGTTTTTTTAATGGAAGCTTTCCACACATAGGAGTCATGGCCTCTTCCTCATTTTTGCAGCCATTTTTATTTCCTCACAGTTATAGGCAATGTTTTTCACGTGGTTCCTTTCCTTGGAAATGACAACTGTGCTTTCAAATCATGCTGCTTTGACAAAAACGACAGTCCTTTCTGTCCAGAAAGTCCCAATTGTTATTCTAGATGGGCAGGAGGTGGCCAGAACCACAGAGAAGTCTTTGAACTTTAAGTTTTGATGCTAGGAATTCTGTTCCAAACTGCAGCATTCATATCTCAGCTGAAAAGAAAGCCAAAGCTCCTCCACCAACTTACAAGCGAATGTCAACCATGCTTAAATAAGGTGGGTAGCATCTGTGGCAGATATGTGGTGATCTTTTTATGATGATTGCAGAAGGACAAATTCATTATCTCCCCTATGCAATAACTTCTATCCCCATTAGACTTACCTCCATGTAGTAATCAGGGCAGAGAAGTGGCATCCTGGAAGATACCTTCATTGTTGTGCTTCTAGCCGTCAGATGCTTCTTGGCTCCTCCAGCCTTCTCTTGCTACTGGCTGTATTGGGGTAATGGGATATGGCTGTATTGGGGTGTCACAGGAGGAAAGTGAGTCCTGTAAGAGGAAAATATCTGAGCTCCATCTAGGCCAAATTCCATTTCTCCATGCAGGGTCTCAGCTTTTCTTTAAAACTTCAGCCATGAAGCAGACGCACTGTGATAAGAGTTCCATCTTCCCCAGTTGGTCCAATTGACCATACAAAAATAAATATATTACATGGTCTTAGAGAAATACCCTAGATGACCTGAACACACATGGCTGTGGTCAAAGCCCTGTATAAGGTTCTAGTGCAAATGCTTCTGACTCCTAGAACCCTTCCACACAGCCTATCTCCCAGAAATCCCACCTTATCTGAGTTTGGTCTCAGATAACCCAGTTCAAAACAGATATTGTGGGATTGTCTGTCTTGATATTCTGGGATATAGGGCTGTGTGGAAGGGCCCCTAGTTGCAATTTGATCGACAGCCCAGTTTTCTGAATCTGTAAGCATCTGTATTGGTGTGCTGTCTTGCAGGGATGGGTCCTAACATCTCTAAGAATGAAGATACCGTACATTATTCCTGAGGTAGTTTCCCTTCAAGCTTGATTTAGACTGTATTTCACAAAAGTAAATACTGATCCCAGTGAGTAGTCTGAAGTTATAATGATACACAAAAACCTCTTTTCCACACTAGACAATTAATCTTGCATGGGAAAGGTAATATTTCTACTTCATTCATTCATGAGAGAAAACATTTCTAAAGCCCCAACCAGAAAGATAAACTTGGATTTTTACATATTGGAGAAAAAGTAATAACTACATTTTCTCCTTCTAAATATCCCACCTTTCCCTTAAACTCTGGGAAGCTGACAAATTAAAAGGAGTAAGATCCAGTTCCTTTGTTATATACTTATTTTAAACTCTGGAATTAGAGAACTGGCAAACCATTTTTCGTCCCTAGAGAAACTATGAGACACAGTTCATGCTGCCAATGTTACTGTTCTTCAGCATGTTGTGCCTCAAGATGGCAGTCTTGAACTACGCAGTTTTTCAAGGAAACTGATTAAAAATTATTCACGGAGGGAATCTTTCAGAAAACAAGATATCTTGGGGAGGTCCAACTTAAGCAGGAACAACTGCAAGCAATGTTCAAACAGAACGACCACATCAGAAGCAGACAGCATGACTTATTGATATTTGTATGCTGAGGATTATACTCTTTCCAAAAGCTAGATGAAACCATTCATTACTATTGAAATTACTGTTGTTGTAAGCTAAATGCAGTTGAACTAACCACTGTATAAGTGGAAATGCTTTCATCTTGCTTCTGAACTTTGTAGCCCCCAAATTTTAATTATATAATTCTTCCATATGATATGAAAGAGGCCTAGGAGGATATCCTTATTATTATTATTCCTTCCAAATGCTGTTGTGATTTTTTCCCCTGGATTAGCATTACAGGGGCTGTGGCTGGCTTAGTGAACTACAGAATACAGAATTAGGAAACACAGCTGGTATTGCAAAAAGAAACTATTTCCTTATTTGCTAGTCTCTTTTCCAAATATCAATTATTCTAAGTTCTTTCCTTCATTCAAAGTAGGATTGTCAGATCCCAAGGCTTGAACCCCGATCTCAATTTCTTAGGGGAAAGCATCTTGGGGAAAGAGCACTTGCATTTAAAAAGATAGTATGTATTTTAGTATGTATGTTCTTTTTAAAATGTAAATGGTATGCCTTTTGCAACTGCAGTTGGTGCTTAATGTAGTGTGCTTAATGGTATCATCATAGGCCATGTCTTTTAACGTTATCCCTGCATTATCAATACAGCCTGCTTCCTGAGAAATCATAGGAGAGCACCCTCTTTCGGGTTTTGGTCTTTAAATCTCAGGGAATTGCAGAATCCCAATTTGCCAAATTTACATTCAGAGGTGTAGAGAGGAATACGTGCTAGAATGAAAGCATCTCACCCCTTTCATCTACAATACATACGAGGGTTGAATGAAAAGTAATGCCTCCCCTGTGTTACTTGGGTTTGGATGTGGATATTTTAATAAATCAAATGCAGAAATAATCTTTAGAATCTGCTCTTTAACTACCACTATTCACTTTTCCACATAATCACCAGACATTTGGATACATTCATTTATTTTACTCTTTATTATTATTATTGAATTTCCATTATTTTACTCTTATTATTATTACATTTATTATTATTTATTATTTATTTATTATTTATTATTTTATTACTTTATTATTATTGGAAGGATACATAAGCACATTTACGTTGATGAAGGTTAAAATAATAGTTTAATCAAAGTTAAACAATTTTATCTTAAATTACAATTTCATGTAAATATTCAAAAACATTTAACTTTAATGTAATTTTATTGGTATCTATTTTTATTTTGAAATTTACCAGCTGCTACATTTCCCACCCTTGGCTTATACTCGAGTCAATACTTTTCCCCAGTTTTTTGTAATAAAATTGCGTGCCTCGGTTTATATTTGACTTGGCTTATACTCAAGTATATATGGTAAGTTTCAATGGGAAAGAAGAGTTGTATTACGCGTATCTATGACACTAAGAGCCCTTTTGAATTGTTGCATCCTCTCAAGCAACTTTTCAAGAAGTTTGTATCCAACTTGGTTAAGAAACTGTAGCGCGTGTGTGTTTGCTGTTTCCCAGCCATTCTAAACCTTTTCCACTGAACTTTTGCTTATAACAGTGGGATCTGCTGAATGAATACGAGTAATTGAAATGCCATGCTTGAGTTGCACATATCGTTAAGTAAAGTAATTTGTATACATACACCACATGCTTGTAAGACAGGTCACTATTACCTCCATTATATAAATAGATAAGTGAGTTGAGAAGGACTTGCTCAAAAAACCTGAGACAAAAAGCAACAATTGAATTACACATCATGTAAACAAACATAAATGTATTCCATAAAATACATTTTTCTTTACCAAATGCATAAATAACCTTTCTCATCCTCGGACCTACTAGTTGCAATAGATGAAAACACACCTCATCCTGAGCTGGAAGATCTGTGACCACAATGGCTAGGGACAGTGGAGCTGAAGACCAACATGTTTGGAAGGAAGTAGTTTTGGTGAAGCAGAGGAATATAAATAGCAGCTTTGTGGTCTCTAACAATTGAGTTATATTTAATGGAACCTTAGGTTAGGATTATTTTGCAGGACTTAGCAATGATTAAAAGTATAAACAGGGTATCTGAAGAATCTTCCGTATTCCATGGTATATTTAAGCTACTGTGTTTAACAGCACCCCCCTCCCCCAGGTTTGTGATCTGTAAGACTTTTTTCTTTGGGAAAGTCTCAATGATTTGACCTCAGTCATGCATTTGGATAGGTCTTATGAAATCCATCTTTCCTCCTTACCCGCATTCAAGATTCTGCCTCTAATTCTTTCATTTTTCCAGCCAACGTTATAATTAGGACTTAGAAAAAGTCATGAGAAAATGAAACTATTTGTGTGTGGCCAACATCTTTCCTGTATCATGGTGGGTATTTTTTTTTAAAAAAACTTTCTCTCTCACTTAAGAAGTACTGTATTTCATAATAGGCACAGATATGCATGCCAAAAATGGGTTGTTTGTGCAGTGATAATGGAGGATTTCCTGGATTTCCCCAACTTGACTTCTAATGGGCACTGGGCTATAGGAATTTCAACTAACATTCCAATACTAAAGTTGTTGCTCAATCCAACTGCAAGATTTCTCTGTCCTAATGTTTGTTCTTATAGAAGTGACGAATTGGTGGTTGCCCTGGTTTTTTGGAATGCTTCATCACTAGGCTTTTTTTTAGTGCCTTACTATTTTTCAGGTCCAACCAAAACTCTCCACGCCCCCATAATTCATTCTTTTAATTCATTACATTATTTATTTATTTACAGTATTTCTATCTGCCCTTCTCAGCCTGAAGGTGATTCAAGGTGGCTTACAAATTGGCAGCAGTTGGATGCCACAACAATAGTAAATACCAGTAAACCAGGTGTGCTCATACTTTTTCAGCATGCCAGCTACTCTTAAAGCAACCAAGTTCAAAAGATCTACCTGCCCCTGCCACCATGCACTCCTGCGCGCTCCCGCCGCTGCGCGCTTTTGCCACCACGTGTGCTCCTTTCCACCTGCGCAGCGCTTCTTCCGCCTACGGGGCATTGCAGGAAGGAGAAAGCATGAGGCTGGGCATCCAGAGGGAGTGCTTCGCCCTGCCTGTCTCACCAGCAATGGAGGCTGCACAGCTGCTTCTGGACGAGAGAGAGGCAGGGTGCTCCCATCTCGAAAGAAGCACCCGAGAGCGGAAGCCAGCAGCAGGAGCACACGTGCGCACAGGGTGTGCGTGCGCATGGCAGGAGCGCCCCATCCGGCTGGTGAGGCCCGAAGATCACCTGGAAGAGGGCCAAAGATCTACTAGTAGCTTGCGAGCTACCTAATGAGCACCCCTGCAGTAAACCATTTGACATGACATAATAAAAATCCGTATAAAAAACACCTAATAAAACAATTAAAACCATATAATCACCTGTTTCTCTTATTCATTCAGATCATGAAAACGATTAACTCATAGTGATACTTTAAAAAGCAACATATTAGTCATTATCCCCAGTAAAGTAAATTTGCTCTACTTCTATTGCTTTTAAAATATAGCATTGCCAGTCCCTCATTATCAAAAACAAATAGCAAGGTGCAATCAATAAGCGTACTTGGGAGTTTTCCTCAAGCACTGTTTATACCTTTAGGCACAACTCCAAATTATGCAAACATTGTTTCTGTGTTTAAAGTTTTAAGATTTCCTTTCTTCTTTAAATTGACTAGAACACGTTTTGGCATGAAATGCTGTAAACAAAAATAAATGCATACATAAAAATGTTGCTACATGAGAAGAAAATATCTCACCTGGTGATCTTCATTTGAATCCTATACAACCAGTGGCAGCTGATGCTTTCATGTCAGTGGGGCAATGAACTGACAGTGTGTAAAAGATCATTCAAACTACTGAACCAAGGCCATTCAGTTCTGTTTCATATTAGTTGAACTGCATTGTATAATAGTGCAGATAGCACCTAAGTCTCCTAAATTTGGTTCAGCACCTTGGAGAACTCATTTAAAGTTCTGACAGCGAGTTGTTCTCTGGAGAAGACCCTGCACAGCACTGAATGGAGAGAAGAATGACCACTATTCTTCTGTCACTAATATTTGTATTTGTTTGTCTTGTAATATAAACCTTGGTGCCCCGTCATGTTCATTTAAATATTATGTAAGCATATTGATCTCTCCCTTCTCTTTCTCAAAAACCAAACCTATTCAACTTCTCCTCCTTTATGGCTGCTGATGTGACAGCAGTTATTGTGGCAGAAGGAAGAGAAAAAAAACCCCTTCCTTCATTGAAATATGAACAAAATAATGTGTTTTCTGAAATGATGATTTTATATTTTAAGCTTGTATGATGTTGCAGTTAGTGTGCCTGACAACAAGTAAGAAAAATTAGGTTCAAATCCTTGGTTTAAAGAAGTTCACTGGATAACCTTTGGCCTTTCACAATCTCTTAGTTTCATCTACTTCACTAAAGTGTTGGAAAATAAAGTTTGTATTGATGAATTTCCTGCAACAATTGTAGTTGTATTTGATAAATCTTTATTTATATTTATTTAGGTCTTATTGTATATATGGCTTTATAGATTACTGTTATATATATGCTAGATCTGTACTGTTTTTTAAAAATGTTGTAAGCTGCTTTTGGGTCCCGTTTAGGGAGAAAACAGGGATATAAATATTGTTGTTGTTGTTATTATTTTAAGCAGCCACTGTAGCTCAATGGGTCAAACCCTTTTAGTGTCTGAACTGCTGATACGAAGATCTGAAGGTTGGTGGTTTGAATCAGCGAGACGGGGTGAGCTTCTGTCTGTTAGCCCCAGCTTCCCATGCAGGGACATGAGAGAAGCCTCCCACAGGATGGTAACACATCTGGGCATCCTTGGGCAATGTCTTTGCAGTTGGCCAATTCTCTTACACCAGAAGCAACTTGCAGTATACTCTCAAGTCGCTTTTGACATGATAAAAGAATTATTATTATTATTACATATTATTATTATATGAAGATGTGAGAAAGAGAGTAAGAAGGAACCAAAGGAGAAGGTGAGATTAATAATAAACAACAACAACAACAACAAGCTGCCTGTATTCCTCTCCTTAGGATCACATCTACTTGCAATTGACCAATTTACTACTTGCTTTGCTTCTACAGTGTTGCTAAAGTTCTGGTGGTGAACATTTCAGAACTCTAACAAAATTTTCAAAACTTCATTAATATTTCATTATTGGGGATTTTTAAGACAGAACCAATTAGGAACTGCCATTTATAACAAAATTTTGAAAATTTTGTTAGAGTTCTGAAATGTTCATCACCAGAACTTTAGCAACACTATAGAAGCAAAGCACCAGCGCCACCTAGTTTTCACCACCAGAACTTTAGTTTTGTAAGTACTTTAGGACCATTTTAGAACCATGATTGCCCAGGCCTAGTTAACATGATGTCTAGAGGTCTCTCATATGTTGCAGCCTTCATTTGCCTTCATAATCTGCTCTGCCATTGAGGTCTTCGGATTTTGTTTGTCTGGTTCCTCCTCCATAACTGTGCTGCCATAGGAGATATCACTGGAAGTACAGGCAGTCCCCAAGTTACAAACAAGATAGATTCTGTAGTTTTATTCTTAACTTGAATTTGTTTTTAAGTTGGAACTGGTACATTTCAAACTCCAGCCATATATGATATGCTTTGGATAACATAGGGAAGAGTTAACACCCCTGTGGTGTTTGTTTTCACCTCACTTTCTGTGATAATTGGATTTTGAAAACTTTGGCTTGTTGTGGAAATAAAGATTGGTGATAAAGCTTCAGTGGAGGCACCTTTCCCCATGATAACTCCTTCAGCGGTGAATTTCCCTTCTGAGGGGTAGATCTGTCTCACCTCCTTTTGTCTCACCCCCCGTTCTTAACTATGAGTTGTTTGTAAGTTACATGTCTATAACTTGGAGACTGCCTGTACATGACTCGAACAGCTTCACTTATAGGTTTACTGGAATACACAAGCCCCCTCACCATGACAAAGTGACAATCCAGCGAGGGGCTCCAATATGTGAATCCTTTTTCATTCATATGATTTATTGCTGTAAGATGGACACACTTCCTTCCCCTAACAACAGCAGTGCATCATATAATGTCCACTTTAAAATGATAAGTCAGATGACATAGAATACTGTGCTGCCAAAAAACAATGATTAGTATGTTGGACTTGTGCTGGAGAGACTGCTCAAGGAACAGAGAGACCAATACTGCATAAGACAGGCAGCTTTACTATTTCCCATGAAATTGTCTTCCTAGCACAAGCGATAAATACTTTTTCTCTAGAGGGACAGATGAGAAAACTAGATTATTTGAAAATATTGATTCTGAAAGTAAAGGTCAGAGTGGTGTCTTCATTTTCGCTCCCCTCACAGCCATTTTCAACCACAGCACTGAAATGGTATCCTACCTTCAACCAGCTTCATGTGTTTTAACTTTAAATGTTGTTTAAAGATGAAGTGGAGTTGCTAAGAAAGGAACTGCATTTAGACTCCCCTTAAAAATTTTGTGTTTATGCAAGAACTAATGGCAGGAGCAGTACTAAAATGTCATGTTAACAGCTTCTTGTTCCTGCATATAAGGCACTCACGATGTAAACAAACATATCAAGGACAGAAGCATTTAAAAGCCTGAAATGAATAGAAAGAGAAGCAGAGACCTTGATGTTTGTCCTCTTGTTCTGAAGAGACAGGTAGATGTTCCAATTCAATGCCACTAATATTGTCATTCTTCAACATTACAACATCTTTCGGTGCTGGTCATTTATTTAACGTAAAGATCAAGTTGCCTTATCAAAATTAAACTTTTCCTGAATTTCATTTTAACCTTTGGAGATTGAAAGCTTTCAATGAAAAATAAAGTGCTGTGAATAATAAACACTCCATTTATCTTATTTATTTATTTACTGCATTTGTATACCACCCTTCTCAGCCCTCAGGCGTCTCATGGCGGACTACAGTGGCAACGATTCGATGTCTGAAAACACTGTAAAACTTTTAAAATCATTAACACATAATAAAAATCAGAACAAGAATATTAAAAACATAAATCATTTATGTCTCCTAATAAAAACATTATTCAATCTTGCAAGCCAGTGGTTCCAATTTCTATGTCTTTACTTTGCATTTTCAAATGCTTGCTCAAACAATCAAACTTGACTCTTTTCCGAAATGTTAAGAGGGAGGGGGCTGATCTAATGTCCCTGGGAAGGGCTTTCCATAGCCGATGAGCCACCATTGTGAAGGCCCTGTTTCTTGTCCCCACTAAACGTGTTTGTGATGCAGACGGGATTGAGAGCAGGGCCTCCCCGGATGATCTTAAAGTACTAGCAGGTTCATAAGGAAAGATGCGTTCAGACAGGTAAGTTGGGCCAGAACCGTTTAGGGCTTTATAGGCAAAAGCCAGTACTTCAAATTGTGCCCGGTAGCAAACTGGCAGATAATGGAGCTGGTGCAACAGAGGAGATGTATACTCCCTGAGCGTTGCTCCTGTTAGTAATCTGGCTACCATCCGTTGGACCAATTGAAGATTTCGGACAGTCTTCAAATGCAACCCCACGTAGAGCACGTTGCAGTAGTCTATTTGGGATGTATCAAGAGCATGGACCACCGTGACCAAGTCAGACTTCCCAAGGTATGGGCACAGCTGGCGCACAAGTTTTAACTGTGCAAATACTCCCCTGGTCACTACCGAAAGCTGGGGTTCCAGGCTCAGCAATGAGTCCAGGATCACTCCCAAGCTGCGAACCTGCGTCTTCAGGGGAGTGTAACCCCGTCCAATGCAGGCTGTAACCCTATGGACTGTTCGGCCTTACGACTGACCAGGAGTACCTCTGTCTTGTCTGGATTCAATTTCAATTTATTAGCCCTCATCCAGACTGGCACATGTAACTTTGATTTAAAATCATTAAAGCCATTAAACAAAGACATAAGCAACATGTAAAGATTCAGACAATATTAAAATTGCATAATACAAAAATGTACACTATAGCCATTCCAACTGTCATTGCATATGTTTCTTAATTATTCTTTGTATCGCGCTATTTTACTAGCCAAAGGCTTAATCCCACAACCACGTCTTTGTTCTATTTCAAAAGGTCAGGAGGGAGGGCACTGATCTAATCTCACTGGGGAGGGAGTTCCAGAGCCACTGAGAAGTCCATGTCTCTCATCCCCACCAACCTTGTGATGGAGGAGGGACCGAAATCAGGGCCTCCCCAGAAGATCTTAACCTTTGTGATGGTTCATAGAGGCATATACGTTTGACAGGTAAGCTGGGCTTGAACCATTTGGTGCTTGTTTTGCTGTCTGTGCCCCTGTTTAGAAGATTTCACCTCACTTTCTGTCCCTGTGATAATTGGATTTTGAAAAAATTGGCTTGTTGTGGAAACAAGGATTGGTGATAAAGCTTCAATGGAGACATCTTTCCTCCATGGTAACACTTCCAGGAGTGAATTTCCAAGTTGAATGTGATGGCTCATGAGCGCCTTCCAACTCTATAATTGTATGACAATACTGGAAACGATATGCTGCCTACAGCAGTGTTTGTTTGCATGCTGCACAGTGGCACCCAGTCATTGTCATGTGTTGTGTACTGTTGCTATTTTGCCTAGCAGTTCTGCAATGTGGAGGTATCTCTGATTGCAAATATTTCTAGACAGAGGTGATGTTGGATTGCAGCTATGGTTGGTTTATGATTTGATTTACTTTATATACCACCAGTCCCACTAAAATGACACTAAAGGTAGCCCAATAGTAATAAAATTTATGTATAACAATTAACATATTCAAAGGGATTTAAAACACTACTAAAATATGTTAATCAAGAGAGATAACAGTGCCAAACCTATTAAAACTCATCTTAAGCATCAACCCCAAAGCAGTTGCCTACATCTTGCAACTTCTCCACAGCAACAGTTTGGTCTTTTGTTGATGGTTCCAAGTACACCAGATTATTTATAAATTCAAAATATATGCTCTCAATTCCCTACTCTCTCCAAATCTGCTTGCATCCCAGACAAGTTATCTTCTCATTTTAATGTAGTCCTCCTCTCTCCAGCAAGTATGGTTTCCAAGTCAGGACTACTGCAAGTCCTAATACTTTAGAATCCAGGTCTAAAACCTGTAAATGGTCCCTTATGATGTCACAAAGGTCAAGCTATCAAGCAGAAAATCCCAAGCATTAACTACAGCTGCAGAGAGTATGCCATTCAAATAATTCAGTCTAACAAATGATGAATGCACATGCTCTCTTCAAAGCAGTAGTCTCACCCTGATATCGCTCCATTTATGCTGAGGACTGGAGAAGGAAGCCCAGACCTTGAGATAGGGCAACTCTACAACAGGGCTTCTCCGGGCTTGAGGAACCAGCTTGGTTTTCTCCTACATTGAGTAAAGTCTCACATACCTTGAAGGTAAACAAGAAGAGTCCTGCTAAATTAGATTAAAGCCTGTCCAACCCAAGATCTTTTTCACAAGCAAGACATGCAGTCCCTCCAATCTGAAGTTGCAAAGCAATGGTAAGCAGTAAATACACAAGCAAACCACAAAGGCCTTATGGTCTCCAGTTTTATACTTTTGTTGGTGTTTTATGCTGTTGTTGGCATTAAATTGTTGCCTTTGTTAACTGCCCTGAGTTGCCTGCGGGCTAAAAGGGGCGGTATATAAATATAGTAATTAAATAAATAAATAATTCTTGTGAAGTGCAAGGAGGGTTTCTTGTGGCTTATTCAGATTTTGTCATTTGTCGCTATATTTGGAAACCTCATGATCTCTGTGTGCAAATGAAGGTAGCAGGTGCAAACATCAGTTCTTGGTTTAGGCGAAGACCAATAGTATCCAGTTGCTTTAGATACCCAAACTCATGTATAAATCTAGACATTTTAGTCAAAAATCTACCCTAAAAAACAGAGCCAACTTCTCAATGGAGTCAATGCTAGTACTGTACCTTAACTCTTATCAAAAAAGGAATTATCGCTGAGTAAAGTGGCAAAAGGCAAGAGCATAGCCTGTTCCGGGAGAACCAAAAAGAAACACTGACCCCAACACTTGCTCTGTCATGGTGCCATTGCTTGCATTTTTAAATGGCTGACCAGAAAAATTGTGACAGAAGCCAGGGATGGCTGGCCCCTGAGATGGCATTGGTGCATTCCCTTCTCCACAGAATGACCTTCAACTTATCCACAGGTCATATCAAAATCCATAAATTTGGACCTAAAGCACACCCCTGACTGATATGTGAGCTCAAAGTATACATGGATATGTAGAGCAATTCAAATGGTTCAATCAAATTTAACAAATTTACGAGGCCATAAAAAAATCTCCAGCAAAAGCATGCGGGGAATGCGGAAAGTACTTCATCAGTGTCGCAGATGGACAGTGAAGCGGCAGCTCCCCTGGTGGCCAGAAAAGTTGGAAAGTTAAATAGCCTCTGACTGTTTGTCTATATGTGTTGTGTGTCCACTCTATGGCATTGAATGCTTGTCATTTATGTGTACATTGTAATCTGCCCTGAGTCCCCTGCGAGATGAGAAGGGCAGAATATAAATACTGTAAATAAATAAACAATAAATAAAGGTACTGGCGTTTTCAAACACCCCAATTTGAAATGATTAGTCCATCACTGGAACGTCTCTGTTCCATTCATTTCTAACATTTGATGAAAGTCTGTTGAAGAACTAAAATTTAATATTGGAAGAAAACAATAAATTAAGATTGTACCTTCCTTAGTCATCATGCTAGAGTTAAAAGTTATGCTTTTGTTTCACTTCAAGAAAATGTATTCATCCCTAAAACTTTTCAGAAAGAGGTACAAATATATTGCACATATACCTGTTGTTCTTAGAACAAAATCCAGATACAATATTAATTTTTGTATCCCCTTTTATTCTAATTTTCACAGCATCAAATCATAGTGGATAGACCATTTGTTCTTTTGAGTATTGGCACACCAAGGAAGAATGCTTTTGACAGTTAAGGGAAGCAGAAAGAATTTAAAACATAACCAAGTACAAAATGTAATAAATGTATTCCCAATTAGCAACCCATCTGTATAAAAAAAATTGAACACATTGGATGGCTATTTTTATCTCCAACAGAGCATCTACTTTTGGATAAAATAATCTAACCTCAAGATGAAAAATGACTTTATTATCATATTAATGCATGAAAATTAACGCATATTCCCTCATTTAATACATAAAGAATAAGGAAGGGGATATTATTATTATTATTTATTTCGATTTGATGAACCGCCCTTCCCGAGGCTCAGGGCGGTTTACAGCATATAGAAACAGCATATTCACATGATATTACCAAGTTTTGCTAAACTTCTCTTTCCTTTCAGATAAGTTGCCTTTAAGGTATTAGGTAATGGTATTCAATGCCAAATTGCTTTGCAAGGAGACAACCCTTAGAATAATAGAATCATAGAGTTGGAAGAGACCTCGTGGGCCATCCAGTCCAACCCCCTGCCAAAAAGCAGGAAACAGCATTCAAAACACCCCCATCCAGCCTTTTGTACTTTGTCATCTCCATTAACTTCTAGTCAGTGGATTTCTAGACAATTTGGACATATACTTTTTTTTGGCCTTCCAATGCTTCTCATCTTCTTATTGGCACAAAAGGCAGCCTCTTCATATACTTGCCTACTTAGAAGTTGAGGCCCTTTCGAAGTATGACAGGTAGCTTTAATATAACTGTCTTTTTGAGTATTGGCACACTAATTGCATAGAAATGTCCAGATTTCCTAGTACTTTGTTGTAATTTATGCGGATTTTTAAAAACCAGACTTATTTCCATAGGCCTTTTCATCTTTCTTAACTTGTTAAAACTATTTGAATCAGCTGTGTATTGTTTGCTTCTAAAATGTTGGTGCTTCATCGTGTTTCATTCTTTTCTTTATTACGACTATTGAACTTTAACTGGTGTGTGGCAGTCTGAGGGCTTTTTTGATACAGAACAGTTACAAAGACCATAACATGCACACATTTCAATCATTTTTCTAGGTTGTCTGTCCAGGAGGGCTCTGGTCAAAAGAATATAGACAATAAGACCTCCTTGCTGTATCTGTAGGGGATATGTTCCTGGCTGGACTACACTTGTGTGAAACTGCAGGTATGACTGAATGCCATTAAATTACCTTACTTTGGTCCCAGTATACAATAGAGTTGTGTTGGATGACCTAGAAATTCCTAGACAGATGTCATCTCTAGGAATTTTCTAGGTTCTCCAAAGCTACTCTATGTTAATGTTTGGGCAGGAGCATATAATAAAATCACCTGGAAGACATAGCAAATTCCTAAAGAGAGCATTTTTCTATGGGAACTGGAAAGTGAAACAACAGATATGGGTTCTGCAGTTACGGGGGTCTTACTCTACCTGATCTTTGGGGATTCTGCCAGTATGATAACAACTGTAGGATTGGCTAAATCTATGAAAAAGTCAAGCAGTGCTATTCTGTGCTCTGCATCTCATGGTATTACTTTGACCATACAAGATGATCTTTGTGGGCTTGAATCAGGCCAGTAGCCAGAATTTTGATTCGGAGGTGGGGGGGCGGGCCAGTTTGATTCGGGGAGGGGATTGAGTCTGTGTGAGAGAGGATCTACCCTAGCAAACCTTTTGTATCATTATCCCAATACCCCCATGGATATGGAATATATTGAGCATGGTGATCAGATCATGATATGAATAAACGTAACAGTTTAAATGATGTACCAGTAAGGCCTTCTCGCGGACCACCCTGAGAATTTGGGGGGGTTGAAATCCCTCAAGCCTCCCCCCTGGCTACATGCCTAGCTTGAATATTTAGCAAGTAGAACTGCAGACCTTGAAATACCAAAGATTGTGCAGTAAAAGACTTATAGATTCATGCAACGTATTTTCCCTTCCATCATTTCCATACTGATTTGATTCCTTCCAAGGCAAAGTAGACAGTGTACTATTTGTTCTGTGACCTACAGTGCTAATGTACAAATCTCAAGTACCAGATGATGGAAAACACCTTCAGCTTAACAGAAAACCTTTTAAATATCTGCACTCTTAGACACAGAAGCAGATTCAAGTGGAATTTGGCATAAACATTGGTCAAGCAGGAGAAATATTTTCCCTGTTAAGGTGGAACAAAATTATATGTTAAATATCCAGTTTGATTAACACATATATCAAGGTCCTTACTTTCTTTTTCAATTAATTCTAAAAGCTATCTTTTTTTCACTGATGGATTGATTTCACAAAGAATAGATTCCTTTGACTTGAGTTCATTTTTTTCTTCTATTACTGTCCTGTTCCAGCTAAGAGAAGTTGCATTCCAAACTCGGGGAACTAAGGCCTTTGACATCTGTCTGTACCCGGATTTGGAACATCCCATGCAAATCAATGTTGTATGCATGACTCCCATTCCTTCCAATACCCATGTTTTCAGGGCAAAACTGCCAAGCTGAGTTGCTCTCATTAGTATTTGAAACAGACAACAAGGGTTGAGATTCTAGCACCTTTCATTTCCAAACACTGTACCATCAATATCCCTCCTCCAGTGAACAATGCAAGGAGTCCCTGGGAGGGGTGTGTGTGTAGTCTAGCGGCTTTGTTTACCTTTTAAAATGAATTACAATTATACTAGTTAAGTGTTGACGTGAAGTACGATGAATCTTTCCTGAAATACTGAGATTCCCGGAAGTGAGATTTTGCAAGCTATCTGAGATGACCTAACATGGATTCCACTAAATTTAACATATGATGCAAAAAGCTTCCAAATTAAATGCATGCCTTGTTCTCAAAACCTCAACACTGCATAACTGTAATGCTTGTTGCTTTCATCTCATTGCTAGTGGCATTGTTTTCATTCCCAGAACAGTTATCCATGGGTCTATGAAACCATTTGTCATTCTAAATAGTTTATTTAACCATCTGTAAGACACCAAAGTTAACATATACATAATATTAAACTACGTGTTGAGGGGTGGCTTGTGCATGTATATATATCACAATGTAGTTAGCATACTGCTCAATTAGATATATATTGGTGAACATTGTGCTAGCAATGTGTTTCCCAGTGTTATTTTAAATATCGTAATTGCACACAGAATGGCATTTAAACACTTCATATGTAATTAAAGCTGTACCATAGTTTTCAGTCTGTTCTTAAAAGCTATTTGGTTACTAGGCATTCCTGGAACACTTTTGGAATCTGATATATTAATATGTTTTCCCTGCTGCAGTAAAAGCAGTGCCTTGGACCCAAGCCAGAGCCCAATATGTTCACCACTGAGCTGTGCCCATGACTTCTGAATTGTGCCAATGTGCCTCCTTCTGACTTAGTATTGCTAGCATGCTTCCTCCAATTCAAAATAATTTCCTTACTTAATATTGATTCCACTATGTGATTCCACTATGTGCTACTGGGTTGTTGTTGTTTGTTTGTTTATTTTAATTTTTTTAAAAAAGTTGTAGGAGCCATGGGCACAGCTCAATTGTGAACATATCGGGCTCTGGCTTTATTATATAGCCTGGTGGCTATGTAATAAAAATGATGGTTTCATTAGTATGAAATAATTTTGTCCTTTGGCCCTTCTTACCACTTCCTTGTCCATATTAAATATCTACAAATCACAGTTTACCCCTTAGTGAGTCAGACTATTGATCCAGACTAGCTCGGAACTGTCCACACTAACCAGTGGTAACTTTCTAGGGATACATGTCCACTGTGGACTCTGGCTCAATGCTATGGAATCATAGGAGTTGTAGTTTCACAAGGACTTTATCCTTCTCTGCCAAATAATGTAATATACAGCTTCCAGGATCCCATAGTTTTGAGCCACAGTAGTTAAAGTGGTGTCAGATTGCATTAATTCTACAGTGTTCTACACTCCTGGATCACAAAGGGCCCTTCCACACAGCCCTATATGCTAGAATATCAAGGCAAAAAATCCCACAGTATCTGCTTTGAACTGGGTTATCTGAGTCCACACTCAGATAATGTGGGATTTCCTGCCTTGATATTCTGGGATATAGGGCTGTGTGGAAGGGCCCAGAGACTGTTATTTTCCTGTCCTAACTGGAGCTCTTATCCCCACCAAACATATTTGTGATGCAGGCGGGATCGAGAGCAGGGCCTCCCCAGATGATCTTAAAGTCCTAGCTGGATCATAAGGGGAGATGCGTTCAGATAAGTTGGGCCAGAACCATTTAGGGCAATGACAAACCACTTCTGAGCAAATGTTGCCAGGAAAAGTCACATGATAAGTTCACCTTAGGGATGTTAGAAGTCTGAAATTATTTAAATACACACAACAACATCTTTAATGTGCTGCCCATCTTGCTTTGAATATCACAAAAGCTCTATGACAATGTCATCATCATGCTGGAAGATTTCCAGCATATTTCAGAGCTACTATACATGCAGAATTGGAAAATGGTAGAGATGGCAAACCTCTGTAGTCCAGCATTAGTGAGATCAGAATGGTATCTTCCTTCTTCAAAATAACATGTGTTCTATTGGAGTCCCAGATATTTGTGGTGATAGAGTCTGCTTAAAATCATGCCAATCTTTCGCCGATGGTGTAAAACGGTTTCCTATCACCTATCAGGTTGCTTCCTCTATTTTGTGCTTGCTGACAAAGGCACCTAATAAATGTCAATCAAAAGGAATCTGGCATGTTCAGATATTGCCTCTAGCTTTTCGAGCACAGTGAAAGGAAGCAGTAAACTCATATCTGTTCTCTTTCATGTTGTTTTCATTTTAACTTCTGACCCTCTTTGCAAGACTTTTCAATTTTTTTTACTGAATTGAAAAAGCATTTAGGTCCATTACCAGTTACTGCATGATCCAACATTCCTCATTCGATGTTTAGGAAGAGTTTTCTTTAAATGTAACATTATAGCAACCACTTTACCAAAGAGACCTTCTGAAAGATAATAAAATAAGTATTTCAGTTAATATGTGAGTAAGGTGATCCCTTGTCTTTCAACTCTTAAAGCATTTCACTGTAAAGTCTTCACAGTTGCATGCTCATAATATTCATCAGGCTCAAGTAAGAGTGGAGAATGTTTTTAAAATGCAAACATACCACATACAAATAAAATTGTAGCTAGTTGGATAGCACCTGCTAAAAACCTGTGTGGTGTTCTAGCTCGCATTTCTCATTTTGACCAAGGCCACATCTATACGAAGCCAGAATTTAGGAACTATCCAGAAAGCTGGACACCAGATTGGGCCTCACAGGAATCCACACAGGGACTCCTTCAGCTGCCATGGAGACAGGATGGTTTGGCACCGCTGTGTAGCCACCCTAAATATTACTACTGCCCCCCTGGTGTCTCTGGTCATGACACAGCACCTACCTTTTCCTGTCACCCCCTCTCACATCAACCACAGTGATGGGCAAGTGAAGAAGACTGCTCCTTCCCCCTTCCTTCTCAGTGATCTCTATCACTTAGGTTGATGTCAGAGCGAGTGACGGGGACAGGGAGTAGGCAACATTTCCTGGTCGGGAACTGCTATGACATGGGGTAGGGAGACAGGGGACTGTTATCCCTTGTCCCTGGGCCACCTAAGCCTGAATATCACCTGAGGAACATGTGATTGATTACTAGATACGTGTACAATACAATCGAACCCCCTATCAGTCAGTATATATGAAAACAAAGAGGCAATGCGATGGGAAGTCAAACATAAATCAATATTGTATTTCAAACATCAGCATTGTGATACATGAGTATCCAAATATCCACAAATAATAAGGTGCAATCCTCTCACTTTAAGGAAATCAACGGCCGTTGCGTGCTAGCATCCCCCCATATACATCAAAACAAAATACAATAAGGCAATACTGGGGATTCCCAGCGATATAATCAATAGTTCTTCAGGACACTAGATAGGTCTCCACAATTGAAATGAAAATAAACAAGCCCCCCGTGTGACCTGTGGCTGAATAGCTGTCAAACCCGGAACTCCGGGCAAGAGCGCATCAAGCGGTCACGTCGGGCGGGACGTGACTCCGCCCTCCCGAAGGTGGGGGCCGGAGCGCGGTGCTCTGTAAATAAGGATGCTCGTGAGCGTTGCAAGCGGCCTGGCAAATGCAGCGTGGAGAGGTTCCCAAATGAAAGATAAAATCCAAGGCGGAGGAGGTGTGTCGTCGACGGGATGAAGTATCGAGATCTTTCCCGTTTCGGGTGCTTCCTCAGGACGATCCACAACCGGGAAAATACACAACTGTACAAAATAAACACAATGTAAAACCTCTATCAAAGCATAGGTGGGTCGATGGGCAGGGTAGGAAAAAAGGCTTACCAAATGTCGTTTTCAGGTCCCCCAATGGGAGAAAGCCGCCAATGCGGTAAAGGAAAATAATGGGCCAAATGGCGCAATGACCGAAGATCCGGTCCAGGCTAAGGCCTCCCTGGAGGCTTTATCCTAACAGGCAGATGGGATACAGCTGGAGCCCCAGCGGATGGGTCTAGGTGCAGTAATTTAGTTCAATGAAGCATTTAAACTGACAGGCTCATTTAGTCCATAAGGTTGCTCACAGGCACATTGTACAATATGTTTCAATTCAGTTTTGAGTAGGGTGGATTGTAGGTCCGTGTGGGGTTGCATCTCCACTTTTTCTAATCCAACGAACTTAAAATCCGGAATGGATTTGTGAACTTCTTTGAAGTGTCTATATAAGTATACATCTTCATTGCCAGAGAGGATTTTCAATCTGTGTTCCCTAATCCTCGCCCTCAGCTGGCGTTTGGTAACCCCCACATAAAGTAGGGGGCACGAGCAAAAAAGGAGGTACACACATCTTTCAGTGGCACATGTACAGAACTGATGAAGTTTAATGGTATTGGGCGTGCCAGGAATTTGAATCTGCTTCAATGGGCTCACAAAGTCACAGCAAATGCAATGTCCACACCTAAAAGTCCCAGCTTGAAAGCTGCTGGTGGTCTTCCTCCTGGCCCCCAAATTGGAGTGGGTGAGCCAATCCCCAATGTTGGTGGTACGTTTGAATGCTGGCATCGGTGGTTTGTCCAAATACGTCATCCCGTCGACGACACACCTCCTCCGCCTTGGATTTTATCTTTCATTTGGGAACCTCTCCACGCTGCATTTGCCAGGCCGCTTGCAACGCTCACGAGCATCCTTATTTACAGAGCACCGCGCTCCGGCCCCCACCTTCGGGAGGGCGGAGTCACGTCCCGCCCGACGCGACCGCTTGATGCGCTCTTGCCCGGAGTTCCGGGTTTGACGGCTATTCAGCCACAGGTCACACGGGGGGCTTGTTTATTTTCATTTCAATTGTGGGGACCTATCTAGTGTCCTGAAGAACTATTGATTATATCGCTGGGAATCCCCAGTATTGCCTTATTGTATTTTGTTTTGATGTATATGGGGGGATGCTAGCACGCAACGGCCGTTGATTTCCTTAAAGTGAGAGGATTGCACCTTATTATTTGTGGATATTTGGATACTCATGTATCACAATGCTGATGTTTGAAATACAATATTGATTTATGTTTGACTTCCCATCGCATTGCCTCTTTGTTTTCATATATACGAACATGTGATTGATGTCAGGACATTTGTGACTGGATCCAGTTAGAAACTGATCAAACTGTCCTCACTGTAAATCATGGGAAAGTCCAAATCCTGGGGTCGGATTTGGGTTTTCACCTGACTTTGGATAATCCAGGGCAAGGTTGCATGAAGATGGCCTTGTCCAGGGTTATCCCAGATCAGCCCTTTGCAGCATGTATGGTCAGTGCCAATATGCTGCAATATTCCTTGTGATTAAGAGTTGGGCTTTATGTATTGTGTTCAAATGCCTTTAAAAGGAGGTTGAAGATGCCTGGATGCATGTATTCTATGTAGTGAGGGAACATTGTTGTGATATAATGATGCTCATGATTGCCTAAACAATTTGCCAGACATGAAAAGAGAATCAACTGTGTCTTCTTCTATCTGGTCCTCTTGAAGTTTTATTATTTATTTATTTTTAAAAAATTTGTACCCCGACCTTCTCACCTCTATAGAGAGACTCAGACTGGCTTACAGCAATAATTCAATGCTATACAATTTAAAACCTGTTACAACAACATTATTAAAAACTTAAACACCAAATTACATACATACAAATACATTGCTATTTAAAACAAATTCAATTCAATCTAAAACGTGGTCACTCAATTCATACTATAATCAATCACAGCCTAATCTGGGAAAGCTTCGTTCCCCATCCAAGTCTTCACCTACCTCCTGAAGGACAGCAGGGAGGGGGCAGATCTAACATCCCTTGGGAGAGAGTTCCACAGCCAAGGGGCCACCACAGAGAAGGCCCTGTCCCTCGTCCCCACCAGCCGCGCTTGCGAAGAAGGTGGGACCGAGAGCAGGGCCTCTCCAGAGGATCTTAATGTCCTTGCTGGTTCATAGGGGAGAATCCATTAGGACAGGTAAATGCAACTCTGATACTCCCTGATCATGGGATATGTTGGTTCAGGTTTCTAGGAGATCTCATGTACCCAGGTATTTTATGCCTCTGTCTGACCTCCCTTCTCTTGTTTCCATTTCCTGTGGTCAATTTCAACTTGTTGGATCAGATATAGCTCTGTACTTTTATAGTGAAGAGTCCAGAGAAAGGTGGCTGAGGGATAGAAGAAATGTAAATTGTATCTCTTCTCATAATTTCTAATGAATGAATGCATGTGCATTTACGGATAAATCCAATTCATGTCCCTTGACATGGAGCCACTATGAATCCTACTGACTCCATGCTGGAAATGTAATATGACTTGTGGTGATTTGTTTTTAATATAAAAGAGGACACAAGTGCTGCTTATATATTCTTGAATGAACATCCGATATCCCTAAACTGTAAATCCCAGGATCCCATGGCTGCTAAAGTGGAATGGTTATGCTATAACTGTGCAGTGTGAAATGTCCTAGAATAATATGACTCTAAGTTTCCCTTATGACATTCACAAGGGGAGGACCAGGGGTATAGGATGGGAACAAGTAATTCAGATTTTTTATACTTAATGATTCTCACTGATACTGACAATTGTTCTTGATCTTTTTCAGCTTGTTGTTTATCTAGCTGTAGTCCATGAAGATGTATATGTGGAAAATGTACAAGAGGTAAATTTATTTATTTATTTATTTTACCATACTTGTATCCCAACCTTTTCAACCCTGAAGGGGATTCAAGGTAGCCTTATAAAGGCAAAAATTTGATGCTGCATGTACACAAACATTGATTAATAAGCTATACATGAGATAAGATTGTTGTTGTTGTTGTTGTTGTTGTTGTTGTGTGCTTTCAAGTCATTTCAAGTCATTTATGTTCTTATGTTCTTATACCTTGAATACATCAATGAATAAATGTATAGGCTATCGGTAAAGAGTCGGAATCTTTTCCTCCTGTCCATGGATTTTCCTTACAAATAACCCTTACCTACTTTTGTGTTAGTAACTGTTGCATTAGAACAGGGGTCCTCAAACTAAGGCCTGAAGGCTGGATATGGCTCTCCAAGGTGATTTACCCAGCCCTCACTCAGGGTCAACCTAAGTCTGAAATGACTTGAAAGCACACAACAACAACAACAACAACAACAACAATCTTATCTCATCAGCCAAAAGCAGGCCCACATTTCCCACTGAAATACTAATAAGTTTATATTTGTTAAAATTATTTGTCATTTTAATTATTGTATTGTTTTAAAGTGGGGTTTTTTTGCACTACAAATAAGATATGTGCAGTGTGCATAGGAATTCATGTTTTTTTCAAATTATAATCCGGCTCTCCAATAGTTTGAGGGACTGTGACCTGGCCCTCTGTTTAAAAAGTTGAGGATCCCTGCATTAGAATGTTTGTTTGACTGTTGGGAGTACTGTATATCTTTCACAAAATCCACTAAATATTTTATCTTTTTCTTTCATAACCTGTCCCAATTTTGTTTAAAAAAACTTAGCACATAATGGCAAGAAAGTAAAATGGATTATTGGTAAATGGTGTAAAGATTATTAATAGAACACTGAGGGCGAAGTGCAAGTGCTGCATTACCTGCTAAGATTTCCAGTATCTTATTTATGCCTGACAACCTGAAACCCTCTGTGCCTTTAAAAATAACATGATGCCTCAATACCCAAACTGGAAGCACTGCACCTGTTGAATTTCAACATGTCACTGGGCTCTTTCAGGCACAGAAACCATAAAAATCCATGTAGGTGGGCAGGTGTGACAGCCCTAACTAAACAGGAAAGTAACAGTCCTGAATTGTGCCCCTAACAGCAACACATTGTGATTAACGTTGTTGTCACTGTCCCATATCTCAGGGATGCCACAGTGCCGTCTTCTTGGACTCCTTCTTGACTCTCTTCCATATCCAAGCAGCCATCTAATCTAATTATAACCAGTTCCAGTCCTTTATATGTGGTTGTATATCTAATATTATTATTCATTTGGATTATGTAGATATTATGTAGTTTGTACAAGAAAAATGGAGAAACCGAGAGAATGCAAATATTGCTTATTCTCTCGGGTCGAAGAAAAAGTATTTCTTGGCAAACAGCAGCAATCAAAGAAAAAGAGAAGGATGTCAGCAAAAACCAAAGAGAGAGAGAAAAAGTCTTAGTTTTGATTTAGGTCTTTGTAAAACAAGCTGCAATTAGTCTTTTGAAAAGAACAAGAAAGTTGTGGTTGTACAGATTAAGTGTGTGGTGTGATGTTTTGCTAGCAGTCTGTCTTCACTGTCATCAGAATGCAATTTTTCTAGACTCGCTGTGGGCCTCAACACTTTTCTTGGAAATGGAGGCTGTGTTGACACCCACAGGCCAGCAATGCTTCTCGCAAGAAAGAACATGACTTTATATTTGATTCTCTTGAAAGGAGATTAGCAGCAATATGATTTGGAAGAAGTGTCAGGTTCACTCTGCCACCACCATTATTTTTCTCTTTCTGTGCCTTTGCTCTAGCATGTAGGTGAAACTGAATGAAACATTCTTGGCTTGATTTTATATAGACCCAGAGTACAAGGACAGCAACGCTCACACTGTCAGTAAGGGACAGGCCTGCAGAAGTAAACAGAAAACTTCTTTTAGTTGCATTTTCCCTGCAGCATTCTATTATAGGACCTCATCACACTAGAACATGGATCCACTTTAAGTCTGGTTTCTCTCTTCTGCAGAATTCTGGGGCTTGTAGTTTACGGAGGGGCCTTTAAACTGCTCAGCCAGTAAGGTTCTAGGCCTCACTAAATCACAAACCCCAGAATTCTGCAGGAGGCAGAAACTGGATTTAAAGCTGATCCATGCTCTAGCACAGTGGTTCCCAACCTTCTTTTTGACCGGGGACTACTTGACCAGGGACCACTTTGAACAGGAACCACTTTGAATAGGGACCACTCTCCAACATTAGTACCAAAAGAGTTATGAATCAGTTTTTTTGTCAACTTTAGATTTGGTTTGGTTATCTGGGATGCTTAAAAAGTAAAATTCAAAGGGTTAGCTGCAACACAAAGGATGTCTTTTTCTTTTGTATATATTTATTTATTGGTAGTATCTTTTCAAAATCACTTGGCGTGGAACATATATATTTCTTCCCAAATGGGGATGTGGAATTGTTGAATTATCCAAAAACAATAATCACAGAACTCTCAAAATGGATAAATCCAAAAATAATAATATATATCCATACTTCATAGACTTGTTATATATATAATCCGGATTGAGGGGCTCTTGAGGGTCGACGGACTGTGTATCTAAAGGCCTCTCCGTTTCGCCAGAAAACTGGCTTCATCGGGACCCAAAAATAATAATATTGTTTTTAAATTCCACTGGTCTGATCATCTATACATAAAGGTAAAAATAAAATAAAAGTAAGATATAACATCATTTCTCTCTATATAATAATAAGCCCACCAGTTGAACAGGACAACCCTTATGGCTAGGCTATATATATATATATATTACATACCATTTGTAGTATTCACATCAATGTATATTTCAGAGTGCACGCAGCCACTACTTCGCATGGTAGTCAACGGACAACACATAACACCGGAGGCTTACCTTACATACACTCCTACTTTGCTACAGGTGAAACCTTACTCCAAAATTTCGCTGATTGATAAACAATCATTGTGGCCCAGGGGTAACTCGCTTTTTAGGGAATGAATCCAAAAAACTTCTCTTTGATGTAGTAGTTTCTTATGTTCCTGATATGGTTTGGGTGCAATAATTTCTAATACCAGGATTTTGAAATCATTGAAGTTATGGTTCTGTTTATAATGAGTGTAGAGTGGTGAGGATTCATTACGTGTTTTAAATCTGGATTTATGTTCCTGAGCCCTCGTGCGTAGGTCACGCCCACTTTCGCCCACATAATATCTCTGGCATGGACAAATTAAACAATAAATAATATTTCTAGTGCCACATGTTGCTCTTGCTACGTAATTTTGTGTTTGCCTTCTAGGTCAGTGATTGTTTCTTGCATCGAAATATGTTTACATATCGTGCAATGATGGCATGGTTGGGTAAATGTTTTCCCTATGGGAGAATCTTGGGGGAACAAAAAGACACCTAATATCAAGCAACTATTGATCCATGCGGACCATAGAATCCCCCAAGATTCTCCCATAGGGAAAACATTTACCCAACCATGCCATCATTGCACGATATGTAAACATATTTCGATGCAAGAAACAATCACTGACCTAGAAGGCAAACACACTTTTAAATTACGTACAAGAGCAACATAAGGGTTGTCCTGTTCAACTGGTGGGCTTATTATTATATAGAGAGAAATGATGTTATATCTTACTTTTATTTTATTTTTACCTTTATGTATAGATGATCGGACCAGTGGAATTTAAAAACAATATTATTATTTTTGGGTCCCGATGAAGCCAGTTTTCTGGCGAAACGGAGAGGCCTTTAGATACACAGTCCGTCGACCCTCAAGAGCCCCTCAATCCTGATTATATATATAACAAGTCTATGAAGTATGGATATATATTATTATTTTTGGATTTATCCGTTTTGAGAGTTCTGTGATTATTGTTTTTGGATAGTTCAACAATTCCACATCCCCATTTGGGAAGAAATATATATGTTCCACGCCAAGTGATTTTGAAAAGATACTACCAATAAATAAATATATACAAAAGAAAAAGACATCCTTTGTGTTGCAGCTAACCCTTTGAATTTTACTTTTGATGCTGCTTTGAGGACACCCTTCCTCTCCCTTTGTGTATCTGGGATGCTTATTCAGAATATTGCATTGGATAGACCACATCAGCTCTAGTTTCTGATTCGGAATATATGCCACCCAGTAGTCACCATCTGCTTGCCCACAGAAAACCATATTTAATCATCTAGAGCTGATGTGGTAGTTATCTTTCATGGGTAGTCAACCTCTCCCCTCCCGACATCCCTGTTGCCTCGGCACTATAAGAGGGTTTTGCGAGACTAGTCACTCTTGTTGCTGTGTGGTTTCGAGGCAACAGTGTAGTAATGGTAAGCCCGTGGATCATATTTTTGTTCTTGCGGACCATTGGTTGTCCACAGACCACAGGTTGGGAACATCTGCTTTATGCAAAGTCTTTGATCAAGTCAAGTCAGATTGGGAACTATTGCTCTAGTATGATGAGGCTATAAAGCTTATAAGGGAGATTACTACAATATATGACCACAGCAGCAAGACTAGTCTATGCACAGAAATAGAAAAATACCATAATTCCAAAGAATTTAGACTGTCTCTTTAAACTTACAGAGTTGAAATAGACACATTTGCTGCTTAGACTAAAGTTTTTGATGACATTTAAAAAGACTGGGAACCCTTTATAGTTTTTTTCCCCGAGAAAAAAATAGAATAATTTGTGAACTGTAGATTTTGCTAATTAATTGGTTTAGTTAAGATGAAGTATATGAACAGCATAGTTGGAAAAGTTATTTAACATAGTAAGATATATAGCCTCATTAGGAAAATGAGAAATCAAATGTAATGCGTTTATTTCTGTTCCTTGCTTTTCTTTCTATTACTTTTATTTGTTTGTATATTTTCATCTCTTTCTATTGTTTGGAAAGTATCTAATAAAATGTTACATAAAATAAGGCTGGCATGGCTTCAAACACTTCAGTTGTGGAAGTGTAATGTTTACTTTTTTTGATGGGCCATGAGTTCAGGCCTTGCCAGTACTATTTTCATTTCAGAAGACTTCTTGCCGCAAGTGTGTGTGTGTGTGTGTGTGTAACTGTGCATGTGTGGTGCTTGCCAAAACCAAGGTTCCATACATTTGGCAGCATACAAACTGCATATGGATAGTCTTTGTTCACACGGCCTATTAGATTTGTACAATGTCTAAGTCTTTAGGTTTTCTGCACAGATAAGGTTGAATTCACAAAAGTTCAAGGAAGAGCTAGAGCAGGACCAGGGCACACCCCATGCTCATCAAGTACAGTTAATATCTCTGTTTCTTGGGAAATG
This sequence comes from Anolis apletophallus, assembly GCA_030556195.1. Classification (NCBI taxonomy): domain Eukaryota; kingdom Metazoa; phylum Chordata; class Lepidosauria; order Squamata; family Anolidae; genus Anolis; species Anolis apletophallus. The sequence goes on along the minus strand of JARBWK010000004.1, from coordinate 51,574,678 downwards.
AAGGGAGATCAGAAGGGTGTGTAAAATGGGAGGTTGTGAGATTGAGAACAGAGTTATATTTTTCTATTCATAAGAAGTGGACTTTCTATCACTGGGGTTTTTAAAACAGAAATTGGATGACTTGGGGGTCTCTTGGGACTACTTTAGTGCAGGATACCTATATGGGTGGGGGGATCAGACCAGTTGATTCTTTAAGTCCCCTCCAAGTGTATGATTCAGCTGCTTAACTCACTTTACCATTAATCAAAATCCTAATACAGAATTCAATTCAGTTTTCAGAGGCAGTGAAGCTGATTCCAGAATGTGGGCATTTCTCTGTTGATAATGTCTAACTACTATCTTGTTCAATATCTTCCTTTATTCTTTTTTGTGTTGAGTAGCCCCAAGAATTAATGTTAGAAAATCCCAAACCAGTAGAGGGGCATGAGACCAAAGGTGTCCCCAGAGTCAATGTTAATGAGGAACATGTAAACATAAGCAGGGTTTTCACATAGACATTCACCATGTGACTTTGCAGGGAATGGAAATGCAGAGTAGAGTCCAGAACAACATAGGATGCTGCTGGTAACGAGAATTAAGTCTAATATAGAACTTGGGAAAGTTACTTTTTTGGACAGCAACTCTCAGAATCTGGCTGAGAGATTCTGGGAATTGTTGTCTCATAATGTAACTTGTTCGTGTTCTGATCTAATGTGGACTGATTCCTGCTGTATTCAACGATAGTATAATAATATATGATGGCTAAGATTTCCCTAAGAGACTTAATAATAATTTATAAATGCGAGTGAAAAGAATTTGGTGTGAGATTTATACCAAGGAAGTGACTCATGGTCTCAGCAGGAAAGTATTCCAGAGGGGTGGGGTTGGAAACATTACCAAACCCCTTGTCACTGTGCAACCTAGTAAAAGCTGCACAGAGGGGGATATTGAATCTCAGATCTATGGACACTTCCTGAGTATAGTTTGCAGTCATAACACCTCAAGCTGTCAGATATCAATCCCTGAAGGAAGCCTGGCCTGATTCATCACATGGGCAGGAGACCTCCAAGGAAAATATAGGTAGCAGGAGAAGGAAGCTGAGCTGATGATTCAGTAGGTGGTACTCTTCTTAGTGAGTCAGAAGCAAACTACCAGACCTTGAGCTTGGTGCTGAGATGACAGGGTGCTCTGTGGGACACCTTCAGAGCAGCCTTAGTGGGGCAGAAAATGGACCAGATCCCACACTGCAGCATCCAGAACTCTGCCTGCATACAAGGAGGCAGGATGAGGAAGTGGCCTGGGTTTGTGCCAATGTTTCTCTCTGTGGTTTGCAATGGAAATGGAACTGCCAAGAGCCTGTGGCTGATTTTAGTAATGGGCCCAATCCTGGGGCCTGATGGAAGTAGGACAGTTTTGGCATTAACTTGTTACAAATAATGGCTTCCTTGTGATTTCTTTTGGTTTCACAATAGCTAAGTCATAACCAAGTTACAGTAGAAATGCAGCACAATGTGGGTTTTTTTTAATGTCATGAGTGACTTGAGAAACATCATCACTTCTTTAGCAATATTAATATAACTATTTTAGTTTTATAGTCACAGGAGTCAGTGACCTGCCTATCTTGGTGTGCTTGCACTCTAGACTTGTAGCATTATTTTTCTCACATTGAAAAGTAAATTATTTAATTGTGTTTGTGCAGGCACCTTCATGTTGCCTGTCAACTTTATGACAACCCTATCAATTACCTAAAAGGTGGTTATGTCATAAAATATACTTGCTATACCAGGTATTCTTTAGGTATTCCCTATCCAAGTGCTAATGTGTATGAGATGTTGGACCCAAGCCTTCAAGGCAGCACACCAGTGCAGGCTCAGAGAATGGACTGCCAAAGCTTAACACGAGAACCTTATATAAGGTTTTGATCACAGTCATGTGCGTTCGGATTACATAAGTGGGTATTTCAATAATATACATATTTACATATGTGTAACTGGACCAAATTTGAATGAAAATCCAGGCCACCAACTGGGATATTTAGTGCTGTATCACAAGAGGATGGTAAATCTCAACTACAGAATGATAACAAATGTACTTATTATATGACCTTTTCCCTCTTTTCTTCTTCTACCCATGGGAAGACCATTGGAAAGCATCTCTTTTACAAAAAGTTATCATCAGATTTTTGCGTGTGTTTGTAAAAGAACAACTTTCCAAATGGTCTCCCATCTGAAGAGCAACAGAAGAGGAACAATGTCACGTGATAAGTCCTATTGCTATCCTGCTGTAATTGTGATTAACCTGCCTCATGTGATAAGCTCCTCAGTGAGGTTTCGGAATCAGCAAATGGCATTTAAGAAACTGAGTTAGCTAGGAGGAAAGTCTAAGTGAGAGTGAAATGTTTGTTTCAAATGTATTCAAGTCTTATCTGTTTTTGTTATTTTCAGCTTCTATAAATATAGTAATACATTGATTTTTTTTCTTTTTTGCTTTATACTTTGGACCCACAGTAAAGCTAAATATGAACAGATTGGGTCCAAGTACAGTTTCTATGGGCAGAAGCAAATTAAGAAAAGTGATGACTGGCGAGGATAGAAATTACACTGTATCTCATACCATAATCTTGAGGGCATCCCCGGAGTTGGTGGCTGTACAAGTGGGATAGGTCACCTCACAACCTCTGAGAATACCTGCATAGATGCAGGCGAAACATCTGGAGAGAATGCTTCTGGAACATGGCCATACAGCCCAAAAAACTTACGACCCATTGATTCTGGCCATGAAAGCCTTTGACAATTCAGAGTGGTGAAAGACAAAAGCTTAGTCCATACTGGGAGAACCTAAAAGAAGCACCAATGCCCTCTATTCTCTCCAACATGGTGCCACTTCTAGCCTTTTTGAACCTCTGAGTTAGGAAATGGGAGAGGCAAGCGGGACAGCTGGCCCCTTGAAATAGGGTTGAAATATGGAATAACTCTCACCACATCCACAAATGATATCACACCCAATAATTTAACTCCCAAAACTGCCTTCAATTTATTGTTGAGCTTGACTTATATATTATATATGGTAAGTAACTAGTAGTTTGCAAGTAGTTGCTTCCAATATCTGAGTAGGAAATGGAATGGGTTCTGCCCTGTGTTGTCTCCGGTATCAACCAGTGTTCACCATTGTTATTCTTTGTGCAGAACGCCTTTGTACTTATTTGTGAGCCTGTCTATGGGAACTCTCTTCAGATTGGCATGCAATGAAGACTGATAACAGTGCTCAGGCAAAATCTATGGCAATTTCTCAGCACAACATGCTGTTTCAAGTTGGCTTTCCAATGTCTTACCAGGGGTTCCTGGGAACTCTCTCTGGCTAGACAGGGACATCGGGACACTGGGATGCTGAATGCCTGGGAACGCCACAGTGTACTTGAGGAATGTCAGAGTCCCCTGCTTCCTATGAGCCAGTTGCTTGGGAGCTGAGATCACAGAACTGGGGAATTCTGGCTTCTTGTCTTGAGAAGACTTGAGGCAGGAAAATAAAGAACAGACAGGAGGCTTAACAATTCAGGAATGTGATGGTGGATAGGACCTGCCAAAGTGCAACATGTTCCAATGCACTGACATCTCAGACAAGCAGAAAAGTTGTTGGAACAATATGTGAATGTGTCTCTTTGTATATGTGGATTTAGTAGCTCTGGGTACATCCAGATCAGAGCTTGCTATAGTTACTTTTTTGGACTACAAGCAAGTCCAACCGCCCACCCCCCAAAACTTCAAGAAGTAGTGATCAAGACATACATAGGAAGGCATCTGTTAGTGATGTGTGCATGCTTAACTTTGCCTTGCATGTGTGTATGTTCTTTTTGGAGTGCTAAGGAATTTGTTGTTCTATTTTCTCCATTCAAAGTGTCCAGAGCCTACCCAGGACCAGCCGCTGAAGCCACACCCCACCACAAGGTCTGTTTTGTGTTTTGTGGAGAGCAGGCAGGGTCAGAGAAGCGTCTGATCACGGCCCTACAGCCACGTGCCAAATGATTACAATATCACTGAAACTTCTGGAAGATCCTGTCGGATCTCGGTGTTGATGAAACAATTTTGTGTCTGGCAGTTGGGACATAGATGGATGCTGTTGACAGCTCCCTATGAGGCACAAAATTAATGTGCTGGGGTGGAGGGGGTTTCAGATGCTATATGAGACACGCCAATTTTAAGGTCAGGTCAGGTCAGATAAAACAGCCAATCTGGTCTGTAGTGGACGTTGTTAGACACTGTCCCATTCCTACACATATAAACTCTTTGCGCTGCAGTCATACAGATGATGTATTTTTGCACAGGTTGCAAGTGAGTCAGGTATTACAATAGAAAAATAAAATACAAATGGTAAATGTTATTGCAGGGTTCTAACTCTGTTGCTGGCAGCACTGCAATGATGGAATTTTCCCCACAAACTCTGCCGTCCTCAGTGTCGCCTCACTGTAAAAATGTTTTTAGTCTTCCAGAACAGGTTGTTAAGGTGTTGTGGGTCCACAGCAGATGGGATTATGAACCCACAACACATTCTTGATTCCGCTAAGTGAAGCAATTCCATCAATAGAACTCTTTGGTTGTGTTTAAACGGAGGTATCTTGTGTGCAGGCATAGTGTGCACTTAATGAGTTCTGAATTGTTCTAAGTTCTTGTCCCCATGATCTTATCTTACCCCAAAGCCAGAAGTAAACTCTGTTTTCATTCTCCCCCTTTGAATGCTCAAAGGGAAGGTCGAACAAGCATCGTTGCAGGTTACTATTCAATATAGAGAGGCGGGAGGAAGAGGAATGTAAATACATTATGTACCTCTTTCAACAGTTGCCTCATAGGTGAAACCAGAAGGGATAGAGGAAGGTTTAAAAAAAATGTTGCACAGGAAGGTGGGAAGCAATACATCACAAAAAACAGAAAAAAAGAGAAGTGTTTTTTTTTAAAATGACAATACCACATATTGTCCTCTTTCAAAAATGAAACAAATAATGTTTAGTTGAAGAAGTCATCTACTGGTAGGCTTTGCCAAGCATACACATCTGGACAGTGATGATAAAAAGCTTTCCCTGGAGAACAAATCACTTATCAGACTGATGCAGTCTGAGGAAAATTTTTGGTACAAATGATTTTGAGTTCTTTAATTGTGGCTGCAATAAAAGATTGCTCCATTTCAGGTTCTTCCTCTTGGATATCACAAAGCTGGTGTCAGCCTTTCCTCATCAGTCCCAAGTGTGGCTTTCAATCATATATTAGTTTACGCGCTTGCTCGATTATTAGTGCTTTTTAGGAAAGCGAATCAGCATTTGCCTTGTTCTCTTGAAAGGGTTACGGTATATGTAGGAGGGAAAACCAAAATGATACTTTGAGGGTGCCATACTTTAAATGTATCATGAGATGACTTGTGTTGTTAGAAAAGGATTTATAAAAATAGAGGGAAAGGAAGACTATGTTACTGGTTGATAGCCACAATCAAGGAAGCCAGGCCTAGAATTTGCAGGACCTGAAAAGGGTGATTGAAAAAAGTGAATGTGTATCTTGGACTTCGTACTATACCTGAATGCACTTTGAGAGAAAGCAATAATTATTGTTTCGATTTTTGTCTCTGAAATAAATTGATTAAAAATAATTGGCTGCCCATCTGTATCACAGTTGCAGATTTTTATCTAAGAGTAATGGATCTATATTCAGTTAGCCTACAAAGTCATGATTGTAGCACTGTTGCCATCATCATAAATACCCCCTTAGCCCACCTTCACACCCAGCCACACACATCAGGTGAAGGAGCTAGTTGGAATGCAAGGAGTTAGACATTTCTAGCCCCATCCCACCAGTGAGAGAGCTGCAAGAATTGGAAGCAGGACCTGCACTGCAATTCCTCATTGCAACTCCATTTCCTGGTGGGAGGAGTGGAGATATCCTCCTCCTTGTGTCCCAATTAATAGCTGGACATATTATTATTATCTTCATCTATACCCCACTACCATCTCCCCAAGGGGATTCGGGGCGGCTTACATGAGGCCAAGCCCAATAGCACATAATAACAGCACAACAGCAATAATAAAAACAAGGCAATCAATAAAACTCAACATAAGCAGTAACAGACAATTTAAAACCATTTTGGGTGGGCCAAATGTGAATATTAAATTTTTAAAAATAAATAAGCACTGGATGTAGACAGAGATAGATTGTATATAGCAGGAAGGTTTCAAGGATAATGTGGGTAGACACCCAACAGGTAATTAAAGTGCTTCTGAGGACATTTGCAGAAATTGAACACAGCAGGGCGTTAATTACTTTATTCAGGGAAGGCACATTGGAACAGCCACATCTTCAGGCTCCTCCTAAAAGCTGCCAAAGTGGGGGCTTGTCTAATATCCTTGGGGAGCACGTTCTAGAGTCGGGGGGCCCTACAGAGAATGCCCTCTCCCTCATCCCAACCAAACGCACCTGCGAAGGTGGTGGGAGCGAGAATTAGGTCTCTCCAGATGAACCAAGAGATCGTCTGGGTTCATAAACAGAAATGCGGTCACGTAGGTAGGCGGGTCCCAAACCGTTCAGGGCTTTGTAGGTAAGAACCTGCACCTTGAATTGGGACCGGAAGATGAATGGCAGCCAATTGAGCTCCTTTAACAGGGGGGTTGACTGCTCCCTGTAAGTCGCTCCAGTTAGCAATCTGGCTGCCGCCTGTTGGACCAGATCTCCTTTCCTGATGCAGTTGCTGGCTTGGAGGATTGGGACAGGAGACATTGCTTACATATATAGTCAAATTATATTTCTTGAAATGTGACTAATAGTACCTTTAGGTGTGATTTTATCATGTAAGTAATGAACCCTGGTAGGTTCTGTGTCAGTGGAGAGGTGATTCCTTTCCACATTTAGTTTGAGCATTACGGGAGCTGTCCAAAGTGCTGAACTGTATTCCTCAAATACATCCAGCACTTTAGATAGCTCCCTGGAAGCTAAAATATGGTGAAGATTCATCAGCTCGTTGACATGAATTCATCAGTCACCACAGCATATCAGTCTTCAGCTTTTAGCACTTCATATGGATTCAGAGAATAAAGAATGATGATGATGATTTCTTAACAAAAATATCAGTAAGTACCCCTTGAGTTCTAGTTTAAGGGGACACACCTGTCCCCTTAAACTAGAACTCAAGGGGATGCTTATTGAAATTTTAGTTACTGCACTAGAACTTATGATGGCACCCAAAAGAGCCCATGAGATATTTGTTTAACTCTTCCACAGTTATCAAAGTGAAATAGCAGCCCTTGAAAAATGACTTACATGCTTGCAGTGTCAGAGTACAGATACATTTATAATGTTCTGACCTGCCTAAGTTAGGAAGTTAGGCCATTTTGCTTCCATGGACAAAAAATAAGATGGTGCTCCTTCCTATCAAGATTGTTGAAGTGACTGGGCCTGAAGGAAGAAACCTAGGTTATTGATTACAGGGTAGCCCATTTGACATCATACCTGAAGAGCTCATTTAAAAAAGTAACCTTGTTACAGAGCCTCTAAAAGTAATTTATTATAATTCTGTTCTGCAGGTGTAACATTATGATAAGACAATGGCTAAAATTCCATTTGAATAAAGTTGGGAGGAAAAAACACTGGCAAAACTAATAATGCAATCAAATACTTGTTATTTTAGAAGTTACAAAAATATACATGAAAATGTTTGTTTACATTCTACATTAGCTACTGAATAATATCTCCTGGATCAGGGGTGCTCACACTTTTTCAGCATGCGAGCTACTCTTAAAGCAACCAAGTCCAAAAGATCTACCTGCCCCAGCCGCCATGCGCTCCCGCCGGCGTGCGCTCTTGCCACCGCGCATGCTCCTGCTGCTGTTTTTCACCCGTGCAGCGCTTCTTCCGCCTGCGGGGCATTGCAGGAAGGAGAAAGCACGAGGCGTGGCATCCAGAGGGAGCGCTCTGCCTTGCCTGTCTTGCTGGCAACGGAGGCTGCACAGCTGCTTCTGGACGAGAGAGAGGCAGGGCACTCCCTCCAGAGGCCCCGCCTCGTGCTTCCTTCTTCCTGCAATGCCCCGCAGGCGAAAGAAGCACCGCGAGAACGGAAGCCAGCAGCAGGAGCGTGCGTGCATGCAGGGTGTGCGCGCGCATGGCAGGAGCGCCCCATCTGGCTGGTGAGGCCCGAAGATCACCTGGAAGAGGGCCGAAGATCTACTAGTAGCTCCCGAGCTACCTAATGAGCACCCCTGTCCTGGATCAATCTCTCCAAGACCACCTTAAGAGCCGACGGTCAAATAGAGCAAGAGAGATCCATTCAGCTTCTGACTGGGGTGCACAAAGCATGACAATTCTCCTCCTGCCAGCAAATGAGGCGGTGACAATTTAAATCTGGACTCCTGTCATAAGTCCCCGTCGTAGCCTCCTTTGCTGGTGTGAGGAGATTGAAACATCATCCTATTTGCACTCCAGTCAGCAGCAGGATAGATTTCTTTGCCAGATTCAGCTGTCTCTGAAGATGAACTGGCTTGTAGCTTGAAGCAGGGTACAACACAATTCAAAACACCCAGATAAAATACAATACCATTAAAACACAGATATTAAAATATATGGTGCAAAGGTTACAACATGATACTAATAGATATAAATTAAAATTCATAGTGTAAAATTTACTGGATAGGCCTGTCAGAAGACATAGGTCTTCAATTGTGCCTTAAATTTTGACAACTCATTTAGATTTTGGATCTCTTCTGGTAAGTTATTCCATAGACTATATAAGTTCAAAATATATAGTTGCAGTAAACTTATTAAACAAATTAAAAGGTAATATAATTCTCACCCATTTGTAGCATCATCATGTTGTCATTACCATAAGAACAATGAATTACAGGCAACCATATTGCTTAGATCACATTCTTCTGAGGTCTGACATAGAACACAATTCCTTCTTGCAACATCTTGTGGGTATCTTGTTATACTTAGCAATGAGAACTGGCACAGAATATGAAGACATAAAGTTGGGAGCAGGTTGGTGTTCATATTCATTGAGAGATTCACACTGCAGAGAGATTTGAAGCTGGTTCACACAACTTATGGGTAAGGCAATATGGAAGAATGAACTTTGAAAGTCAGATGGTTCCTGCAGTCAATAGGTTATCAGCAAAGAACATGATGGAGGTACTATGAAGACAACTTCCTAAAATGTTAAGGCAATGCTCTTAGGTATCTTAGAGACTCTTCAAACTATTGCATGTGTTATATATTGAAAGTGTTCCCAAAAATTGTATATGTAATTTTTAACATAAGGTCACAATGCTCATAAATTGAACTTTTTTGTTTATTGAGTAAGAATGATAACAATATCACTAGGAATCCAAGCTGGAGCATAAAAGTGTTTCCTATTTTCTCCTCATTTGACCTAATCTGCCATTGCAAGTATTGCCAATTTATGGGAGCGTAGAAAGCAGAAGACTCTTAATCTCATGCTGTTAGTTGCATAGTCATTAATTGGTTATAAAAGGAATTCTTGAGGAGTGACTGGCTTGTTGTGTAAAGCAGAACAAGTATACACAGGATTGTTGCTACAGAAATAAAAGGTGAGCCGCCTGACTTCTTTGTTGTGCCATTAAAATTTGGGCACTCAGATATTTTGGATATTTTCCAAATCTAAGGTATATTAGGGGTGTTCTCTGATTAACTGAGTTGAAACGAGACTTTGAATTTTCCATAGGTCTGAATTAGTCTTTGGAAAACTACTTTTTAAGAACACTGACCATGCTGGCTAGAAGACTCTGAGGTTTATAGTAAAAAAAAGGAATTTTCTTAAGTTCTAGGTCTGATATCACACACTAAGGCTGGGGAACCTTTGGGTCCATAGATATGTACCTCATTGTTAGCCGAGCCGTTTAGGCCTGATGATGGCGTATTGGTGAGGGGATGTTGGATTGAGACCAGTGCATGTCACTGAGAAACTGCACATGAGGAAGGTTGATAGGACAGGTGCAATATCTTTGATTTTCTAAATATTTTCCAACTATTTCTCACAATTGACCATGTGTGGAATTGATGGAAGCCATAAACCAAAACACCCAGAACTGAAAGCTCCCTGTCCCTGCTGTAGCATATAAATTATGCTGTTGTCGCTATTTGCCTCCAGATTGACTTCAAGTTATGGCAAAGTCACCCTAACATCTTTTGGTAAGAGTTGTTCAGAGGTTTGCCATTGCTTTCCTCTGAGAATGCATGACTTGCCCAAAGTTACCCAGTAGGTTACCCAGCAGGTTTCCCTGGTGCCCTTAAGTCTATAACCACTTCATCACACTAGAGAGAAAAATCTGCTTAAAATCCAGTTTCTGCCTCTTGCAGAATTGTGGAGTTTGTAGTTTAGTGGTGCTGTTAAAGGCTCCTCCCTAAACTCCAAACCCCAGAATTCTGCAGGAGGCAGAAACTGGATTTAAAGTGGATTCATTCTATAGTGTGATTCAAACCAGGATACCGCACCTGCTCATATAAGTTCTAGTAGGCCACAGAAAGCTCTGATATGAAGTCTTATAGAACAGCTTGTGCAGACAGAAAAATTCTGAATCTGGATTCATTTTTTTTTCATGCAGCATTCTCCCATCAGATTGGATGCATACCTTCTGTACAGGGCCGTAGCCAGGATTTTGATTCGGGGGGGCTGAGATGGGAGAGGGTCTACCCTAGCAAACCTTTTGTATTGTTATCCCAATAACCCCATTAATGTGGGATATAATGAGCATGGTGATCAGATCATGATATGAATAAACATAACAGTTTAAATAATGTCAGTAAGGCCTTTTAACCCTGAGAATGTTAGCCCCCTCCCCTGGCTACATGCCTGCTTCTGTAAGAAGAGAATATCTACTAATGAAAAAGCACCTTTATATCAAAACCAGGTGCTAGAATGCACTTTTATCATGTCCTAGGAATATCTTGGGTATGTTCAATTCATTGACATGTAGAGAATCTAAACATTGTCACCTTCAGTTACAAACTCTTTTGTTCCTTCCGTCTTCATTCTTAGCAAAGAAAAGGAGAGGAAGAAGGATGAAATGGTTGCACAGTTCCTTTCAGTTCTGAGCAGAAGGAGCCCTGTGTCTAGAAGATTCCTCATTGTGGTAGATTAGAAAAGAAAAGTCACATTTAGATTTGAGCCATAGAATCATAGAGTTGAAAGAGACCTCGTGAGCTACCCAGCCCAACCCCCTACCAAGAAGCAGGAAAAACGCATTCAAAGCACCCCTAACAGATGGCCATCCAGCCTCTGTTAAAAAGCCTCCAATGAAGGAGCCTCTGCCACACTCCAGGGTAGAGAGTTCCCCTGCTGAACAGCCCTCACAGTTAGGAAGTTCTTCCTCATGTTCAGGTGGAATCTCCTTTCCTGTAGTTTGAAGCCACTGTTCAATGTTCTAGTCTCCAGGGCAACAGAAAACAAGCTTGCTTCCTCCTCCCTATGACTTCCCTTCACATATTTATAAATGGCCCTCATAATGTCTCCTCTCAGCCTTCTCTTCTGCAGGGTAAACATGCCCAGCTCTTTAAACCACTCCTCATAGGGCTTGTTCTCCAGACCCTTGTTTCATTTTTGCCGCCACATTCCAGATTGTCATCACCTTCCTGGAATCGCGGTGCCCAGAACTGGACACAGTATTCCAGTATTTTCGCACTATTCAATTTTAATAAGAAAGATTTCTGGGCTTCCTTTTATTTTCTTCCACCCTTTTAGGTGGATTACATATTCCAGTGCTCCAGCAAGAGTTAAACCTTACTATCTTATATGAATTCTGCCTTTTAAAAACTCCTCCTGGCATCACACTCCCCTATAAATGTTGCCCCACCAAATGACTTTTTTTCAGTCTCCAAATGTCTAGTATTGGAGAGAGTGAAGCACTGAAAATAATTTGCACCTAACACTCTTGCCCTTTTTTTGCATTGCCCCTTTCCTTTCAATGCCCAATCCATATCTCTAAATGCTCAACTGCAATTCTAGAAACTGGGGATTGAATCAATACATTATTGGGTGAAGGCAGAATTCTTATGAGGGAGCAATGCTCTCATCTCTGCTTCCATAGTCATTCTCTATGTGACTGCTGTAGCAACTAAAAACGTTCACATTCCTGCCTCTCAGGTTTACCCTACCACCACCACCAAGTCTGTACAGGAGGATAAGAATAACTAGCTAGTTGGAAGGATCGCCATGGCAATGCAGCTGAAGGTCTTTTACATACATAAAGGTTAGTCGTATTGTTTTCTTCCTCTTCAGATTGGCTGGTGACCTAGTGTGGTGGTGCATATTGGCACACTGTGCCATTTCTTTGCTTGGGCATCTGGATTTGATTGATTACACATGTTCCTCCCACCCCTTGTTCCATTTGGCACGATACCTCTTGATAGTCTTGCACACTTTGCTTGTGGAATAACCCACAATAAGCCACGGATGTGGGATCAAGTCATGGGTGGAAGTGGGTTAATAAAGCATAAGGGCAATGAACTCTGCCACAGGGCAATGACTTGAACTGGATGTCCTAGTGCTGTGGCTCTGTGGTTTGATACAAAATATAGAGCATTTTATTTAAGCAGCGAAAGAAGTCAGCCCAATTCCCCTTGGGAGTTGCTTTTAAAGTCTCTATCCAGCAGAGGTCAGAGCTGCACTTCTGAACATACAGTTCAAAAGACATTTATTTAGGCATTTATTTAGCTGGCTTTTGGAACAGGAACTTTTGTTGGAAGGAAACAGAAGACCTAAACCCCACTCAAAATCAGAACTATTTGTCTGTGCCGTAAAGCAGGCTCCACTCAGTAGCTTGCTGTTCACAATCTCTGCTGTCAACATTCGGCAAGTGCTTTTCAAACTGCATTTCAAATAAGATGTTTTTCAATGTTTTGCATAAATTTAAACTTTTCCATTAGTGGAGCTGTGGGGAGAGAGAAGTGATAACTACAAGGTTACAGAATGTGTTTACTTACCAATTTGGAAATAACAGCAGTGTCGATGCTTTGGATTTGTCATCTGCTCATGACTAGCAGATGGTCCTCCTTCTTTACAAGTAAACTGCATGACTCACATGCAGTTTGCAAATTGAAGCTTGCACTCCACTGGAAGGAAGAGGTGGACATCCATGCTGCCAGCCCATATGATGCATTTCTTTTTCACCTGTAATCTTCCCTTATATATTCTGTAGGGTTATTATATGCATATGTTACCCTTTTGTGTAAGCTACAGCAAAAACAGATTGACCCTGCATTTGCCAGACCAAGCCCTGCTTAGCTTCCTAAAGGCCAGCTCAGTTTCCTTTATTTCAGGTTTGAAAGTATGTGCCTCCCTAAATGTTGTTGAACTGCAATTCCCAAACCAATAAAGCTGCTGATGAAGGATGATGGAAGCTCCAGTTCAGTAGAATCCAAAGGGTTAGACACTGTCTACTTCAGTAGATGTCTCCAGAAACTACAAATCAACACTTTTCAAAATTAACTGGCAGACTCAGTGTACTTGGAGGAGATTATAATCATTTTTCAAACAACTCACAGAATTACATCCATATCATGGTCTCTGGCTCTCCTGGGAATTTCCTTTGGACTGTAGTCTAAAAGTTACTTTTTATAAGCTTTACACTGGAGTGAAAATGATGGAGTGAGACACACAAAGACAAGAATTTCTCCAGGATCAAGTACTACTTCCACTATTACTACAGATTTTTGTGATATCAGAAAACGACTTTAGTAAAATAAAGGGCTATCTGTAATATATCATTCTCCTTTCCCATTAAAGCAAAGACACGAACCAAAAATTGCCCATACCTTTGATAATCTTCTCAACAATTCAGAGGGCGCTTACTTGATTTAAATTATAAATCCCTGATTACTGAATTATCTTAGTTTGTCATTCTGTTTATAGGGGTTTAAGCTTCAGCAGAAAAGGTGGTGGTGGACTCAGAAACAGTTTTCAATAGTCAAAGTTAAGACTGGAGGTAACAGCCAGCATCCTGTTTGTTAGTCCAGATTTTTTTTTGTTATTGACTGAATTGTTGCATGGAGAATCAACACGTAAATAAATCACATTGATTCATTGCCTCTATGCAAGTTAGGGCTGATAATAGGATTTAGACTAATATGTGCATCCACTGTACACAAACCATAGAATAATTTGATATCACACAGAATCCTGGTATTTCTATTTTAATTGGGTACACAGTATATTGTCTGCTAGTAGCTTTCTCCAAACTACAATATTTTGGAGTTCTCTAGCAGAGACTTCTAAGCACCTTGCTAACTACAATCTCAAGATTCTCTATAATAGACCATGGCAGTTGAAGTAGCATCAGTTGTAATCCAGGTGTAGAATATATGCATTCTTACTCTATAAAGTAAGAATTTTTTTTATTTCATACGTAAGTTAAACGTATGAGAAAATGTAGGGTTGGAAGAGACAACAATTACAATTACACAGTTACAGTTACAATTCCACATCATTGATCCACAGCAGTAGTGTCAAATTGCATTAGTTCTAAATGGTAGAATTGAGTTGCACTTAGTGATGACTTAAAACTCATTGATTTAATTGTTACCACATTTTTCACACCAATTTCACTAGGATCTAACATCATCTAACCTAGTCTGGATTCAACCCAATACCACTATTAGCAGGGCAGTTTTAAAGTATTTTCTGTTCTATCTGGAACTTAACATAATTTTAAAATAGCAGTCTTAAAAATCACTCTCCTCACACTACACTATTTTTAAATCACCTTACCCCCAGTTACAATTTGAATTACACACCTTAACACAGTGATTCAAAACCTGTGGGTCCTCAGGTGTTTTGGCCTACAACTCCCAGAAATCCCAGCCAGAAATCCCAGCTGTTAGGATTTCTGGGATTTGAGGGCCAAGACATCTGGGGACCCACAGGTTGAGAACCACTGCCTTAACAGTTTCCAAATTTCTCCTGGATACATTAAATAGCACCATCAAATACTACCGTATTACTCCTTCCAGTCGCAGTCTGGCTTCAGAACTGGGTACAGTACCGAGACGGCTTTGGTCGCCTTGGTGGATGACCTCTGCAGGGAACTAGACAGGGGGAGTGTGACCCTGCTCGTTCTCTTGGACATCTCAGTGGCTTTTGATACCATCGATCACGGTATCCTTTTGGGGAGACTTGCTGGGATGGGACTCGGGGGTATGGTTCTACTGTGTCTCCGGTCCTTCCTGGAAGGGTGTTCCCAGTCGGTGAACCTGGGGGATTCCTGATCGGACCCCTGGCCATCGACCTGTGGGGTCCCACAAGGATCCATTCTGTCCCCCATGCTATTTAACATCTACATGAAACCGCTGGGTGAGGTCATCCAGAGTTTTGGAGTACGGTGCCATCTCTACGCAGATGACACCCAACTCCACTATTCTTTTCCACCAGATTCCAAGGAAGCCTTTCAGATACTGGACCAGTGCCTGGCCGCTGTGACGGTCTGGATGAGGAGGAACAAGCTGAGGATCAATCCTGATAAGACAGAGGCCCTCCAGGTAAGTCATTCATCTGACCGGGGATTGGGTGGCAACTTGTGCTGGACAGGGTTACACTCCCCCTGAAGTCACAGGTCCACAGTTTGGCGGTCCTCCTGGATTCAGCTCTGACACTTGATGCGCAGGCGTCGGCGGTGGCCGGGAGGGCCTTTGCACAGTTAAAACCCGTGTGCCAACTGCGAACATACCTCGTGAAGTCTGACTTGACCATGGTGGTCCACGCCTTGGTTACCTCTAGACTGGATTACAGCAATGCATTCTACATGGAGCTACCCTTGAAGGCGGCCCGGAAACTTCAACTTATCCAGCGATCAGCAGCCAGATTAATAACTGGGGCAAGTTGCAGGGAGCAGTCAACCCCCGTTTAAAGAACTGCACTGGCTGCCATTTATTTTCTGGTCCCAATTCAAGGTACAGGTGATCACCCATAAAGCCCTAAACGGTTCAGGACCCGCCTATCTTCATGACCGGATCTCCCTCCATGAATCAGCTCGAACCCCCTGCTCCTCGGGGGAGGCCCTCCTGTCACCCTGCCGGTCTCACAGACTCATTTAGTGGGCACAAGGGAGAGGGCCTTCTTCTCTGTGACCCCTGACTCAGGAATTCTTTAGGAAAGCCCCCACTTTGGAGACCTTTAAGAAACACCTGAAAACCTGCTTTTCCGCTGTGCCTTTGGAGAGTAATTATTTAATTTCTAGCATTGCTCTCCTCAATGCTCCCATTCTTGGAGTCTATCCCTTCCCCCAAAGGATGCTATTCCGCTTATCTCACCCTGAGTTTTTAACACTTTATATGTGTGCCTGTACAAAGAAGAAACTTATTGTTTAAGCCTTTGTTTCCATTGCCATATTGAGCTATTCTATATCCTGTCGTATGTATCAGGTTCACCCCAGGATGTATTTATTTGCTCTGCTTCGACACTACTGTGGAGTTATCATTCTCTATGCCATAACCAAAAGAGAGATGATTCCCAGCTATGGAAGCTGATCCAAATTGCTATGTACTGTACTAAGAATTTCTCTAGATTTGTGTGTCCTTCATTGTCTCCATATATGATCTCTTTAGTGATGTAAACAACCCTAGTATTTCTTCACATTATTCAGCAACACTGATCTACCCTTTTTCTAGCATTTTACTAGCAGTAGAAGGAAGACAAAACATGGTGCTATTTGGTTTAATGCAGTTTTCAGCACTCAAAAAGGCTTTTGATTTTTTTCTTAGATTATGGGGAGGGGAAAGTTCTAATAGTTCATCAGGAAGACATTTTTTTCAATAAATAATTTGCAGTTTGACAGTGTCCATTGCCATTTTCCAGCAATTTGCTGCGGTTTGTGCACTGGGCAATGGGGTTGTACTGTTTGAGTAGAAGGTGGGTAGGACATTGAATTGGGCCAGCCTGGTCTCTCTTGGGAGAGAATTCTTCAGTCTGGGAGCAGCCACAGAAAAGGCCCTCTCTTGTTCCCACCAAACACATTTGAGAGGATGTTGGTGGGACAGAGAAAAGGCCCTCCCCAGTAGACTGTAGATTTCTTCCATAAACTCTGACAATAGGGTGGTGCCCTCCATTGTATCTGCGGGGAGAAAATATTTCTTGTACTGTGCCAGGAAAGACAAATGGAATCAGAGTTAGAAGAGACCACACGGGCCATCCAGTCCAACTCCCAGCCATGCAGGAAAATGACAATTAAAGCACCCCTGACAGATGGCCATCCAGCCAATTTTTAAACACCTCCAAAGAAGGAGCCTCTATGACATGCTGCACACACAGCCTTGTCTGGTTACCTCTTCTCTGTATTTTTCATCTGCCATGTCTCTTGGGACTTTAGTAGATCTAGTACATGGAAACTATGAGTGCTTCTGGACAGTATGAATATCTGGGTTCCTCTGTATCAGAACAAGATGGAGGAAAGACGGGACATCCAGCTGAAGTTTTTTTAAAAAAAAAACAACAAACAACTCCGTTATGAGCTGGACTGTATATGCACAGATATGAAAATCTTAAATATAAGCTGATTTTCATGTGTGCATATGAGGTTCAGCACATAACGAAGGGAATTATATTTAAACACTTCAGCTGGATTTCTCTCTCCCCCAATTGTTTATTCCAGCTCTGTTTAATATTATAAAGTTTAAAATGAAGAGTTTCGGAGAGTCCTAATTCATTTCTGTTCATGCTTCCTTTAAAGCAGCAGTGGGCCCATTTTACAACCCAATCAGCTGATCAGCCGTATCGGGCTTTTAAAAAGCGGACATGGCTTGGAGCAGTTTCCACTGGGTGGGGGGTAGAAAATCATGTGATATACAGTGATGCAATTTTTTTGTCCAGAAATGGGATAAAAGGGGAACTTTTAAACTCATGTTTTTCATCTGTTGCAGCAAATCAGAGTAGACTTACCAGTAGTATCATGTAGCCCATTCCCCTTTTAACCCAGTAACTTCCATGTTTTAGGTGCTGTGTAGATGGGCCTTAGGACCAACCCTACAATACAATACAATACTTTATTATGGTCAATGACCAGCACAAAGCAGGGTGCCCTGGGAGGGGAAGCACAGCAGAAGATCATCTTATTTATTTATTTATTTATTTATTTATTTACATCATTTATATTCCGCCCTTCTCACCCCGCAGGGGAATCAGGGCAGATCACAATGTACACATACAGGCAAACATTCAATGCCATTTGACACACAATACATAAGACAGACATACATATAAGACAGACATAGAGGCAATCTAACATTCCAGCTTTTATGGCCACCAGGAGGAGCTGTCGCATTCCTTCACTCCTTTTGTGTGTATTTCCTGGATGTTTTATGGCCTCCCCACTCAAGTGGTACCTAAATTTCCCACTTGACAGACTTGGCAGCTGTCATTCGGGTTGCAAAGGTCGACAATGAGCTACACAATTGGTCGAGTGCTCACTCTGACCCGGGCAGGCCTCAAACTCATGACCTTCTGGTCAGTAGAGATCTGTCGCACTCCAGGAACATGGACCCTCTAGATGTAATCACACAACACCAGAACTTGGAATATAGTCATTTATTAAAAGCAGGTAATATTATTATTTCGATTTGTATACCGTCCTTTCCAACTGGCTCAGGACGGTTTACAGCATATTGAACTACATCAAAAAAACATCTCAAGCAACCACAAGGAAGCGTAAAACAATACAATAAAAACAGGTTAAACAATATTCCGCTGTAACCAAGAGTGGTCAGAGACTGAATGCTTGCCGGAACAGTGCCATTTTGCAAGCTTTCCGAAAAGCTGGTAGCTCGTTAACTGCTCGAACATCAGGCGGCATACTGTTCCACAGGTAAGGTGCTGCCACAATGCAATACATATCCAGCAAAGCAATGAAGAATAAAAAGGGTAAAAGGAAAACACATCTATAATCCAAGCAAGAATGTTTCAGGAGCCAAAAGCAGCACAGATGATATAAATCCAATAGAGTCCAAGAGAATCAAAGTCCTTAGAAACACAAACTAGAATTTCCAAAGGCAAAGCAGAATCTTAAGTCTATGAGCATGAATGCAATCTCAATTGCAAAAGACCTTCCATAAACCAACGTTGCCAGAATCTGAGGATTTTCCAAAGCAAGCTGAACTAAAGTACTCTAAACCAAATTACTTTCGATATCCCCTAATTGGCATTTTCTTCCACCGCCCAAAAACAAAGATCTTGGAGTTGCCAATTAAAATTCCTTCTCTGCTAGCTGTAACTGTATCAGCTCAGGTGTTATCTCACTCTGTTTCAAACAGGCTAATTCCCAGGGAAACTCAACTCATGAAAATTCCCATCCCTTGCATCTGTTTGCATTTCAGATCTCCCAGGGAAACACAGCTCTTGTACATTTCCATCTCTCGTATTTGCTTTCACTTCAGATCCCACAATCCTGGTAGCCAAAGAAACCACAAGCCCAACAAGATCTTATGCAGTTGACATAATATCTTAGGACCCTTCAACACAGCAGAAGATCATCTTAGGGCCCTTCCCAGAATATCAAGGCAGAAAATCCCACATTATCTGCTTTGAATGGAAATATATGGCAGTGTGGACTCAGATAATTTAGTTCAAAGCAGATATTGTGGGATTTTCTGTCTTCATATTCTGAGATATAGGGTTGTGTGGAAGGGCCCTTAGAAAGAAAAGGAAGTAGCTTTTATGTTTATCTTCAATTACTTATTAAATTTAGGTTGAATTCCTGCAGTTATTGGAAAGAAGGTGAAAAATAACTGCAATGATTTTTTCTCCCCTCATCCATTTTTGATCTCTTGGGGGGTGGAAAAAACAAAAGAGACACGGGACTTTTTGAAAACCTTTGTTCGCATCTATACCACCAAACCATTTTCTCTTCCTTATAACCTCATCTACTTACCTGCCTGTCTTTAATCTATATGTTTGGATCATGTGAGTTAACCTTACAATTCCTCACCCCCAAGGGACTGACAAACAGCAAAAAATGGTTTTGCAGAAGTTCAAGATCACTTGGCTTTATGTAAAGAACCAGCTTGGATATTTAAAATGCATTGGTTCTTTAGCACTGTCCCTCATTTAGTTAATGAATAAGTGAAATTCCAATTCAATCAGTTTAGTTAAACAAATTTAATTAAGGCATCCCCTTTATTCAGAGAATTTCCAATTTAATTGGCAACATCACTGATTTTAAATGGTTCCTATTTTTAATTAAGAAGACTTTGTGGTTTCAGTAGGTTTAAGAGAAAAGGGTGTCAAGAGTCTTGGTAACTCTTCCATGTGAATACAAGGCAAGCCAGTATTTAAAATGCTCCTAAAACCTGTGGTCAAACATTTTCTCTTTGCATTTTCTAAAAGACTACATTTTATAACTCAAGTAATTTTACATATCCTTAATAACTGGGACGTAGGATAGAATGGCTCCCCTGGTGACACAGTGGGTTAAACTGCTGAGCTGTTGAACTTGCGGACTGAAAGGTCATCAGTTCGAATTTGGGGAGTGGGCTAAGCTTCTGTTGTTAGCACTAGCTTCTGCCAACCTAGCATTTCAAAAACATGCAAATGTGAGTAGATCAATAGGTACTGCTCCAGCGGGAAGGTAGCAATGCTCCATGCAGTCATGCTTGCCTCATGTCCTTGGAGGTGTCTATGGACAATGCCGGCTGTTCAGCTTAGAAGAGCACCAACCCCCAGAGTCGGACACGACTGGACTTAATATGTCAGGGGAATACCTTTACCTAGGATAGAATGGTGGAAGCTTCACTTTCCTTAGTAGTTAACATTTCAGATCTAGCAGTATGATTACTGCTAGAAGGAGCCTCTGGTGGTGCAATGGGTTAAACCCTTGTTCTGACAAGACTGCTGACCAAATGGTCGGTGGTTTGAATCCAGGGAGCAGGCTGAGCTCCCACCTGTCAGCTCTGACTTCTCATACGGGACATGAGAGAAGCCTCCCACAGGATGGTAAAACATTCGGGCATTCCCTGGGCAACGTCTTTGCAGATGGCCAATTCTCTCACACTAGAAGCGACTCAAGTCACTCCTGACACACACACAAATCACACAACAGGCCAATAAGTTCTCCCATCCATCCATCCATATATCTGATACCTTTTTTTTGCCTTTTGACAAATAAAGTAGGGAATTTACTTGGTTCTGCTAGTTTGCTTTAAAAAGACACAGTGTAGCACCTTTCCTTAGTCTCCATTCTTATGATCTGCAGTCATGACTTCAATAGTCAAAAAATGAAATTAATGATGGAAGAAAAAATTATCATAGAGTTATTTCTTGCTTATGATATCATCAAATCATTTTTTTCTTAACCCCCTCAACTTTCTATAATGAAATGATATGTATTAGCCACTTTAAAGAGTTCAAATTATAACCTTCCAAGTTATGCAAGAGCAAGATAATATATACCTTGACAATGATTTGGATAACATATCATTTGGAGTTAGCATGCCATTTGCTGAGATTTTCTTCAACATCCTCACTCAACATGTGCTAGTCCTTCATCCATTAAACTTCCATTCCAACAGTGCTTCTCATAGCTTTTACTATTAACAGTTATAGGAGAATATGTGAGATGTATATATTGGAAACGGCAACATGTGATATGTGAAATGCGATCTCTTCTTGATTGTTAAAATATTGAAGATTTTTAAACAATAAATAAATGTGTGAATTAATTTATTAAATTGCTAAATATGGAAATAAATTTATCTTCTCAAAAATGCCTCAGCATTGAAGACATTTTTAAGTAATGGTTTTCAAGATGTGACCATAAAGATGTCACCTTTATAAAGAAACCACGACTTTCTCCACCCTCCACAAAACTCTAGTACATGCATAATTATTTATAACAGATAAAATTAGTTGTTTACAAATTTCCATCACTATGCAATCAACCTATGTGGGGATGGAGAAAGTGCAGCCCTAGAATCATATTTGTGACTCCCTTTCCAAAGTTCCCAGACCTTACTCTTAATTCAGCTTTTAGAGGGCAAAAATAAAATCCACATAAAGATCCTTTTACTGTTGAACAAAACAATGCTCAACTTGGAAAAAAATCAAATTGGGCTAAATTCACAGAAAACCCAATAAATCCTGGGTCCCAAAAGCTACCAACCGTTTCAAAGGAAGTCAGTCATCATCCACAAGGAGCTGAGGTGCTGCAATGGGTTAAACCCTTGTGCCAGCTGAACTGCTGACTTGAAGGTCAGCGGTTCAAATCTGTGAGACGAGGTGAGCTCCCATTTGTCAGTTCTGACTTCCCATGCAAGGGCATGAGAGAAGCCACCCACAATATGGTAAAACATCCAGGCATCCCCTAGGCCAGTGTTTCCCAACCGCTGTGATGCGGCACAGTAGTGTGCTGTGACAGATCTGCTGCTGTGCTGCGAGCAAAGCTCTCTGCCCCCCCTTCCGCCCCCCCTCCTGCTGAATTCCTGCTGCTTGGGGGAGGAGGAGGAAGGGCCGGGCGGCGGCGAAGAAAAAGAAAAAAGGGGCCGGGGCGCTGCCTACTCCGGCTGTTTCCCCAGCCAGCCTCCAATCTGCCATGACTCCCACCCCTCGCTCTCTGAAGCCGCGCGGAGGAGGAGCCCCGCCCACTGAAGCCCATCCACCGCTCATGCTCCTCCTCCTCCGTGGGATTTCAGCGAGCGAGGGGTGGGAGTCATGGTAGAGAGTGGCGCCGGGGATGGGGCCATGACTCCCGCCCCTCGCTCGCACTGCCCTCTCAAGACTGGAGAAGTTGTGGGAGAGCTGAAGCCAGGGGGAGGGGGCGGGGCATGGCGCAGCCTGGCTCTGCCCCTCCCCCGGCTTCAGCTCTCCCATAGCTTCTCCAGCCTTGAGGGGGCAGTGCCAAGCCAGCATTGTGCTGGCTCTGCCACCGTGGCTTGGCACTGCCCCCTCAAGACTGGAGAAGCTGTGGGAGAGCTAAAGCCAGGGGGAGGGAGCGGGGCATGGCGCCGTCTGGCTCCTCCCCTCCCCCGGCTTTGGCACTCCCAGCAGGCCACCACCCCCCAGCCATTCTTTACTGTGTTAGAGTGTCATTTTGTGCCATCTTGGTTGGTGGTGTGCCCCCAGATTTTTTCAATGTTAAAAGTGTGCCGCAGCTCAAAAAAGGTTGGAAAACACTGCCCTAGGCAATGTCCTCGCAGATGGCTAGTTCTCTCACACCAGAAGCAACTTGCAGTTTCTCAAGCCACTTCTGGCATGAAAAAAAGTCATCATACAGCGTTGTCACCTCATCCTCATAGTAACCAATGAATCTCGCCACATAGAGGTCCAAAAGCCTGGGCACAGTGTGGGAACCCCTTTTCATTGTGGGCTGTGGGCTGCCATTCCCACAACTTTTTCGTGTCCCTCGGCTTTTTCCATGAGTAGACGGGCTCCATTTCAGTGCGTTGCCGGCACACTGCCATCACAGAAGCCAATGAACCCCACCAGAGGTAGCGCTGTGTCATTTGATGGGCTCCTGGCAGCATGCTGACAGTGTGCAGAGATGGGGAAATCCACCATCTGATGAGGTTGGATGTAAGTATATCACATTTCTTCACCTGGCCTATGAACATACACATGTACTTTTTACCATAGGAGAAAATGAAATAACTGTATTTCAAAGGAAATGTGGATGCATACATCTTAATTGTAACCCAAGCTTAAAAGAGGGGTTGCAGTTCAAGGATAACCTCATAGCACAGCATGTAAAACAGCCAAGAATGGTATGCTGAAGTAGTCAAACTGTGAAAATTAGCTGTAATCCTTTGGTTTACTGTATATTCTAACATGGTGCTCTAATGTCAGGGAGCACCCACTCAAAGACCTAGAGAGAGAAAAACAGCTCCCCATTCTTAGAATAAAAGAATGTTCCAGATGCAAACGTTGTTTTCTGATAAGCAATTATACCATCTTTTCAGGTTGCTGGAAATAACTTTGCAATTAATTCTTGGTTTCAGCACAACAGTTGGTACACTCGTAGATCCATCACAATTGGGCATTTCCTGAACAGGCTTTACAAATATCATAAAGCCACTGATGATGAAACTGCTAAGTTTTTGAAACTGTATTCACATTGACATTTACAAGCTACTTCATACAGAGGCGTTCAGCTGAAGTCTCTTGCCCCAATATGGGCCTCTATGTGCACGTCACTTTACTGAAACAATCTTCTTTTATAAAACAGAGCCGAATTGAACAGACTGCCCCTCACAGCCAGCACTGAGGGCTACTACGCACACTCCAAGTTCAGTTGACTTGAAATAGACCCACTGAAAGGAGTGGGACTTAAATTTGCCAGGACTTAAATTATATGCATTTCAGCCTACTACAGGTGTGATCAAAGCAAGATCAAGTGCATTGTGTTCCTTCCTCATTAAGACCATAGTACATTTCTTTGATTGTTGGTATGTCATCTTTGAAACCACAAAGAAACAATACCTTAGCATAACTTTAGCTGCCTTCTTCCAACGTATGTCTCTAGGTGCTTCCAGGCAGCAATTAATCACGGGTTTTAGTGAGGGGCAAAAAATCCCGGGACTTCAGGAGAGGTCCACATACACACCCGTTGGTCCTGGGATTGCTGCCTTGTGGTCCAGACTTCATGCTTTGTTCCAAGATTTAGAGGCAGAACTTCCTCCGGAAAAAGCCATTAAAACACACACACACACACACACACACCTTGCGGGATGTGGATATGCGGATAACCACAAAAGTTCTGTTCTTTCTCTTGGCCAGAAAAATTGTTCACTCCAGATGGTTCATGAAGTATCTCCCACACAAACAAACCTTATTGGGTAGAACCACCACTGCCCAAGTCATCGGTACACAAACAGGAGCACACACTTTTAAGCCAGGAACATAACTTTGCAATTATTGTCATTTTTTTCAGCCTGCTTGGGCATCTGTCCAGAGTGATTTAAATAGTGTACTAATGGCATAGAACAACAGGGTGATGTTCCTGGGTTATACATGGCTGTCCCTGATTGCTCTTTTTGTGAAAAGATGTATGCATACAACATTGACTAAGGACAGTTCCAGACAGGCAAAAGATCCAATTGGAACTGGGATTTTAACACACAGCTGGCCTAAACCCCAGGGTTTTGTAGGGGTGTGTGTGTCCAGAAACTCACCCCTGCTGATCCGAGATAAGCTGGGATGGGCATTATGGGCACTGCTAGCCTCCCCCTTCCCCTCCCTTCCCCATTTCCCCCTGCACTTACCGGGCAATGCCTGAAACCTTTCTCCCTCACTCCCCCTCCCTTGGAAGGGCTTTGGGTAGGAAAGGGGGGGATTTCTGCTCCAGGGGCCCCTGTTGGATCTTCCAGGGAGGATGGTGAGGGGCAAAGGCTTCAGGCGTACTTCTGGTGAAGGCTCCATAAGCTGATGGAGAAAAAGGAGCCAGGGAGGAAGTCCAGACAGGGGGGAGGGAAGAGAAACACGTGCTTTTGGAAATGCAGGGTCTCTCACACACACATGAAGATGTGGTTCTTTTGGCCATAAACAGGATAAAAGAGGAACTTTTTATTCGGAGGTTTTAGGGCTCTTTATAGCTCTTACTCCCGTGTTTTCAGGGAACGTTGTCTGGCCACCCTCTAGTTTGAACTGGGAGCTTCTGGGATAAAGGTACTGTCTGAATGGGTCCCAAGAGGCCACAACTTTGTCCTGGCCAGAGAAAATGTGCCCTCCACATGTTTCATGAAGTTTCTGGCACACAAAGTTTTTGCCTTCTACTCAAGTGTCACCTTCTTTATAGGAACTGTCCAGGCAGGAAAAAGCATATAAAATCTGGGAACAAAACCAGATAAAAAATCCTGTGATTTCCAGTTGCAGGAACATACAAACATGTGAAGATCTGGATATTTGGCTGAAAACCGCAATATTCCTGCATCTGGAAATCTTGCGTTTTTTGCCTTTTGTTACAATTACTTCTAGGTTTACAGAGAATGGCATCTGGCCACCCTCCTGAATGTTGCGAGAGCTCCTGGGATAAAGGTACTATCTGGATGGGCCCTCTGTCTCCTGAGGATCAAAGGCACCATAGGATGGGTTGTTGTTAGTTTTCCGGGCTGTATTCTCTCCTGATGTTTCTCCTGAACCTATGGCAGGCATCTTCATAGGTTGTGAGTTCTGTTGGAAACTAGGAAAATGGGGTTTATATATCTCTGGAATGTCAAAGGTGGGAGAAAGAACATTGTCTATTTGAGGTAGCATTTAATGGCCTTGCAGTTTCAAGGTCTAGCTGATTGCTGCCTGGGGGAACCCTTTGTTGGGAGGTGATTAGCTTGCCCTGATTGTTTCTTTCTGGAATTCCACTGATTTTGAGTGTTATTCTTTATTTACTGTTACGATTTTAGAGCTTTTTAATATTGGTAGCCAGGCTTTGTTCATTTTCATGGTTTTTTCCTTTCTGTTAAAATTGTCCACATGCTTGTGGATTTCAATGGCTGCTCTGTGCAATCTGACCTGGTAGTTGTTAGAGTGATCCAGCATTTCTGTGTTCTCAGATAATATGCTGTGTCCAGGTTGCTTCATCATCATAGTATGGTTTGTTCATAGATTTCTACTAGAATTTTTCTAAAGGGTGATAAAAATTTCTCCATAATGTTGGGAAAAATGCTGTGTCTAAAGTCCAAAATTGCTTATATTTTGTTACAATAACTCATGGTCGGTTGTCTGAAAAAATATAAGCATACAGTTTATTTACAAAGCAACACATGTACTCTTATTCTAGAAAACAGAGATAAGAAAATTGCCTGGAAGCACCACTTTCCTGAGTTGATTTTCTTTTACCTAATTGAAAGCTGGTTTCTTTAATGCAGAATAATATAGCAACGTGGGATATAGCTTTTTGTTGGAACAACAAGCCGTGAAATTATCAGTAGACAGATTCAAATATAACAGCACTCATGGCATGTTTTGAAAAGTGTTGTAACCCCTGTGATATATTTACTTTTTAATCACATCTTTCTACAAGCAGCTGTAAAATTTACCCCACAGGTTATTTTTTTAAAAAGCAAAGGTGAAAGACATGTAGGGTTCTTTTTCAAAAGCAGCTGTTCAGAGTAATTGCTGTGTTGAGAGTAGGGTTTTGTGTGGA
Source organism: Anolis apletophallus (assembly GCA_030556195.1). Classification (NCBI taxonomy): domain Eukaryota; kingdom Metazoa; phylum Chordata; class Lepidosauria; order Squamata; family Anolidae; genus Anolis; species Anolis apletophallus. Next base: position 51,547,608 of record JARBWK010000004.1, on the reverse strand, counting down.
AGGGGATTGGCTCCCTTAAAAATTCAGTACTATTGTTGGTGAGATCCTTATATAGTAGTATTTCAGAACCAACATTTGCCTCTTGCTGCCAGGACTCTCTGTTTCACAAGCTTTCCTTTTCCTTCCACACCCAGATGAATTCTTAGGAATGCAGGGAGGGGGAAAATCCTCCAGTGACTCATTAGAGTCTGCCATGTAATTATCACCAATTTTTTAAAAAGAGCAACTGTCTCAAACTATCATGATATTAATTCTTTGCATAACCTAGAAAAAACCGATGCACTCAACTCTTAGAGTGAGAACGTAATACAGATTTTGACAATTTGCCTTTGATCTGAACAGAACAATGCCATCCCTGGATGGCATGAGCAGACTGGGAATGTCACACTAATAAATGCCATTGATATTACAAGGTATGTTGTGATAGTAGGTTTCCAAAACAAAAGGAACAGGTTCCTACCATCATGCCATGGTTAATTGTCCATTTAACACGGGAAATTGGTAAAAGAAAGAAAAGTGAACTCCTAACGAATGACATGTCAGAGTTAGTTACAGGACAGATCCTAAATTTATTCCACTGCTGTCCTGTATGATTGTGGATGGCATGATTTTAATAGTGATGGTAATGTTTAAATGATTTAATGTGCATTAATTTTAATTTTTAATTTATATGTTTATTTTAATTGTATGCTTGTTTTAAGGCAATGAATAGTTGCCCATATGTAGCTGCCTTGAGTCCCCTTCGGGGTTGAGAAAGACAGGGTATAAATAGGGTAAATAAATAAAGTTATTTCCCTAGTTTGCACCATTTTCATGACTTTATAATTCTGATTGCCTGTCTGTTTGTCTCTTTTAAAAAGGTTTTACATAAACCTTTCCCTGTTTACTAGGGCCTTCAAGACAATGTACAATAAAATCAATATAAGCACATAATAATAGTAATAATAATAATAACAACTTTATTTTTATATCTGGCCACCAACTCCCTGAAGTGACTCGGGGAAAACTTACATGGGGACCAAGCCCAGCATAAGCAAGGAATTCAAGTGACATAATTAAAAGCTTAGAAATAAACAATACAATTAAAACAATTAGAACCAGATAAGTAAAAACATCAATCAACATGAACCGCAGTAACCGGAAAAAGTGGTCATGTTCAGATTCAAGATGGCAGGGCAAGGCTTGTGCAAAATGCAGGACAATAGGGCCAGGGCTAGAAATAAAGTGCTGGGGGAAAAAATAGGTTAGGACTGGGCAGACCAGATCGGGAGCTAAACCGTTATTCAAAGGCACATTGGAACATCCACATTTTAAAGTCTTTATGGAAAGTGGACAGAGTGGGGGCTAATCTAATCTCCCTGGGAAGAGAGTCCCAAAATGATGAACCATTATTTGGATAGTCGTGGTCAGTTTATGGGAAATGGGTCTCCTTCAGCTCCTCCTCACAAAATATGTGTTTCATTGTTTTCAAAAGTCAGAGAGTGAAAGAATTATTGTCTTAGGAGTCTGCTAGTCTCCTTTGAAATATGGAAACATTTATTTATTATTTATTTATTTATTAAGTTCGGCTTAATATACCGCTCTCTCTGGCGCCCAGAGCGGTTCACAAAATTAGTGCAAATAAAACAAGTAAATACATTAAAATACAGTAAAACAATTAAAACACCCGAATTAAAACATATTACCAGCCAATAGCAATAGTTGGCAATGGCATGCTAACAGCGAACCCACAGGTGCAGATAATGCAGATAGTGCAGATAGTGGCAGTTGGCTATGGGCCGAATGCCTGCCTAAATAGCCATGTTTTTTTGCTCTCATGAACGGCAAGAGAACCCGGATGGCCCGGATCTCTTCGGGGAGGCCGTTCCACAGAGCTGGCGCGGCAGCGGTAAATGCCCTCTGGCTTGTACTAGCCAATCTGCAAACCCTGATATTAGGCACATCCAAAAGGTTGAGTCCCTCTGAGCGCAGTGATCTCCTGGGCACATAAGGGGTAAGCCGCTCCTTCAGGTACACTGGCCCCAAACCATATAAGGCCTTAAAAGTTAGAACTAACACCTTGAAGATTACCCGAATTCAACTGGAAGCCAGTGCAGTTCGCGCAGGAGTGGAGTCACATGGTCGGATCTTAAGGCTCCGAGAGCAGACGCGCTGCAGCGTTCTGCACCAGCTTAAGCTTCCGGATTGCCGACAAGGGTAGGCCAATGTACAGCGCATTACAGTAATCGAGCCTCGAGATGACCGTGGCTTGGATCACCGTGGCCAGGTCGCAACGGGAGAGGTAAAGAGCCAGACGTTTTGCCTGACGTAGATGAAAGAAGGCTGTCTTGCAGGCGCAGGCAATCTGCTCCTCCATAGACAGCTGGGCGTCCAGCCGGACCCCTAAACTTTTACCGACGGTTGCGGATGAAGGGCCGCACCGTCAAACGTCGGCAACTGGGTCTCTACCCCCTCCGGGCGGCCCAGCCACAAGATCTCCGTCTTCGCCGGGTTCACCTTCAACTTACTGGCTCGCAGCCATCCAGTAACGGCCTCCAGGCATCCTTGTCAATACATAGATCCTACTAGAAAGAGAGGGAGCAGGCGTTCCTCTACATAGGTTAAGAGGCCCAGCAAAGGTATTGGCTGATGATGAGTTATTTGGACTTTCTCACCAACCCTCTCACCTACTGACTACTTTCATCCCCGACATCAAAATTGTGCCCTTCCACATGTTTTAGGGCCAGCTGTTGATTGAGACAGGTTAGTGGCAGGAACAAAAGGCAAAGCAAGAGCTAGTGCCTGAACCATCTGATCTTCCTCCTCCATCATTTGGTGAGGTCACAACCCTTGTCTGTGCGCATTCAGAAGACCACCTACAAGCCACTCTAAACACCTTCGCAGAAGCATATGAGAAGCTCGGCCTGTCATTGAACATCGAGAAAACCAAAGTGCTCTTCCAGCAGTCTCCAGCCAATCCCTCTGCAATGCCAGAAATACAGCTTAATGGTTTAACATTAGAAAATGTTGATCATTTCCACTACCTTGGCAGCCATCTCTCCACAAAAGTCAACATTGACACTGAAATGCAACACTGCCTGAGCTCTGCAAGTGCAACATTTTTCCGAATGAAGCAGAGAGTGTTTGAGGACTGGGACATCTGTAGGGATACCAAGGTGCTTGTTTATAAAGCTATTGTCCTCCCAACCCTGCTATACGCCTGCGAGATGTGGACTGTCTACAGATGTCACATGCAATTCCTGGAACAATTCAATCAGCGCTGTCTCAGAAAAATCCTACAAATCTCTTGGGAAGACAAGCGGACAAATATCAGCATGCTGGAAGAAGCAAACACCACCAGCATCGAAGTGATGCTCCTCTGCCATCAACTCCACTGGACTGGCCATGTTATCCGGATACCCAACCACCGTCTCCCAAAGCAGTTGCTGTAATGATGTCGATTATTTGTGTGTAAATGTTGTGTGACATATGTTAAATGTATGTTGTTTTGTGTAGTTCGGGGGAATATTCTATGGATTGTTGCTGTGGGTGAAACAGAAGGGAGGCTTGGCAGAAGCTTTGAAGAGCTGTCGCCATAGCAACCAGGGCTAGAGGCTTTTAGAATGTTCAAGGTTTGAATTTTACAGTTGGTAAAGAGCGGTTGGAAGCCAACTGCCACATGAGAGGGGGAGGAGTTCTGTTTTGTGTTAGTTGGTCCTGAGGACTGTAAGAGAACAGTTCAGTATTTTAGTTGGTCTTAAGGTCTGCAAGAGAGCAGTCCAGTTGTATGGGTGTAGAGACCCTAGTTAAAGTTGGAAGAGTCCAGGGGTTTATAGAGGTTTAGTGGAAACCCTATAATATATCCCCATTGTGTTTTGTGTAAGTTTGTGCCTCTGAGGAAGTATAAAACCAACCACGATTTGTACCCATTTGTGTCATAATAAATTGTTTGCATCTTAAAAGAAAAACACCTCTCCTAATTCTTTTATTGGTGGTGGCCCTCAAGGTCAGTGGTCGGACAGATAAATGGTGGCAGCGTGGTCAAGTGGATACTGAGAAATTATAAATCTCTGCAGTTCAATGGTTAATAAAGGAGATAGTCTACCCTGCCATAAGACGGAAGTGGCTGAGGTAACTTCAAGGTCCCTTTGCATTGAGGGTCAGCAGTTTGGATATAGAAAGATTGTCCAGTCTGAGGCCGGTCAACAAGGGGTTGTCACAGTTGCTCTACTCCAAACTTGAGAATGGAAAATGGAAGGTTGGTGGGCAGGAAAAGAGATTTAAAGATGGGCTCAAAGCCAACCTTAAAAAATCTGGCACAGACACTGAGAACAGGGAAGCTCTGGCCCTTGAGCGCTCCAGCTGGAGGTCAGTTGTGATGAGGGATCGCCTAAGTAAAGTAACACTCTAACTATGAAAAAAGCTTTAGACTTTTCACCTGAAAATACATTAATTATGTGAAGAATTAAGTGTAATGGAATGTAGAGATACCTTTGTTATATGAGAAAAGAATTAAGTGCAAATAACAGATTATTTGTTGGTCCAGTTGGCCCTCCACATTTACGGGTTTCACTTTTGTGGATTTGATTATTTGCAGATTAAAGTGTTCTTTCTAGGAATTCTCTAGGTCCTCCAATGCAATTCTGTGGTCAATGTCCACTGAAAACCTTTAAGACAAACAAATGAACATAAACCTTTTGTCAGGCTTTCATACACAATGCCTCAAGTAATAGATTTGGCACCCACCCATTTGGTATTTCTATATTAACAGCAGTATATTGTCAAGTCAAGTCAAAGGGATGGATTAACAGTATTAATAGTATCAGAATATTAATATTATTTAACAGTGGATAGATCTATAAGACATATTTTTGAGCTAGGATCATTAGTAAATCTTAGCAAAATCACCACTACTTGCTGAGAATTGGTTTAGTGGTCACTGTGCCATGTCACAAGGTGAATCTATGCAGGATTTGAGCCATGGCATCCTATTTGGCATTTACAATTCAGTACCTTGAATCACTATTTCAAGGAGAGGTTGGACTAATACCTGGAATGGATTCGCCATCCTACTGATCTAACTATGGCTGTGGCCATATTCAAAGAAATTGCTCTCATGGACTCAGTGGCATGATCTACTTTCCAAGCTCTGTGGAGTGTTCTATTAAATTATTTTAGTTAAATTCATATTTAAGAGAGGCAAGGAATATGAAAGATTTTCTTCTTATACAGGACCGTTCTTCATCTGAAGGTTCCTTCCATTTGAAAGTCTGCCCAATAATTCAAGTTCATTTTCAAAATAACCATTAAAAAAGACTATAGGGATCTTTTCTTTGGTGATATCTAATTGACTGAAGTTGAAATATGGGCAGCTCTTGATGTTACCACCTACCTGGAAAATATTTGTACCTTTTCAGCTACAGATGCAGATTGGTGAAGCAATGTGAAGAATCACAAGAGTTGCATCCCATGCTACCTGCCCTTCATTCCTACTTTTCGTTTTTTGCCATCATGTCCAGTGGAAGGCAGTATCTCATCATCAATGTTGAATAAAGCTTCAAATGCCATGTGAGTCAGCTTTTGTAAATGGAACTGGTGCTCCATTCTTGTCTTCATTTTAGGCAAAAAAAAGCCATGAACCAAGCCTGAAAGGAGAACTGAAGATTTAGGAGTAAAGAAAGTGTGTGTGTGTGTGTGTGTGTGTGTGTGTGTGTGTGTAGTGAAAAGGGGGTTCAATGAAGTTTTCAAAGTGGTAGTACAGTTGTGGAAGGCCAGTATGCCTCCAACCTCTGGCATTTTTACTCCCTTGCAAAACAGGATGCAAACAGTTGGGGAGGGGGTCACTTTCTTGAAAACTCATTTTGAACAGTAACAGAATTTCTCTCTCCCTCCCTCTCCCTTAAATGTATGGCTTGACACATAAAAGAATAAAAGCTGACCAATTAAGATACACAAAAGAAAGATTTTTTTCATCACCAATATCCTTGGCCAAGTACGCTTGTGTGTAATACTAGGAGCAGGTAAGCATTCCCTGAAAGCCAGATTTCATTGTTTGTATTTGCATCACTTAATTCATAATGGTTGCTCAGGACAACAGTCTATTTTTGAAGGAGAAGTGCAACAGCAGAGTGTAGACAAACAATGCAAGGACTTTTTGTACCAAGCAAACAATAATATTCCTGTTTTCCAAAGTTCATTCTAGCATCTCTCCCAACTGGTTAATAAGAACAGATTTTATATTGACAAGAAGGCTATAATCAAAACACGGAATTAATATTTTAGATGCCCTTCACAGATTGGAGAAAATTGGGCCAATACTAACAAAATGAATTTTAATAAGATATATTAAAAAGATACAACACTGAGACAGGGGGAAAAAACCCTGTATGTGACATCTGGCTTGACAGAAGTACATATGAAAAGAAACTAGAGGCTCTTAGTAAATCAAAACCTAAGCTTGGATTAAGCGTATGATGTAGCAACGAAGAGCCAATGCAATTCTAGACAGCATCTACGATACTATACAATATCAGGATGAAGAAAAGTAACAGTACCAGCTCTGTTCTGATTTGGAACTTTTTCCCCTTCTGGATACCACAGTTTAAGAAAAAATCAATATGTCTAGAAATGTGTGGCCCAGACTGTAAATAATCTAGCATCTGGGCCCTAAATTGGAAATGATTTTGTTTCAGTTGGAGAAGAATACAAGTGATATGACAGCCCTCTTTAAACCTCATGTGGAAGATGGAACAAGCTAGTTTCTTTCAGTTTCAGAGAATAAAACTGACACAAGTGGCTTCAAATTACAAGAAAAACATTCTGAGTAAAGATTTGGAAGAATTTCCTAAAGGTAAGAGATGTTCCAAAACTGGACTGGTGGGTCGTATGCTGTTTTCAGCTCTACAGTTCTATGATTCCAACCAGGCACTAACCGGGGCTTGGCATCCCAGGTCAGATGGGAACTGGTGCCTTCAGTGTATTCAGGCACTTGAGCAGCATACAAACAAGCAATACTAATCCAAACACCCCAAAAGCTTATACACAACCTTGGCAGTGTTGTTTCCAAAACATATTGTCTTTAATCCTCTTTAGAATTAGACCAATTGAAGCAACGCTTGATTCGTGAGTCAACACTTATCTGAATCCCATTGAGTCAATGGGTCTACTGGCAACAGGGTTCAAAATTGTGTTTTAATTAATTAATTAATTACATTTAGACCCCACCTTTTTTCCCCCTTAGGGGACTCAAGGCGGTTTACAACTCTGGTACAATTTAATACCAATAAAATCAACAGTAAAAACAATAACAATTAATTAAAACAGTTAATAATTAGTCAATACACTAGAACACTTGTGTTCAAAGCCATGTCTTTAATTTTTTTCCTGAAAACGAGAAGGGATGAGGCCTGCCTGAAGTCCTGAGGAGGGAGTTCCACAGCCGATGAGTCATTGCTGGTGGGTTCTGCCTCTCGCCCCCACCAATTGTGCTTGCAAAGAGGGTGGGACTAAGAACACACACTCCCCAAATTATCTTAGTTCTAGTAGGCTCATATGAGGAGATACATTCAGAGGAGATATGTTTTCACCACAAATATTAGAATACTGAATGTGTATTGACCTTGAGGCTTTTTTTCACTAGCACTGATGTAACACAATCCAGCAGCCTGAAGTCAATGCATTGTATCTCGGTCTTCTTTTATAAGTTGGTTTTCCATGGGACAATGCTCGGCCCAGAAGTTATATTATTATTTAGAATTCAATGAATCAGAACATACTTTAAAGGGAAACAAAATGAGGGCTATTGCCCCTCAGATAAGAATTCTGCCCCCTTAAAACAAAGTCCTCAAAATTATCGCATTGCAGGGGAGAGGTTATTTACACCTCAAACTCATTCATCTGCATTTCTTTGGTAACATTGCCTGTCCCTTTCCTTTGGATACCTAAACTGCATTTCTAAATGCTCAGTGAAAGCTTAAATTTCTGTAATGCTTATTTAACAAGGAGCCATGCTTTGGCCTGGGAGCCAGTGTGGTATAGTGGTTTGAATGTTGAACTACAGCTCTGGAGACCAGGGTTCAAATTCCTGATCAGCCATGAAACCAACTTGATGATCTTGAGAAATCAGCACTCTCTCAACCTCAGGAAAAAAAAAGCAAAAGCAAACATCTGAATAAATATTGCCAAAAGAAACTTGTGATAGGGTCTCTATAGATAAGAAATGAAAGCACTCAACAACAATAGTGCAGGCAACCTTTGCACCTAGCTCTAACCGCTATTTTCCCTTAACATCTGCCACCTGAAGCAGCAGCCTCACTACATCTAATGATAGGGATAGTCCTGTGAAATAGCTTGAGCTCCTGCATACTGCAATTCTGAGTCATTTCATTTCTGCCTCCACTGACTCATCCGCAATGTGCAGGTAGTTGAGTGGAGGAGAAGTGATTATTGTTTTGCCACAGTAAAGTATTTCACCAAGCATTTGTCTCATCTTATTAAACGTATTAATACAAACAAGTTTAACACAATACTTTTGCAAACAAATGTATTTAGTGATGTCACTGTAGCATTCAATGGGAAGTTAAAAAAAGAACAAAGCTTATTGAGAAGGACTGGAGAAAAGCAATGTAATTGGAATAATTGATGCAAAACAAATACTTCTGACCTGGGAGGAATCAAGAAAAAGAGCAATCAAATCTGGGGGCAGGGGAGCAAACCATTGCTGAGTGGGTATGGATGGAGCAAAAACAGTATGTATGCTTGTGTATAAGAGAAACACAGAGACAAAGAGGTCCTACATGTACTGTATGTCTAGATTTGTATGCACAATATTATCTCCTCTTAGTTGATGGGGTCAGTGAGCACCTCTCTCCAACTTCTCTATTGCAATTTTCCCCTCATTAGAATATGTTGCCAGATTAAAGTGCTTTAATGCACTTGAAAAGTGTACAGAAGACAAAACTACTATGATATGATGCCAGATCGTTGCCTGGTATATATTTTAGAGACCACATATCACCAATCCTGAATTCACTTCATTGGCTTTCAGTTTGTTTCCAAACTTAATTCAAGGTGGGTATTTGGGGGGGGGGGGGAGCCTAATTGCTTGGGGACAAAACATCTCATCCTCTCATTGGGTCCTGCCTGGAAGTGAGGCTTTCTCAATGGTAGCAGCTCTACTGGGAAAGTCGGACTGATTCCATCTTCCTTGAGCTTCCAGCAGGAAGTTAGAAGTGTATTATTTCATCAGGTCTTCATGTTTTGAATTGTTTTCAATAATTTTCAACCAATATTTTGTGTACCCTTTTTATACTGGGATTTTTCTTTAGAGGTCCCAGTAGGCAGAAAATATTGAATTACACTAAGAGGAGGAGGAGGAGGAGATGGTGGTGGTGATGATGATGATGATAGCAATACATTTGTAACTTCATTTAACTAAAAAGAAAAGAATAAAGATCTAGAACACTTGCACCATATTCTTGTATTTTATAAAAGCCACATTGACAACTTGATATAAATTGAAGATTTGTTTAAAGAGAAGAGAAGCTAGTCTCCCACTAAAGAAGATTACTTTAAAAATAGCTTGTGAAATGTAGAAAACATATTTAAATGTAACCACTTTCACACTTTTAAGAAATCCTTGGCCTTGATGATAGGGAACATTTGCACACAGCTCTAGAATGACTTTCAACTTATCCACAGGTCTTATCAAAACTCATTATTTGGCTCCCAAACCTGCCCTACACTTATATATGTCATTGACTTATACATTACATAGGGTATGTTAGTAGCAAAAGCTTTCATAGACAAAGTCAACTGAGTGAATTCATGCATCCTTTTGCACACTAATATTACAGACTAACATGGCTATGTCTTTGAATTCTTCCTTGAAATGTTTTGCTTTCTTGCCTGTAGGACTCTGAACAACTTATATTACACTTTGACAATAGTCATGTAGCATGCAGAGTTGAATTGCCATGGGTCCCAATTATGTCACAGTTCATTGTGTCTATTTCTCACCGAGAGCAGGTTTATGTGGAAACACTGCCTAAGCTTGCAATTAGATTCAGGAACAGTTGCCAGATCACTCCAAATCAAGTGTAATTTTGAACAGGGCAATTCAAGGATTATAAAATAGGAACATTAATGAGGGAAATCTTTCATCAAGTATAGTTCTTACATAAACCAAAAAAGGAAGCTGTCATGTACCTCTGTGCAAGATTATCTCTGAAGGAATCAAAATACAATTTTTGAGAAGATAGACTAACTATGTGTAGAATTGTTTCTTACTTTAAAAAAATGCTCAGGTGCTTTTGGCGAATTGGGTACTGTGGTCTGGGAGTGACATTTTGATGAGATAATTGCAGTCCAGAAAAGCATAATAATCTGTATGTATATTATTTGTAATGCTATTGCCACTTCTGAAAAGTGCTCAATACAATTCAGGACCTATTTGTTTCTAAGCACAGGGACTTTAATCCAGAATATATTAAGAGTGTGGGATGTCTGACGTGTGCACACATTACTGCAGCATTCAATCTCCTTGTTACTGTTTGGCATGAAGCTTTCAAGTTCCTAAAGATGAAAAAGAGATGGAGACTTATGGTTCTTTGTACAAGAAAAACATACATGGAGGCAATGACATTCCTGCAAAGCAATGGGACTTCAACAGACGAAGTAGAAGCATTCTTTCTGGACAGCAAACAAAGGGTACAGAAAGCAATCTTATAAAAAAATAGTGAATAAAGAAGGAAGACTATTGTCCAGACCAACCTGTGCCTTCCTCCTTACACCATTGCTTGCTACTCACAGATAGGATGCCTACTATGATATTGCTACCAGCATATTTAACAATGCAAAATGCTCAGCGTCACAGGAGTACAATATCAATTCAAGGTGTCATCCCACATAATTACATCCTGTGGACCCGGGCCCACAGGATGTAATTATGTGGGATGACACCCTTGAATTGATATTGAACTCCTGTGACGCTGAGCATTTCGCATTGTTAAATATTGCCGCTTGACAAAGCCCTAGCAAAACGGATCGGGCCCTGCAGCTCAACCGTTGCGGCCCTCCGCGTCTATACATCATGGGCTTGGCTGCCTAACCACCTGCAGTGAGATCGTTACACTTTGGCCCCTATGGGAGCACCTTATTGCCATTCACGGCATTACCATATTGTGCCGGGGACGTCCATTCCGGATCTTTCACAGCGAGAGCGACCTCCTCCTTCCCCTGTCATGCACTCCCCTCCCCTTAGTTGTGGTTTTGAGGGAAGAGCATCATTCGGACTGTGGGATTTACCCATGAAGGGACATTATTGACTCGTGAGTAAGCTCACCGCATCGCTGTGGAATTCAACCCTTCCCCGTCGCACACCCATGCTCCTTTATATTCTCTAGTAGCTGGTATTGTTTGTGTATGACTCGTTGCTCATATTTACTATGCATGTATGTACTATTGTATTCTATGACATATGAAGTAGGCTTCTTAGCCCTCACCTTGATTGCTATATTATATTTTATATAGCACATTGCCTATGTCCTTTTGTGTATATAGCATGCTGGAAGAAGCAAACACCACCAACATTGAAGCGATTCTCCTATGCCATCAACTCCGCTGGACTGGCCACGTTGTCCGAATGCCTTATCACTGTCTCCCAAAGCAGTTACTATAATCCCAACTCAAGAAAAGGAAACATAATGTTGGTGGACAGGAAAAGAGATTTAAAGAAAGGATTAAAGCCAACCTTAAAAACTGTGGCAAGCACTGGCCCTTGAGCGCTCTAACTGGAGGTCAGCTGTGAATCAGCCAGTCTTTGAAGCTGCAAGGCCATTCAATGCTAATCAAGGTGGTCAATTGCAACATTCACACTTGCTTCAAGCAGAGTTCTTTCTCCCACCCTGGACATTCCAGAGTAGGGTTGCCACTTTTAGATAAAAGAATAAGGGACAGGTACCTAATAATAGGGAATTTTTCACAAAAATAAGGGACACTTCATAAAAATTTGAAAATGAACTGATGATTTTCAAGTTTTTATGAAGTGTCCCTTTTTTGTGAAAAATTCCCTATTTTTAGGTGCCTGTCCCTTATTCATGTGGCAACCCTATTCCAGAGAGATATAAACCTCACTTGCCTAATTTCCAACAGTCCTCACAATCTCTGAGGATGCTTCTGGAACATGGCCATACAGCCCTGAGAACTCGCAACAACCCAGTGATTCTGGCCATGAAAGCCTTTGACAACACAATGCTACAGATTGCAAGTCTGCCTGCAATGCTAATAGGGTCTCAATAGCTTTAACAATTAGACTGTTAAAAATCTCAGAATCCCCAGATAAATAAATATTGATTTTGTTTTTGCAGGGAATATATTGGGATGACACGACTGTTACTAGCACATTTTTATTGGCTGCTTCCTACCAAGTGCAATTTGAGCAGGAACCCTATCAAGCCATTAGCCAGCACTTAGAATAAGAATTGGCAGCATCCCTGAGCGCATTTGCACAGGCAACACTTACATCTGTTCTTTCATTTTCTGCAATTGGCTGGATGCTGTATTTTGTTTTTAAAATCTTTTTTTTCTTTTCTTCTTATATCAACACTATACACAAGTGGGATGGTATATGTACTATAAAATGCTTCACTTGTTAATGATTTTGGTTTTGAAAACCAATTAGTGACTTGATTGTATTTCATAGTGTCAAGTACAAGGACTCAGTCATGACCTCCAAATCTTATATGGCATGGGTCCAGACTATTTGAAAGACTGCATCTCCCCATATGAACATGCTAGAGCGTTAAGATCCTCTGGGAAAGACATAATGTCTGTCCTGCCACCATCGAAGCCTTGCTTGGCGAGAACACAAGAGAGAGAGCTTTGCTTGGTGAGAACTCAAGCCTTGCTTTTGTTGTAAACCGCCCAGAGCTTCGAGAAGGAGCGGTCTAAAAATCGAAATAATAAATAAATAAATAAGAGTGGTGGCTCCCACCCCTTGCAATGCCCTTCTATGAGGGGGGCGGTCTACGCTGGCCCCCTCCCTTCTTTCTTTTCAGCTGTCTTTCTTCGGACGGGCTTTTACAATACAATCACTCTCCAGGGGACTTTATAATGGAGAGCTTGCTTTGTTTATTTACATCTTTAATTTTTGTATTCTTTTAATATAGTTTCATACCCTTTTAAATAAAATGGCTAACTTTTTAAAAAAAGTTAGATAGATTTTAACCAATTTTATCTGTGAGCCCCCTTGGGTCCGGTATTATAAATTAAACTAAATAGTAAATAAATATTATGTAGGTTCTGTTCCATTATCCAAGCAGACTCCAAAAGGGGGTCTAGACAGAGAAGAATAGTCCATTTTACTTGGGGGGGGGGGTTGAAGGAGGAAAACAATGTTCCCCATTTTCGCTAGTTATCCCCCCCCCCCTTTCCATATCATAAAAAATGAGGATTGTTTCCACCTCAGAGTTTACCATTGTCAGGGGAGGCCCTGCTCTCAATCCCACCACCCCCTGTCTATGGAACGCACTCTCCAGTGAAATCAGGGTGACTTCCTCTCTCTTCTCCTTTGGAAAAAAACCTTAAATCTTGGCTTTGGGACCAAGCGTTCAGGCAACTGACCAAGCAGCAACTGCAATGACTTATGAGAATTGTCAATCAATAGACTTTGGACTGGAACTCTGGATTTGGGGACTTAGGCTCGGTTGTGTTTTAATACTTAATGGTCAATATTTTAACATATTTTTATAATCATGTTGGTTTACTTAATGTTAATTTCTGTACTGCGATTGTTTGTTTGTTGGCATCTAATGATTGTCAGTTGTAGGCCACTCAGAGTCCACCTTTGAGGGTTGAAAAGGATGGGATATAAAGGTTTAAAATAATTAATTAATTAATTAATAACATAGTGAGAATAACAGGAAAACAGGAGGAAATGATTTTATTCCTTCAATATTTGGTACTGTTTTAATAATAATAATAATAATAATCTTTATTTATACCCCACCACCATCTCCCCAAAGGGGACTCGGGGGCCATTATTCCTTCAACCCCCTCCCCCCCTGTAAAATTGACTATCTTTCCCTTAGGTCCCTTTTTGGCTCTGCCTGGATAATGGAACAGTACCAAATATTGTATGGTCATACAAACTGCAGCCAGGAAATCAAAAGACATTTAATTATTATTAGGAGAGCAATGATCAATCTCAATAAAATAATTAAGAATAGAGACAACACACTGGCAATGAAGACACACATAGTGAAAGCAATGGTATTCCCCACAGCAACCTATGGATGTGAGATCTGGACCATAAGGGAGGCTGAGCGAAGGAAGATAGATGCTTTTGAATGGTGGTGCTGGAGGAAAATCCTGACAGTGCCTTGCATCGCAAAAAGTTTAAACCAGTCTCTACTCCAGGAAATCAAGCCTGACTGTCACTGGAGAGAAGGATATTAGAGGCAAAGATGAAATACTTAATGAGAAGACAGAAAAGCTTGGAGAAGACAATGATGCTGGGGTAAAAGGAAGGAAAAAGGAAGAGGGGCCAACCAAGGGCAAGATGGATGGGTGATATCCTTGAAGTGACTGGCTTGACCTTGAAAGAACTAGGGGTAGCAATGACCGACAGGGAGTTCTAGCATGGGCTGGTCCATGAGGTCATGAAGAGTTGGAAGTGACTGAACGAATAAACAACTACAAATTTAAGAGAATATCAGTAATGCTAAAAGTTAATGGAAATGAAGAAAAAAGAAAAAAATTGCAATGATATTGAACTGAACTGCCTAGTGTTTTAAGGTTGCAATACTGTGATCCATTAGAGAAGAGTTTCTCAATGCATTTCTCAGTGTATTTAAAAAACACAAAGTTAAAAAACTTGGCATTATATTATATTATCTTTCTCTGAGGCCAGGACAGTGGCCATGGTAGGGTAATAGCCATGCCAGTGCAAGTGTTAAAGGGCTGTGCCTGTCTTGTGCAAATGTTTTGCCAAGAACTCAATCTGAGACCAAAATTATCCTCCTATTTGTTCTGTTCACATATATGTTCAATCTTTAAACTTGTACCAGTATATTTTTTAAGGGAGGGAGGGAGACTGGATACATTTATTCTGAAGAACAACATTAGAACACATCTGGGCAAAGAATGTTAGAAATCTGGGGTACATATCATCAATTCACACTGACAATGAGAATTTGAAAGATGATAGCATAGGACTGTGGTGGGTGGAAATGCATTGAAACATTTGAATCCCAACCCAAGTAGGGAATAAAATGCAATCCTAAATAGGCCAGCAATCATTATATGATATATCTTTTCTGTACTGGAGTCGCAGGTTATCCAGGGATATTTTATTTATTTATTTATTATTTCAACTTGTAGGCTCAGAGCGGTTTACAATACGGAGGGTGCAAGTAGCTATTCTAGCCAATTTAATGAGAAATTGATACAGGCCCAAAGTTCCAACCTCTCCCTCAAGTGAGATAGAAACTTTACAGGACCATGGACAGATCAGTAGGTGGAAGGAATTTGTACTGATGGACTCCTAACACCTCCCCATATTTCCTGTTTGGACCACTCTATGCATTTGTTGTCGTTATTGACCTTGAAGTCAAGTATGACTTACAGTCACCAGCAATCCTTTCAGGAATTTCACACTTGGTCTCGTAAAGTCCTAGTCCGGCACTCAAACTGCTATCCTACACTGGCTCATTCTGTATATTGCTGATAAATTACTGGAGCTCAGGAGATGTCTGGAGTAGGAACAGTTGGTCAGTCTAATGAGTGTGAATGAAATTTGGTGGCTGTCTACTAGAAATACAAAAAATAGAGCTGCCTCCTCTTCTATCATGTCCCAGTCCTTCCTGTTGAATCAAATCAAGATCATGGCACCATACTGTCTTCTAAGCTGTTCAGAAGGTTTATCAAGGGATGCAAAAGCTATTTGCAGTCCATGTTTCAAATTCCAGCGGACGGCTGCAAGGAGAAATCAGCGTCTCCACATAGCGAAAGCCAATGCTGAAAACAAGTGTTAGTGTGTGTTTGTGATCATACCCTCTCTGTTCGTGAACCCTCACACCCATCCTAAAGATTTCCTTAGCGTTGTTGATCATCATCGTCCATAGAGACACTTGGCAATCCTTCCGTTTGAAACACAGGCTTACTGTTTACGGACATTGCATGGGACTTCTGAAAGGATTGAGTCCGCTTTGAATTTGTACCGGACTTTCACGGACTTGAGTATATTTTTATGTTGTTATAATACAAACCTGAAACCATCAAACCATATGTATGACCTGATACTTCATCCACCACTTACTCTTCTTTGTGAGGTGTTGATATTGCCTATTTACACCGTTGTTGTTACTTTGTTTACTGACCAGCCCGCTCGTGTTTCATTTGACAATAGTAACATAACCAGTTCAATACCAAAAGAAATAAAAACACACAGTACAGAAAATCCAACAAATGCTACATTCAGCAAAGGACAAGAGGGATCCTTTCACTTCTGCAGGAGTCTACCGTATACCATGCAGCTGTGAACAAGTCTACATAGGGACCACCAAACACAGCATTGCCCAAACACGAATCAAGGAACATGAAAGGCACTGCAGACTAATTCAACCTGAGAAGTCAGCCATAGCAGAGCACCTGATGAACCAACCTCGACACAGCATACTATTTGAGAACACAGAAATGCTGGACCACTCCAACAACCACCATGTCAGACTACACAGAGAAGCCATTGAAACCCATAAGCATGTGGACAATTTTAACAGAAAGGAAAAAACCAGGAAAATCAACAAAATCTGGCTACCAGTATTTTTTAAAAACTCCAAAATTTTAACAGCAAAACAACATTCAAACACAGGGAGACCCTAGAGAGGAAACAATCAGGGACAGCTAATCACCTCTCAACAAAATATTCTCCCTGGCACTAACAAGCCACACGAAAAAACTGCCAGGCCTTCAAATGCTAATCAAGGTGGCCAACTGAAATATTCCCACCTAGCTCCAAGAGACAAGAGTTCTTTCTCTCACCCTGGACATTCCACAGATATACCCAAGGTTACCTAGTTTCCAACAGACCTCACAACCTCTGAGGATGCTTGCCACAGATGCAGGCAAAACGTCAGGAGAGAATTCTTCTAGAAAATGGCCATAAAGCCCGAAAAACCTATGGGAACCCACACAGTACAGTTACAGTAACTGTCATCAGGTTCCTATCCTAGGTGTAAAATGCTTTCACCATTTTTTCCTATTAAGCAGGGAAGGCAGAAGGGAAAATGTGCAAGTTAGCAAACATAAAGATTGAGTTCTTAGCTGTGAGTGGAGCCCAAGCCTTCTCTCCTATCTCAGGCATTTTGTTAGTTTGCAAAGACCAGTGGAACAGAGTGGGAAAGCTCTCCACACAGTCTGGGTTCAAAACTACTTCACATGCAACAATATCCTCAATGTACTAGATTTAGAGAACCCAACTGAGATTCCAGTTGCCAAATTTGAGATAGCATGCTTCACGTCCAGCTAGATCCCTCACCTACACTGATTCTTTACCCACTGTAGCCAAAAACCAGTGCGCTCACACCCGGTGTATGGGAGTATAGTTTTCACATTCCATTATTATAATATACCCTTCTTCCCATGCATTCATTACCTTTCCTGACAAGAATTTTTCTCATGACACATGACTAGCCCTGAGGGCCAGTTACATAACCCTTCATTGTGCTTGCTGCTAGATGTTTATGCAGCCTTGAACCATACAACTCCATTGAGCTTGTTCTGTTTAGCACAAATGATAAATGTCCTTCAATATAAAAATGGTGAAAATCTCACTGCCATGCAAACTTACAGGAAAGCAGGCAGGCAGTCTCTTCTGTATCTGGAGACCCTGAGGAAAGGAACATTTTCTGTCTATCTGAAGTAGATGGTAGGGCATAACTTTTAGCTGAGTCCTCATAAAACCTGGTCCCTTACTTGAGAAACAAGGAATATTTGCATATTTTTAAAGCAGGTTCTTTGACTAGTCTTGTGAAAGCCTAATATCTACAAAAGCCAACAGTGTCAAAAGAAACTGCCTGAAAAACTATTCTTTCTAAGCAGATTATCAAATCTTTATTCAGCATAATAAACAAAAGGTGTGGAAATGATCATGTTTTGACAAGGTTGTTATGAAACATTTCTTGCTCTCTTTCAGAAAGGAAAAGTCTTTCTCAAGAACCTTCTAAGTCTGCAATGTGAGAACAATGCACAGTTAAGAAACCATATAAATATGTGCCCAGTTAAGAACTAACATAGCATGCTGCACATTGAATTATAATTCTATGGAAGAGAAGAAGTAGATTAAACCAGTGGGTGGAAATTGATTCTTGTGACCAAAGCTCAATTCACATGAGCATTTTAAGGCTCTTTCAATATTACTTAGGAATCTCTTCCCACTTTAATGAATGCATATTTCTACCATTCACCAGTTAGAGTTTATATGCACTTCCAGTGTATGTGTGTGTGTGAGAGAGAGATGCTTCCCTACATGCATTTTGGAGATGCTGATCCACAATGTCATACAATCTAAGCCATCTTCTTCCACTAAAAGTACAAAGCAATTACCATTGCCACACTTCTTATCAATTTCACCTCTGCAAGTAATTGTTAGTCAGGATTGGGTGACTTAGATTTAGGATATTATAACTGCTTTATATTCTCATTTCCAATTGTGGCACTATTGCCATGACCACAAATGACCCTGATCAACTGGCTGGCTTTTTAGGTGGATTTCAGTAGTCAGATGAAAGATGTTAAAGCATAGCTCATGCCACACAGATACATTGTTTTATTTTGATGACATAATTTTTAAAGAAATCAAAAATACTGTACATTTGGAGTGATTCTCAGGTTTCATGGGTGAAGTAGATTTCTCTCTTAAAGAACCAGAACTTTATCTGGGCTTGCACGAAACCAGATAGAATAGTAGGTTAGTAGATTGCACAAGAGCCACCTAGTCCAACCCCTGCCATGAAGGAGGCACCAGCAAAGTAATTATGTTTGAAGACCTCCAAAGTATGGAAATCCACCACCCTCCAAGGCAATCTATTCCAAGGTGGAACTGGATTTTCCTGTCAGGAATTTCTTTTTAATGCTTAGGCAGTATTTGCTTTCAGGCAGTGTGAATCAATTGATTCCTGTTCTGGACTCAAGAGCAGCTGAAAATCAATTTGCTCCAATTTCAACATGGAATATCGTATCATCTTTCAGACTTCTCTAAGCAGTCCCAGTTCCCTAAGCTGTTCTCATAGGACTTGGTTTCCAGACCCCTTGACATCTTGGTTGCCCTCCTCTGAACATGTTCAAGATTGTGGTGGAACATTACTCTGAGTGGGGTATGGCCAAAGCTGAGTAGAGTATCCTTGATGTGGGTCTCCCATTGATGAAGTCCAGAATTGCATTGGCCTTTTTGACAGCTGCATTGCATTGTTGACTCATGTTAAGCTGGTGATCTACTAAGACACTCAAATCCTTTTCACCGGTAGTGTCGTCAAGGCAAGTGACTTCCAAATTATATTTGTATATTTCATTTTTTCCCTAAGTGTAATACTTTACATTTGTTCTTGATGAAATGAAAGATGGCCGCGCAGAGCAGAAGCAGAGACGCTGAGCTCCGTGAAGGCCTTGGTGATTTCTCCTGTGCAACGGCGTCGCTGGTGAGGCTGACCTCTCTAAACAGAGGGAGTGTCCCCCAGAGCTCCGGGGCGAGCCCCTGGCCCTTGAAGGAACCGCTGGTGGGCCCCCCGCCCCCGTTGGAAGCCCTGCAATTTGAAGCAGAGGCCGTCTTGGAGGTCGGTCGGGAGTCGGCCCTGGCGGCCAGGATCCGGGCGAGCTCGGCGAGTTCGGGAGCCGCTGTGTGGTCAAGGAGGACCACCCATAGGACTTGTCCGCCATGGTCTCCGGTCCCTTGGCCAGGCCTGGGGGCGGACGCGGACTCGGGGGAGCTGGCACCGGAGCCCCCCACCCCCCTCGCCATCCAGTGGGTGGCCGCCAACCTCCCTCCTACTGGAGCCCAGGACGGCCTACTGGACTCCATCCGGGAACTCACCTCCCTCCTTCTTGCCTTTGGCCGGCAGGTAGAGCAGTTGGCCACCCGGCTGGGGGAGGCCGGAGGGCGGGAGCCGAAGCGGCCCCGCTGCCGCTGCGGGGAGGGCGCGCGCCATTCCAGCCCCCTCTCTACGACCCAGAGGACAGCGGCTGGTAGAGGACCGAACCCGCCATGCCGCCCAAGCCAGGATCCGATGCACGCGGACCCCGAGGGAGGAGCAGCGGAACCCGGCGGGGACAGCCGAGGGGAGGACGGACGAGGGAGAGTGAGTGGGGCACCCGCGGTCGATCCCGGGGCTGCCCCCGCTCGGGCCACCCTCTCCCCGAGCCCCGCTGACTGGAGCATCGAGGGGGGCCTTTCCCTTGAAGAGAGGCCCCTGGTTGGAGCCGAGGCCGCGCAGGACCCATGGTGGAGCCCTTGGAGGGCACTGGGGCGCGGGACTCCCTTTGGCCGGGAGGAACGGGCGGTGGCCGAGTCCACTAAGATGGCGCCCAGCTCGAATTGCTCGGCGTCTCTTGCCCCGCCCCCTTCGCTCATGCCGGGCACCTTGACTCCGCCCCCCCTGACCAGAAGCAACCACCGCTACTGGGCGCCCAGCCAGTGATCCCGGAGGACCTCAATGTCTCCGGGTCCTGGCAAGCCCCTGGGGCCCGGGCCCGCCGCTGGGCCTGCCGCTGGCTGCTGGCGGCCCCGGACTCTCTGCCTCGACCACCTCTGTCCCGTCACCGGCGGGTGACTTGGGTAAGACCGGTGGTCCAGCTTGCAGAGGGTCAATACTGAGGGCGGCCAACTTAGAGGACAACACAGCGAGCGGACGCCTTGAGCGGAAACAGCACCACCGCCGGAGGAGGCGCCGTCGTAGGCCGGGGAGCGCCGGCCCCTCTTCCCCTGACCCCCCCAGAGACCCCCAGTGTCGGGGTTATCGACTCCCCGGGCTCCTCATGTGTTCGGCCAGCCACCTGGAAGGGAAGAAGCCCCCCGCCCCTGAGCCCAGGTCCAGGCGATTCTTTCACCCGAGAACCTTTTGGGGTTCAGGCTTTGAGCATAGGCCGATGAACAACATCCCCCCACTGTGCCCGGCCTCTCTTGCCGGGCTACGGGATGGAGGAAGCCGGCCCTCACTCTTGTTTTGTGACCAGCAGGGGGAGTTCCCCTTAAGACCCCCCAGGCTTCCACCCTTTGATGGTTCACTGGGACCAGCCTAGACCCGGACCGGGCCCTCCACGTTCCAGTCCAAGACTCTGCCCCCCTCCCCCACCCCCTTTTGACTGTTGTATTGTTTTGTTGTCTTTTAGTGTTATGTTATTTGTTTGCCTTTTGGCTTTGTAAGCCGCTGCGAGCCCTATGGAGTTTAGCGGCATAGAAGCCCAAACAAACAAACAAACAAACAAACAAATAAATAAATAAATAAATTGTCCTGTTAATTTTGGCTCAGCTGTCCGATCTAATGCATAACATCTTTTTGAATCCTGATCTTTAGAGTAACAGCTATTCTCCATAGTTTGGTGTCGTCTGTAAATTTAATAAATATGTTTTCTGTATTTTCACCAAAGTCATTAGTAAATACATTGAACAACAATTAGTTTAGGTATAAGCCCTGGGCACCCCACTAGTCACTTCCCTCCAAGAGGAAGAGAATACATTGATGAATACTCTTTAGCTTCAGTTCTTCAACCAGTCACAAATCCACTTAACTGTAGAACTACTTAGCCTGAATTTAACCTGGTTGCCTGTCAGAACATCATGGGGACCTTGTCAAACTACTATATCTCTATAGCATTCATCTGAACAACCAAGATAGCAAGTCCATTAAAAAAGAGAAATAAGTCTGACATGACTTGCTTTTGAGAAGCTCACACTTACGTTCATCAATCAAAGCATACTACCTATTTACAAATTTGTTGTATAATATTTCCTGGAGTTGACATCGGATTGACTGGGTGATAGTTGTTTGGATCTCTTTTCTTTTAGAAGATAGGGACAACATTTACCTTACTCCACTGGGAGTCCTTGATTGTCTTTTTTGCAACAAAGAGAGAATGCAGGCAGTTCCCATGTTACAAACAAGATAGGTTCTGTAGGTTTGTTCTTAAGTGGAATTTGTATGCAAGTCATGAACAGGTACATTTTAAAAATGTAACTTCATATAGGGGTGTTAATCCTTCTCTATGCTATCCAATATATATGATAGCATAGGGAAGGGTTAACACCCCTGTGGAGTTTGTTTTGCTGTGTCCCTGTTCAGAAGATTTCACCTCACTTTCTGCTCCTGTGAGAATTGAATTTTGAAAAAAATGGCTTATTGTGAAAACAGGGATTGGTGAGAAAACTTCATTGGAGACATCTTTTCCCCATGTCAACTCTTCAGGAGTGAATTTCCCTTACAAGTGGTAGATTTCTCTCACTTTCTGTTGTCTCTCTCTCTGTTCTTAACTATTAGTCATTTGAAAGTCAGATATCTGCAACACAGGGACTGCCTGTAATACAATACCTGTGGATATTGGTAATGTGGTCATTAATTTTTCTTCTGTTTCTGACTGTATTTTGTCTTGTTTTTACTTATACACTGTTCCCTCGCTACTTCGCAGTTCGCTTTCCGCGGGTTTTTTAACAAAAGAAAAAAGAATTTAAAATATACAAGTAATGAGGGAACACTGTATACTCATTGTTTCTCCAGCGTAGATGCTGCCTCCTCCTCTTCCTCCTTCCCTGAAAAGGCCTTACTTGCCCCACATTTCCCTATGTTGCCTCAGATAAGAGGAGGAATAGGAGCAGGAGGAGTTCCTGCCGGACTCCCACGTCTCATCCCAGGCTCAGGCTTCTGCGCCTGGGTTGAGCAGGCTTCCCTGCTGCTGCTGCTGCTACTGCTATAGCGGTGCTGGGCCTGAGGGGCAGGGTGAGGCAGCCATGGCCCTGTCTTGGAGACCCCTCTGCTGCCACTGCCACTGCCCTGTGCCCTTCACCTGCCTCTGGAGGAGCCTGGCCTGGAAGTGGAAGGCTGTGAGTGAAGGAGAGAGTGTGCAGGGGTCGAGAGGGAGGGAGGAGGGGGGACCAGCGTGCAGGGGGAAAAAGGCAGGAGAGGTGTCAAGCTTGAGATTGTAAATACACACACACACACACACACACAGTATATATAGATATAGTGTCCCTGTTTTGCGGATTTTCACTTATCATAGATTGGCCTGGGACACAACACCCATGATAAGTGAGGGAACACTGTACTTTACAATACTGCCACCCCCCCTCCCCAAAAAAACTCCCTCATGTAAACCTTCCTGATCAGATTTGTGAGTAGCTTAGTAAATATGTCTCTGCCAACAACTATATGATACAGCCCATCTCTTGCCAGAAGTACCTAATTCTTCACTGGTACCTCGTGCTTTGAGGGGTAAACACCTTGCCTCTAGAAATAGAATTTTTGTGGAAATACTGACCAGGGGTGTGGGGGTGGTAGAGGCTGGAATTAGTGAGGTTGAATGGCTGACAGGTCAAACTGCTAATCTAGGCCCTACTTTACTGACTACTGTACTTTAACTGAATCATAATCCATCTCCCCAATACAGTGATATTATGGTTGCTACCTTCATCTACACTCTTTTTAAACAAAGAGAGAGAAGAGTGCAAGCATACCTAGAAGAAGCTGGGATACTTTTAATAGTTTTAATGTGTTTCTTTTAGTTGACATTAATCTTCTAAAAGATAATGTTTTATCCTGTTTTTCTAGTAGCTCATTCACCCCCCAATAACATTTCCCTGGTCTTTGCTTCCCCTGCAATGTAAGAACAATCTTTGAGTTAATTAATATTTTGTTATTGCTGTGCCAAGCTTTTGTGCCTTATCTGTTTTCCCCTTTCCCTATTTTTAATCTCTCTTGTATTCTCAGAGTGTTATGGTTCTAAACCTCAAGGACTGGGAGCTCAGGGAAAGAATTTTAGGCTGAAACCATTGCTTTATAATATAAAGGATTATTGTTACTGTGTTCCTTGTTACTGGACAGTGCTTCAAACCAGCTCCTATATACCGCCCAAGGGTTCTGTCTGGCCATTTCCTTTTTTCTATGCCTCTGAGAAGTTTTTTTTAAACTATAGCTAGCACCAGATGTGAGTGGGATGGAGTGCCATTTGTAGGGAATTAATGAGTTATTTAAGCATTTGCTGCTTCCATTATCACTGAAGAGGATACTCAGGGCTGGCCCTAGGTAATTTTCAAGTGTAAGTAAACAGTAATTGGGGCCCCCAAAACCAATAAATGAAATTTATATATATATATATATATATATATAGAGAGAGAGAGAGAGAGAGAGAGAGAGAGAGAGAGAGAGAGAGAGAGAGAGAGGGCAAGAGAGATTTTGGCAATGACAAATTTTGGCCCTCCTACTGGTTTCCTTCCCACCCTTTCCCCTGCCCTCGTCATATATATATATATATATATATATATATATATATATGTGTGTTTCTCAATCTTTCTAATGCCACAACCCCTTAATACAGTTTGACATGTTGTGGTGACCCCCAACCATAAAATTCTTTTTGTTGCTACTTCATAACTGTAATTTTGCTACTGTTATGAATCTTAATGTAAATATCTGATATGCTGAGTTTATTTTCATTGTCATAAATTAACATAATTAAAGCATAGTGATTAATCACAAAAACAATGTATTTGGGGGAGTATGGAGGACAGATGATGGGATTGGCAGTACCTTCACCTGATTCAAGACCTTCACAAATGACAGATCTGGACCAAATTTGGCACACAGAACTGCCATGAACAACAACAAAAAATACTGGAGGGATTTGGGAGGAATTGACAGTAATTTAGGACAGTAATCACCTACATCTGAACTCAAACGACCATGGATCTGGCTCAAACTTGGTACCAATACTCAATATACCCAAATTTGAACACTGGTGGAGTTGCGCCGAGGGGGTGGGGGTGGTGGTGTTGATTTTGTCATTTGGGAGTTGCAGGTCCAGGTTTTCAAACCATGAGCATTGCCCGGGAGGGTGATAGAGGGCCCTCCCAGACCTGCAAGCACAATGGCGGTTATGAGAACTTATGAGAACTTCCCAAGGGAAAAGGGAGCCTTGTAAGTTTATCATTGGCAGGGCCGGACTAAGGTAATTTAAAATGGTAAGCAAACATTATTTTGGTGCCCCCTCACTCTTCGGCCTCATGAAGGGTGCGCATGCGCAGAGCCAGCTAGTTCTGGGCATGCATGCCAGGTGCACATGCGCACCCCCCACAAGACCAGAGACTGAAGAGGAGGGTTTTGCAAGGACAGAGACTTCTGCCTCCAGCTGCAAAAAGTTCCTCCTTTTTGGCCTTGTAGAGTGCGATTCGCGTCTCCGTCCAGCTGGAGTTGCGCCGCACCAATGGCACATGCGTGGAGACCTGGTGGCTGGATGTGCCCCTGACCATGTGGCGCCCTACGTGGCTGCGTAGTTTGCATACTGTTAAATCCGCCCCTGCCCATTGCCGCCAATGGGCTGAAAAGCAGCTTTTTTTTGGATGCGGATCAAAAATGCCCATTTGACAGTGCACCCATTTTCGGGAGGTGATGGAAAATGGATATGGGGGCTTCTGGTATCCAGCAAGCAGAAACGGATAGAGATTCACCCAAAATGCACAAGCCTATTAAGGAGAGACCAGAAACCTGAAGTCAAAGATAATCCAAAGTACTCCTCATCCTGGCCTTGATATATTTTACCTTGAAACTGGGTGAATACTTGATTTTAACAGAGATGTGTGAAGGAAGCTTCAAGATTTAGGACAAACAAAATGAAAAGATTTCACATTTGTGGAAAAACTGCCAGCAGGAAACACACATCCCCCTGGTTGCCACATCAGTGGGCACAAATGTTCTTATTGTCATTTTTCACAAAGGCAAAGGAGGACGAGTGCCCGGAACTCTGCCTTTGTGTGGTTAGAATCAGAGGCAGAAGCTATTTTAAGAGAACAGAAGTGACTAGGGATATTTTTGTGGAAGACCACAGTTTCTCTTCCCCTGGCTTTTCATTTTTTAGAGACTTTAGACACACACATACACCCAATATGCAGAGGCTGTTGTTACACATTTTGAACATTAATAATTATTTCATTTAATTCCCAAGCATTTTTTAATTATTTAAGACATTTTATACTGCTTATAATTATCAAAAATCTCCAATCCATCTACAATATGACCACATTGCTACAGTTATAATGTACCTTCAAGTTGGCTCTACTTATGATGGCTCTTTCATATGGTTTCCTTGGTAAGATTCATTCAGAGGAGTTTTTCCATTGGCTTTCTTTAAGGGTGAGAGAGAATGTGACCCTGGTCAAGGTCAGTTAGAAGGTTTCAATGGCAGTAGGGACCTTGAACTCTGGTTTCCCAGAGGACCAAATCCAATACTCAGACCACTTCACCATGCTGGCTCTCATGTTGAAAACAATATTATAGTGAAATCGACTTCCACACAATAGAGTTAATGCTGTTTGACAGCATTTTAACTGCCATGGCTCAATGCCCATGGAATCATGGGAGTGGACGTTTTAAAAGGCCTTTAGCCTTTTCTGTGAAAAAAGTGTTGCTTCTCACCAAACTACAAATTCCATGATTGTATAGCATTGAGTCATGGCAATAAAGTTCCAGGTGGTGCAATGGATAAAACCCCTGTGCCAACAGGACTGCTGACTGACAAGTCAGTGGTTCAAATCTGAGGAGAGCAGGTTGAGCTCCTTCTGACAGCTCTAGCTCTCCACAAGGATAGTGAAACATCAAACATCCGGGCATCCCCTGGGCAACGTCTTTGCAGACAGCCAATTCTCTCACACCAGAAGCAACTTGCAGTTTCTCAAGTTGCTCCTGACATTTAAAAAAAAGTCATGGCAGTTACACTATAGAATTAATGCAGTTTGACACTACTTTAATGGCCATGGTTTAATCCTATGGAATCCTGGGATTAGTAGTTTGGTGAGACGTCCCCACTCTTTGGGAGAGAAGGTTGTGGCAATTAAAGTGATAACAAACTGCATTAAGTCTATAGTGTAGAGGCACACTTTGCCAACTGAATTTTCTCTAGTATGTATGGAGGTCAAGAAAGGGCAAATTCTTTGTGGTTGACATTATCTTGGCATTTTACTTCAAGTATTCAGGGTTTTTCTAACAGAAGACATGGGCTCTTTGTACTGGACAGTAAAAGAGAAGATTCAGGGAGATCAAAATGCTTTGAGAATTCTTTTTTGATTTGAGGAGAAAAGAGAATTTCTTAGAAACTTTTTCATTTGCGTGCGCATGTGTGTTTGTGCGTGCATGTATGCACATTCTACTAAAAGGATTATAGATATATAATTGTATTGTAGACTGCATTTTTTGTTTTTGTTTTAATTCACAATTCAAAAATGAAACCCTTACACAAGTTTACAACTGTTTTTGCAATATTAGTTTTAAAAACCATAGAAGCCAATAAAGTGGTACAACTAATGCAAAAAGGCTGTCTTACAATGGGAGTGGCATATTGGTACAATTATAACCATTAGCTGGGAAGTTGGAAGTCATTTGTTTTTTCTTTTGTTTCCTATCACTTCTATATGCTGAGAATGTCTTCTGTAATTCTGTAGTTTTGTAAGGTTGTTATTTTAGTTAAGAGTTGTAGCCAGGCATGTAGCCGGGGGCTAAGGGGGCTTCAGCCCCGAAATTCTCAGGGTGGTCCGCGAAAAGGCCTTACTGGTACATTATTTAAACTGTTAGTGTGTGTGTGTATACACACACACACACACACATATAGAGAGAGAGCCAGGCATGTAGCCGGGGGGCTAAGGGGGCTTGCCCCCCCAACTTCTCAGGGTGGTCTGCGAGAAGGCCTTACTGGTACATTATTTAAACTGTTATGTTTATTCATATCATGATCTGATCACCATGCTCAATATATCCCACAATGGGGTTATTGGGATAACAATACAAAAGGTTTGGTAGGGAAGACCCTCTTCCACCCAGTCTCAGCCCCCCCAACCAAACTCAGCCCCCCCCCCCCGAACCAAAATCCTGGCTACGGCCCTGGTTGTAGCATATTGTTTTTGGAAAGGCATGACCTTTTAGAGAGCATAACCTTTTGGAAAACCAGGAATCTCCATAGCCTTTTGGAAGCATGACCCTTTCGGAGATTAATTGGCATTCACACTACCTTTTGGACAGAATGATATCCCTTAGAAGGGTTAAATACGTGTAACTCTAAGTGTGCTAACGTAACTCATAAAAGAAAACACATGAGTCTTTCGCTTTAAGTAGAAAAGAAAATGAAGTTGTATTCACAGCATACACAAGCAAAACAGATGAATTGCTCTCACCAAAATGTAACACAAAACAATATATTTGGTGAGTTGTCGTCATTCAACAGCGAAATGCAGGAAAGTAACAGGAAACAATATACAGTCCTTCTTCCTTTGTTGTCAGTAGACTGACCTTGTCTTGTATAAACAAAATTTTATCTTCAGGACGCTGCCCCGGCACCAACCAAAGGCTTTTTCAGCTCAGATCGAGCCCTCAAGCAAAGCATATAACGCAATGCTCAAAAGTACAAACACACAGTAGCCCAGATATACATGAGACAGGCATGTAGCCAGGGGGGGGGGCTAAGGGGGCTTCAGCCCCCCCCCCCGAAATTCTCAGGGTGGTCCGCGAGAAGGCCTTACTGGTACAATATTTAAACTGTTATGTTTATTCATATCATGATCTGATCACCATGCTCAGTATATCCCACATTCATGGGGTTATTGGGATAACAATACAAAAGGTTTGCTAGGGTAGACACTCTTTCACCCAGTCTCAGGCCCCGAACCAAACTCAGCCCCGGGAATCAAAATCCTGGCTACGGCCCTGACATGAGATAACAATACACTCAATTAACCCATCAATTAACTGTGTCAGCTACAACAGAAACAGCCCTGATCCTTTCCAAAACTTAGGAAAAGTATGTTGCAAACTCTTAGTAGCAACACAGAAGACCAACTGTATATAAATTTGTATGTGTGTTAGGAAAATTTTTAATACAGCTTTAAATGCACTCCTTGTTTTTTGCAGACCACTGATGCAACTAAACACCAAGGCACCAACAAATAATGCTGCACTGATACATAAGTGGCGTTTAGAATGACACTGAAGACAGCATTTGGACATATCTCTTCAACACCCATAATGCCTATGGGGAATTGATATCATTTTCTAATAAATTTTATTTTGGAGCTATCAA
This sequence comes from Anolis apletophallus, assembly GCA_030556195.1. Classification (NCBI taxonomy): domain Eukaryota; kingdom Metazoa; phylum Chordata; class Lepidosauria; order Squamata; family Anolidae; genus Anolis; species Anolis apletophallus. The sequence goes on along the minus strand of JARBWK010000004.1, from coordinate 51,518,313 downwards.
AAGGGTCAACCAAGGTTTGATTCAAGCAGGCAAACTAATAGCTTTGCTATTTTCCCAGCTTGCAAGTTTAACAATATTGTGCAGCTGCTCTTCAACCTGCTTTCAGACACAAAGCAATCCAAAGGGAGGGCTTATGGATCCCAGCATTTCTGCAAATGTAGATTAAGGGTTGAGAGGTGGCGTCTTCCTTGAATTTAAATCACCATTGTCTCTTTGTTATTTCCAAAAGGAGATATCAGAAAAGTTACCTTCTCCAGTGAACAGGGCTTGGTTGATGGAAATTGGCAAAACCTTGCTCCCATTAGATTCTGTATAGCAAAAAATTGCAACCTCCACAGTACTCAAACATATTTACATGTTTAACTAATATTTAGTCAAGTAATTATCTGTCCTAATTATCAATTATAATTTATCAATTATAAATATATTTGCAAGTCTTAATATTGATATTTTTCTCAGATACTGAAGGAAACATGAGAGTCCGTCCGTCCGTCCTGTCCCCTCCCAATTCACTGAGCACAAATGACCATGCTTCAGAACGAAAGGCCATCTGAGATCTGCTGGGGAGGCCTTTGTCTCAGTCCCACCACTGTCCCAAGTATGGTTGGTGGAGATGAGAAAGAGAGCCTTCTCAGTGGTGACTCCTTGGCTCTGGAATGCCCTTCCTAGAGAGATTAGGTTAGCCCCCACTTTCCAAACCTTTCAATCTAGCCTTTGACCTTGAATAGACTGAAATGAGTGCATGTGAGGACTGATTAGTCACTCCGGCACTTTAGTTCATTAATTGATGACAGGCAGTTTTATCTGCAGGTACTTCTGTGTTTTATACATTTTAACAATTGTATTATTCTGTGATGTTATGTTTGTTCATTGTGGTTGTTGCTATAATTTTGTATTATTGTTTTTATGCTTATATATTGTTTATTTTATATGCAGCTTATGGGAGCTGCCCCAAGTTGAGGAGATGGTGGTGTTTATTATTATTTATTATTTGATATGCTCATCTTCATTTCTCATTACAGAAAATCAGAATAATGAACATAGCCAAGTAAAATTTTAAAAATTGTCCTTATACCAATTAAAAGCTCTCCATTCAGATTAAAATGCCTCTTTAATTATGATCAATTTCAAATTAATGAATAACCTTGAAAAGTTTAAAAAAAATCTTGCAAACTTGTTAAAATGGCTTTTTAAAATATTGTTAAATATTTACTTAATGGGTCAAGGAAACCCTTCTCTTCCATACATTGAAGTTATAAAAAACATTTGTGATCTAACTGCCCCTTTCCCCGTAATGCTTAAAGGGAATGCCTTTGCTCCAACCATCTGATAGATTTTAGGATCTGAGACTAAACAGAATTTTTATAACCTCTGCAAGATAAAATAACTTGTCTATACCTTTTTATGGCCAAAGTGTTTACCTATTCTGTACCTGTCTTTCTCAACTACAGTTCAAGGATTAATACTATTTATATCTCACCTGTACCACCTTGACCATACAATATGAGTCAGTCATGGCATAATATTTTTGACCTATTTTTCATAATCTTCCTGAATAAATCTAGTCTTATTTTACCTTATCTGTCCATCATGGAAGTTATTCAGCTATGCCGTCTTATATGACAATACTGGATTTTTTAATAAGGGTGTTTCCTTCATTTTTATTATTTGTCTCTGAGTTACCAGACTAACAGCACGAGTCCTTACATCTGGACTTTGATATGTTCTAAAGAAATATCACTATGCTATAATGTGTATTTGCAAAAAAGGAGGAAATAATTTATTTCTTCTTCAAAAGACAAGGGAAAACCTATCTGAATAGCCAAGACAATCCAGTGTATTCTAAAAATAAGAATGAAGAAAAAAGGGGGGGGGTCTCTACTTATGAATGCATAATTACATTAGTTACATAGCTATGTAGCATTTTCCTATTTTCACTTTCTGGGCAGCAGCTTCTGCAAATGACTGAGGTCTATTCCCCCATTGATTGAGAAGCAGTTCACAGTCTCTCTTGCAACAGGTAGAGGGGGGTATATCTCCCTGTCACACAGGTTTATCACTATCACTTCCAGTCTGATGCATCTTGGACTAAATTAGTATCGGTGTAGAAAATTTCCAGTAGCACAGATCAGTTGTGGAGAGTGTGAAGATGCCACACAACTGCATCCTGATCAACAGGGAAACAGATCCCTATTGCTTGCAGTGGCTGCATCCTAGTAACTGTGGGTTGGGTCACCTATGTATTCCTAAACTAGTGAAACATAGGTATTGTGAATAAGAACCAGTCACAAATGTGCAACTCTAAGTTACACATTCATAGCCATTGTCAGCATCTTTAAATTGAAATGGATTTACTAATCTTTTCTCTTAAAAGACAGAAAATACAGAAAATTCCAAATAACATTGCAAGGGATGGATTTACACTATATTCCTATTAGCATGGTATTACTAGTTTTCAGTAATGCAAATGGGCACATTAACCTAACCCAACCTGAAATCAAAAGGATTATTTACTTTTATGCTACTTGGTGAATATCAAGGTCCCAGTTAGAGACCTTTGGCTTTCAGGGCCAGATCTAGATCCTTTGTTGTCTGAGGCCAAGATAATGCCAAATTCAATCCATTCAGAAGCTAAATTGGCTAACATCTGAATATTCAACACGGGCAACCTATATTATAGCTTAGAACAGGTGGATGGCTTCAGTTAGGGAGTGAGTGGTGAATGTGTAGCACACTCAAAGCTCTGTTTCTCAACACTTTTTTGGCATTTGGTGACCTACTTCTCAGGGTGCTTCCAAACAGCACAAAAATCCGGGTTTTAAATGGGGGCTAAAAAATATCCCTGGACCTGGCTGCAGGTCCCCACACAGACCTTTTTGTCATGGGATTGGGTTCCCTGCTGCCCTCACAGGCTTCTTCTGTAGCTGAACAAGATGGGGAACAGACAGGGAACATCTGGCAGAAGGTTTGATTTTTTTTAAAAAAATCACTTTGTTATGCACTAGATTGTATATGTGCACATGCAAATATTTGAATATAAATATAAGCATATTTGCATGTACATATATGCAGTTTAGTGCATAACAAAGGGCGTTATTTGTAATAAAAAAAACAAACTTCCACAGGATTTCTTTCTTCACCCAGTTGTCTATTCAAACTCTGTTTAATATTATATAGTTTAAAATAAAGTAAAGATGTTTCAGAAAATTCTAATTGCTCTCAGTTCGTGCTTCCTTTAAAGCAGCTATGTGTCCATTTCACAGCCCAATCAACTGTTTCGGGCTTTCAAAAAGCAGACGTGTGCAGTCTTCACAGGGGGGAGGGAAGGAAATCATGTGCTTTCCTTGAGTTATACAGTGATGTGAATATGAAGATTTTCCAGCCAGAATTGGGATAAAAGGAATCAGAAAGGATTTAGCACAATTTCAAGTAGCCCCCCCCCCTAACCGGGTAACTTCTGTGTTTTAAGTGCTGTGTAAATGGGCCCTCAGTCTCAATAGCCTAAAAGCACAAAATCCCACCCGACGACAGTGCTGTAGGTCATGTTTAAAAGGAAGTAGCCTTTTCACATACAAATATATACAAACTATCAGCATCCACTGCTTAAAAGAGTTGCCCCGTTGTGCCAAATGGTAGGTCTGAAGTTCATATGTGTGTGTGTGCTATGAATTCACCTTCTTGTCCAGGGGTATCAAGTACAAGTGGGCATTGTGGCCCTCCAAATTGCCCTGCAGCATCCATCAGCCTCAATCAGAATAGTCTATGGTTAGGGCTGCCAGGTGATGCAGTCTCCAACAATATCTTGCATGCCAAAGTTGACTGCACCTGGTACTGGGTAAAACTGGGTAAAACTTAAAGTAATAAATCCAGTGTGTATTTTTGAAGTGAATAATCATCTGGTATTAATCCGGGTTTTAAAGCATTTCCAAGAAAATGTCTATATTGTGCGTGCCAAGTGCAGAGCTACACGGTACTCCAGGGCAGTATAGAAAGGAAGGTGTATGAATGTTTTTTAAACATTTCTTAGGATTCATTTTGCCTATACCCATTTGCCTGAGGGTAAACCTCACTGGATTCAAATGAACTCAATTGAACTCTTAGTAGACAATTTTGTCTGTTTTACTTTTCAGGTTCTACATTCATCAGCAACAGGAATGGAAATGATGAAAGGCTGGTGAAATGGGGTGCCATTCATTTCCCATCACCTTTCACTGACTTTTTTTTTGCCTTGAGAGGAAAGAAAAAAAATATTTCTCTACCAAGTACAAATCTAAAGACTGATAAAGATTTTTATGCTGTCAACAACCAGTAAAATTGGCTTTTTGGTGGGGTGAGGGATCAACCATGGATTAGCAGGCAGTAAGCAAAAGAAGAGGCTGTTGCCTAGTAATTGTGCAAAGAGATACACACCCACATCACATCCTGCAAGCTGGTGCAGCTCAGGAGACATTATCTGTTTGTGTCTTTAGCTTTCCTTGTATTTTCTACAGTGTTTTTTTTGCTGTTATTCTAAAAAGAGGTACCAAATGTTTTATTATAATCACTCATCTCCCATATGCTCTGAATAATTGCTGCTAAAACACCAAAAATTATGAGGGTTCCAACTCCAAATCCAGGGTGCAGTCTTATAGCAAAGCCAGTGGATGCACGGGTATTCATCCTTGCTATTTGTAAAGAGATGTGGGATGGGGTCAGCAACAAACTCTGCATATATGTATGTGAACAAATCACTTGTCAACTCATGGCGCTCCTATGAATATCATAAGTTTCTTAGGCAAGGGGTAATTTTGCCAGCTCCTTTCTCTGAAATATAGCCCAGGGTACTTGGTATTCATTGGCAGTCTCCATTCAAGTACAAACCAGAGCTGACCCTGATTAGGTTCCAAATAGTAGATGGACTCTGGTGACTTTATGACAAATAGTTGCTTGACTGGTAGATTCAGTGATACAGTTGCCTGTCATCATTATTGATACATCTTGGAAAAGTTAGTTTTAGGAGAACTCCCCATGCTGACTGGGGGTTCTTGGAGTTGTGGAATCCAAAAGTAATTTCCTCCCAAGTGTAGCTTTCCCAGGCTCTGCTTATACTCTTTTCCAGCAGAATGGGCAGGTAGGGCAGACTGAAAGCTGTTTCTGCATCTTCACCTCAGGATTCACTTTAGTAAAATAACTGGAAGGGTTATTTTTGAAATGCCGTTACTGGCTCCTGACTGTTGAGCTGATAAACTGCAATTTGATGTCTATAGTGTGCATAAATGAATGGCAAAGCAGTGCACTGAGGATCCTTCATGAAGTGTGTGTGTGGGAGCAGAAGGAGTTAGACTTAAAGGATTAAACTATTCTAGTGGATAGGAAATGATCCTAAACTGTTGTGAAAAATACATCAAGCTGGGCATTGTTGTGGAGGAGAGATGGGGAACCATGTAGCTTTCCACATGTTGTCAGACTATCATTCCTCACCATTGCCTGGAGCTACTGGTAGCTGGAGCCCAGCAACATCCAGAGACCAATACATAACCCTGCCTTTTCTCAGAAGCTGAGAAATCTTGCATGACATTTCATTTGTGGCAAAAGTCTATCTTAAAGAAAGCATGTGTTGGGAAGGCTAAGCAACAGATTGCTACAGATTGCTTTATGTTAACTCATAAGCAATACAGGCAAAAATATTATTTGCATTTTTTTCTACAGTATTACACTGCTGGCTAGTGTTCAACTCAAATAAAGCCCAAGGTCCTTCTTATATGTAGCCATGTATCCTACATTTTATAAGTGTGGATTTGGTTTCTGTGGCCTAAATGTAGAATTTTACATTTCTGTCTTTTTAATTGAATGGTACTAGTTTCAGCCTAATTTTCAAGTTTATCCAGGTCTTTTTGAATTCTGTCCCTCTCTTCCAGTGTGATAGTTTTGCATCATCCTGCAGCTCAACCCTCAAGTCTCCCTGGCTCCCAGTTTGAAGCACAGCCACTGATGGCAACTCTTTGAACATGACTTTCTAACCAATTTTGAATCCATCAGTCAACCACAACAGAGCACCTGATGAACCAACCTGAACACAGCATATTGTTTGAGAACACAGAAATGCTGGATCACTCTAACAACCACCATGTCAGACTACACAGAGAAGCCAATGAAATCCCCAAGCATGTCAAAAATTTTGACAGAAAAGAGGAAACCATGAAAATGTACAAAATCTGGCTATGGGTACTTTTTTTTAAACCCTCTAAAATCAGGACAGTAAATAAAGAGCACCACTCGAAAAGCAGGGGAATTCCAGACAATAATCAATCACGGCCAGCTGACACCTCCCAACAAAGGATTCACCAGGCAGCAACCAGCTAGGCTTTGAAGCTGCAAGGCCATTTAATTCTAATCAATGTGGTCAATTGCAACATTCACTCTTGCCTTAAACAGACAAGAGTTATTTCTCCCACCCTGGACACTCCACAGATAAATAAACCTCACTTGCCTAGTTTCCAACAGACATCACAATCTCTGAGGCCTGTCATAGATGTGGGCGAAACATCAGGAGAGAATGCTTTTGGAAGATGGCCATACAGCCCAGAAAACTCACAGCATCCCAGTGATTCCAACCATGAAAGCCTTCAGCAACACATCAGTGTTCTTATCTATTCCACATTTAATCAGTTTTCTATTCAAAATAATAAATCTTGCATTGCATTTTGGGAACTCTTATCACCTGCTTTGTTGAAATATAGATAAATTATATCTTCAGTATCTCTTAAATTAGTGACCTGGTGAAGAAAAGAAGAAGAATAGTTTGGCAGGATTTGTTCTTGATAAACCATGCTAGCTCCTCCATTCTAGAAATCTGCAAACAGACTCATTTAAATCTGTTCTAATGTTTTTCCTGGTATTGAGGGCACGCTGGCTAGTCTACAGTTCCTTGGATGATCTTTGCTTTTGCTTCTTTCTTTTTTAAAGGACAGTGTTTGTCTTCCTCCAGTCCTCTGGCACCATCCTTGTTCTTGAAGAATTCTCAAAAATGATGAGAAGTGGTTCAGAGATTACATAAGAAGGTTTCTTTAGTACTTGGGGTTGCAGTTCTTCTGGAACTAACCCTTGGATGAGATTGATTGGTCTCTGGAAAGACCCACAGTTACTCTCCCATTTTCCACAATAAGAAAGCACAAAGCAGCACAAAAGGGTAAACAATTTTAGTGTGATTGTGTAATGAGCAACATACAGTTGAGCTCCAATGACTTCATTCTGTATGACTGCTAAGTAAACTTCCAGTACTGTTGGGCAGAGAGGGAAAACCACCCCAGAACATTGGCTGTAGGCAGAATATTATGCAAAATGAGGTGATTGTCTCAGGTGTGTCACAAAAGATAGATATACACACACACACACACACACACACACACCAGTGTTTCCCAACCTTTTTTGAGACGTGGCACACTTTTTACATTTGCAAAATCCTGGGGCACACCACCAACCAAAATGACACAAAATGACACTCTAACACAGTAATACATATAGTTAATATGTTTTAAAATGTATTTATACACTCAGTGTGAAACCTGGGCCTGTTTTGATGAACACAACATAGATATCCTGGCAGGAATGGCAGAAAGACACAAACTTCCCACACAGAACTCCCATAACCAAGAGAAAATGCTGTAAGAGTTTGGTGGGCATTGACTTTGGGTTTTGGATTTGTAGTTCACCTATATCCAGAGAGCACTGTGGACTCAAACAATGCTGGATCAGGACCAAACTTGGCATGAATACTCAATATGCCCAAATGTGAATTCAGATGGAGTTCAGGGGAAATAGATCTTGACATTTGGAAGTTGTAGTTGCTGGGATTTATAGTTCCTCTACAATCAAAGAGCATTCTGAACCCCACCAATGATAGAACTGGGCCAAACTTCTCACACAGAACCCCCAGGAGGCAAGAGGAGGTCTGTACTTGAAGAAAGGGAGGCGGGCCTTCCCAATGCATGGAGAGGGAGAGACCAAGTAGATAACGGGTGGGGAGGGGGGGGGGGGGTGTTTGTAATTTTGTGCCTTCATCGAGGTAGGTTTCTTAGGGTTTTTAAACTTCAACACACTAGACTCCCCCCTCCTCCTCCTGGAGGTTCCAATTTCCCACGGCACACCTGATGATCGCTCACAGCACACTAGTGTGCCCCGGCACCCTGGTTGAGAAACACTGATATAAACCATACAGCCATTCTATTGTTCAGTGTGTGTGTCACATTTGAAACTTCAGGTGCCAAAACCACCTGGATGGTTTTGCTTCCAATACACCATTATTTGGATGGAGAGATGGAACCAGCAAAATATCTCAGACTAATCCGAAATGCATGCCTTGATTTTCTACTCATTGGGCACAAACCACACAGGTCTACCACTATCACTTCCAGTCTGAGGCATCTTAGACTAGATTTGGATCAGTGTGCAAAATCAGATGTAAAATTCTATTGGTATAATAAAAAAAATCCAATTGAATCATTTTTACATGGGAATGATGTTGTACATGATGGGGTCATTGTTAAAGGTAGCACAGCAGTTAAAGTTGCTAGGTGCAGGAAAAGCTGCTGACAGGAAGGTCGGCAGTTTGAAACCATGACACGGGGTAAACTCTTGATTGTTCAGTCCTAGGTTCTGTCAACCTAGCAGTTCCAAAGCATGCAATGTGAGTAGATCAATAGGTATCGCCTTGGTGGAAAGGCAAAGGGGTACCCCATGCAGACATGTCGGCAAGAAGATCAGAGATGTCTACTAGGCACAATTAGGTCCAGTTGAAATCTTCGTATTATGCATTAAATTTGGATCAAATTCCTTTTGTAGCGATTTCGAAGCGATTTGGGAACCCAGAAGTATCCTTGCTTTTTCGAAGCCACTGTTACCATCTTTGTTTCGACTCAGTAAGTGATTCGGAAAAGACCCAGCGTTTGGAGGCAAGCAGCAGCTTGCATGCTGGGATGCTTGCCTCCAACCAATGAGGGGAAACCATGTGGGGAGGGTGAGCCGGGGAGGTGAAGGGAAAGGGACTAGGGCCAGCTGCTTGGGTGGGAAAAGTGCCACACCACCACTTTGCAAGGGAAAAACATACCCGGGGAACCTAGTAAAATGCCCCCCCAGTTTTCCTGACTGGGCTGGGATTTGGAGGAGAAAAGGAAAGGGGAAAGAAAGAGAGATAAGGGAAGAGGAGAAGATAAGGGAGAGAAACAGCAAGAAAAATGTCAGTTTAAATCAGTGTGGATGGATTACTTTCCTTTCTCTCCCGCGTCAGTTTAAACCAATGTGGATGGGATGAATCCACTTCAGTTTAAACCAGTGTGGATGGATTCCTTTCCTTTCTCTCCCGCATCAGTTTAAACCAATGTGGATGGGATGAATCCACGTCAGTTTAAACCAGTATGGATGGATTCCTTTCCTTTCCTTTCTCAGCGGTTTTAACCAGAGTGGGTGGATTTCTTCCTTTGCTTCCCTTCCGCTTTGTGGAGTAAAACAACTACTTTCAAAGTAAAGACCACCCAATGGAACAGGAAATAACATTTTGAAACTATTAACAAAGGATTCAGAAGTCTCAGAAATTTTGAAAAGTTTTAAACTTTTTTTCTGTGAAAATCGGAATTGACTTTAGATCCAAACCACCAGCACCCCCTACATCCAAAACGGGGTTTGAACTTTTTTGTGTGTGGATCAAACAAGCTTAATGTCTACTGACAGCAGGCTCCTTCAGCATAGAAAATGGAACAAGAGCACCTCTCCATGGCCGGAATTGAGCATTGCCTCAGGACACCAGAAATGGAAGAGGGGAAGGCCTTGACCATATCTCTGTATTGTATGTTATTGTTCATGTAAAAGGCATTGAATGTTTGCCTTATATGTGTACTGTAATCTTCTCTGAGTCCCTCTGGGGAGACAAAGCGGAATTTAACTAAAGTGTATCTTCTTATTATTATTATTATTAGAGGAGGGATTTTGCTGAAGAATTAAAAGTAGATGTGTTTGACAAAATCTTACCAATAAATTCATGAATAAGTTTTATTGTTCTAGCCATAGGCCATGACAAATTAAACGCACATATTAGCAACATCCAAAGTACACATCACAATATAAAACTTCAGTACAAATATTAAAACTCATTAAAACTGACTCTTTAAATTCCAGTCATGTCTACAACACACTGTATCATCCTGGTCTATTTCCCATCCTTCACTAAGGATTTTATTAGTTTCGCACTGACGTTTTGAGCTGCCACTGGAAAAGTGGCAACCTTTATTGTTATATCTTTAGAGTAGTCTGCTAGCAAATCCTTAATCACTGAATCATAAATTCAAGAAAGCACCTTTGTTTGAGATAATGCATACTTTATAGAAGACTAAAATTCTTAAACTTGTCCCTATTCTGAACAGTGCCAAGAGAATCATATAGAATATGTCAAAATCATAATTGCTATGGAACTATGCAATTTATCTTTCTGTTATTCAAACTGTCAATAAAGTACATAATTTTAATATGTCTGTCAATTTAATAAACCTGTCCTTGTAATATCCTATACATGCCACTTAAACATAAACCTGGAGCCATTTTCATTTCCAATATATGTCCTTCCCTGTGAGCTTTTTCACATTGCTGCTTCTCATATCAACTGTTGCTAAGTGAAAGTAGCACTTTTAACGCTGTGTTGTAAGCATAAATATAGATTTAAAGTAAGAAGAATGTCAGTTATGCATCTTGCTGAAATCTGTGTGACTCAATCTGGGGCTTAAATATGGTCAAATGTCTTTTGACTATGGCCAATAACTTTCATATATGCAGCCATCCCAGTGAACATATAGACTGGTTACAGTAATTTACATTTAGAGCCAAATATATTTCACTGTGCTATGCTAATGGAGTATCTCCAGTATGTGATGTCGCCACTTATCTTTTCTGCAGTAAGCTCCATTGATTTTAATAGGAATGACACTCAGATTTGTGTAAGCAATACTGCCCTCTTACAGACCAATCCTAAGTAGGTTTAGTGGTGGAGTAAAGCAAAGGATCATCCCATTATGCTGCATTTCTCCCTTACTAACCACATGTGTTTCTTTTAATGTCTTCTATTAATCTCCCTTTGATTGATTCTAATTTTTGTGTGTGTCAGGAGCGACTTGAGAAACTGCAAGTCACTTCTGGTGTGAAGGAATTGGCTGTCTACAAGGACGTTGCCCAGGGGAGGCTTCTCTCATGTCCCTGCATGGGGAGCTGGAGTTGACAGGGGGAGCTCAACCTGCTCTCCCCAGATTCGAACTGCTGATCTGTCGGTCAGCAGTCCTGCTGGCACAAAGCGTTAACCCATTGTGCTACCGGGGGCTCCGTATTGGTATGGAAGTAGAAACTGGTCCCAGAATCATGGCAGTGAGTGAAGAGAGCTTGGATCCAAAGGTACCACCATCCTGCCCTGCTCCAACCCAAAAATAACTAATTTTAGAACCTACCACTTACCGGTGATAGATTTAACAGGTGAAAAAACTTCAGACATAACAGAGAGTCTAGTTGTCATTTCACTTCTTCGCCAACAGAAGGGAACTTCTACATCAAGCTAACCTTAGGACCAGGCATGTAGCGGGGGGCTAAGGGGCTTCAGCCCCCAAATTCTCAGGGTGGTCCGCGAAAAGGCCTTACTGGTACATTATTTAAACTGTTATGTTTATTCATATCATGATCTGATCACCATGCTCATTATATCCCACATTAATGAGGTTATTGGGATAACAATACAAAAGGTTTGCTAGGGCAGACCCTCTTCCACCCAGTCTCAGCCCCCCCCCCCCCATTAAAATCCTGGCTACGGCCCTGCTTAGGACAGCTCTGGTAGTCACCAGGCCTAGAGTCATGTTCTCTGATACTGCCTCAAATAAGTAACATGGTATAACATCCAACAACCACACCAGACTCTTTAAAGTAAAGCTTTTAAATAGAAAACATGTCCACATTATCTATGACTATTTAAACTTGTACAGTAGCTCCTAGTCAATCTATTCCACCTTCTCCCTTTCTAAAGAAAAAGACCAATTATAAGATGATATTAAAAGTCTCAAATTGACCACTAATATACTTCCATAGCCTTTCAGAATACTACAGCATTAAGCCTTTCCCACGCAATGAAGTTAATTGTTAAAACCACAACACACAAACCACAAAATTTATCCCTGTGACCAATAGGGGTTTTGTCCATGTAGTCCCTCCTTTTTATTGGGAAAACCAGGAATCTCCACAGGTTTTTGGAAGCCTGACCCTTTTGGAGATTAATTGGTATTCACACTATTTGGAATAATCATAACCTTTTGGAAAGGCATGACCTTGTTAGAGGTCATAATGTTTTTTTTGGAAAGTATGATCTTCCTGAGAAAAGTTTAAAAAATAGCTTGAGTCAATTTTCTCCTTAGTGGTAAACATCTAGTATTCATGCAAGGCAAATTAGGCTTCTTGGCTGTTAGACTGATATACCTGGTTATCTCTCTGAACTGTTAGGGACAAAGGTATGCCAATGCACAAAATATACAGCAGATGTTCAGAAGTGTTATTTCCGTTAACCAAAAATATATCATCTACTCTCCCATAAAACATACTGCTTTCTAATCATGCTCTACAGCAGGGGTGCTCACATTTTTTCAGCATGCGAGCTACTTATGAAACAACCAAGTCAAAATGATCTACCTAGGTTTTGCTGGAGGTTTATTTTAGGTAGAAATTTTCTGTGGGGGGTGGGGGTGAAAGATGTTGTTGCTGTTTGTCTATGCTGCTCTATGTGTCAATCTATGGCTGCTGCTCTTGGATGACCAGATGGCCAGGAGTGCTTTTTCTCAGTTTTGAATTATGTACCTGTGTATCCCTACCTCAGTGAGGTGGTTCTTGCACTCTGCACATTCCACAGATATATAAACCAGGCAGTAAGAAGCCAATCTTGAAACTGCAAGGCCATTAAATGCTAATTAACGTGGCCAGTTGAAACATTCACACTTACCTCAAACAGATAAAAGTTCCTTCTCCCACCCTGACATAATTCCACAGATATAAACAGGCAGAATGAAAGCACACAGACCTTTCAGCTGCAAGGCCATTCAATGCTGATCAATGTGGCCAAGCAGATGAACTCCTTGCAGTCACAGATGGCTTTGGCAGGAAATGGCTGCCAAAGCCTCCTTGCTGTTGTCCTCCCTTGTGGCTCGTCTTTGCCCGCCACCGCAAGCTCCAAATGCACATGCGCGGGCTGGGCGCCCGCCCCCTCCTTTCCTCTGCTGCCCTCCTTCTTCTCTCTCCCTCCTCCTCAGGCCACGCTGCGACGGCACTGAGGATGGAGCTGGGGGAGTCACCTCAGGATCAGCCAGAGGAAGCTGAGGAAGATGTGGTGCGCGCAGGGCAGAAGCTATTTCCAACACCTTTAGTATTTACTTATTAGATATTTTTTAGCACATTTGAACAGCAGCTTGCAAAGAGGTAGTGAAAGGAAATAGTTATGAAATATCTAACAAGTACATATAACAAATACATCAGCAGCAAAGTAAAACAGAAAGGAAATGAGGATAAAAACAATACAGACACAAAACATAGCTTTAATAAGCAATATATTAATAATCAGAATTAAATGCCTGATAAAAGCAGACAATTCCAATGTGAGGTAGGTCTCTCTCACACACATTAAATAATACAGCACATTTCCTTAAATCTAGATCCCTGTGCAGAACAAAAAATTTATAGCAATAGAGAGAGATGCCTGCTGAGCAAACACATACTGATGACTCATAGAAGGTAGTAGTTTTTTACTTTTGAAGAGTCTCTGTGTGTGTGTGTGTAGCTTACTGCTACAACTACAGTAATCTTCCAAGTAAATATTATACTATGTAGGAAATCAGAGAAGGCATCTGAGCTGGTCCTACCATTAACTAGAGTGAGAAATTACCAAAAGTGGCAGGGACAGAAAGCTGCAGTGACAGACATGTGCCTGTTACTCTTGAGCCTTTTGGCCATCCTTTCCTTTTGGAGCATCCAGCTCTCACCTGCATCTCCCCAAAAGTTTTGCTGGCTGCAGCGTAGTAGAAGGGAATATTCACGGCATCATACTGCCTTGGTCCAGCCCTGGAAAACAGATGCACTCAATCCAAAGTGCAATATGCCCAAATGGTTTGGACATGGGTACTTCCCCAGGCCTACAATGAAATACATTTTTCCAATATTTTAGCTGTTTTTCATATATTAGAGGTGCTGAATTTGAAAAACACAATAAAGATGTTTTACTATACAAGACCTTTACAAATTTAGTGTTTTTATCAACTCAGTTGTTACTTCGTGTTGATTAAATATGGATGCTGCTGTTCCAGTGCAATTTGTTTTAGTGCTTTTCAAAGGATTGTTGTGTTTCTTGTCAGTGAATCGAAATCTGTTAGATAACTTTAACCATTTTCTCACTGTTTACTTGTTCCTCTCCATATAAATCTCACTCAGTCTGTATTCACACTGCAAAATTATAGCAATTTGACACCACATTAACTGCCATGGCTCAATGCTATGGGAGTCTGGGGTTTCTAGTTTTGTGAAATGTTTACCCTTTGTCAGAGAGCTCTGATGCCACAACAAATTGCAAATCCCACAATTATATAAAATGGAACTCTGTCAGTTAAAGTGGTATAAAACTACCATAATTCTGCAGTATGGGTGGAAGGTCAGTTTTATATTACAAGATAAAAACATAAGAGCACGTTTGGGTGGTGTGTGTATGTAACAGAGCAAATCTTAGATCATTTTTGAATATAGAATGCCAATTCCTATATAACCAACATATATATTTTTTAAAAAAATAAAGTTTTATGACTTTCAGTTTAGCTGGTCTGGAAGTTGGACACAACCAACAAGAAATCAAATGAAAACTTAGAATTTGGAATTGATTTCAAAGAAGAGAAACTCCATCCATTCATCCTTCTCTTTCTACCTCTCTCTTCCAGTATGGAAGAGCTATGGGTTTCTTATTGATGTGACAATTTATCTTAGTTTCAGCAACTTTATGTGTTCAGAATCTTTGTTTAAATGCAACCAGGAAATGTTTCAGCTACATAACTTAAACTATGCCTGTTTGCCTTGTAGGTTAGTCTCAGAAGGATGTGCAAAAAATTGAGGGAATTTCTTTGCATGCTCTGGTAAAGGAGATTGAGGGCTGACCCATAATATGGGAGCGCCAAACAGCATCCCTGGTAAAACCAAATGAATTTGAGACAAAGCATAAAAAACCTGCTTTCTCCTGAATTAATTTGAAACTCCACTAAACCCAGGACTTTCTGAAAGATCCAGGTCTAAAGGAGTATGTGCCCTGTGAGGACTGACCTCCAGGTAGTCCTGGGATTATCAAAGGATCAGTCCACACCACCAAATTTGCTTCTTTGGGTCCTTTGGGTTTGGAGAAGTGAAGAGGCACCCCCCCCTCAAATTTCCCACCAAACCCCCCTTTAAAATAAGGGAAAAATTTACTGGGTCACAATTAGGCCTCTCTGAATGCTTCCTGGAACTACCAATGTAGTGGGGGGGGGGCTGAATAGCTTCTGACCCCCCTCCCCCCACTTTCTGGTGTAACATTGGTATGCCCCGAGAAAGCATGCTTACAGACATAATGGTGGGCCGGTAAGTTTTTATGTTGTTTTAAACGGCTTGGGGGGAGGGTTGTCCCCATTATAGCAAAGCTGTTACTGCACTACAGAGGGGACAATGCACGAGAAAGACCACTTCTTTTGGGCACTTGTATGGACAGCAACATGGGAGAAAATGGGTTAAAATAACCCATTTTATCCCACAATAAATTGCTGTCTGGAAGCGGCCTGACTCTTAATTTGCTGTTATCAAGTCTTCTCTTAAGGGAAAATTAAATTAAATTAAAAATTAAAGTTTTGGGAGCTACATCTATTCAACAAAAAGCTGAACATCCACAAGAACCAAAATGTACAATTTCTTTGAGCCCTACTAGTTCATTGGGTGTGGGTGGGTTTTCTGCTTTTCTAATAAGAGTTTAAAAGTTCAGAAAATGAGGGGAGCAAGTATGGAAAATCCCATGATAGCAAAAATGTGGAGCATACAGTACATAGAAACTTATTATTTGATCCATCTGGATGGGTCTGGAGTGTTGAAGTTGCTGAACTATTTCTTGAATGAAATTATTGTCTTCCGCTGCATTGCTGGGACTAGTAGAAAAATGAACCAGGGCATATTCTACATGGCAAATCTACAGGAAGGTACATTTTCCAGCAGAATTTTGAAGTTGCATGCAATTTGGCAATATGTTTTGGATTTGGATTGCTATTTTTTTTCAGGATATTTGCTGTGTTCAAGATTTGAGCCTCTTTCCCACTGCTTTCTGCATTTATTGTGGTTGGCTTCTCGTCTCCGGCAGGAGATCAGTCAGGAAGTTAACCGGGGCCCAGATGCTGCTGTTGGAAAATCACATTCCATCGCTTGGCTTCTGCATCACAATCTTGCCAAGTTTCCCACACAAATGGCCACAGATTTTGGCTCTTCTGATGGAGGAGATTGAAAGGAAAGGCTAGAAGGATATGCTGTACTGCAGAGTTATCACAAAATAAAGTAATGCCAAGTTAGTTCCCTTCCTCATCACTACTTTCCTTTAATTGTTTTGTTTCTATTTTTTTTAAAAAAGCTTTAAAATGAATCTGTTAACCTGCCAAGTATTACCATTTTGGAGCTCAAAATTTAAACTCCCGAGTTTTCCATTGGATGATGGACCAATATTCACATTATGTTTTACAAGGATGCTGCTGCACTTCTTAAACCTGATATACAAAAACATTTTATTTCTTGAATTTGATGTCTCCAATAATATATTTAATGTGTTTTAGAAATCTGATGTATTCATTAAAAAAACCTGTTGTACTCCATTGAATTGATCAATTTGAACATAAAATTAACATGCATAAAAGAGGCTTACATGTCCAGGAAACCATCTTTTTCATGAAGAGAACAATGAATGGGCCCTGCTTTAGTCTGCCTCATCCTGGTATAAATGAACCATCTAGCAAGATGGACCACCAAAATAATGGAATGAATAGGTCTACATTTTAAATTGGAAGTGAAATGAATCAATCATAAAAGAAAACATTAGATAGGTCCCATTATTGTTTTTTAAAGGGCCAGAAAGATCTCCCAGTTTTCATCTACCCTGCTACCCTGAAAATAAGACATACCCATGAAATAAACCATAGCAGGATTTCTAAGCATTTGCACAATATAAGCCATACCCCAAATTTAAGACATAGTGATAGGTGTGGCTACTATGCAGCATACAAGGTTGGCTGCCCTTGTCAGGTCCCAGTTATGTGTGTGCTGCAAGCTGAGGCATAGAGGGAGACATAGAAAGGTGAAAGTAAAAGTCTCCTCAGTGAAGTGAGGAGCAGGATGCTCAACTTTAGATATTTTGTGTCCTCAGCGAGAAGAAGTAAAGTTGTGGCTGCCATTTTACTTAGCTCTGTGGGTCTCTCTCCCTCAGCACCAACCAGCACCAGTCTGTGGGTCTCTCTCACCCCACACAAACACCACGGGATATGGGAACAGCTTCAGCAAGCAGTCTGCTACTGAGCCCAGAGAGATCTTGCCATAAATGCAGATTGTTGTACTAATACTTAATAAAAATAAGACGTCCCCTGAAAATAAGCCATAGTGTGTATTCTTGAGGAAAAATAAATATTTTTGGGGAAACATGGTATTTGGGAGAATGCTGCACCAAGCTAGAGAAACTTGGAAGGAAAGCTTATTGCCTGCATTTATTTCTCCTCGTATCAGAGGTCTGACTGTTGACATATTACATTTTAGGAGATTTACTGCTGAATGTCAGGATCGATATAACATGAACGTTCACGCTCATCAAATGTAAGATTTGTAGCTCTGTGGTTATGTACAAATCAACATTTTTAAGCCCAGTAGACACCTTTTTATCTGAATTTTTTGTTCATATCTGAGATTTCACAGATTTATCTGGACACGATGTACTGTCATCTCTAAGAAAACCAGGAGAGCGGGCCAACTGCCAAAGGACAGGATAACTGGCAAATATTGTCTCAATGTACAAAGTTTATAGAATCCAGTCCAGACCAATCAGTCTGACTTTAACAAAAGAGAAGATTTTTGAACATATTATGAAATCTTCCATTTTAAGCATCTTGATTTGTCAAGAGTAAAGTTGACTTTTTTATTTTATGTTTTAAACTTAGACCGCTAGTTGTGTGTGTTGTGAGGGTGTTGTGCATGTAATTTATCTTAATTTCAGAAAAGGCTTAAGTTGTGGCAGTGCTGGGGATGTGATTTATCTTGATTTCAGGAATGCAATTGGCAGAGCAGCCCTTGATATGTGGGTTAGCAAACTGGTTAAAAGCTAGCCTAAATTATATATATTCCATTGAATTCAGAGTGGGTCAAATAGTTCTCATGAAAAAATGAACAGGCCAATGAGTTGGGCAGAGTGGGATCCTTGGATGGAATGACCAAATGCTCTTGGGATATATATTATACAGGGGGAATAGGAAGCCAAACTTCATCAGAACCAAACACAGGAACTGAAGAACACTTATTGCAATAAGTTTAGGGAAATACTGAATGAAATCCCATGGTGATAAATGCTCAAAGGTAAGTTCATGAGGCATGGGGCTTTCTTAAAGGCACAATGGCGGACAATTTCAATGAGAATAAAAAGGGAGGAGTGTCCTAAGAATCTAGGTTGGATGTACAAAGAATTTTCAAATGAACTAAGTTTTAAAATACCCACATTTAAGACATGGAAGAAGGGAGAAAGTACCAAAGAAGAATTCAATGAATGGCCAATACAGTACTTGTATGAGAATGGTCAGAAATGGTAAAGCTTATAATGAGCGGAGGTGCATTAGAGAGGAAGGGGGGGGGGGGGAGGTAGCAGCAGCTGGTTATGTTTGGAGAAAGCAAAACAGGGAAACTGTAGGGCCACTGCATAGACAAGAAGTTGCAATTCTAACAGAGGAAAGAAAGAAGAAAAATGTTTAATACTTTCTTTGCTTATGTCTTCTCATAAGAGGAAAACAGCGTTCTACCGAAGGAGGAGCCCAACCTGGAGGTGGAAAGATGGGGAAAGAGGAGCAGCAGCATGGGTACTGGCTAGCTATTTGGCTGCCAGAAGTTGCCCAGCAGCCATTTTGAACGAGCCGGTGCTGCGACCCCTCAGAAATTGCCAATCGACCCCTCTGGGGGTTGCGACCCCCAGGTTGAGAACCGCTGATCTAGAACAAATTATTAAGCACTCAGTTTGTGCACACTATTAGAAGGAATGCTTATGATAACTACAACCAACATGGATTTATTTAAGAGAGAAGCCAAACTCTCTCTTTTTTTTATCGAATGCATGCTTGGTAGATCACAGAATGCTGTGGATGTAGTAGATACTGATTTCAGTAAGGTGTTTTTTTTTTGCCAAAGACATCCGTGCAGGCAAGTTAGTGAACAATGGACTAGATAATGTAACATTTAGGTGCTTGACAGAATGAACCCAGATAATGTTCATCAATTATTATTCTTCATTATGGAAAGAAGTAATTAATAGGGTGCCTCCTGGTTCTGTCCTGTGTCCAATATTGTTTAACATTTTCATAAATAACTGAAATTATGAAATAGATAATATGCTCATCAAATTTACAGACGGCGCCAAACTAAAAGGGCAGTTAATAACCTAGAAGACAGCATCAGAATTAAAAATTATATTGACAGATTGGAAATCTGGGTGAAAACTAACAAAATGAATTTCAACATAGAGAATTCTGACCTCCTACAGCTAGGCGTGGAGAAAATGAAATGCACAAATATAGAATAGGTGATACCTGGCTTTATTACATCTTAAAAGGATCTAGTAATGTTAGAGCACAGTGTAAACATGAGTCAACATATGAAGCAAGTAGTCAAAAAATCCAATGCACTTCTTGACTCCATCAACAGGAGCACAGTGTCCCAATCAACTGAGGGAGTGCCACAGTATTCTGCCTTAGTCAGATCTCAATCAGAATATTATGTCCAATTTGGGCCACCACAGTTCAAGAAGCTGGAAAGTGCCCAGAAAAAGGTGACTAAGATGATTAAAGGTTTGGAAATTAAGCATTATGAAGAATGACTGAGGAAGCTGTATATGTTTACCTTGGAGAAGAGGAGATTGACTCTAAGTGGCATGGTAACCAAAGGTAAATATCTGAAAGGATGTCATGTTGAAGACAGAGCAGGCTTGTTTCTTTGCTGCTCAAGAATTCAATGGATTCAATTTTTTAGAAAATATTTTAGTGTGATGGACTCTTTACCTTTGGAGATCTTTAAGTAAAAGTTGGACATCTTTCAAGAGTGCTTTAGTATTGTATTTCTACGTGGCAGGGGGTTGAATTAGGTGGTTCTTGTAGCGCCTTCTAGTTCTGAAATCCTATGATCCTTCATCAATATAGGGCTTATGGGGTGTACTCCCTCTCCTATTGCCATGATCCAGAAAATGGAGCAAAGAATAACTAAGGGAGCTGGATTCATTAACAGATCCACAAGTGACACAAAACAGGGATGAACAACTAACACATCAGGAATAAAATTCAAAATTTAAAATATACTCAGATCAACACAATCAAAGGTAGAAGAGTTGCATGTCTTTAGGTGAGAGAAAAGCAGAAGCAGTAGAGATTGATTGATTGATTGATTGATTGATTGTATTTCTATACCACTTCTGTCCACCCCCTAAGGGGAATCAAAGCGATTACCAACATAATAAATGTCAAAGATTCAGGATACCAATATACTATTTCAAATATCTGAGCGACAGTCAAACAGAAGACAGCAGACTTGTTCTGCCACCAAAAAGGAAGGAAAGATCTCATCATTTAACATTCCAGATAGGTATGAGACTTACCCTGTAGATGCCAGATCCTGCCTCACCTTGAAAGCTAAGCAGAGTAAGCCCTGGTTTGTAATTGGGTGGGAGACCAACCAATACCTGGTACTGTAGGCTCTATTTTAGAGAAAGTAATCAACAAAGGAATATCTCTGAACTGTTCTTGCCTAAGAAAACCCTATGAAACTCATGGGATTGCCAAAAGTCAACACCCAACAGGAAGACAAATCCACATTTAGATTTAGATGAACATTAGGAGAAAATTGATATTAAGAGCAATTTCACCAGGGTACCAACTATTGATCTTTGGAAAGGCTCTCACTTGCTTGGAGGTCTTCAGGCAAAAGCCAGCCACTTCTTGGGAAATCATGAGGAATGGATTTCCATTACAGGCATACCTTAGTTAACAAAACCTCTGGCTACCAAAATAAAAATGTGAAAAATTGAGAAGAAAAAAAACAAACCTGCATTTTTGAAGGAGCTTTCAAGGGGTTTTTAAAAAAGTCTCATAATGATTTTGTTTATTTATGTTAACCTTGCATGACCTGGCTGTTTCATTTCACTTGTGCATGTTGTTAGTTTTGAATGGATGGGATGAGAAGATGAACTAATTGAAACATAAACCAGACAAGGCAGTCAGAAGGCAGGGAACAAGCTTTCAATTTGTGTTAGGTGGGGTTGAAATTCCCCCAAAGTCACAGAGTATATCCACAGATTGGGTATACTCTTCAACCCAGCATTTTGTGGTTGCTGAGAGTATTGTTTGCTCTTCCTTAATACGAGGGCGGGTCAATAAGTCTGTGACTTTTTGAATGAAACACAGGTTTTCGGATAAAAAATCATTTTATTTTTCAACGTGGTTTCCTTTGAGCTCTATACACTTTGTCCAACGTTTTCCAATTTTTTTATCCCTTCCAAAAAATAAGATTTGTCGAGGTCATCAAAAAAGGTATTTGTTTGTGAGATGATTTCATTGTTGGAGTCAAATCTCTTTCCATTGAGCCATTTCTTCAGGTTTGGAAACAAGAAATAGTCACTCAGGGCTAAATCTGGAGAATAGGGCAGATGAGGGAGCAATTCGTATCCCAATTCATGGATGGTTGCCATGGCAACTGCACATGTGTGCACCCTTGCATTGTCCTGGTGCAAAAGAACTTTTTTCTTGGCCAAATGTGGTCGTCCCCCCCCCCCCCAAATCCGCATTAAAAAGACCCAATAAGTTGGCATAATATTCACCATTGATTGTTTTACCCTTTTGAAGGTAGTAAATGAGGATTATACCACGTGCATCCCAAAAAACAGTCGGCATGACTTTATTGGCTGACAAACCCACCTTGGCCTTCTTTGGCGCTGATTCACCCCGGGAAACTCACTGTTTTGTTTGCTGTTTGGTCTCTGGTGTGTTGTGGTGGATCCATGTTTTGTCCACGGTTACGAAACGGCGCAAAAACGCTTACATATTGCAGTTGAACAACGCCAAACACTCCTGCGAAATTGTCACACGATTGCATTTGGGGTCGATTGTGAGCAAATGCAGCACCCATCTCACGGAAAGCTTTCTCATACCCAAGTGATCATTTAAAATTGAAACCACTGAGCCATGTGAGATGCCTATGGCTTCCACGATCTCTCGCACTTTCAATCTCCGATCAGCCAACATCATATCGTGAAATTTTTCAATTGTTTTGGGTGTAGAGACCTCAACTGGGTGGCCAGAACGTTTGGCATCTTCCGTGCTTGTACGGCCACAACAAAATTCAGTAAACCACTGTTTACCATTGAAATTCATGGTGCAGAATCCCCATAGTATTTATCAAGCTTAGCCTTAATTTGAGTGATATTTTCCCCGCAAAAAATAATGCTTAATGAGCACACAAAATTCACTTTTTTCCATTTTCTCCTCAAATCACACATTAGTCTGTTATCAATGGCTGTCAAACACATACTAAATGACACAGCTTGTTCAAATTTTGACAGGAGTCAACTGACAGATGCCTGTTGACAGGAGCAGTGTTGCCCTTTCAGTTAAGAGGCAGGAAATTCAAAAAGTCACGGACTTATTGACCCACCCTCATAATAATGTTTGCCCTCTTGTTGTCTGGCTATATCCTTTTGGTCACATTCTGTTTTTGCTCCTCCACACGTTTTCCAGTTTTCATCTGTGAAATAATGGAGGGTATATGGGAACCCTGGCTACTGTCAGAACTTACAAACTCAGGAATATATTTGGTGCAGAGAAAAGGCATTTGTCACTTCTCCATAATAAATATATGCCACACTGTCATGTGTTGACTATAAGTACAAATTGGGCAGACAAAAATATAGACTTAAAGAAAGGGAATTAAAACAAGTAAAAGGATGCTAATCAATTTTCCAGCTTTTCAATGCAGAGAAGACCTTTTCGTACAGGCTCAGTCTAGAAATATTTGCAAAATGTTTCTAACTTTGCCAAAAGTTAAGATACCCCTTTTTCCCAGATTATAGTGTCCAGAATTCCACAGCTAGCATGGCCAGAATTACGAGAGTTGCAAGAAAAGTAATGCTACCAAACTTTGAGATTTGCTTTGTCAATTGGGATTTTGTTATGTAATATGCGTCTATAATGTAGAGATATTTCACTCAGTCCTCTGGTTTAATTGCCTTTTCAGTACTCATCAAAATGAGTATTGTTGGGTTTTCTTAAATAGCTAATATTGGTAATTTCTATGCATTCTACATTGCTTCTCTCGTTCTCCTCTCCTTGATCATGCCTTGTAATCTGAGTTTACAACTTACTCTTGGCACAGGGGATAGTCACAAATGCTTGCTGGAAAAGTCACCGTTAAGCCCCAAGACACGTGATGTTTTAAGCTAAGCTGTCCAAGAATTCACTTCCTCGACAGCTCTGATTCAGTCTCCCAAAAATGCCCTGAAAAGTGAATCACGCTTCCTTTTGGAAATGACAGGACTTCCTCATCAAGTTTTTCTAACTTGCCCACTTCTCATCTTCAGTGCTATCAGGAAAGCAATGAATTACATGCTACATTTTTTCCATGGTCAGCTGGGAGATACATCCTTTTCAGAGAGGAAAGAGCTCCTGTGAGTCAAAGGATGACAAACTGAAAATTAGTACCAGGCGCAGAGCTAAATGGCAAACAGCAATTACCCAAACCCCACTTTGAGGTGGAAAAGGAGTGCATGGTGAGCAAATGCCTGTCTAGTAACCTCAGCTCGCCAGAGACGGGGCTGCTCACAAAAGCACTCTTTCAAGACTAAAAGTAGTGGCAATTGTGGCTATTTGTTGTTTATATTTCTGTCTTGCCTTTTTTCCAAGGTGGTCATCGTTATCTGTGTGGCTCCCACATAAAAACCATGAATGATACAATAGTCCAAGGGGAGTTCTAAGATCTGAAATCCAGAAAAGTAACTTTATCAAACTCTGACTTTTCAAAATTGACACACAAAGCAACCACTGTATCATTTGTTGTTGTTTCTATGTGTCTTTAAATCAAACACTCAAAACCACTGTATGATACTGACTCCTCATTATACTGGTTCTCAGTCTTTATAATTATTTTGTTTGGACTTTAATGAAAAAATCTATTGCTGTTTATAAAAGAAACAGAGTGGGATAAGTTTCATTATATTAAGCAGAACCTGCTTGTTTCAAGAGAGATGTATAGTGTGTATGGAGGATAGGGCTTCTATAAATCAAAAACAGGAAGGTTCAATTACCTTGACTTGTTCTAGTGAAGGCACATAGATGAGTTGATTCATACTGCGAGTATAATAATGAGAAATGTTTTTTTAAATGCAAAGCATGAGATCAGCATATGTTGTTATTCTAAAAAAAAGTTTTGTTTACTAGGGAGAGAAAAATGCGAAAGTATATAATTACATAAATTGTTTCATAATGAAAATGCATGGACAGTTGGACATATTTATGATACCTTTCTTGATTGCCATTTCATCTAAAAGAACACCAAATATTTTAGGTTAATATCTAATCATATATGAGCAACCTTTGGGGATTTCAAGCAGCTTTTTCTGCATGTATGTGTTCATAAATATTTTATTTCTTGTGGCAAAAAGTGGACTTTAAGGAGAAATAATAATAACACTAATATAATAAAGAAAACAATAATATAATAAAGAAAATAATAACAATATAATAATAAAGAAAAATGGAGTGCATTCTAAGTACACTGCACGAGCAAGGCGTGGGTTTTGCCCAAGGAGGGGTCGTAAATGTTAAAGAGATGGTGAAAAGAGGTGGACTTAGGCCCGTTCGCCACCTGAAATAGAACTGGTTTCTCTGTTCCATGCACGAGATCCTGGCATGCCTCATAAAAACATTGCTCTGTGAAACCATGCAGTATCGTCATATTCACATTGCGAATACATTTATCAAATTTTACTAAATGTTTAAGCAAACATTTTTCATAGGTTCTCTTTTTGAAGCAAATGTAGTACCAGACTTCTGTGAAAAAAAATCACTGGTGTTAAGTTCCTGCTGCTTTTTAACCTGAACCTTTAACAATTTTATCATCGATTAGGTTTATGTAAACAAACATGGAGGCAAATTCAGATGCCTACTTTAAATGTTTTAAATAAGATTCAGTTTTTATTAATCACAAAGAATGCCTACATATTCCCAACAATGCAACATATTACATTTGACTCTATTAGAAAGGCATCTGCAATTACTATGGAAACAAGCTTTATTAGCAAAAGTACTTCTCCCCCAAGCTTTTCTCCATTTGTGCTGGAAGCTGGGTTTAGCCCCCTCCTCCATAAGCACTTTCTGAAAAAGGGTGGGAAATAAATGAATAAATATTGGTGGGGTTTTCTCTCTTTCTCTCCTGTGGCATGTTATAGTCACAGTCGGTCCCTTCACCCCCTGTGCTACCATTGCTCTGTAACTGCCAACAGTCTATGAAATCTGGGGGATGTCATTTAGGGAAGGGTATTTTGAATTCTCAGCCAAAGAACTCTAGTGCTTTATGAAACTACACACCCCAGAATACCATAGAATGTATCTATGGCAGCTGAAACAGGACCATAATTCCATAGTGTGAAAGGACCCAGTGTCTAAACAAACCAACTCTATTACTCCTTTCCACGGAAAGTCAATGATGCCGTCCTGACCCTAAATCGGTGCCTATCATCTGTGATGGACTGGATGAGGGCTAATAAGTTGAAGGTAAATCCAGACAAAATAGAGGTACTCCTGGTCAGTCAGGAGGCAGACCAGGGTGTGGGTTTACAACCTGTGCTGGATGGTGTCACACTCTCCCTGAAGTCACAGGTTCATAGTCTGGGGATGATCCTGGATTCATCACTGACCCTGGAAACCCAGGTGTCACTGGTGGCCAGGAGCACGTTTGTACAATTAAAACTTGTGTGCCAGCTGCACCCATACTTTGAGATGCCAAATCTGGCCACAGTAGTCCATGCCTTGCTTACATACCGTCTGGCTTACTGCAACACTCTCTGTTTGAGGCTGCCTTTGAAGATAGTTTGGAGGTTGCAATTAATTCAGAGATCAGCAGCCAGGTTAATAACTAAAGTGCCATACAGGGAAAGAACCACTCCCATGTTATGGCAGCTCCACTATCTGCCTGCTAGCTTCCAAACTAAATTCAACGTGCTGGTTATTACCAATAAAGCCTTAAATGATTTTTTTGAAAAACCGCATATGTGTGCACAAACCAGCATGAGCACTGCGGTCTGCAGAGAAGATCCTGCAGAGAAGGCCCTGCTCTCTGTCCCACCCCCGTCGCAAGCGTGGTTGGTGGGAACAAGAGAGGGGACCTTCTCCATGGTCACTTCCAGCCTCTGGAATTCCCTCCCTAAAGAACTAAAAATCTCTCCTCTCCTTTAAAAAGCTATTAAAGACTTATTTCTACACGAGCTTATGGAGAGGAGGAACTAGAACGTATCTTTATATATATCCTCGCCTTGATATCGGACTCCTACCTCAGCCCACTGGATGTTGTATACCAACTCATGCTTTTAATGTATTTTGTTTAACTTGTTTGAGTTTCTGTGTTATTTAAGTTTAATTATCAGATAATTTTAGTTAGTTTTATAAGTTATGTTGAGATTGTTTTATTTATTGTTTTTGACTTGATTCGCCGGTTTGTCTGTTTTAGGTATTGAATCTTTGCCAATTTTGTTACTCATTAGTAACCACCCTGAGTCTCCTCAGGGAGAGAGGGCAGAATATAAATAAATAAATTGTTGTTGTTGTTGTTGTTGTTTACAGTGTGTGCATGATCCAATGATCAATCCAGGACAATAGCAGTATAATCTGGCAGAGCATGGAGGGGACTGTAACTTCTATATACACTCTCACAACTATTTCACAAGGGATGGAAAACCTTCCAGGGGACATATGCAGGCTGTTTGGAGGGATACTGTCAGAGAAGAAGATAATTCTGGAAGTTCTACCAAAGCAACTTTTGATTTAGTACTTGATTTCTTTTCTTTTTACTGTGACCCAAAGTGGAAGAATCTCAATTTTTTCAATATAGTCCAACAATCTTGTCCACAAAAAGGGTTTGCTCAATATATTAAAGAGCACCTCAGCATCACCTCATCTTTGATGAATTGGTCTGTGTAATTTTCTACTCCTGTAATTTGTTTAATTACTGAACTGATTTTTAAAAATAAAAAACCCGATTAAGAATAAAATGCAAGATGATAGACGCATTTTATCATGCTTTGAAACTTCAAGTAAATGTACAAAGTTTATAATGTTTAATTAGTCTCTATCTGTGGAGAAAAGCTCCCTTTAGAGCAGGGGTCCTCAAACTACGGCCAGACCCCAGGGGCACTGAACCAGGGCCGGCTGAACCAATAGCCGCCTGGCTGGTGCTGGTGCTGCTCTCCTGCTTGAGGGCTGGGGAGAAATGGAGGAGCAAGAAGGCGGCCAAGCACAGAGGCCCCAGGGAAGGAAGGAAGGCAAGCAGACTGGGGACTTCCTGCCCCCTCCCCCCAGCCCCAAAAGGCGCTGACCTCGCATACTCCAGCTCCGCTGGTAGAGCTCCAGGATGTTTCAGGCTTTGATGGCTGGTGAACTATAAATCCTCAGAACTGCAATTCCCAAATGTCAGGGTCTCTTTTCCCCAAACCCATCCAGTATGTTCTGTTGGTCACTGCATTAGAAAGGTTGAGAACCACTGATTTATACCCTGCTTCTCTCCCTAAGGGACCCACAGCAGCTCACAATACAATACAATTTAAAGCATCTTTTATTTAAAATACAAAACAAAAATCACACAAAACATAATAACATACAGAAGTAAGATATAAATAAATGTTAAGCATTAAAAACATGTAAAAGGAAGGAAGTGAGGAACTGTTGGGCTATTCAGCTTTGTATATGTTTTGATAGCTTTCCATTGAATGTTTAAAGCAGGCATGGGCCAACTTGGGCCCTCCTTGTGTTTTGGACTTCAACTCCCACTACTGGTTGTTAGGAATTGTGGGAGTTGAAATCCAAAACACAAGGAGGGCCCAAGCTGGCCCATGTCTGCTTTAAAGAATAGCAATGATTTTTAATTCTATTGTAATGTTTCATATATATTGTAGATTTAAAATTGTATTGAAATGTAAGATGCTTTGGCCCCTTCCACACAGCTGTATAAAATCCACACTTAACTGGCTTATATGGCAGTGTAGACTCTGATAATGCAGTTCAAAGCAGATATTGTGGATTATCTGCCTTGATATTCTGGGTTATATGGCTGTTTGGAAGGGCGCTTTCAGATAGGCCCTATATCCCATGATCGGATCCTAGGTTTTCTGTTTATCCCAGATTATCTGGCAGTGCAGAATCATATAATCCAGTTTAAAGCAGAAAACCTGGGATCAGATCCTGGAATATAGGACAAAAACTGTTGTATAAATAAACATAATAATAAAATTGTAGAACAGAAATCTGTTCCTGGTTTGAAAGTGTTATTTTTTGTTTAATTGTGCAGCCCTTACTTTGAAAGTAGTAGTTCTCATCCAGAAACTTTGTGTGGCCACCACAAACTATGGTGACAAGAGGTTATGGGAGTTTGGCCGATAGGCTGAACAGTAAACATATTCATGAGTTCCTGCTCTTATAGTAAGCCTGTCACCCATGCTATGACATGCTTGAAGTCAAAATTTCATTTATTTGTAACTAGAAATAAATGTTTCACT
Organism: Anolis apletophallus; assembly: GCA_030556195.1. Lineage (NCBI taxonomy): Eukaryota > Metazoa > Chordata > Lepidosauria > Squamata > Anolidae > Anolis > Anolis apletophallus. The sequence continues at coordinate 51,489,239 of JARBWK010000004.1, read as the reverse complement.
ATATATAAAATAAGTGTTTCACAATATTCCCGTGTAAACTATATCCGGCCCTCCAACAGTCTGAGGGAGAGTGAACTGGCCCCCTGTTCAAAAAGTTTGAGGACCCCTGGGGTTTTTCCTCTCATAGGATTTCATTTCACTTTAACTCATTTTCCACTTCACCTCTCTAGTGGCGCTCCATCTTCTCTGTGATTTTATGATGATCCACTAAGCCATTGACACCATGCCCCCAAAGATTTTCATCCCATCTCACCACATTTTCCTGCGTTGCCCATCCCTCCCACAAAACAGATAGTTCTTGAACTAACATGTGTCAAACTGAAGGCCCACGGGCCGGACGCAGCACACCATATCATTTTATGTGACTCTCCAGATGCTGGACTACAACTCCTGTATTCCTCATCATTATGGGAACTTATGGGAGTTGTGATACAGTAACTTCTGGTAGGTTGCAGCTTCATGCTGTTTAGTCAGGATAGTGAGGTTTGAATTTAGATTCAAGACTTCTGGATATGATGTCTAACTTTAAAATGTCCTTTAACCTTTCCCCAACAACAGAAGCGCAAGTGCTGTTGGGTTGCAATTCCCATTATCCCCAGTCTGCATGGCAGATAATCAAAAGGAATTAATGTTGTCGTTTAAAAACATCTGGGGACCTAAATTGGATAAAGACTAAAGAGCACAGACCAACATGTAAAAGAATTATAGCTTGCTCTCTGTATCCAAGGATTCTCTGTCCAAGGTTTCAATGAGTTTGACACCCCTGAACTAACCCTTCTATTTCCTTCCTTTCCCTCACTCCTCATACCCAAACTATCAGCATTGTCAACCATGAATATGTCCATTGCAAATATGAAAAGCAAAATAATTCTAGCAGAGCTATTGCAAAGATAGATATCTGTTTTTATCACCCTTAACATTAATATATGGATGCATGAATACATGTCCTGCTTTGGCAGTACATACTGATGACACCTTGTACTTTGCGTGTTACTTTTCAATGTTGTTCCCCATCAACTCGCTTAGGCATAGACATGACATAGAACATTAAATCTCTTTAGAGGGTTATGGCATGTACTGTATTGTACTCCTCAGTGTTAGGATATTCTATATTTTGCTAAATAGTACCATCACTGCCTAAAACTAAGAAATAATGATAACAAAACGACATTGAAATGTCATGTGTTCTTCAGTGCCTATGCTTTTACTGATGCTGTGATGCCATGTTGCCCTATTATCATGTTTAGAAAACTGAGAAGGGGAGGTGAGAAGACATTGGGGGGGGGGAAACACATTCATATTTTAGCATCATCAATACAACAACAAAAATAGCACAACTATGATGGAAATAAATCCAAGTGAGGTTAGAAAACATAATGGAAAAATATCCCACTTCCATTCCAACCCATTATAATTTTAAAGGTTCTCTAAACCATCCTGGAATGAAAACAGTACTAGCTGTGATTGCAAATGAGGTATCAGTTAGAGCAAGGCATGTATTATCTGAATTCTGACTAAGGCCCCTTCTACACTGCCAATATAATCCACTTCAAAGCAGATAATCTGGATTTTATATGGCAGTGTAGAAGGGATCTTAAAAAAGTGAAGATGTTATTTGAATTGCTCTTTTAGACATGGCAGATCTGAAATCCCACCATCCCTTTTAACACCCATTTGCCTGCACCAGTTATACTTGTGATTCCTGCATATTGGATTTCTGGACAATTCTTTTTCTGGTCAATAGACAACTGTAATGGGAAATAATTACATAAAGGTGTAAAAGGCGAAAGATTTATATGATCTGAAGAGAAACCAGAGTATTACAAAAAGGTAGCACCAAATTTCTTCCCAAATAATCACTTTGGTTTTAAAGTGACTGTTTGTGCTCTCTCAGAAAACCTATTGAGAAATGTCTGTGAAATAAAACTGACATCCAAGTAAACAACAAAATAAAGAGATTATAACTCTAGGCCAGAAACCTGTTGATGCAGTACACCTGTGTGTTGGAGCCTCATACTATCTACAATGATGGAAGCAGGAGGGGGAAAAGCCGGAAGCATGATGTCCCGTGAAGGGAGTTAGGCTATGGAAAGGATTAATTATCCAGATCGAAATGGTCTTCTCCTCCTTCTCTCATCATTATTAACATAGGCATAGAAAAAAGTGCAACTAAAGGTTTTTTTAAATTATAGGTTAAACATTCATTAGCAGGAATTCCAAAATCTGAAGCACTCCAAAATTTGAAATTGTCAACATTGCTGGTTGAGAAACTGACACCTTTGCTTTCTGATGGTTTCATGTACAAAAACTTAGTTTCATGCTCAGAATTAATAAAATATATTGTGTATGAAATTACTTTCAGGCTATTTGGCTACAGTATTTATGAAACATAAATGAATGTTGTGTTTCAACTTGAGTCCCATTGCTAAGATATCTCATTATGCATGCATATGCAAATACAGGTATTCCCAAACCAAGGAAAATCCAAAACACTTTGCATTTTGGGTATGAGATGTTCAACATTTATTTAGCAGAATGAGTCAGCAGATTTCCAGCCACTGATTACCATATATACCCATCTACAAGTCAACTTCACATATAAGAAGGGCAAATTTTGAAGCCAAAATTATGGGGCTTGATATGACTCATGGATAAGTCAGTGGGGAGGGGAAAGCCATTGCCAACATAGGTCCCTTTCACACAGCCATATATCAAGGCAACTACTTGCTCCCTCGATCCGTGCCCCTCCTGGCTTATTAGATCTTGCCGGGAGGGGTTACGTGACCCCCTGGGCACGATCATAAATAGCTCCCTTGAGCAAGGAGTCTTCCCGGGGGGATTGAAAGAGGCCATGGTAAGACCGCTGCTGAAGAAGCCGAATTTAGATCCTTCGGCTCCCTCCAATTACAGGCCTGTGTCCAACTTGCCCTTTTTGGGCAAAGTAATTGAGAGGGCAGCAGCGGATCAGCTGCAGCAGTTCTTAGATGACACAGCTGGACTTGATCCCTACCAGTCCGGCTTCCGTATTGGGCATGGGACGGAGACCGTGCTTGTCGCCATTACAGACCAACTTCGCCGCCAGCTGGACCGGGGTGGATCAGCCCTGCTCGTCCTGTTAGATCTGACAGCAGCGTTTGATACGGTAGACCACGCACTGTTGACCCACCGTTTAGCCAGCGCCGGAGTTGGGGGGACCGCTCTTCAATGGGTGGCCTCCTTCCTCCGGGGCCGGGGACAACGTGTGGAGGGGGGGGGGGGGGTCTCCGGGAGGTCCCCACTTAATTGTGGGGTCCCCCAGGGGGCCATCCTCTCCCCCTTATTATTCAACGTCTATATGCGCCCCCTGGCCCAGCTGGCTCGCGACTTTGGTCTGGAGTGTTATCAGTATGCGGATGACACCCAGCTTCTGCTGAGAATGGACGGCAGGCCGGACACCGTACCCGATTGTTTCCACTGATGCCTGGAGGCCGTGACTGGTTGGCTGAAGGTGAACCCGTCGAAGACGGAGATCCTGTGGCCCGGTCGCCCCGGGCTGGGTGGGTGCCGGTTGCCTACCCTGGATGACGAGCAGCTTAGCCCGTCATCTTCGGTTAAGAGCTTAGGTGTTCAGTTGGACTCCCTGCTGACCATGGAGGCCCAGGTCTCCCGCGGTCTGCAGGGGTCCTTCTATCACCTATGACAGGCTAGGCGACTGGCACCCTACCTGTCTGGGAATGACCTGGCGACGGTAATCCAAGCGACGGTCATCTCGAGACTAGACTACTGTAACGCCCTCTACGTTGGCCTTCCCCTGTCGACACTCCGGAAACTCAAGCTGGTGCAGAATGCCGCCGCTCGCTGCTGACGGGGTTCGTCAGTAAGGGAGCATATTACGCCCATTCTCCGGCAACTGCACTGGCTTCCTATTGAGTACCGAATTGTCTTCAAGGTGTTGGTACTGACCTTTAAGGCCCTTCACGGCCTAGGGCCTGCGTACCTGAGGGACCGCCTTACCCCGTATTTGCCCCCCGAGATCACTGCGGTCAGACGAACAGAATCTGCTGGCCATTCCATCTGTCCGCTCCTGCCACCTATCCGCGACTCGACGGAGAGCTTTCTCAGCGGCAGCTCCAGTGCTGTGGAACTCTTTGCCGGACAGTGTTCGAGCCATTTCGGAACTAGTCCCTTTTAGAAGGGCTTGTAAGACCGCCCTCTTTGGACTAGCGTTCAATTAAACCCAAACGGATAGTATATTGTATACTCTCTGTATTCCCTGCACCTCGTGATATGTTGAGTTGTTTTAACCTGTTTTTATGTTTATTGTAGGGCTACATGTCTGTGACATGCTGCCCATGTGTATTTTTATTGTTATCCGCCCCGAGCCTGTAGGGAGGAGCGGAATACAAAACTGAAGAAATAAATAAAAAAAATCCATAATATTTGCTTTGAATGAATTATCTGAGTCCACACTGCCATATAATTCATTTCAAAGCAGATAATGTGAGATTTTATACATCAGTGTGGAAGGGGCCACATAGGGCCAGCCACCCTTAGCTGCTTCTGTTGCCATTTTCCTACCCAGACATAGAAAAAGGGTTCCCACCACTCTACTCAGAGGAGAAGACAGTTGTGTTTTTGATCAGAGTTAAGGTATAATACTTACACTGACCCATGGATCAGTCAGCTCAGGTTTGTGACTGACATTTCTAGACATATACATGGGTATTTACAGAACATTCAAATGACAATGTCTTTAAAAAGAAATTGCAACAATAGATCCATAACCACAGGAGCGGACAATTGTTTGTAACATTGCACCACACAGTTGCCCTGTATTGCAAATTCAGTGAAGCAAAGGGGGTGGCGTAATTTTCCTCTTACACTTGGCCAAGTGTTCAATCACTTTCCAATGTGGTGAATGTGGTAGGACAATGCTTGTCAAACAATAGTCAGAATTCATTTGTTGACACTCACTCTTGCCCATTGTGTCTGAAGAACACTTTGATTAAAAAGAGAAGCAGTGAAATTTAAATGCTGGATCAAAGTCTTTACAAATTGTACATAATTCATAAGAATTATAATCATAGTCTTTTGTGGGAATTTCATTGTTCTAAGAACTTGGAATACTTCAAGTTTTCCCTGTACATATGGAACTCACTTCTCTACTGTGAGCTTGCTCTTGCCATATGTTTTTCCCCTCATCATGTTTTAATCCATAGTTTGGTGCTTTTGCTAACATAATACATTTTAGTGTATTAAAATTTAAATTGCTTTAAATGATCTTACATTGTTTGTATGTGGACACTATCCTGATATCTTGTGTTATAGTATAGAATATAAATATTTAACTTTGCAGAATGACTCTGGAGACCAGGGTGTAATTCCCTGCTGGAAACCCACTATGTGATCTTGGGGAAGCTGTGAAATTGAGCAATTTAATACAGTCGCGGATAGTGAGATCTGGACAGTGCATAGTGAGACCCGACACATAGATATTGAGATCTGATAGGCAGATAACAAAACCCGGCAGTGAGCCTGGTGAGATGGAAAGCTATGACCCAATGTTCCCCAATCAAAAAAATCTCACCAGTTGAAGAAGAAGCCACCGAGGAGTTTATTCAGTCCAGACAGAAAGGATGACAGTTAGCAGAAAGCCACTCAAAGGATCTGACATGTTTGATACAAGTAAAACATACATTTTAATACTGTACAGTCTTTTGTTTTCCCCGCTCATGCCCAGGTGAGGCTAGCTTCACGCTGATTGGCAGAGCCAGTCTTGAGGTCACAACCAGATGGGAGGATTCCCTCTGTGAGGTGAGACTGTGGCATCCACCAGCAGCTGGAGATTTTAATGAGCAAAGGGCAGATATCCTTGAGAGATGGCAAGTTTCCCAGGGCATCCGGCGTAGCTGTAGGCTGCAGCAGAAAAATACAAAGTGAAACTAATTTCTCCTTACTTAAGATTGTAAGGAGGGCCCATGTCTCAGTTTCCAGGCTTCGTTTAGAAAAGGCATCACGATCAAGATTTCCTCGTCTCTTGTCCATGGATCATGTTTTTGCCTTGGCCTTGTTTCATGAATTGATTCTATAGTTTCAGTGGACTGTCTTAGAATCTAGCTTCAAGTTTTTGGTCTTTACCTTTTGGATTTTGGGCTTTTTGAACTGTGTGTTTTCCTTGGATATATCTACTATTTAACCTTCTTTTATCTTTTGTTGGAAACTATATTTTGCTTCAGTAAAGAACTAACTTTTCACAGACTGTCTGATGTGTGTGTGAACTAGAGGGATACTTTCTGTCTGAAGTGCAACAATAACACACCATAGTGTGTGTTTATTAAGTGGTTATTTTGTATCAAATAAGGAAAGGGAGTTGTAATGCAAAGTATCAATGAGACTGATAGCTGCTGCAAGTCTTCTCCTTCGGCCGGTGGGCCAGCTGAGCTCCGGGTTCTCGCTGCCACCAGTTTCTGCCACAGCTTCCAATTTTAATATAAATTTGACCGGGGGGTCGACATTGGTTGCACTTTCCCAGCCTCAAGAGGGAGGCAAAGGCACACCTGTGAACAAATGTTGCCCCCCAAAAAATCTCGTAATAGGTTTGCCCTAGGCTTGCCACAATCTGTAAACTACTTGAAGGCATATGACTACAAAGTGAAGGATGATGGGCTGTGAACATTGACTTGAGCTTGCTGTACACTGTGTTGAAAAATTTGAAAAATGCAAGAATTTGTTTAACACTAAACATCAATGAGTACATTCTCAGAAATAAGCATGGAATGGAAAAAAAGAGATGAAACCCTGCCAAATTTTATGAAAATGAAGGGTGAATGATGGAAGGAGGCCTTGGGCATTTTGGGTCTGACAACTGAGAAGTATTATTACATTTGTGTTATGCCCAAGGCAATTTGTTCCCCATAAAAATATTTAGCTTTGATTCAGTGTCAAGGATTCCAAAGCTCCCCTTCCCTCTTTCTTGGCCATCTTTCTTCAATACCTTGGTTAAACCTGGCAGAGACGCCGACTGCCCCAGGTATTACATAGGCTTCGTGTCTAGACATGTTCCTTCTGCTCCATCATGTGGTGGAGGGACTGTATTTTTTGAGGATGAGCTCAGCTTCATAAATCAAAACACACACTTATTTATTTTCTTTTCATTTGAGGTAAAATTTGCCCTCAACAGAACTGGCTCACTGCAGTTGCATGTAACTCCTCCTTGTCTAATTACAGTGTCTATTGGCATGTTCTACAAAGGAAATACTACTAGCAAAGTAACATAAATATGCTTCAGTTAAAATGGAAATCAGACTAGTAGCTTTTTCTGCAATCCTCATAATTTAGTTTCACTGTATGCTGACAGTGGAATGTTCCAAGGTTATAAGGGTGACAATCCTGTTAAGTGTGTTGTCGAAGACTTTCATGGCAGGAATCACTGGGTTGCTGTGAGTTTTCCGGGGTGTCTGGCCATGTTCTAGAAGCATTCTCTCCTGACATTTCAGCTACATCTATAGCAGGCATTCTCAGAGGTTGTGAGGTCTGTTGGAAACTAGGAAAATGGGGTTTATTTATCCGTGGAATGTCCAGGGTGGGAGAAAGGACTCTTGTCCGTTTGAGGTAGGTATGAATATTTCAATTGGCCACCTTGATTAACATTTAATAGCCTAACAGTTTTCAAGGTGTGGCTTCTTAATGCCTGGTCTCAACAAACAATACCCCCAGGCAGTAGAAAGCCACATTAAGAAGTTCTTTAAGGTTTCTTACAATGTCTTGGACAATGACTCTACCCAAGACAAAATATTTCATATTTTTGATGAAAACTTTGACTGGCATTCAGTACAACATGACCCTCATACCTTTGGGACTAGTCCTCATAGATTCATTTACTTGCATATGGCAAAATATGTCTTCTCTAGGAATTTTCTAGGTCCTCAGGATGATTCTTCCAGCAAACTCTCTCTGGGGAGAGAGGGCAGTCTAGAAATTATTATTATTATTATTATTATTATTATTGTGTAGTTCTCTATTATCTATGGTTTCCCATTTTCATAGTAAGTTTAGAAACATATCCCCTGTGGATATGAGGGCCATAGTTTATTGCAGTTATAGGTTTGTAACCTAGAGTTAGGAATCTATGACTGTTCTATATTTGCTAATTCTACTTAACCACAATCCACTTTAGCAGCCAGCAACTGCATTAGGATCTGTTCTACTGGCAATTGGGGTGCAAGATACTTTCACACACACCCTCCATCCAGTAAGCAGTGACAATAAGAAGTTAAACCACTGCCACAATTCCTTGTCCTACTAGGTGGCGGAAAAACCATCTTCCTTATGCCTCTATCAGAGTAGAACAGACCTGTACTCCAGGAGTAGCTGTCATCTAGTAAAATAGGTTTGGGAGGAGAGATTGGCACAGAAGATGTAACTTGATTATGCATGTATAACAAAGTATGAGATAAAAATATGTGTTCATTTTTTAAATCTCTATGTTATTATTGTTAGCCACTAGAATGCCTTTCTGGTCAAATATAGATTAGATTACATAATATTACAACATATAAGCTTTAGATAAAAATGGATGCCATGCTAAGAAGAAGATGGGGTATAAATTAAATAAATACCCAAGATTCATTTTTTACTTGCTAATTTTCTTGCACAATAATCATTGATCTATATTATATGTATGAACTGTACAGCCATCATAGAACTACCTTTCCATGGTGGTGGAGACTGAATGCCCTCTTGAGGCAAGAGGCTAGGCTGCTGGCAGTGGTGCTGCTGGTAGCAGCATCTTCCAGGTCAGTTGGCTCTTTGGTGAGATCATGAGATACTAGACTAAATGGGCTAAATATCTACTCAGCAGCAGCAGTGTTGGGAGCCAACAGTGACGGGGGAATTTTCAGGGACCAACAGCAATGGTACCATAGCTAACATTTGTTAGTACTGTGCAGAATAAAATAATGTCTTTTACTGTGAAAACCCAATGAAAGGAAGTTACTGATTGTATTCTTCAAGGGTAACTGCACACTTGGCTATCACCTGATGGCAAATATAGAAATCAAATAGACTACAGGAAGCAGAAGATGGAGAATCTCAATTCTCCCTGCAAAAATAAGACTAGGATCTGATTGTGGCATAGAATAGTAATACCAAAAATTAAAGTAAAGCTAAAGAACAACCCCATAGAATTAAAAATTAAAAAGATTAAAGGAAAAAAATAGATTTGCACGATTTAGCCAAATTGATTGCAAGCCAGAAGAATTCTAGATTGAAACCAGGGACATTATTAGGAATGTAGAAAGAACAATACCTGCACAAAAAGAGACACTTCAAGGGATGATAGATGAAACCCTTCAAGCAATTAAGGACAGACAAAGAGCAAAAGTAAAATGGGACAGAAATAGAGTCGAAACCTTGAATACAATTGTTCAATGACTTGCATACAGGAACAAAGACATCTGCTACAACAATAAATACTTAGAATGGAATTATTTCCAATTGGCAAGGAAGACAGGCATACTGCTCTTTAATACCTATCTGTTGTTTAACTTGTACACTGAACATGTCATACATAAAGTAAGGTTACACCAGAGGAAAGAGATGTGAAAATTGAAGGGAACATCAACAATTTAAGTTATACAGATGACACCATACTACTAGCAGACAATAGTAAAGACTAGAAGCAATTACTGAGGAATGTCAAGGAAGAAAGTGGAATGACTGTTGAATATAATGACTACAGATGACTTACACAATTTTAAAGAAAAACAATGAAGACGACTAAGATTTTTCATACCTTGGCTCAGTCATTAATCAGAATGAAGACTACAACCCCCCAAAAAAGAGAGAGAGTAGGACTGGGAAGGGCGGCTATGAAGGAACTAAGCAAGATTTTGAAATGGCAAGGTATATAATTGAATACTCATGTTGGGATCGTCCATACTTTCATATTTCCCATTTCTACTTATGGTTGTGAAAGCCGAAGACCTGTTGGAAAAGATAGGTCTTGCACGCCCTCCTGAAAGGCAGGAGATCTCGGATGGCGCACGTCTCAGCTGGGAGGGCGTTCCACAGCATGGGCGCAATCACGGAGAATGCCCTCCTACGTGTTGCTGTCAATTTAGCTGACTTCGCCAATGGAATGGCTAACAGGTAAGTATTTTCTGACCGGAGTGATCTCGTCGGGCAATATAGGGAAAGACGGTCTCTCAGATACGCTGGCCCCAGGCCGTGCAAGGCCTTAAAGGTAAGTACCAACACTTTGAAGGTGATCCGGTGCTCGATGGGAAGCCAGTGCAAATCCTGCAAGGTAGGTGTTATGTGGCAACCTGCAGGCGTGCCAGACAGGAGCCGGGCGGCAGAGTTCTGCACCAGCCTGAGCTTCCGGGTCACCGACAGAGGAAGGCCAACGTAGAGTGCATTACAGTAGTCCAGTCTCGAGATGACCGTGGCTTGGATCACCGTGGCCAGGTCGTTCTGGGATAAGTAGGGGGCCAGCCGCATCGCCTGTCTGAGGTGGAAAAAAGCAGATTTGCTGACCATGGAGACCTGGGTCTCCATGGTCAGTTGGGAGTCCAGGTGAACTCCCAGGCTCTTTACAGAAGGCGATGGGCATAGCGCCACACCGTCCAGAGTTGGGAGCTGGACATCCCCACCACCCGGACGACCCAGCCACAAGATCTCCATCTTCGCTGGATTCACCCTCAACCTACTGACTCGCAGCCATCCAGTAACGGCTTCGAGGCAACATTGGAAATTATCGGGGACGGATCCAGGCCTGCCCTCCATCCTCAGAATGAGCTGAGTGTCATCAGCGTACTGATGACATTCAAGCCCAAAACTCCGCACCAGCTGTGCGAGCGGCTGCATGTAGATGTTAAATAACAGAGGGGGGAGAATGGCCCCCTGAGGGCCTCCACAAACTAATGGGGAGCCCTCAGAGACCACCTTGCCCCTCCTCACTCGCTGAGATCAATGGAGGAGGAAGGAGGCCAGCCATTTGAGGGCTGTCCCCCTCACTCCAGCCATGGCCAGGCGGTGGATCAAAAGATTGTGGTCGACCGTGTCAAACACTGCCGTGAGGTCCAATAACACAAGCAGCGCAGACCCGCCTTGGTCAAGCTGGCAGTGGAGTTGGTCTGTGATGGAGACCAGGACCGTCTCCGTCCCATGCCCCGAACGGAAGCCGGACTGGAAGGGGTCAAGCCATGCTGCATCATCTAAGAAGGACTGCAACTGCTCCATTGCTGCCCTCTCAACTACCTTCCCCAGGTACGAAAGATTCGACACTGGTCGGTAGTTGGCTCAAGGGAGGTATTTATGATGTTCAACAGAGGCCACGTAACCCCTCCAGGCAAGATCTAACAAGCCAGGAGGGGCACGGGTCGAGGGAGCAGGTGGTAGGCCTGGCTGCAGCCACAATCTTATCAACAGCACCTGCGTCCAGTGGCCGAAACCGGTCGAGGGTGGGCCCAGCAGAGGGCCACGGGGTCTCAAGCTCCCTTACTGTATCAACCGTGGCGGGAAGGTCCCGGCGGAGGTTCAATATCTTGCCTGCGAAAAAACTCTGGAAAGCACCGGCGGTGAGGGCCTGATCATCGTTTTTGGGACGGTAGGGACCGTCGTCAAGGACCGAATTACTTTGAATAGTTGTGCCGGGCGTGAGCTGGCAGACGCTATCATGGCGGCGTAATAGGAATTTTTTGCCGCCTTGACAGCACGCTCATAGGCTTCTTTAAATAGCTTATAAGCTGATAATGAGGTTCTGTCATGGAGTTCCCTCCACATGCTCTCTAGCCGTCTTCTTTCCCACTTCATCGACCTGAGATCTTCGGTATACCAGGGGGATCGGTGTTTGCGGGGTTGGAGAGGACGCCTAGGGGCAATCTCGTTGAGAGCTTTGGATAGTGAGGAGTTCCAAGATTGAACTTGCTCTTTGACTGAGACGCTGATAGACTCCAGGTCCCTGAGAGCATTCAGGAACCTTTCGGGTTCCATAAGTCTCTTCGGGAGAACCAAAATCGGTTCGGCGCCCTTGCATGGAGGGGGCGGTTGCTCTACCCGGATCCTCAGGGCACAGTGGCCCGACCATGGAACCTCTATTACGGAGGCTAGGTCCACTTGAAACCCCGCACTTGATGGCAATGAAAAACAAAAACTATAGGGCATAGTATCTGGTGAATTCATGGGTACACTAGATATAGTTCTCTGACAAATCAGTTTTGAACACAAGTAAGCCTCATACATTAGCTGAGCTGCTAGCATTGTTTTCTTGATGTATTAATATGGTAAAATAAACAAAGATACAATAATTATACTGTATATACTTAATAACATAAAATAATTATAGATGTCATAATAAAGAAGTACCTAATTTAGTTTAAAACTTTCCCCATCTAAAGAAGTTCTAATACAATTATAGTTCTAATACAATTTTTCTAATTATTTCAATATGTTTACTACACCCCCCCCCCCCCCCACACCCCATTTTTTTCCTTTTTCCTTTTCTTTGTGCCACCTTCACCTGGACCAACTTATCTTATTCTTTATCTTCAGAATTTCATTGTTTCAGTTTTGTCCCCGTCTGTCCATAAATATAAACTTCCCCCAGATTGTGCAAAAGTCAGTTTGATTCCATAGTCCCTTTTTAACTTTTATGTCACAAGTTTGTTTGTCATTAATCGCTACGTTCCAAAGTTTTCTATACCATTCTTCCAATTTAATTTCGCTTTTATATTAACAAAAAAATTGTAGTTATCAGTCTTGGTACCATTATTAGGTTGGAAATTAATTCCTTGATATCTTGTGAGGATACAATATTATTATACAAAGATAATAATGCTATTTCTGGTGTACCTTTTATCTTTATTTTTATTCTATTATTTTCTTAAATACTCTTTTCCAAGCATTTATACCATGTTATATTGTTTCCTAATAATTTATCTTTAATTATTTCTATGTTTCTCTAATTTTTGTTTTAATTTTCCCACTATTCTTCTTGATAGTTGAATAATAACATTTTGACCTGTTTCAATTAACTTGCAACCCTGTTATTCTTCCAAGTTCTATTAAATGAGCTTCTTTTTCCCATTGTTATATTAGGTTTTTAATTGTTAAAAGTGTGTTGCCTGCTAAATAATTTATGTCCCACCTCAAAATTTATGATCTTACGGGGAGGCCCTGCTCTCGACCCCACCTTCGTTGCAAATACGTCTGGTGTGGACGAGACAGGGCCTTCTCGGTGGTGGCCTATGAAACTTGCTCCCCAGCAAAATTAGGTCAACTTCTTCCCACCTTTCCTTTAGGGAAAAGTTGAAGACATGGCTATGGGACTAGGCATTTGGTTAGATAGCAGGTGGACAATACAATGATGACAGTGTTATGAAAACGGACTATGGTCTGGCTTCGGATGAATTTGTGATTGCAGAACTTGGACAATTTGTACTTTTAATTAGTTTTTGATCTGATTAATGTATTATTTAGTGTGTAATTGCTGTTTTTATTTATTGTATATGTAGGGCATCGAATCGCTGAGTCCACCCCCCACCCTGAGTCCACCCCCCGGGGAGGGGGGGTAGAGAAGGGTGGGGTATAAATATTTGAAATAAATAAATAAAATATTCTATATTTTTCCTTAGCTTCTATTCCTTTTATATTGACCTCTTCCCTAATTATGATATTAAGTATTTCTATAATTATTGCAAACAGAATTGGGGAAAGGGGGCATCCCTGTCTCGTACCTCAGGTTATATTTATTTTTTCTGTTAGGCCATCATTCGTCATTACTGAAATGTAATTTTTTTAATACAGCTTGTCAATTAAACCTCTAAATCTTTCTCAAAATCCAGATTTCTCCAAGATCATCTTTAAAGCGAGTCAAGATACACTATCAAAAGCTTTAAATATATCTACAAGCTGCCAACATTGTAACTGCTTCCATGTGACTGAATGCCATGCCTCTTGAGTTAATATCAATTTTTAGTAAGGAAAAGGGAATTGTACTTTTTGCCATTCAGTCACACTCGGGCAAGAACTGGGAGGAACATCAGAGCTTCAGATATGCTCATCATGAGTTTCCTGTGAGAGGAAGGATGGGAGATGAGAAAGGGAAAATGGCAATGGGATTAGGTAGTGAATTCTGTTGTGATTCTCTTCACCATATTTAAAATATTTATCTTCATTCAGTGCATCAGGCAAGGTGAGAAATGAAAATTTAGAATAGAGGAACCGTTCCTGGGGAAAAAGGGGGAGCATCTAGTGCTTGGAGAAGGAAAATATTTTTTGTTTTTTGTTTGTTTGTTTTTTGGAGACAGGGCTGGGAAGTTTTATGATGCTGCCTTCCATTTTTGTGGAAGGTATTGCTTTTACCCCTTGAGTGGACAAACCTTTTCTTTTCAGTTCAAAGGGGTCTTTTCTTTTCAGTTCAAAATGAAGGGACAGAAGGAGAGGAGAAATGCTGGAGGTGCCAGGTATAAAGATTTGGCCCCTTTCACCCTCATAATAATAATAATAATGACAATAATATATTTTTATTTCTTACCTTCCTCTCCTAGAGATTCAAGAAGGGGCATAACACAATTAAAAACACAATATTTATTTATTATTTGCAATATTTCTAACCTGCCCTTCTCACCCCCCTCCCCCGGGAAGGGGGGGACTCAGAGCAGCTAACAAGGCAACAATTCGATGCCACATCATTGTACAACATTATGTATTAAAATATATGTCTATGAAATACATATATTAAAATGCATAGAACAAAGATTACAATACAGTAAACACAAGACATTAGTTTAAAATTCATAGTTAAAAATTGACTGCATTGAATAAGGTTGTAGGACTTCCAACTGTATATTCAGGTAGGGACAAAAGATGAATTCCATGATGTCATTTCTGCCAATTTTGTATATTTTAATTAAGGCTTTAAAGCAGTGTTTTTCAACCTTTTTTGAGCTGCGACACATTTTTTGCATTTACAAAATCCTGGGGCACACCACCAACCAAAATGACACAAAATGACACTCTAACACAGTAATACATATAGTTAATATGTTTTTTAATGTAGTAATAGTTGGTAAACATAAACACAAAAACATACCCGGTCTTCAGGGAAGCCGGCTGGAAAGAGAGCAGCCAGATGGAAGCACACTCTGAGGTAGAGAGTTCCACTGCTGAACAGATCTCACAGTCATGAAGTTCTTCCTAATGTTCACCCTCCTACACAGACATGCTTCCCTGTGATGTTTGCTTTTCTGCCTGCGCTGTTGTGCTCTCTCTCTCTCTCTCTCTCTCTCTCTCTCTATATATATATATATATATATACTGTATATATATATAGGATTAACATAACTCAAAAACCACTGGACAAATTGCTGCCAAATTTGTCCACAAAGCGAGACAAAGGGAGCAGAGCGAGGCTGGGAAGAAGGGAGCCGGACTGGAGAAGAAAAACTGTTCGGCAGGAGAGGAAAGAAAGGGTATTGGAGGTTCCAATTTCCCACGGCACACCTGACGATCGCTCATGGCACACTAGTGTGCCGCGGCGCACTCGTTGGGAAACACTGCTTTAAGTTTTGCACCAGAGGTTGTAATGCTACTGAGAATCATATACAGAAGGATCAAGAACTGCTCCTACTCTTCAATGGATGCATGGAATTTTGGGATATTGATATTTGTTTAGTTTAATATATAATTTGTTCTATGGTTGCTGTTTTTTTAAAAAAATGGGCATACATTGTGATTATACTTTGCAATAGTAATTTACAGTTGACCTCACTGAAGCCCAAAAGAGTCAAATAGGCAGAAAAAAATGTCTTCACCAGAAAAATCTAAGGGACTATGAGCCACATCGCAAGTGCCAGGCAAAGTGTCCTGCTTTGCCTGGCATTGTGGTGAAAGGAGAGGGGCAGCAGGGTGAATCTCTTACTCTGCAAGCAGCTCCCTCTCTCTCGGCAACTCTTTTCCCATTACACAGGAAAAGTGTCACCCTCCCAGAGAGGACCTGTGCTGGCTTAATTGGAGCCTCCCGTGTTGTGGGTAAAGCTTCCAGCGATGCTTTCAGCTTGGTTGGGGGGTGAAGCCTCTAACAGAAGTCACATAACGTCATACGATGGCCGGTGTGGGGCTCTGTAATGTTCTAGGATGCTCCCCCCCCCCCCCCAAATCTGATGAGGTTGTATGAGATGTGGCAAATTGTTACAATGCTATATTCTTCTATTCTAAGATGTACTTTCCCCTCAAATCAGCCTCTCCAAAAACAGGGTGCACCTTAGAATCATGGGTGTTGAGAGAGAGAGAGAGAGAGAGAGAGAGAGAGAGAGAGCTTTTTCTGTCAATGGTACTGAAATTAGTGTGCATCTTACAATCTTTTTTTAAAAGATTATTATATTGTGTATATGTAAAAAAGAAAACCCCCAAAAAGGCATACATAAAGAAAGAGAAAAGAAAAAGAATTTTTAAACAAAACATTATACAGTAATCAAATGCAGATCATAAAATAACTATTAATAACTGTACTATTATCATACAAAGTCATACCCCTCTTACCGCACTCTTATGAATCCACCTAAGACTTCAATGTTGATCATATAGCTATTAAGAATCTACCCATATATCTTGTGTTAATAAATTCCCTTTGGGGCTACTTTCAAATCTACCTTTGTCTTCCTTTCCAGGTATCCAAATGCCAGTCCCTATTTATTTGCATATTCTTCATAGTGTTCATCTCACAATCAATAGCATCTTAGTAACAGACATATGACACCCTAAATTTCTGGATTTATTCTCACTAAGTATTTGCAATTGCAAGTTGATTGAGAGAATGGAGAGTGATTATATTTTATCTGGTCATGTATTTGTCCAATGGTAGTATGTTTTTAGATGATACTTGGATGGGAGGTTGCCAATGAATACGAGGGGCTGTAGGCTATATTTTAGAGCAGAGGTCCTTAAACTAAGGCCCAAGGGCCAGATACGGCCCTCCAAGGTCATTTACCCGTCCCTTGTTTAGGGTCAACCTAAGTCTGAATCGACTTGAAAGCACGCAACAACAACAATAATCCAATCTCATCAGCCAAAAGCAGGCCCACACTTTCCATTGAAATACTAATAAGTTTATATTTGTTAAAAGTTTATATTGGTTAAAACTGTACTTCATTTTAATTATTGTATTGTTTTCAAGTGTTTTTTGCACTACAAATAAGATATGTGCTGTGTGCATCCATGTTTTTTTTTCCAAATTTTAATCTGGCCCTCCAACCTGGCCCTTTGTTTAAAAAAATTGAGGACCCCTGCTTCAGAGGAAGGAACTGGACCCCCCCCCCAGTATTTCCTGCTTTTAAAACCCTCCACAATTCATGGGTCATCTTAACTCAATAGACAACTTGAAGACACACACTCATATACACAGTCTGAATTATCAGGATATGTATTATGTAAGTAGGAACTTTAAAAAAACCCAACTCTATACCATCTATGCTAGTGCTGATGCATTACTTCTGATCATCGTCCTATTTTTCTTGTTAATATCCTTTTAAATTAGTGAGTTAATGTTTTAAAAATGTTTTAATGTATTCAATTTTGATCTTAATTTAATTAATTTTTTAATTTTAATTTGTACATTGTTGTTAAGGCATTGAATTGTTGTCTGTCTGTAAGCCGCCTTGAGTCCCCTTTGGGGTCGAGAAATACTGGATATAAATATAGTATGCAAGTAAATAAATAAATAAATAAATAAATAGCATATATTTATTTTTCTTGTTGTTATTCATCATTAGTTCTGGCAACTTAAGACTGGACAAGATAGACTCATAGGTGAATCTACATGTTAAAAGTATCCCAGAGATATCTTAGTGCAACAGAATGCATTTGTATTATTTAAAATTTGTATTACCTTTCCCTCTAAAACAGCGATTCTCAAACTGGGGGGCGGGACCCCTTGTGGGGGTGTCAGAGGGGTCGTCAAAGATCATAAGAAAACCCAGTATTTTCTGTTAGTCATGGGAGCTCTGTGTGGGAAGTTTGACCCAATTCTATCGTTGGTGGGGTTCAGAATGCTCTTTAATTATAGGTAAATTCCAGCAACTACAACTCTCAAATGTCAAGGTCTATTTTCCCCAAACTCCACCAGTGTTCACATTTGGGCATACTGAGTATTCGTGCCAAGTTTGGTCTAGATCCATCATTGTTTGAGTCCACAGTGCTCTCTGGATGTAGGTGAACTAAAACTCCAAAACTCAAGGTCAATGCCCACCAAACTCTTCCAGTATTTTACATTGTTTTTTTTTTATATATATATATTTTTATTATTTTCAGATACAGGAATAAAACTTGGGAAGGGCAAGGGGGGGGGAAGGGAAGGGGAGGGGAGTGAGGGTAAGACACAAGGGGGTTGAGGTTACACCATAGGCTCCCGTCCAGTC